>CM050519.1:38070474-39270474 GCA_027563665.1 Antrozous pallidus | reverse complement strand
GTGTTTCTCTGCAGAATTGGAATATATAGTCCAAGTGTTGATGTCATGATTCTTTCCTGATTTGGGAGGTTGTGGGGTAAGCTGTGTCTCATCCAGATGGAAAGAGGTCTCATGCTGAATGATTTAGAAACGACTGTTCATTTGTTTTTTCCTGTTATAGCACTAGCCTTTAGTCTTGATGGTGAGAGTCCACTCAGTCCCTGTATCTTTCTATAAATATCCCCTAGATGGGTTGTTTAAATTAGATTTTTGTGAAGATAGTAAAAATTTATGAACTCAGATTACTGAGTGAGATATCTCTTCCTCTATTTTTATTTTATTTTATTGATGATAAATGCATAAAATATGCACCTACTATGATAGTTTATGGTGAGCTTTAATATTAATTCCAATTCTTTTTTTTTATTCTTTACTAAGTCAATGCTGGCAATATAGCATGGGAAAACGGAGGTGTAGAGTTGTTTGTATGGAAAATAATACTATAAGTAATCTATAATAATAAAAGTGTAATATGCTAATTAGACCAGATGTCCTTCCAGACATTCTTCAGAATGAAGTCAGGGCTGTGAGGGAAGCCTGGGTCCCGGGTGCCAGAGTGAAGCTGGTGCAGGCAGTCGGGGTGGGGGGTGGGGAAGGAAGACCTACTCTTGCATGAATTTCATGCATCGGGCCTCTGGTACTTAATAATGCAAGAATAAACTGTTTTGAGTACTCACAAATATAAATCTACTTTTGCCCCACCTTCTACTCAGCCAGTGCACCTAACAGAATCGGGTCTGGCCAGTCTCTTTTCCTTTATGGCTCTGTGGTGATGTCCTTCTGTAGCTTCATCACTGTCTATACTGAATTAGCTGCTTGAGGACTCATAAAACTTGATCTTTGCTCGTGTACTTGTTTAAGGCATATTAGTAATATTTATATACTAAGTCTAGTTCAAGCATAATGACTTCTGGATGAAATGCTTTGTAAAGGTGGTTTGTATGCTTCACTATAAAATATTGGGGGTATGCTGTATATCTTTTTAATCTGAGTGCTTAGTATCTGTTCTTTGTCATCTGCAAATTCTCTGTCAAATCTGTGTGTTTAAAATCTGTCAGAAAAGTTTGATTTCTTTGGGCGAAAGAACCACTTCCTGCTTAACGTCTCAACAGAAAATGAATGACTTATTAGATAAAAAAGTGACACTTCATTTATAACACCAGTAAAATATACACAAGCTTGGAGACGTTCCTAGTTAGACATTTCGCATCCAGAACATATTGATTACATGGCAACGTCTCTCTGAGCCGCATGCCCCAATGCATGTACATTCACGGCAGCCCAGACCCCACAGTACTGTCCATAAAAATATAATGTAAGCCATATGTGTTATTTAAAATTTTCTAGTGGCCAAATTAAAGAGACAGGTAAATTAATTTTAATAATATGTTTTATTCTAATATAGTCAAGATATCATTTCAACATGTAATCAGTATAAATATATTAATGAAATATTTTACATTTGTTTTTTTCTCACCACTGGTATGAATTTTTACATTTATAGCACTTTTCTATTTGGAAGCTAAATGCAGAATTTTCATTGGCAATACTTGATCAGCATTCATATTTAATAAAATTTATAGTTGAAATGTAGTTATATACCCATGTTTTCCCAAACATTTATAAAGGTTTGTGAATAATTAAATTGAGTATTAAAAATTAATTGTCCTTTTAAATTTACATTCACATTGATAAAATGAATTAATCTTTGTGTGAATATTAATTGGAATTTAAACCCAAATATTTTTCAAAACTACATCTGTCCAAGTTAAATAACTTCACTAACTCTCGTGTCAATGCAGTATTGTTAACATTGAATTCAAAAGAATATTGCATAAATTGAAAAGCAACTCTGAATTTATCATTATAAACACTTTTCTTGTAGTTTTCAAAGCCAATTTCTATAACACTGCCAATTACAATGAAAATCTTGTGCCTATTGATTCATGTGAGAAAAAACTTGCAAATTATTTATTATATGTATCATGAAATTTCAATTTTAATATAAATTTTTGTACTTACATAGTTTAGTCACAAATAGGCTTTTCCTTAGTGCATCAGATTCAGCTCATTCTTATGCAGAGTGATATCTGTGAGAAATCATAAATCACCCTTTTGTCTTCAATTATTGGGTATTTGGCAAGTGTTCAGTTTGTTTCAAGAAGATCTTCAGTAGAAGTTAACAGTACAATACATTTTTGTAAAGTGTTTCCATGGCACAAACAAACAGCATTGACTAAGAATGCAAGATCTTTTAATCTATTTCCTACGATTTGTTTTAACAGTTCTATTAGCTAACAATGATTAATCATTTACACATAATTACTGAATGATTTTAACAGCTGTAACTGGGATACTTTTTGTGTAGTCTGTTTCAGAAAGCTGAGCACAAATTTATTCAATATGTATCATACAATAAAACAGTGATAAGAAGGAAAATGTCAGTCTCTTGTTTTAAAATTTTAATAAATGCAGAGTTTTGACCTAACCTAGCTGGAGCACCATCTATCATGATAGAAAATATTTTTTTCATATCTAGCTGAGATTCTCCTTTGACAAATATAGAAGATTGAAAAAAATATCTATTCTTGAAATTTGAATTTTAAACGGCAAATTGACAACATTTCTTCATATATTGGAAGTCCTCCAAGACAAAAGAACTCTTGGGGAATGCCTAAAGGAACATGGCTTTAAACACCATCCATATGCTGATGACTTCAACAAATACAGTATGTTCAGCCCTGACCTCTTTCCTGAATTCTAGTCTTGAATATCCAGCATCTACTAACATTTCCAAACTCTCATATCTCCTGCCAAACTGCCTTTCCCATAGTCTTCAAAAACTGACAACTCAAGAGAACCAAGATGGCGGCATAGGTAAAACACCTATCTTGCCGTCATACTCAGCAATTTTAATACTACAACTTAACGAAAGAACAAACACCTTCCAGAATCACCAGAAAGCTGGCTGAGTGAAAATTCCACAAATAAAAGTGAAAATAAGACACTGTGACTCAGAGGAGCAGCGGCGGACAGCGTTGAAAGATTCGCACGCGGAGACAGGTTTGGAGCGCGCGCCAGCGGAGAGGGCGGGCGGCTGAAAACTGGCCAGTTTTCTTGAACGGGGAGACAAAGACGTCCCACTGGACTGATTCTCCAGCTCTGGGTGAAGTCCAGGGAACCCACTATCATACGGGGTGAAAACTGGACAGTGGGAGGGCACGCCGAAGCTCGGGTGCTGCCGGATCTGCCGGCTTGTGGAGAAGGCAGCTTGTGCGTGACCTTGGGAACAGCACAGCTGCCTGACCGCGCAGAGAGTGCTCTGCGACTTGCTATCTCATTCAGAAAACCGTCAGTCTGCTTTGTTTTACGACCCTGGGTGAGACATTGGGCGTGCAGAGTCATTTGGGGAGAGTCTGAATTCCCCAGCAGCCAGTGGAGCTCGGCAGCGGCTCTCTCTCAGAGGTGCTGGCAGACATTGCCCCCGGCACAGAGTCCCTGGGGCCGCATAGGGCGGAGCTAATGCTGTCTGCTTGGCCCGGAGTCTCCGCCCATCCAACCTGAGCACAGCTGAGCTTCACAGACAATTGGCCTGGAGATCAACCCCTCCAAGTGCTAACAATGATTAACTGAGCTTAACTTCAGCAAGACTGTGCAACCCGTATCCACCTCAGGTGACTGGGGAGGCTGAGCCACTGTCCCTAGTAGGAAGTCTACCACACAAAGCTAATTGACCAACTCAGGCAAGCAGCCACCATGCAGAGACATGGAAAGAAATCAGATGTGAAATAAATGGAGGAAAAAAAACGACTGGACTTGGAATTCAAAACCACGGTTATAGGGCTTCTCAAGAGGCTCCAACAAAAGGTCGAGGCCTATAAGGAAATAAGTGAGACCACAAAGGAAATGAATGAGTCCTACAAGGAAATGAACGAGACCTGCAAGGAAATGAGGGAGACATTCAAGGATATAAAGGAGACTCTCAAGGATATAAAAAAGGACCAAGCAAAAATTAAGCATACACTGACTGAAATAAAAAATATTATACAAAGACCTAAAAGTGCTCTGGAGCACCCCAAGGACCAAGTTAGAGATTTGAAATACAAAGGAGCAAAATCCACTCAGCTGAAAAAGCAAGAAACCAAAAAAATGCAAAAAATTGAAGATAGTGTAAGGGGCCTCTGGGACAACCTCAAGCATACCAACATCCGAATTATAGGGGTGCCAGAAAAAGAGAGAGAGCAAGACAATGAAAACCTATTTGAAGAAATAGTGACCGAAAACTTCCCACACCTGGTGAAAGAAATTGACTTAGGAGTCCAAGAAGCGCACCGAACCCCAATATATAGGAACCCTAAGAGAACCACACCAAGGCACATCATAATTAAAATGCCAAGAGCAAAAGACAAAGAGAGAATATTAAAAGCAGCAAGAGAGAAACAGTTGGTTACCTATAAGGGAGCACCCATACGATTGTCAGTGGATTTCTCAACAGAAATGATGCAGGCCAGACGGGAGTGGCAATAAATATTCAAAGTGATGAACAGCAAGAATCTACAACCAAGATTACTCTATCCAGCAAAGCTATCATGCAGAATTGAAGGTCAGATAAAGTGCTTCACAGACAAGAAAAAGCTAAAGGAGTTCATCACCACCAAACCAATATTATATGAAATGCTGAAAGATATTCTTTAAGAAGAGGAAGAAGAAAAAGATAAAAGCTTAAATTAGGAACAACAAATACACATCTATCAACAAATGAATCTAAAAATCAAGTGAATTAATAAGCTGATGAACAGGATAAACTGGTGAATGTAACAGAATCACGGACATAGAGAGAGGGAATGGACTGACAACTCTTGGGGAGAAAGCGGGTGTGGGAAGTGCAGCAAGAGACTGGACAAAAAACATGCAACTATGGGAGAGGACAGTGGAGGGGGGTGAGGGTTGAGGGTGGGATGGGTACCAGGTGGAGGGGAACTATAGGGGGAACAAAAGGGGAAAATGTAATTAATATACTGAACAATAAAGATTAAAAAAAAAAACCTGACTACCCAAGACCAAAAAATTGGGAGTTATTTTTGACTTCTCTTTTTCCATCATACCCTATATTCAAACCCACCAGCAAATCCTGTTGACTCTACTTTTTGTTTTTTAAATATATTTTATTGATTTTTTTTTAGAGAGAGGAAAGGGTGGGGATGGAGAGAAATATCGATGAGAGAGAATCATCAATCAGCTGGATAACCCCCACTGGCACTGGAGCCTGCAACCAAGGTACATGCTCTTGACTGGAATTGAACCCGGAACCCTTCAGTCTATTCACTGAGCCAAACAGGCCAGGGCTATACTTTTTGAATGTATCCCAGAAATGACCATTTCTCACCAATCCTGTTGTTACCTCTCTACTCCCATATGATCTCTTGCAAAACCTCCTTGGTAGTCTGCTTGTTTCCATTTGTAACTTTTGCAGTCTATTTTAATACACCAATAAATCAGATAATTATGTTTCTCTACAACAACAACTCTAAAGGATTTCCATCTCATTAGAATAAAGTCCAAAAGTCTTTCCCAGGAGCTATATAACTTTGCTCCCATCTACCTCTCCATCCTTAACTCCTACCCCACTCCAATTTGCTCCTTCCCCAGTGGCTTCTTTGCTGTTCTTTAAATGGGCCAAGCTGACTCTTACTTCTGGGTTTTTGAACTTACTATTTCTTCTGCTGGGACACTCTTTTCCCCACAGCCAGTAACTTGTTCCCTCACTTTATTCATGACTTTGCTCAAAAGTCTTCCCTGAATACTCACTTAACATGTTACATTGTGTCCTTTTACCTTGCTCTATATTTCTTTATAGTAACTTTCACATTATATAGTTATTTGGTTGTTGGGTTATCTGTCTCATCTTAAAATATGAACATCAGAAAAGCAGTGTATCAATTCACTTGTTATTACTTTGCCTCCAATGCTTAGACCAGCATCTAGCACAAAAGATGCTCAATGAACGGTTGTTGAATGATTGACACCTCTGATTGAAACTCCGTCAGCAGATTGAAATCTTGGAATAATAGTTTTCTAGATGTCTCTATTTTCTGAAAATAACTCACTTGTTTGTGGGATGGTGGCTAAAATGCATGAGAAAGAAATTATGCTGTGAAAATAACCAGCTGTTTTTTAGATTTTATGCTGCTGGCATTTTGTGGCACTTTACAACTATGCAGTGAACATTGACCAGTCTTTTATAGTTTTGGGGGATGGCTCAGTTCCTAGAGAGGCCAGATTTTTTTTGTTTGTTTTTGTTTAGTCTCCTCAGTTCACCACAAGCCTTTATGCTTATCTGTAGGAAACCCTCACATTTCTAGACAGTCTAGGGATGAGCCTTCTTATCTCTGCACTGGTAGATATTTTACAGTCACTACATTGCATGGGCAGACATATAACTTTATTGTCTATAACATTTTATTTTGGGGCTCTGATCTCCTACTCTGAAGGTAGCATAAAACTCAATCCAGTAACCCCCAGGGAATTTTGGTCACATTCCTTGATTTCTCAGCCACTTCAGACTTACCCCAGTTACAGTCAGGATATTTATGTTTTGTTCTCCCTTCCCCATGGGCTCAAAGCTACAATCTACAGTGGGAATGCAGAACATAGTGGCAAGGAGGGAAGAGTTGCCTCTTCTCTGTGCTGACTATGTCCTATGCCAGTTCATACCTGTTCTTTGGCCCTTCATCACAGACAATATGAGGTGCTTCCTGGAATGCTGGGCTCCCCTCAGTGCTATGGAGCCACCAGTCATCTGACATTCAACATATTCTAGCTGGTCCTTAGGAATGTCCATGCTGCATCCTTCTGATGGAGCTGCCTCTTGTTTCAGCTACAGCCTAAGCCTTCTGATTCAATTTCTCTCATCAATAATGAGGTCCCGATTATGGTTGAATGGCTAAATCTTATAAAACGGAAGGGGTTGTCTTCTATGCCTGCAGAAGTCCTCTGATATTTCTACTCTCCAACTACACAGGTAGGGAACTTTTCTCTGAGGTGCCCTATTACCAGAAGCCAGTTCCAGCATGTCATAATTGTGAGAGTTTCATTGAAAGGTTGATGGAACTTGGGGACTCACCAAGGGCTGAGTTACATATGTTGTCACCTGTTGGGAATGGCATTTCTGCAAACCTGAAAAGGATGCATTAAATTGATTGTTTGCTGCCAGATAGTTCAGGGCATCTTAATCTACATGTTACTGCTCCCTGTTGGCCAAACACCTGAATTCCCCAATCTGACAATACTTCTGTACAAAACCCTACCCTTTGAAGTGTATATCTCCACCTTGCCTTAGGACAATTTGTGTTAATAAAAAGCAAGGGGTCCTGAGACAAGGAGGAACTTAGTTTCTTTAGCCAGGCTCCTCTGACCTCCAATGCCTTTCAAAATTATCTTTCATCTCTGGATTCTTACTAAGTTACACACAGCCTTTCTCCAGATTGCTGAACCCTCCTTAATGCTGGAACAAGAACCTCAGCACCCTATTTTATGAACCAGGAGAAATACCTAGGGGCCACAGCTCAGCTTCTCTCTCCTCTTGAATCTTTTTATTTAAAGGAAGTCCATTGTCCTTTCCCCCACTCCAGATGAGCAAATGTTCAGATATTTTTGACTTTCTCTAAGAACTCTCTCCACTTCTACCAATTCGGAGTGTTTTTCTAGCCCTTAGAAAGTTGGTTTTGTCTTGTCAGGGAACATTGTCTAAGACTTGTAAATGGGCAAAGGGACTACTAGACATTCTTTCAATGAAGAGTAGGATATTGTCTAGAAGAGTGGTTCTCATTTGGCAACATCTAGAGACATTGCCCTGCAGTTTTTATTAAGATATAATTGACATACATTGCTGTTTAAAGTGTATAACACAATGACTTGACTTTCACACATTGTTGAACAATTACCACAGTAAGTATAGTTAACATTCACCATCTCATATACATACAAAATGAACGTTTATTTTTTTCCTTGTGATGAGACCTCCTAAGATCTACCTAGAGACAATTTGAATTGTCATAACTGGGCAAGGTGTATGTTACTGGCATTTAGTGGGTAGAAACGAGGGATTCTACTAAATATCTTACAGTTAATGAGACAGGCTCTCCCAACAAATAATTACATAGTCCAAAATATCAGTGGTTCCAAGGTTGAGAAATCATGGTTTAATGGACTCTATAGGGATTATATGACTTATAGGAACTGTGTTTTTTAGACTGATTATTTCTGTTGACTAGACTGTTTTATATAACTGTAGGGTAGAGAGTTAACTTGTTAAAAACTATTAGTAATGCAAGTGATTCTTGTCCATAGCAAGGCAAATAAATTTTGCACACTAGAGAGACTTTTTATTTTTACGTATAGAAAATATGACCCCAAACATTATATTTTATTGCCCTATAAGATAATAACCAGTTTTGCATCTATTAGCAAGTTTATTTCAGCATTTTTTATTGCCTTTCACAGAAACGATCAATGAATCAATGAACTCCACATCATTAAAGGAAACATGCAAGGAAAAATCAAATCTAACATTGCTCTTTTCAAAGTCTTTGCTATTTCTGTTGAGAGAATTATCAAGAGCCTTCAGACCCCTCACATTTATTGTGTAATGGGAAAGGGAGAAATCAGGCATGCATCCATTATATTATTTTCTTGTCATTTTAAATTACTAGGTGGCAGTTTTGAAATACTGTACATGGTTGAATATGGCTTGAAGTAAATAACATGTCTGATGCTGGCAGACAGTAGGTTTCCACAAACCTGAGACACAATTTTTAAAGCTCTCTTTTTCTCCTTTCTTGAGGTTTGAGGGCATTTTCATACATAAAAATAATAAGCTTTAAGAATATGAGCCTATCAAATATACTTAAAAATCCCATCTACATTTAGGGTTTTAGCTTTAGTCATTTATTTTTTTAAATATAATTTCAATCACTATCTTAGCTTTTTAAAAAATCCCTCTCTATACCCTTTGATGGTTCTATTTCCCCATTTGTCTTCTTTAAAATAAAACTCAGCGTTTGAAAAGGAATACTCCATTCTCTAGCATTGCTTTCTCTGGATATTAGGACCCCATTTCCTTATTTTACATGAGGATTTAGAATGAAATGACATGTAAGACTAAGATGACTCAATTCTGGTTTTATCGTCAGTTTTTTTCACAGACTAAGTATAACTCTTGGGCACAGTAGTTCAATGTTTTTTTCTTATATATTTTACTAATGCTTCTTTTTTATTAATTGAATTTATTATGGTGACATTGGTTCACAGAAACATATAGATTTCCAGTGTACACTTCAATAAAACATCATCTTCACACTGCATGGTGTATCCATTACCTCAAACAAAGCCTCTTCTACCCCAATTTCCCCCCTTTGCCCACCTTCACTTCCCTCCATCCCACTTTCCCTTTGGCTACCATCACACTGTTGTCTATATCTATGGGCTATCCTATCTAATAAAGAGGGAATATGGTAATTGACCCTCACAAGGTTGCAAAGATGGTGGCACCCATAGCCAATAAGGAGGGGATATGCTAATTGATTGCCCTGCCCTCAAAGATGGCGATGCCCACAGCCAATAGGGAGGGAATATGCTAATTGACTATCACGCCCTCAAAGATGGCAGCCCCAACAGCCACAAGATGGTGGTGCCTAGGCTCTCAGCTCTGCCAGCATGCCTACCTCCAGAGGACCAAAGTCCCCTTAGCCCTCCAACCGCCTAGGGCTGACCCAAGGTTCAGGTAAGCTTTAGATGTCTGCTGCCCAGCCACCCAGGGCTGCCCAAGGCTCAGGTAACCAGGACCAGCTGAGGTTTGTACTGCCAGCAGTGGCTGCAGCAGAGGTGTGCTGGGGGCATTGTCTTCCCTTGATCGCTGGGTCACCTCCCACCCTGAGAGCTCCTGGACTGTGAGAGGGGCAGGCTGGTCTGAGGGACCCCCTTCTCCAGTGCATGAATTTTCATACACCGGGCTTCTCGTATGTATACTGTATATATATGTTTTTTGGTTAATACCTTCACTTCCTTTCATCCAATCCTCCACCAACCTCTCCTCTGACAGCTGTCAGTCTGTTCCATGTATCCATGTCCCTTTCTATTTTGTTCATCAGTTTATTTTGTTCATTAGATTCCATATATAAATGAGATCATATGGTGTTTGTCTTTCTCTGACTTAGCATTATAATCTCCAGGTCCATCCATGCTGTTGCAAAAAAGATAAGGTTTCCTTTTTTTTTTCTTTTTACATGGCCGAGAAATCGTTCTTTGTGTAAATGCACTACAATTGTTTTATCCTTTCTTTTACTGATGGGCACTTGGCTGTTTCCAGATCTTGGCTATTGTAAATAACACTACAATGAACACAGAGGTGCATATGTTCTTTAGAATTAGTGTTTCAGATTTCTTAGCATATATTTCCAGAAGTGGGAATGCTGGCTCAAAAGGCAGTTACATTTTTTGTTTGTTTGTTTGTTTGTTTTTGAGGAAACTCTGTATTGTTTCCCATAGTGGCTATACTAGTCTGCATTCCTACCAGCAGTGAATAAGGAATACTTTTCTCCACATCCTGGGCGACTCTTGTCATTGATTGGTGTATTGATGATAGCCATTCTGGCAGGCCTGCAGTGACGTCTCATTGTGGTTATAATTTGCACTTTTCTGATGATTAGTGACTGAGTCTCTTTTCATATGTCCGTTGGCCATCTGTGTGTTCTCTCTGCATAAGTGTTTATCCAGATCCTTTGCACATTTTTTAATTTGGATTTTATTTCATTTTAGTGTTGAGTTTTATAAGTTCTATAAGACAAATTTTGGATATTAACTCCTTATTAGATGTGTCGCTGATGAATATGTTCTTCCATTCTATGGGGTATCTTTTCATTTTGTTGATGGTTTCCTTTGCTGTGCAAAGACTTTTTAGTTTGATATAGTGCCATTTGTTTATTGTTTCCTTTGTTTCTCTTGCCTGAGGAAATATATTGGCAAAAATATTGCTATGGAAGATGTCAGAGATTTTATTGTCTATGTTCTCTTCTAGGATTCTTATGCTTTTAAAACTTTTATCCATTTTGAGTTTATTCTTGTATGTTGTGTAAGTTGGTCGTCCAGTTTCATTTTTTCCCCATAAACCTGTCTAATTTCCCCAGCACCATTTATTGGAGAGACTGAGGTTATCTTTATCCATTGTATGCTCTTGCCTCATCTGTCAAATATTAACTGACCATAAAGCTGTGTGTTTGTTTCTGGACTCTCTGTTCTGTTTCATTGACTGACATACCTATTCTCATGCCATTTCCAGGCTGTTTTGATTACAATGGCCTAGTAGTATACTAATCTTTCCTATTAAAATCCATTCCACGTATTCACTCCCATTAATTCAGACCTTTCCATGGGTCAAGCTTTGGAATATAGGGTAGAAAAAGATATTCCTAGATAACATGGAACTAAAATTTCCACATCTGAAATTAAATCCATTACCTTTCTTCTTCTGATGTCCTATTTCTCTCACCATAAAATTGTCCCTTTAACTAAAAACCGGCTGATAAACCTTATCTCCTGTCTTTCCCTTAGTGTCTTTCTAAATTTAGTCAGTAAGCAATTTCTGCTAACTTCACAACAATTTCTATCAATTTTCTTTTCCATTCTCACTACAGCCCCCATGGCCTGGATATACTGTATATACCTTTATTTCAGTTTTTTTGCCAGACCTTTATCGATCTTTCTCTCTCTCTTCTCTTCATCAAAATCTACTGAACTTAAAATTAATATCCCAGTTGTATTAGTTGAATGTCCCTTTACATTTTCAAATATTTTCAGTTACGAATTTTTAACTTAGAGCCGCATCCCTTAGAGCTTGTTCTCACAGAATACATTAACTGCCTTTAACCAAAGTAAAGGTTTTGTAGAGTTGAAAGTGCTTGGGTAAGCTAAATAAAATAAATTAGTTAAGGTGAAGGTCTTCACTGGACTTCTGTGAGCCTCAAATATGCTCCAGATGATATTTGTTATGGTGGTTCCCATATCCCACATGTATTTGGCTATAAAATACTTCCATTCTCCCCACTGGTGTGTGTGTGTGTGTCCAATGGATCTTGTGGGATTAGTTCCATGGGACATCAGTTTGACAACTGCTGGACTGTGGGTCAAATTCTAAACTCCTTGGACTGGCCATTGAGTACCTGGACAATCTGACCACCCTCCTATTTCAGCTTCTCCTCTCCATGTTCCCTCAGCAGCCATCTTCAGCCTGCAGCACAAGGTACACATCTTTTCTCTTCACATCTTTGTTCACACTGCTGCTTTCTCCAACACCATCCACTCTGTCTCTGTCTCCTGAGAACTTACTCATTTTTACAAGGAATTATACAAACCTAAAAGAAACCACCAACAGAGTTGAACTTGTGCTTTGAGTCCTATCGGTAATGCAGTTGACTAAAAACAGAATGAGGAAGGAAGATTTCTGGAGTAGAGAGAGGCTGTTATCACGAATACTTTGGAAGCTGCCATCCTGGTTTAGGAGGAGGGAGAGGAGGAGGCTCTAAGATGCTTCCTAGCCTGGGAAAGGGTAAAAGAAGAACCCCATGCCCAAGTTTACACCCAAGATCCAGGCAGCATTGTTCTTTGGGAGAGCCCTCTGCCAAGGACCCAGGAGAAGGAAAGGAGCTTAAAAGTTCCTCCTTGGGTTGTGGGAGGAAGATAGGTGAGCTGTACCATAGAAGCCTTTTCCTGCAGGGATGGTGGGACAGTGCTGGAGAGGCCGGGCAGGGGTTATAAAGATGCTGGTAAATACAAGTGAGACAGCATGGGGACTTGGGCCTGGATATGAGAAATACTGGGTGGCCAGGAAGCCAAGTTGAGACCAGGTGGCCAGAAGAAATGCCAGATAAGCTGACCACAAGAATGTCACCATCTCTCCACCCCCTACTCAAAAAACACAGAGGTAGTGATTTTATCCCCCCTCTAACTGCCTGCTTCCCTGCAGATGTTGAAACTACTGATCCACATGGGCAGTTGGTCAAGGTTTGACCACTATAGGACCTTTCTAGCATGGCAGTTAATGCCATCTTCCCCCACAGCACAGGTACAATATAGTTACCAGGCAAAGCAACTGGAAAAAGTACTCACCTGACCCTGAAATGGAAAACTCCACAAGTCCTTTATGTTCCAGCTTATAGAAGCAGCCAAACAGAGCTACCCCTGAGTCAGTTCAGAGCACTTTTCTTTCCTCTGTGCTGTCTCCCTTGTGCTCAAGCATAAGCTTAATAAACTCTGTCAGAAATTTCTCTTATTTCTATCTTGGGAAATTCAAGGACCTCAAATACCAGTAACAAAAGTACAGCATCCCTGGAGAATGTCGTGAAGGAAGAGGTGCTTATAGTAGCCCACACTGCTCTTGGAGCTTTCAGCAGCTGATGCACACTGCTTAGTGTTTTTGTTATAGGTGGGTTGCCCTCTGTGTCCCTACCTGACACTGGTGGAAGTAAACTTCTTGGGATGCCCTGGGAACAAGAATTTCCTGAGGCCCACATGGGAGGATAAGGTATCATGGAAAGCTTTATTAAAGATGTAACAGTAAGGTAGCTCCCCTTCAAATCCTACCTCCCTCCATCCTGCAATAGAAGAAGTCCCATCTTGTCTTTGGTAGGGTTAGAATGAAAGCCACTGCCCAGAGTCTTCCCCCCATATTAAAGCATAGTCCAGCCCAGCATCTGGCTAGTTTACGTTGTGTTCCCAGTTGCAGTTCATTGGATGTGGAATCCACATGGCCACGGGCCATGGGGCATCTAGGGCCATATAGTAGGCTAGTGTGGGACACAGAACAAGCTGGTGCAAGGAAGCTAGAATAAAGCAAGAGAAACAAGAGAGCAAGAATTCTTGTCTTGGGGTTAAAACTAGTAGCATAATCAATTAAGCCTTCAGGATTTTGTGTGCTTACACTGAGGTCCACCCTGCTAGCAAAAGATCTTTGTTCTTTAGGTGGTCAGCAAACTCATTAGTCGTGAGAACCAAATATCAACAGTACAATGATTGAAATTTCTTTTGAGAGCCAATTTTTTAAAACTTAAACTTCTTTTAATGCCACTTTTTCAAAATAGACTCACCCAGGCTATGGTATTTTGTAGAAGAGCCACACTCAATAGGCCAAAGAGCTGCATGTGGCTCGCGAGCCATGGTTTGCTGACCACTGGGTTAGACTGATAGACAAACACCTTCCCTACAGCACCCTGCCTTCCTGCACATGCTCCCATCTTCTTTTTTGTTGGACCCATTCCCTAGTGATCTACAGGGAATGGACTGGTAATTTCCTGGGAGTGTAAAATTTCAGCTTCCTGGCAAAGCTGCCCAGATGATCATGCTTATTATGTCTGGCCTCCCTTTGCTCCTTTCCTATTATAAATAACTAGAAGCCGGATGTACGAATTTTGGTCCTCGAGGTCCTGACTGCCTCAGTCTTTGAGGCCCTGGCTGCCTCGTGGCCCTGCCCCCTGGTTGTTCTGGAAGGCCATTCTGCCATGTGGTCTAATTAGCATATTAGCTATTTACTATCCTATTTTAAAAAGGCTAATATGCAAGTGGTCGTCACGCTCTCACGTGCAATGACCAATCAACAGGAGGCTGTATGTGCAGCAGGCATGATCAGGTGGGTGGGGCTGCATGCACAATGAGGCATGTGTGGGTGGGCGGGGCTGTGTGTGCGACTGGTCACCAGGAGATGCATGGTGCACCTCTTGATCCCTCCCTCCCCCTAGCTACCGCTGATGGTGGTGGCGGCAGCGGCTCTCTCCCGGATCCTCCTGTGGAAGTGGTGGGTGACCTACTGTGCATGATTTTGTGTGCTGGGCCACTAGTATAGGATAATAACTAGCAAGTTATGGCAGTAATAGTTTGAGGAAATTGTTGGTATAAGGGATGATAAAGAGAGGGGGAGTTTGGTTCCTTAGCTTTTGAAATACACTGTAATTGTTCTGCTACAATTTACTTCTTTAAAGAATATATTTCTATTGATTTCAGAGAGGAAGAAAGAGGGTGAGAGACAGAAACGTCAATAATGAGAGCTGGAGGTACGGGCCGTGGCTATCCCCAAGGCTGGGTCTTCTTCTTGTCCCATCAGCATCCCTGAGCCCCTGAGGGAACGGGGCTGGGATAGGGTGTTAGTGCAGGGGAATTGGAAGAGCTCCCTGTGGCTGCTTCCTCTTCCTTCTTTGCAGTCCAGGCTCCTGTCAGGTGCTCTCCTCAGATTCCTGGGAACTTGGCTCTGGCTGCCCCGCCCCTTCATGGCTCCCTGCAGCCTTCACCCTACTCAGCTCTCCCCAGCTGCCCACCTGTCAGGAGGCTGCTGGGGTTTCCTGCTGTGGGCAGTATGGTCCTGGGGCAGAGGATGGGGGTGTGGAGAGCAGCTCCAGTAAAGTTTAGTAAACCCCAGGTTGGCATCAGGATTGGCTATGGTGCTGAGGGGGGTTTGCCTGGGTGGGACAAAATTGTGCTAGACCTGGAGTCTGCTCCGTGGCCCTGAAACCCCTCAGCCTCACCCACCCTGTGAATAGTTGGGATGTGATAGCATCCAGGATAATTTTCATATTCCTCTATTTTACACACACACACACACACACACACACACACACACACACACACACACACGGGGTCTGGTGCACAAAATTCATGCACTGGGGAAAGGTCCCTCAGCCTAGCCTGCCCCCTCACATACTGGGAGCCCTCAGGGGATGTCCTACTGATGGCTTCGGCCTGCTCCCCATTGGGAGCAGACCTAAACTGCAGTCTGACCTCCCTTTGTGGGAGATGATCTAGCTGATCAGGAAAAGGTGCTAGTCCCTCACCCTGTTGCTGTAGCCACTGTCAGTCACCACAGCTGCCAAGATATTTTCATTAACACTGACTCCAGTCCCTTCACCATGAAAAAATGACAACTTTCTTTAGGAATTTTTAAGATGTGTCTTTCATAGGATATGACATTTATTTCTTTATTTTTCTTTTTATCTTCACCTGAGGATATGTTTCCATTGATTTTTTTTCCTCCTTCCCTCCGATCACAGGCTCGGCCCTTCCCACCCCGCTCCCCCACCATGGCTGGCTGAGAGTGACCTGGGTGCCAATGAGGTTCCCAGGACCCAGGTCTATATGCAAATTAACTGCCATCTTTGTTGGGTTAATTTGCATACTCAATCTGATTGGCTGTGGGCATAACGGAGGTATGGTCAAGTTACATGTTTCTCTATTATTAGGTAAATAAATATTCTTTAGAGGATTCCCATTTTAAAGAGGAGGACTTTATGTAGCCAATAAATACTCAGTAAGCCTGTATTACACAGAATTTAAATTCAGGATCTCAGAATCCAAATCTTAATGCTCATTGCACTGTCCCCTTGGTACATGCTACATCTTTCCTGTAATATAAGGTACCTCTCCCTCATGGATTCAGCCTTTGCAGGTGGAAGGGGTGCTGCATTTGGGACAACTCTTATTTGCTACCATGAACTAACATATTTATATTTATGTTTTATACATTGGGGAGGCTTAAATAGAGGAGGCATTTTTTGAAAATGGGGAAATAAGAGTTTTCCATTTAAAGAGGTGTCAGTTTAACTTTGGAAAATGTTCTCTTTTTTATGACTTTAAAAAGTAGGCATTTGATGTCTACTGGTGAGGCTCAGTTGGTTGGGCCTCATCCCCAGCACTGAAAGGTCACTGGTTTGATTCCTGGTCATGACAGATAACAGGCTCAATCCTCAGTGAGGGTGTGCAGGAGGCAGCTGATCTATGTTTCTCACATTGCTGTTTCACTCTTCTTTCCTCTCTTTCTAAAAATCAATAAAATATCTTAATAAAAGAAAAAGATATACATTCTTACCCTCATTGATATGTAGATGCTAGAAACTCTCAGATTTCCCTTCACAGATTGGCTCTTACCTGGTTGATTCTGTACTTAGTGAAGGGCCTATGTCTTGCCTTTGCAGCTGACATGTTCAGTGTTTGGGGCACATATGAAGCATCATAAGATTCCAAAAATTTGCAGAGAAAAGATAGACAAGGAAAAAGACTGCAAAAGACAGTCACTTCTGAATTTTCAGTGAAGATTTTTAATTCCCCTATTCTGATTTAATAGCCTTTCTTCCCAACAATTATAGTGATGCAGAGGGGCCAGACCCTGGGAAGCAAGTGTGCATTATTGTCTTGGGGATAGAGTTCCTTGTGACCTCAGTAAGTTTTTGACAATAATGTACCCAATGAGTGAGGCCTTCTTCTCTTGAGGAAAATTAAACTGTCTAAACTCCCAGCTTGATCTTTGCTTAAATGACCCCAGGTGACTCCAGAGGCCATGACTAATGTAATCACAGGGCATCCCAGGACTGGGGACACATTACCCAGCATTGTTTTAGTATAACCTCCCAGAGGGCAGGATCTGTCTTTTGCATTTTATATTCTCTATATATGAATTGCTCTCTTATAGCAGTGTGCATAAAATTGCTTGAAAATACATTAAAAATGTAGATTCTGATGTCTTCCTATATCTCTGTTCTGGAGAAAAATTTCACAAAGCACCCAGTCTATTCTTATGTAAGAGCCCCTTATCATTTAATAGGTACTTCTTAATGTATATAGAGTGAGTATGGTTCTTATTGCTTTTTTTGCCGCCATTTTAAAAAGTAGCTAATTTGTTGAGATATTATTAACATACCACAGATTTACCCTTTAATGGTGTATCCTGTAGTGGTTTATAGTATTTCACAAAATTGTGGAGCCATCACTACTGTTTAATTCCAGAAACTCTATATTCATTAGCAGTCATTCCCCATTTCTGCTTGTTTTGTAGTTTTCAATGAAAGATTAAACAGATGGGGTGGAGACCAGGGTAGCAGGATACAGGCTTTATTGAGGAGAAGACCCTGTCCCCAGGGAGAAAGAGTACACATGTTGGGTGAAGGAGTCTTTGAGGGGAGGGGATGGGGCCCAGCGAAGGAGGCATAAAAACCAGGACCAGAGTAGGGGGAGAAGGGACTCGGCCAGACCATCTCCTTGACTGCCTCATAGACCCAGAGAATGGCCCACAGACCTGGAGAACAGTCCAGGCCCACTGAAGACACCTTTTAAGGGGAGGAAAAGAAAGGGGTTTGGACCAGGGCAGAACGGGAAGGGGTGGGACACAGGGCACTCGGCATGTGCTTGATTGGTGACTCAGTGTCTCTGTGGCAGATGCTGGTTACATCATAACTCTGCCCAGCAGTTGCGGGGAGGGAGTACCTATTATTCAATGTACAGGTCTTGTATTTTGTTGTTGTTGTTGAATTTATTCCTAAGTATTTTATTCTTTTTTTGGATGCTATCGTGAATGAAATATTTTTCTTAATTTCATTTTTGGATAGTTCCTTGCTTGTGTTTAAAAGAAGATTGATTTTTAAAAAAAATATTGATCTTATATCCTGCTACCTTGCTGAAATGGTTTATAAGCTGTAAAATAGTATTTTGTGGATTTTGTACCTATGAGATCATGTAGTATGTGAATAGAGAGTTTTACTTTTTCCTTTATAATCTTCCTTTACAGAGATAATTTTACTTCTTTCTTTACAATCTTCCTTTACAATCTAAAGCTTTTACTAGTCATAGCTTTATCATTTTAAATTTCTTCTCTGGTCAGTTTGGTTGTTTATGTTTTTCTAGGAGTAGGCTCATTTCATCTAGGTCATTTTGATACTGAATTTTTGGACTGGAACCCGGATTCTTTGTTCGCTGGAATTGAAGAATGAATCCGCGGATAGAAGTTAGTATAGCAAAGGTGGAGATTTATTGAAGAACAAGTCCAGACTCCCACATAGGGAGGGGAAAGAGTCCCCCTGGGTTCCCTTTCCGTAGGGCTTATAAAGGCTGCAGATCCTGGTGCCTTGATATCCCCTCTGATTGGTCACTATTCCCTTAGACTAGTTACTATAGTAACTCCTGGGCTCCCTCCTCCTCTCTTATTGTTTCCCTATTCCCTTTGGGCTTTCTTCCTCTCCTTCTGGATGAAGGGCTTCCTTCTCTTTATTTTGTAATATAGACTTTTTGCTGTTCCCAGCTCCATCATTCTATGGAAATGTACCTGTTGCAGCTTTCTTGTCTTATGGAGATGTAATTGCACCTGGCTTCCTTGAGATATGGAAATGTACCTTCTCCCAGTCTGCAGTCCCTTGCTTTTCCATGGACCTCAATTCTAAATAAATCTCTAAGCTTGTCTATGTTCCCCTTAAAATTCCTGCTTTAATTTGTTGATGTACAGTTTTCATACTGTTTCCTTAAAGGTCCTTACAAAGGAGAGAAGGAGGCAGGAAAGTCAGAATCAGAAGTGGGGACCATGGAACCAGAGGCCAGGTTGTATGGGGTCGTGAGCAAGGCATGTAGGCAGCCACTCCATGATGGGAAAGGAAAGGAAGTGGATTCTCCCTAGCGCCTCCAGAAAGAACAGAGCCCTGCCAACACTGTTTTAGCCCAGGGACACCCATTGCCAACTTCTGATTTCCAGAAATGGAAGAAAATAAATTTATTTTGTGAAGCCACTCAGTAATTTGTGACATCAGCAATTGGAAGCAGATTACAGGTGAACCTTCACTGCTCAGCAGTTTACAATCCTGCCTTAGCCCCTACTTTCTGCTTGTGCAGAGTTGGAAGGTCAGCCAGGAGAGATGAGGCCTCTTCAGGTCTTTCTGGTGAACACACAGACCTCTGTGCGGGGCTTCCCGGACCTCCAGCAACACACCTGAATGCTGTAAAGGCCCCTGTGCATATGTCATCCCCCTCATGTTCCTTTTAAATTGTTTAGACCGTCCATTGTGCCGACTGGTATCACTGCCTTGGGCAGCTGCAGTTTTAAACAAAGGCCCTGTTTTATTTTTACAAACACCTGGGGATAGGACTTCTCCCATGGAGTGAGCTGTGAGTTAGGCCAAATAAAGGCCAGCCCTTGGTACAGCACTTTCCCAGGGACTTCCAGGCAGGTCCCACGTGACATTTCTTTGGGAATGGGGTTTCTGGGAAATCCCATTTCCACACACGAAGGCTGCTAGGCTGCTGGTCTTTGCTGTTGGGGAGCTGATGGTTTTCAAAGCTATCACAGATCTGGGAGAGTGTGATGTAAACGGAACAAGTTAAAATGCTACCAAACCTGCTGCTTGCAATTCGAGTTGGCTGGGTTTTTGTCTTTTAATAATGCTCCTTGGATTGTTGGAAGTCTTGGGTTAATTTCCAAAATTCTGGAAAGTCACGTTTGACCAGTTTTGCTAGGTGTTCTTGTTGCTTTTATGAAGGAGTCAACTTTTGGAGGTCCTCATCTGACATTTTAGAAACGCATTCTCTGTCTCTATTGTGAACGTGTTTTCAAAACAACTCTCTTCTGCCAGCTCAGTTCTCGAAGCA
Source organism: Antrozous pallidus (assembly GCA_027563665.1). Lineage (NCBI taxonomy): Eukaryota > Metazoa > Chordata > Mammalia > Chiroptera > Vespertilionidae > Antrozous > Antrozous pallidus. The sequence continues at coordinate 39,249,996 of CM050519.1, read as the reverse complement.
TCCCCTCACCCGAGTAGAGTTGGCCTGATAAGTCTCCTGTGAACTAGAAAGAACAAGGAACCTTTGAAGAAGGAGCCCACGTGTAGGGCAGCAAGAATGAAGACACCCCAGCTTGCTGCCGGACACGACTCACTGAGCGAGCCCTGGCTAGTGCATCACAGAATCCCAGGTGGGGACCACTTCTCTCCCAGTCCCAGGAGCTGCAGAGTGGCAGCCCCAACCCCAGCCCCAGCCGCAGCCACAGGGAATGTCAGTATGTGCAGGTTCAAAAGCAGCGAAGTGAATGAAGAAGGTCCTGGAAGATACAGGGGGGCATTTGAAGTGCCCTGGCTCCTTGGGTGGGGGTTGGGAGGGGTCTCATTAGCATTTCACCATAAGGAGTTCTGTGAAAGGGAGAAGTCTGGGTTTAAGTTATGCTCCAGGAACACACAAAAATAGTTCTGCAGGGAGCAGACAGGCCCATTTGTGGAGATTACAATTCCTTTAATAAAGGATGTGGGCAGAACAGGGAAAAGGTAATTTGTCCTGTCATTGTGACCATTTTAAATTCTGGTAGACTGGGGTGTGTGCAGAAGGCCTTTGGCTGTAGGAGAGAAGGGGAGCTGGTAGCCTCCTTTCCTGCCTCTGGCAGCTTGTACAGAGTTCCAATGCCCAGTGAGGGAAAGAGGCCTGAGTTCTCACCTCCTCAAAGTAGTCTAAAGTTGTTTACCTTGTATATCACTCAAAGTGTTTTGAATCTTTGCCTCACCTGTTCTGAAAGTTAAGGGGAAGACTTGTAAATGGCTCACTTAAAGTGTTATCAATTTAAAGAAGTTCTTAGTTTCTCTAGAAACTCAGTGGAGTGGAATTTCTTGCTGACAGAGGCTTCTATTAGCCCATGACTTTCCTCTTTGGCTATGTGTATGTGTGTGTGTATGTGTGTTTGTGTGTGTATGTGTGTGTGTGTGCATGTGTGTGTGTGACTGTGCATGTGTGTGCTTTCAGTCCACCTCACCTATACTTTTCAGAGCTCATTATTCATTCTCAGGTTTAGATTTGAGATTTTTTCCTCCCCCATCTCCTTAGCTAGTTTAAATTGTACAAAGGGTGTGTGCTATGGATTGAATCATGTCTACTACTAAATTTATATATTGAAGCCCTAACCCCAAGTCATTGGAGGCTCCTAAGGAAATAATTATGGTTAAATAGGATGCAAAGGATGTGCTTTTTTTATCCAGTAGAATTGGTGTTCTTGTAATGAGAGTTTGCTCTCTTACACACACACACACACACACACACACACACACACACACACACACACAAGACCATGTGAACACCAGCAAAAAGTCAGCCATCTGCAACCCAAGAGGAGCCTCCTCATACATCAGCCCAGCTGGCTCCTTGGTCTTGAACTTTCAGCCTCCAGAACTGTGAGAAAATTGATTACTGGTGTTTTAACCACCCAGTGTAGGGTATTTTGTTCTGGCAGACTAAAAGTGTGTGAGAATATAAATGGTTGGGATTAGATCATGAGACTAGGAAAGCAAAAAGTTAAACATTAAAAGGAAATAAACACTCTCATAGAAGGAAGTATTAACCCAGAGAATTACACACTGAGGGCCAAATGACTCTGCTGCCAGCAGATTTCTCGTGAAGCAAGGGAGGTGCCAGTAACAAGGGGACTCAGAGCCCTCCGCTATGCTCTGGGTGTTTCTTGCCTCTAAACACCTGCCCTATTTAGAACTTACTATCAATTTGGTGGCATTTCTTCTTGAACTAATTGCAGAGCCTCCCAGGGCAGCAGACACAATTTCCTGGCTTTGTGGCTCCCGGCCCGCTCATCCCGTGCATATTTCTCAGTTCCCAGGCCCTCTCTGCTCTGAAGGCTGACACTGTGATGCTTGGGGAAGGGTGGCTTACTTTCATTCTTTTTCAACAAGTAACCAATCAACATTATATGCCAGGCAATGGGAGGTGCTGACATACAGCTGTCAGCATAACGGACAAACATTCCTGCCCTCATGGAGCTCACATGCTTGTGCTTTGTATATGTGCTGTTTTCTTTACATGACGGGGCTGTATTTGCACATTGAACACCTCACTTTTAATTGGAGTGTCAGCTCTGCTTCTAGATGGCAAGCACTTTAAAGAAAGGTATCATAGCTGTCTTATACACTGTAGGATTGCACTTGGTACACAGTGGGTACTCAATGTGCATTTGTATAGTAGATTAATTTATGAACCATATTTACTTCCCATAGGTTTTTTTGTACCCCATCCCTTCATAAAGCAACTCAGAATTTCCAAATACAGGATAGCCCTTAACTGTATAGAATGATTTACACCACTAATAAGGTTTGCTCTTTACCCATAGGCCTTTGATAAAATATTGCTTACTTGTCTTGGTCAGGTGGCTCAGCTGGTTGGAGCGTCGTCCATACACCAAAAGATTGCAGGTTTGATTCTCAGTTGGGATACTTAGGTTGTGGGTTCTGTCCCCAGTTGGGGCACATATGGGAGGCAACAGATTGATGTTTTTCTCTCATATTGATGTTTCTCTAAAATCAATGAAAGCATATCCTCATGCGAGGATTACAATAAATACAAGCACATTCTAAGTGCGCGTGCGCGCACACACACACACACACACACACATTAGTGACTTGCCATGTATCTGTAAAGCTGAGGACTCCACACTCAGAGCACTGTCCTCTACTGGCAGTGTTCCTCCCTTTACCCTGAGATCTCTGCCCCATAGCCAGTGGTGTACATGAGCCAACTCATACAGCCTTGTGAGGTCTGATTATTAAATTTTGGGAAATTTTGCAGACCAGTTAGCATCACATGGGAAGGTTGAAATGAACTATCGTGGAAGTATTTACACCAGGGAAATTGGCAACTGCAACAAATCAAAATGATATCAATCAGCAGGTGCCCCCACCCTGGCTAGCTGTTAAAATTCATTAGCACCACTTGGGTGGATAGAAAGAAAGGGCGCATGTCTGTGTCACGGAGGCACAAAAGCAGCCCTGAACTGCCAGTTTCTCGTCATCTTGTTAAATTAATTACAAGTGTCTTTGTGGTTTAAGCTCTTGTTACTTAAAAATGTGGTTGGTGAACTAGCAGTACAAGTGTCACCAGGGAGCTTGTTACAAATGCAGACACTCCAGCTCCACTCCAGACCTGCTGCATCAGAATTTATATATATTTGAACAAGCATTACAGTTAAATATATGAAAACTAGAGTTTTGAGCACTGGGTTAAGTCACTACCTCTCAAACATCAGTGGGGATCAGATTCAGCTGAGTACTTATTTATTTTTATTTTTATTTTTTTGGAAGAGTAAATTAATTTTATTGACTGATGAAAAACTAAAGTGATAAGAAGTATGGATAGTAAACAATTATCATTGTGTTCTGCTGGAATTCTGTTTTTCTTCTTTTCACTTTAAGCCAAAAGAACAAAAAATTATAGACTGTTAATAAGCTAATTGTTTTACATATTTCAACAAAAACTGCATAGCTTAGCAGGTGCACAGCATTAAATATATACACTTTTGCAAAACCCTGAAAGTTTTAATTTTTAAGTTGACCTCAAAGGCTAATGGAATCACCTACACTGGTCGAATTCAGAGTTTCTTTTCCCTTTTCTGCCACCCTGATATTTGGCTAATTTCGCTTGTAATACTTTCACTTTAGATCTTTCTTGTTCTAACGCAGCACGAAGTGAAGTCACCTGTATAGTCAGTTCATTCTTGATACTTTGTGATTCATCAATTTGCAAAAGTATTTCTGCTTTATCTTTCATTTCACCTTCCTGAAGCATTTTCAATAACTGTGCATTTCTTGCCTTTACTTCTTTATACTTTGCCTCCCACTGAGTGATCACATTTTTCAGCTTTTGGATTTCAGCATCTTTCCTTTCAAGTCCCAACTTTAATCTTTCAATTCTTCCATCTTTCAAAACTACTTCCTGGTTGTGTTCATGAGCTGCACAATTATCTGTTCCATTATGTTCTGTAAGCTGTTCTCTTCTTTTTTCTCTAATAAGAATTTTATGAACATCATCTTCCAGTCTATTGAAGAACCCTCCATCATGTGTTAAAGTCTGAGAAGAACTCAATTCCTCTGTCTTTTTATTAATGTGACCTTCAGATTGAAAATCTTTTAGTGATACTGTGAGAGGTTTGTCTTTTCCCTGATGATTCTTTCTTTTATCTTTTTTATTCACAACCTTTGACTGAGTTGAAGCATTTTCATTGTTTTCCTACTCCTTTTTGTGTTCTTCATATTCTCATTTACTTAACAACAGTGCTTTCTCAAGATCTGCTTCAAACATTTCAGAAGTCAGCTGCTCATCTCTTTGTCTCCATGCTTGCCGATTTTCTTCTTCTGTACCGGATTTGGTAAAGAGAGCTCATGTTGAGCATTACAAGTGGCATGGGAGGATTTCTGGGGAATTTTCTTAAAAGCAAGATTCCTGAGCTCATTTGCTTCGGTCTGTTGCTGTTCCTTCTTTTTTTCTCCTTTTCGCTCTCTTTTTCTCATTTGCAGTTGATTTGCTTGTTGGAGACTTTCCAGGGCTCCTACCTTTGCCTTTTCCGGGCTCAGAATCAGAGCCACTACCGCTATCCACTTGCAACAGGGCCAAATGAGACGCAGGAGTGGGAACAGAATGAAGAACTGCTGAGGCCATTGTAAATATTTTTCTTTAAAAATACTTCTGTCGGGAAACATTCCTCATTCATGAATGGAAGCCACATTTCACCCGCGGGCTGCGAACCGAGGCTCCTAAACTTATTCGCACAAAGTACGCAGGAAAGAAAGAAGGCCGGGCGAACCCAACTCGAGCAAAGAAGCGGCTTCAAAACCTGTCACTGAGCGGCTCGGCGGCCCCTCGCCCCGGCGCGACCACGGGAGGCGTCGACGCCACAGCCCGGCCCGGGGCCCCGGGGGGTCTCTCTCCACCGCCCCCGAACCTGCGCCGCGTTGGCCCTTTCCGAGGAGCGGCCTCCCGTGCCCTCTGCCCGGCGGCTCCAACCCGAGGGGCCACAGTTGAGCACTTGTTTAAACACAGATCTGGGGCCCAATCTTTGGGTTTCTGATTCAGGTCTAAGGTAGTCCAAGAGTCTCTATTTTTAACAAGTTCCCAGAGAATGACAATGTTGCCATTCTGGGACCGTGTTTTGAGAATCTTGGGTGATTTATCTGTCCTTGGCAGCATTTTCCTTTTCTTGTACCTGAATGCCTCCTCATTGACCCAGGCAGAACTGGTGGATGGGTGAGTGCTGAACAATCAGCTCACCTGTTTAAGAAAAACACAGCCTTGATTTATAGTTCTTGCCCATTTTCTATGGTGTAAATGTTCCCGTTGGCCAGTTTCAAGGTGTCACCGAATGCAATGCAGTTGAGCAGAGACATGCACAGGCAGTTCCCTGGGGTTGTAGAGCCTGTGCCTGCATGGGATGAGGCCCCCACAGAAAGCTTGGACCTTGGAGCAAGGAGTTAATTGTTAAATAGCTTTAAGCAAAGTGACCCAATTAGATTTGGATTCAAGATGAATCTGCGTCTCCAGGTTCCCTTTACAGGGTCAGTTGGAGTAGGAGATTCCTTTAGAAAGTGATGGCAGTATTTCAGCAAAGAAACTCTGTCAGTGCAGTAGAGGAGATGTGGATTTGAAAGTTAAATTAGCAGGTGGATTTGCAACCTAGTGAGTATGGGGCTAGGACAAGGGCAGAGCGTATATAGGATGGTTCCCAGAATTTCCAATTGGGTGATTGGTAGTGTCCTTACTTAAGATTAGGAAGACTGGAAGAGGAGGTGATTCTGGCAGAGTTGCAGTGGATCTGACTTTGCAGTCTTTTGTAAAATTACTAGAGGCCTGGTGCACAAAATTCATGTGGTGCACAAAATTCATGTGAGGGTGCAGCCTGGCCTGCACCCTTAACCTCTCTACCTTCCTGCCCGATTGCCCCTAACCTCCTCTGCCTGCCTGCCTGATGCCCCTAACTGCTTTCCCCAGCCGGCCTGATGACTCCTAACCACCTCTGCCTTGACACCTGCCACTGTTTCTTTGTTCTGAAGGATGTCCAGAAGATGTCCTGGCTATCAGGTCTAATTAGCATATTATCCTTTTACTAGTATAGATAGTTAGGAGCAGCTTATTAATATTCCAGAGCAGTGGTTGGCTAATTGCGGCTCATTAGTCAACAGAGTCGCAGTTTGCTGACCACTGTACTAGAGACCCGGTGCACAAAATTCATGGATGGGTTTTTGCCTCTCCTGTGCATACTTACACATTGTAGGGGATTTTCTTTTCAGTCTCTACCCTGTCAAAATCTAAACAGTTTGGAACTCCTCAGGGTTCCCAGATACAATATAGGATGCTTGGTTAAATTTGTATTTCAGATTAACCACAAATAATTTTTTTAGTGAATGTATGACCAAGTATTGCATGGAACATACTTATACTAAAAAATCTGGTTTATTTGAAATTCAGAACTTGGCTTTCTGTATTTTTATTTGCTGGTAACTCTGGCCTCTGATATAATAATGATGGAGACGTTTCTGATTGGCTGCATTGAAATTAGAGTAAATAAAGTGTCGGGCCTGCTGACAACAGATTGTAGTGGACATCGTTGCTTGTAATGGAAATGCAGATATAGATGGTCCATGAGCTCCCTGGGAGGCTGGAGTAGGGAAGGCAAGAGGGAGGATGACTGCAGACAACTGGGCGTGAGAAATCTGACTAAATGTAAATGTGAAAGTGGGTGTGTTGTTCATTACCACTGGTCTGGAATCTCTCCTCTAAGAAAGGGATTATCTGAATTGTCTCTCCCGAGGATGCTTCAAATGTTTCTGTACCATTCATTACTTCCCCTCCCTGCCAACTAAGGTCTCCAGGGAGCACTCCATGCATCACTCTAAGATCAGACCTTATGATTCCTTCACTCTGGACTCCTTCTCCTATTTTAAATCATTTTTTAGGGTCACAGTCCTGAATCCCCTTGAACAGGGCCCAGCAGGCCCCACCCATCCTGGGTGAGGTACAGACTACATCTATACATGCTTACCACACCTGGGCACACCTGGCAGGAGTTCCCTTGCCACAGCCTGGTCTCCTGGAGACTTCCATGGAGATTTACAGGAATCTGTAGTGCAAATGGGCCTCTGCCTCTCAGAATATCCCAGCCAAAAGTATGACCCTGACATTGAAGTGATAATTATACCCATTAAACTTACAAATGTGAAGTCATGAGTGTGTATACAGTAGGGTACATTCGATGAAATATTTGGGAGCACTTATTTACCTTAAACAAGTTCTAGGTAAATAAAAATTTTATGGGTCTAAAGTGCTTTCAAATTATTTTTGTGATATTGTAGAGGCACTATTTCTCCATGGTTTGTGCTTCTCAGGAAAAGCATGTCTTAATCATCTATGTGTTTCTTAGCCCATACAAAAGTAAGTCATCACCTCCACTCCTTTCCTGTCAAACCTGCTCTTATCCTTATGTTCCTAACTTTATTAAACATACCATCATTCACCTAGTCAACAGTACTCAGGCTTTGGGGCCATCCTAGGCTCTGCTTTTTCTCTTAACTCCTCCACCAGCTGGGCATCACACTTTTCCAGTTTTATTTCTCAAAGCCAGTCTGCCTTTCCTCTGCTTCACCACGGCCTTAGTCTTACCTCTTAGCTGAAATATTGCTGTGGCCTAGTCTATTTTCTGAATTAAATTGCATTTTATTGAGGGCAGAGAACAGATGGATAGACTAGTCTCACATTTGGTGTTAGTCAGTGTAGCATAGTACATACTATCATGGGCTCTGAAGCCAGCCTGCTGAAGTTCAGTGTCCAGCCCTGCCAATGTGTGATCTTGGGCAGGTAACTTAGCATTACTGTCTCAGTTATCTCATGGATCAAGTGTAATGATAACCTAGAACTATTCTAAGGATTAAGTGAATGTCTGTACAAAGTAGTAAGTACTCTATAGGTGTTGGTTAGATAAAATGGTAGGTCTTAGCGGATGCCACATCTGCACCTCTCTCTCACCACATCTGCCACAACTTGGGGACTCACCAGAGGTATGGCTGTCTTCTCATGACTGGGTGGTACTTCTGAAAGATTGAGATCCTGGCTCCACACCTGCCTATAGGCTCTGGGTGGAAAAACTTATCTCTGGATTTGTATCTACAGGAGGAAAGCAGGGGCAGGAGACCCTGGGACCAGGCATACTGTGTACCTATTAGGGATGAGGAGAGCCCAAGGGGTGCTGTCAATTGAGTAATACTAGTATCATCCATTTATTAATTTATTTATTTGTTTACATTTATTGTACACTAGAGGCCTGGTGCACTAAATTCATGCATGGTGATGAGGGGAAGTGGGGGGTGGGAGGCCCTCAGCCTGGCCTGCACCCTCTCCAATCTGGGATCCTTAGAAGGATGTCCTACTGCTGGTTTACAGGGATCAGGCCTAAACCGGCAGTCAGACATCCCTCTTGCAACCTGGGACTGCTGGCTCCTAACCACTTACCTGCCTGCCTGCCTGCCTGATTGCCCTTAACCACTCTGCCTGATGGCCTGCTCGCCCCCAACTGCCCCACTCCCTCACCAGCCTGATCACCTCCAACTGCCTTCCATGTCAGTGTGCTTGCCCCGACCTTCCTTTCCTACTGGTCTGCTTGCCCCCCAACTGCCCCCTGTTGGCCCACTCACTCCAAACTGCCCCTTTCCCCCGCTGTCCTGATCACCTTCAACTGACTCCCACTGATGGGTTGAGGGACTGAGGGCTGTTTTCAGTCTGGCCACACCCCCTTCAGGGTGGAAGTCCTCACTGGGGTTCCTGGTCATCCTGGTTGAGGGGCTGATGCCTGTTTGTAGGCTGGCCAAGCCCCCCAGCAGGGACTCTCACCCCATGGGAGTGTGGCCAGCCTGGGAGAGGAGCTGAGGGCTGTTTTCAGGCTGGCCAAGCCCCCCGATGATCCAGGCTCCCAGCCCCTCCTTTTTTTCTTTTCTTTCTTTTTTCTCAGCTCCTCCTTGAGCAGAGGCAAGGGCTGGCTGGAAGTAAATATCTGGGATTTATTTATCTTCTACAATTGAAACTTGTAGTCTTGAGTGGAAGCCAGGGATGGCCAGGGCAGGTGGTAAGCTTGGCTTCCTCTATTGCGGGGGAGGGGGGCAACCCAAGCCTCCTGCTGGCTCTAGCTCCATGGCCGCCCCCATCATGGTTAGCCTAATTTGTATACTTGCTCCTGATTAGCTGTGGGTGTAGCAGAGTGATGGTCAATTTGCATGTTTCTCTTTTATTAGTGTAGATATATGTCTTTTATGTACCTGACCTTTGGGCACATAACAAAGATGTACAAAGAACCACAGCATTACCCATGAAAATAAGCAAATAATTTACACACATGGAGACCAAGTATGAAAGTGGCCAAGAGTTGAATGAAAGAGATATTGACATTCAGTGTTTGGTAGCCCAGGCAAGCAGATGGTTCATCATCATTCAGGAGCAGAGCTCAGTGATCCTCAACATAAGACTTTATGCTCAGGTGATATTGGGATGTTAGGCGGGAGTTACTGGCCAGAATGTAGGCACAGGGCCCAGAGCAGGAGCCCACCTAGGACAAGGCCAACAATGAGAAATGGTGGTTGTGGTAATGGAGGAGACTCTGAGGCCACAGGAGAGATCTCCCTGGAGATCGAGGTCCCAACCACTTTCCATTTAAGCAACATTTCTACACACACATCAATACCTAAATTTGCTTCATTTAATGAATCTACAAGAGGGTAGATGAATTTATTTAAAAAGGGTCTTAAATGTTGCAGAGTTGTTGAAAGACTTTCACACAGTGTCGTATAAAGAATAAGCAATTTTCACTTTCTTAATGTTATAGATATACTAGAACTTTATATAGTAACCACCATTCTAAGCATCATCTCTGCTTGATGATTTTACACTGAAATTGTTCTTGAGTTATATGTAATTTTAAAGATAAACCCAACCAATTAGTCCCTTCTGCTAAGTTTGGTAAGGCTGAAAAAATACATCAATAGTGTGTTTCTTTGATTTCTTTCTTAGGATTATTTTTATTAGGAGTGTTTGACAAAATGAAGACAACCTGGGAAAAATCTAATGCAGGATCCCTTGTATCATTATCAGCAAAAGAGTTATCATATTCTTTCAAAATGTGTGTTTTCAGTTCTCCATAAAAAGATCCTCATCTTTTTGAGATGGCTGGCCCAGATCAGTGGCGTTGAAAATGTGCCAGCCTCTAGGACTGGTTCATAGAGACTTTGCTGAAGAGCAGGCTGGGTGACGGCGGCTGGCTTCAGACCTGCCTGAGGAGATGCCTGAGATGTAGTGAAATTGCCTTGCTCCAGTCTCACTTGCAAATCTGATGCCTCTGTGCTTTGTCTGTGTAAGTGAATAATGGGTCCTCGTTTGACAGTCACATCTCAGAAACCCAGAGAAGGGATCTGTTTTACTACTCATCCTCTTGATAGCTAAGCAGTTGTTCCCAGTTTGGGTATTGTAGTGTATGTTGGCTTTGCTGATGCCAGCCTGTTGAAATGAAGAATTCTGTGTTTCTTGGAATCTTTGGAAGGGAAGACTTCGTCATGGAGCTGCAGTGGGTAGGAAGGAAGGGGTGTCTACCTGTGATGGGGCAGCCCCACCCTGGGTCAGAAATCAAGGAAGGTAGTTCAGACCAGACTCTTTGGGGTCTGAAAATAGGCCCCTGCATGGAGAGATACCTTATGGGGGCTGGTAGGCTGCTGCTGGTTATGAGTGACACCAGGGCTGTCCTTCAGTCCTGAAGTCTGGGACAGAGAGAAAAGGGGAGCTTTTGTTACACTTGGGAGAGAAAGCATCTGTCTGCAGCTCCTGGCCGGACCTGCCTGCAGCCCTATCTCACTGTCCCTTTGTTGCAAGTGGCTCCTGAGCCCTTGGTGAACTAGTAATCTCATTAGCTGGCCGAGCTGACTGAGGTGGAGGGGATGGTGCCTAGCATGGCCTTAAACCTTTTCTAAAGCCTGGTCTCCAGCAACCAGAACCAGCCCTATTCTCTCCCCTTCCCCAGACAAACCAAATTTTGCCATTCCTGCTTTTGTAAGGGTATATTTCCATTTATTTCCTTCTGAATTTTCTTCCCAAGCATATTTTGGGGATGAAAGTTATGGAAGGGGCTGAAAGCATATGAAGTTCAACATTTTTTCTTTGGATCCGAACTTTGAGTAGCCAGATTCCAGAAGCCCTATTGCTAAAATGACCCAGACCCGCGGGGCGCTCCTCACACCTGGTGCCAGTAGGTGGCGCTCCGTCACCACTCAGCTGTGTAGGGAGCCCAGGAAATTGGGGTTGGGCTCTGTGGTCCAAACTGAAAACTGGTGTTAGCCATGCAGGCAAGAGGCAAATATTAAACCTAGCATGTTATGCATTTTAAGGAAGAAAGCCTTTCAATTTAAGTTCACTTCAGATTCTCTGGAGATGTGTTTGGAAACCCCGTCTGCCACTGAACTCGGCACTCTGGCCTTTTATTCACTTACAAAATGCTTCCCCCAATCGCAGCTCAATTACCTTTTGTCTCCTCTCTGTCCTAATACTCTGGCTGAATGTATGAAAAACGAAGCAGCAAGGTCAGACAACCCCTTTGTCTTTCACAGTGGTTTGTCTTATTTTCCAGGACCAAATGGAATAAGTGGTCCTGCTGCCCAAATATATATGTGTGCATGTTTATATATGAATGTATTCAACAAACATACTTTTGCTCAAAGGAAAGAAATATATTAGCACTTGTAAATAAAATAAGGAAACATATGTATATCTTTTCTTTGGACAAAAGCGAACATTTTTGGACAGTATTTTTAACTACGTATGTTTAGGTGTCATTTCAAAGGTCCACTATCTGAAAAACTATCATAACTGTCTGATAGCTAATCAATTCAATAGCTAGTTACTGACTGTGATGATGTACAAAGTCTTCTAGTCTTCTGTTGTGGGGAATCCTAAGATAAGTAAATTCTCACCAAGAACGACTTTACCACCAGGTCCTAGTGACATAGCCTTTGGACAATCAGAGCCAAAGCATTGTGTGTAAGGACTTGAAGATGTACATATAGTATACAGGTTGCATGTGCGTGTTAGTGCGCATGGTATTTGTTCCATATTGAGGCCTGGGGGCTGTTATCAATTAGAGCAATGTATTGGCAATATATTGAGATAAGTAGAATGGTTTGGTTGCTCAACGCACCATTTCTGGATTGAATTGGTCTTGGGCTCAAGAGATTAAGAGTGAATTAGGCTCTGAAAAGGACTAAATTTATCTTAGGTTGATAGAACAATTTACCTTTCTTATTTATTTATTTTTAATCCTCACTTGAGGACATTTTCCCTCATTGATTGTAGAGAGAGTGGAAGGCAGAGGGCGAGACAGAGAGAAACCCTGACATGAGAAAGACACACTGATTGGTTGCCTCCTGCACACCCCTTACTAAGTCCAGGAGATCTGCAACTGAGATATGTGACCTTGATGGAAATTGAGTCCAGGACCCTTCAGTCTACAGGCCATTGCTCTATGCACTGAACCCAACTGGCTAGGGCAAACAATTTACCTTTCTTAAAGCACTTCTACATGTATCATTTCAGAGATAATACTTTGCAAATATCTTATGTTGAGACTTAACTTTCAGCAATATATAACCAAGAGACAATATATATATATATATATAAAGATATTATGTAGGAATACATGACTATGACCAGAATACTGGTCATAGCTTCATCTATTTTGCTTCCTATTGCCTATATTTGCCCCCAGAAACTGTTAATGGGTTTGGAAGGAAAGGGAAAATTCCTCTGGTGGGAAAGCAAGTGAACTTTGTGTGAGTGTGTGTGTGTAGGCGTGCACATGTGCTGTTAAATGTCTTTCTAGAGGTCTTGGTCTGTTGCAATAGCCTTGCCAATCCTTCAATTACTGTTTTCTTTCATGAGAAATTGTTACTGGAATGCATTCGCCCTTTTAGGGAGCTGTGAATGTGGTTATAATTGCTTGTTTCTAAGATAATTGGCCTGACTGCATGGCCCTGGAAAAGTTACTTGAAAGAGTGGAATGTGGAGGGGAGCCTGTGCTGCTTCTGACTCCATCTCCTCTGTGTGGCCCCAACACTACCAGGAACCATGGTCCTGGAGGAGCCACAGTGCAGAGCAAGAGACAAGAAACATAAAGTTCTGTCAATAAGGCTATCTTGAAGTGCCATGGCCACTGGAGTTTTGGCATTTCCTTGCAGGAGGGATTTTTTTTTTATGGTAACAGTACCCATTCTAGCTTTTGATGGATTCAAATCCAGTAGCTGTGGAATATTAGACTCTCCAAGGCTATCTACGCCTACAAGAGCAATGGAAGAGATATAGACTGGCGAAAAGTTGATTGTTAGGAGGTATTAAATCAATGCAAACTTTTGTGACATCTGTATTATTGCCATTCTCAATAGCTTTTGATGGCATTGATGTAAGAGTTGGGCTTATTCATTAGAAGCAGATGTGAAATGACCATGCTATTAGCTCTAGGGGAAAACTAAAATATACTTTTATTTAAAAGTGTAGGATCCTGAAGTGTTACAGGATGAAATTAGTTTGTCTTTCTCTTACACTTCAGGCTCATTTTACTTTCTAAAAAGAAAAGGAAGATACATAAAACTCCTCACTGGAAAAAAAATTTTGTGACAATAACTGAAAGTTGGTCACCTTAGAGATTAAAGAATCTTTAACTTGTGTAGAGCAAGAGAGTAATAATTCAAAGAGGGAAAAGAGGCCAATGTTGTAATAAGGTGAGTAACCCAAACACAAATCCCACAATGTAATGAAAGATTGCCTGACTATTCCAGGATTTATGGTAAGCAAGTAAGGACTGTCAGGAATATCAGCCTAACCAATCAGTGGTGCTCTTCTATTTCTTGTGTTCATTCTCCTTTCCTCCCGGCAACAATCTCCTCTTGGCATTAAGGACTCACAGGGTTCTGGGGAAGCGCAGGTTATATGCACAGCATTGTCAGGATTAGAAATTATTTGAACTTCGTTAGTTTCAAGGAGGTATTGCCAAGAGTTGCTTACCCAGGCAGCTCCCCCGAAGACCAGCCAGATTTCAGGCAGGGTCCATGCCAGGTGGCCTCTGGAAGCAGTGAGCACTATGGTTCATTTTGTGGAGCATTTTTTCCTCAGTGACTAGCAATTTAAGTATGGCTCTGCAAACTGCCATTGATTTTTCAGAGTTACTAGAAAACTAGGAAAACCACACACTTCTTTTACAAAGTTCTTTTGAGCCATAACAATCCTATATATGCAAATTGACCATCACTCCAACACACAAGATGGCTGCCCCCATGTGGACACAAGATGGCCATCACAAGATGGCCAGCAGGGGAAGGCAGTTATGGGTGATCAGGCCAGCAGGGGAGGGCAGTTAGGAGGGACCAGGCTTGCAAGGGAGGACAGCTGGGGGGGACCAGGCCTGCAGGGAAGGGCAGTTGGGGACAACCAGGCTCACAGAGGAGGGCAGTTAGGGGCAGCCAGGCTGGCAGGGGAGGGCAGTAAGGGGTGACTGGCTGGCAGAAGAGAGCAGTGGGGGTGATTGAGCTGGCAAGGGAGGGCAGTTGGGGACAATTGGGCTCACAGGGGAGCAATTAGGCATTGATCAGGCTGGCAGGGGAGTAGTTAGGGGGTGATCAGACAGGCAGGTAGAAGCAGTTAGGGGCAATCAGGCGGCAGGCAGGAGAGTGGTTAGGAACCAGCAGTCCTGGATTGTGAGAGTGATGTCCAACTGCCCATTTAGGCCTAAATAGAGCATGCAGGGTGGACTGAGGGACATCCCTCACCCCCTGTGCACGAATTTCATGTTCCAGGTCTCTAGTATAATTATAATTTTCTGTCAAATCACAAGGATGCAATCAGTAAAGAAAATATGTACTAGTACTAACATGGAAGGACATAATTGATGTTAAGTGAAAAAGCAACAAGCAGAAAAATGTTTAGGAAAAATCTGTTATTTACCTCAATATAAAGGAATGTGGCCAGAAGCATACACCAACTTGGTTATGTTAGGAGAGAAAAATGGGAGTGTGAGAGGTGTAAAAATGGACATCCATTTTATTCTCTATTCCAGTGGTCAACAAACTGCAGCTCTCAACTAATGAATTTGCTGACCACTCACCTAAGCATTTAAAAGAGGAACACTGTGGCTCAGTAGTTGAACTTCGACTTATGAATTAGGATAGTGGTTGGCAAACTCATTAGTCAACAGAGTGGCAAACCACAGCTCCTGAGCTGCATGTGGCTCGTGAGCTGCAGTTTGCCGACCACTGCTTTATCTTATGTAATAAAAGTCTAATATGTTAAGTGTCCAGCCATCCAGTCTATTCAACCAACCAAAGCGTAATATGCTAATGATATGCTAAGTCTGCTCAACTGCTTGCTATGACATGCACTGACCACCAGGGGGTAGATAGTCCAGTTGCTGTGATGTGCGCTGACCACCAAGGGGCAGATGCTCTGACTGGAAGGTTAGCTTGCTGCTGGGATTTGGTGCATCGGGACTGAGCGAGATGGCCCAGACATGCCCTGGAGCCCTCCCGCTTCCCTCCCTGGCTGGCCAACCTCCTGTGTCCCTTCCTGGCCCCGATCATGCACTAGTGGGATCCCTTAATCTGGCCTGTGCCCTCTTGCAATCTGGAACCCCTTGTGGGATGTCAGAGAGCTAGTTCTGGCCCGATCCTGCAGGCCATCCAAGGGAACCCACTGGTGCATAAATTCGTGCACTAGGCTTCTAGTACTTCTATATAGCTTGAATCTTTTGCTGAAAAAATATTAATTATTTATGCAATAAAATATTTTTAAAAGAGTAACAATAAATGTGATCAAACACACTGAAACACACACACACCTATTTTATTTCCTTCTTGATGTCAGAGTAGATGCCCGATTTGTTGTTCTGTCACTTACTGTAGCACAGATAAGAAGGGGTTAAGCCATCTAGGCCATTTCTAAATGCCTGGATTCTTGCAATCAAGGCAATCAAAATCCACTTCCCCTGTAGCCCTCTGCCACCATTCATCAAATAGGTCCTGCTCTGCTGGGAAGACAATCTTTTTTCACAACTAGGAAAACACCCAGCTGCACCTGGGGTGCACCGTGCTGCTGGGAAGAACTCCGCGGAGCATGCAGGAGATCAGGCCCTGGTGTCGGCCAGTGTGGGTCATGGTGCTTGCTTTCTTTTCCTGCAGTGAACCCTCCCTTGAATACCCTGACATTCTCGAGATGAATGAAATATATCCTGGCATGCAGAGAGGGCATGAGAAATGAGTGTTCAATTAATTCTAATGTGGCAGGGATAACACTTGGGAGTTTTCTCTGAAGGGACGAGAACTGGAATGCCAAGGGAGCCAGCCTGGGCAGAAGACCTTTCTGATTTCTGGTGTGTGGTCAGAGCTCTGCTGTCACACCGTGTGGCGCCTCACTTTCCTCAGTGTCTGTCACTAATCCACGTCTTTAAGAGGTGAGGGAATGGGCCACTAGCCTTGGTGCAGGGGTCCTTGGTGAGCACAGGAGATGTTTTTTCCTTCTTTATTTCTAGCCCTTTTGATTTCTCACCTTCAGTCAAAGCTTTCTACACAAGCTAAAGCAGGCATATTAGGGATAGATAATAAAACAAGGGCATATGGCACCAGGGCCTTTAATCTTCCTGGGAAAGAACAAGCCTGATGATTTTGTCAGTATCTAACTGAATCTTTGGTTTGCTTGTTTATTTTTCCATCTCTGGGTATTATTCTGAAAGCCATAGTCTTGACCAGATCATTGCCTGGTGCCAGTGGCACAAGAACTGGTGGAGAGATTTGGGGAGGAGCCAGAGGGAGTCACTCCTCCACAAAGCCAGCCTCCTTGCTGAAGGGCTTATGTGTTTTCCCCATTTTGGATTCCTATTGGAGGGCCATGCACTTATCATTGTGGAAATGCTTCATAACGTGATCCTGATACCAGGAATCCAACACAGGCATGAACCATGACGGCTCTCCAAGGCACTCTCCGACATACATCTTTACCAAAGTGCTTATAAAACTGTTTCACACCTCAAAGAAGGTTTTAAACTCAGAAAAGGTATACATGTAAGCTAAGTTCAAAGAGTTGGGATATATAATCCAACGTGGAAAGTTAAGGAGGCAGGGTTATTTAATTCATATAAGAATCGGTGTTATTCTTGAGGCTAAAGAGATGTAGGTGTTGATTCCTTAGGGTGTGCCTGCCCAGGCCATATCCTCTTTCCCTAAGAACAGAACCCCTCTCCCTATAGCCAGCAGCCAGCCTGTGTGTGTCACACAACCCTACTGACCTGTCCCTGACCATATTGAGTGACCAGAAGAATGGACACTGGCCCAGGAATGTTCCATCCAGAGACTGGGTTAGGCCAATAGCTTCTGTAAAGGGATTGAATTTTCAAAATGCATCCTCCTGCATTTTAACCTTTCAGCAGTCCTGTTTCTTTTTTTCTGAAGTCCTTCCACTATGTTTGCCCAGGAAAAGGGGAGGACAGTGGAAGTGCTGTTGAGCCTTCCCAGGGTAACAGGTCCAGGAATATGTGATCTGCTCCATAGAGAAGCCCTTTATTCATGTCACCAGAGCCACAAACACTTCTCGGACAACAGAGTAGAAGGGATCAAGGCTGATGGTCCTGAGCTGGCTGCTACAAGCTGATAGGATGACTTCGTGAGAATTAGAAAAAGTTACACCCTCTGCAGGGAGGTGGTAAGTATGTATTTGACCATCTGACTAGTTAGTGTCTTTTTGCAAAAGTCACCCTTCTCCTCCAGATAGAAACAGTGCAAAGCCAGGGCACACAGCTTGGCGGGCCTGACACAGGTTGGATTCTGAGCCCATTTGCTCTCTAGCTAGAGGTGTCTGTGTAATGCACATGTGGTTCCACTGTACCCAGAAGCCCATGGCCTGGAGCCACTTCCCACAACCTCCGTGCTTTTGTGTGGTGTTTAGAAAGTGATTGAGATTTCCCAGGCGCTGCAGGAGGTGACAAAGTGGTTGACGGATAGTGGTACCAGCCAATCTGCACAAGGCATGTGGGGACTAGGATGAACAGGTTTCACAGAGAACCCATGTAGGTGGCCAGAGCTCCATCAATATCTGTTTGAGAAACACCTTTAGCTATTACTATACTCTCCTTATGTCCTGTCTTTGGCATTTGCATTAATTGGAGCTCTGCATGTTCACACAAGTTGGGCTTTACTAAATAGAAGTTATTTGGCCAACATAGTAGCAACATTAATTCCCATAATTTGCTCTTCCATCTAGATACAAGCTTTTCTTATATTTTTCTGTAACCCAAATCCTCATGCTCTACCTCTTTTATGCAATTATAACCAGTAATCTTCTCAAGTATCCCCACCAATGTAGTCAAAGTTGCACAGTGATTTTGCAAGATCTATATTCTCTAATCTTCATCACAGTTCTGAATACCTAAATCATCCCTTTCATTAACTCATGGTATTTCTAGTTAAAGGCTGATCATGTTAGACGTGTTGACCCAAAAGAAAAGAGGTAAACTGAGGCAAGCTCAAGTCACCAGAAAGAGAGTTTATTTGGGAATAGCAGAAGAATTGCAGTTAGGGACATGCAACTGCAGCAAACTGTAGGCAAGTCCCATAAGAATTAAGGATGGGTTGTTTTTATGGGCCAAGAGTACAGAAGGGGGAGGTCTGGCCAGGGTCCATGCAGCAAGCTCACTGGCTCTAAGTTGGGGAGAGATTCTTGGCAGATGCTTCTTGGTCTGGAGGTAAGTTTTGATTTTCTGTAAATCAGGGATTTCTGAGAAATAAGTTTCTCAGTCTCTAAGTTTCATTTTTCTGAGGATACATGCATGAGATTCTCCAATTCTTCTGTTTCATTTTAGGTTAAAATCCTTTCACAGACCCATTGCAGGCTTTGAGCCAAAAGTAATTCTATTGTCAAGTAAGTTTGAAAAGACTACATACTATATTTCTCTCTTCAGATTCTCTTCTCTTTCATATCATCATCATCATCATCATCATCATCATCATCATCACCATCATCGCATTAGAGTTTGTGAAAATTACTCTAACAGCCCATCAAACTCTGTTATCCTCGGAATGGTTTATTTGACTGAAACTCTTTGTTCCTGTAAAGTTGTGCTAGGAGAACATTTTGACAAATGCTGTTCTAGACATTGGATTCTGGCACTCATGATAATGAAGGAACATTTTGTGTCAGACCTTTATAAAGTCGGACATATTCAGAAAGTTCTGTTTTCCTATTTGGGAAATGATCTCTCCCTGTTTTAAAACAACTGACTGTGGGCTTCCATTTTCTCATGTGACCTGTGTTTTTTGTGTAATACTTTCTTTATGTGAATAAAGAGTCTGAGTTTTGTGTGTAATACTTTCTTTAGTGAATAAGCTTTGGCTGTGTACCATTCATTCTATTCTTTTCAAGGAAAAACAATTTTTGGAATATTTTCATCTTTTCACTTATGCTTGGGCAGCCCTTTACCATGTACAGTGTTTTCACATTCATTAACTTATTGATCGTCACTATGAAACAGTCATTTTTAAATAACCTTGCAAATAGTATGCAAAAATCATTAGGGTCATTAATATTCCATTTAGTCTGCAAAAATTTGAAATGGCTGACTCCTCCACATCACAGAGCTAAGAGACATAAAATTTTGCCTGTAGCAAAAATGCTCACAGCTTTTATTTAAACACAGATTGCTAGACTCCCATGAAAATTGAAGGAAATGAAGTTAGAGTGGGACAGCCATTTATTGTTAGTTTTAGAAATACTACTTCCTTACTAAAAGTTACTCTTCTAATTTATTTTAAATTATGGTCATGCCAACAGCCAAGACTATTACATGTAATATATTATCAAAGATTCTGAAACTCAAGTTAATGATATTCTCTAGTAACCCCCAACAAATATATATTAAATAAAATATTTTGTTTGCTATCTTTAATCCTATCTAATAAAAGAGAAATATACAAATTAACCATTACTCTGCTATCCCACCACCACACCCACTAGCCATGCCCACCAGCCAATCAGGAGTGAGTATGCAAATTAACCCAACCAAGGTGGCTGTGGCCAGGGAGGAGCAGGAGGGAGGCTTGGGTTTCCCAGGTGATGGACGAAGCCAAGCTTTCTGCACACCCTGGTCAGCCCAGGCCTCCACTAAATGCTACAAAGTTTCAATTATAGGAGGTAAATAACACCAACAAAAATGGCGGCAGCCACGGAGCTGGAGAGCGCAGGAGACTAGGGTTGCCCCCGGTGATGGAGGAAGCCAAGTTTCTGAAGCCTTGGCCTGCCTTGACCTCAGCTTCAAAGTTTCAATTATAGGAGGTAAATAAATCCCAACAGAAATGGATGCCACCACAGAGTGAGCCGTAGGCTTGGCTCCGCTTCAGGCTACAAAGTTTCAATTGTAGAAGATAAACCCCAGATATCAGGGCCTACACTTGGGTCGCTGGGGGGCGTGGCTGGCCTGCAAACCACCACAGGCCTCTTGCTCAGGCTGTCCCACGCCCCAAGGAAACCCCCATCCTGATCTGGGACACCCTTTAGGGCAAACCAGCTGCGCCCAACCATGCACTAGGCTTCTATTCCATCTAATAAAAGAGTAATATGCAGATTGACCATCCCTCTAACATACAAGATGGCTGCCCCCATGTGGTCAAAGCTCCTCCCCTCATGTCGACACAAGATGGCCACCACAAGATGTCCAGCAGGAAGGACAGTTGGGAGGGATCAGGCCTGCAAAGGAGGGCAGTTGGGGGCAATCAAGCCTGTAGGGGAGGGTAGTTGGGGGTGACCAGGCTGGCAGAGGAGGGAAGTTGGGGATGAATGGGCCTACAGGGAAGGTCAGTTAGGGGGTACCCAGGCCTGCAGGGGAGAACAGTTGGGGGGACCAGGCCTGGAGGAGAGGGCAGTTAGGGGCAAGCAGGCTGGCAGAGGCATAGTTAGGAATCAATCAGGCTGGTAGAGAAGTGGTTAGTGGGTGATCATGCTGGCAGGCAGAAGTGGTTAGGGGCAATCAGGAAGGCAGTCAGATGAGCAGTTGGGAGCCAGCAGTCCTGGATTGTGAGAGGAAACCCCTCATGGAGTCCCAGTTTGGAGAGGGTGCAGGCTGGGGGGAGGGACACCTAACTCTCCTTCCCCCACCCACAAATTTTGTGCACTGGGCCTCTAGTTTAGTTATAAAAGGGAATACTATTTCTAGAGTTACCTTCTCATTAAAAATTCTAGGATTTCTTAGTTGTTTTATTTTCTTGGTTTCAATTAGAAGTTAAATAACAAAATAATAGCTATAATAACTAACAAACTCTTGGAATTTGTTTGTTTTTTTATACCTTTCCCAGGATATCTTTAATGCATAACAGGTTTGTTAAATCTGAACCAGTTGCATTTAGATCTTAATTATTCCTGTTGAGTTGATATCATTTTAACAACTTTAGTAAGGTATAATTGATACACAATACAATGGGTACTTTTAAAGGGTACAATTGCTGGTGTTACACATATGTATACACATATAAAATGTTTATCACATGAAGACAACAAACATTTACTGTATCCACCCCCCAAGTTATTTTGTGCCCTTCTGCAGTCATCTCTCCTTGTACCCTGTCCCCAAGCACCACTGTGTATTTTCTGTCATTATATTTTAGTTTATATTTTCTGAGACTTTATAAAAATGGAATCATGTAGCATATTCTTTTTTGTGCCTGGCTTTTTTCACACAATGTAAATATTTTGAGATTCACTATATTGTGTATCAATTGTTCATTTCTGTTAAAAACACCTTTTGAGAATAGAAGACATTTTGGGGCACATATTGTGACCAAGAAATATTTTATTACATTGTGTTTGTTCATCTGTTGCTTTGCAATGGGTTGTTTCTAGTTTTTTTTTCTATTGCAAATAAAATTACTATGATAAATATGGTATAGCAGGAATGCAGGGATGGGTAAGTAGCCTAGTATGTAGATTTATGTTTACCTTTTTAAAAAATACTTTTTGCAATGGCTCTTGTGATAATATCTCAATTGCAATCAGAATACTAATCATAAATTAAAATAAATTTCTTGAGCACATACTAAGTGCTGGGTACGGTGCCAAGAGCTGAGGATACAATGGTGACAAAAAAGGAACTTGCCTATTTTCATGGGGATTGTAGTTATATTAAATAATTATAGTTAATAAAATAGCTATTCTAATAATTGTACATTGACATATGGACTTTGAAAGAAAGGAATGTGATTCTGCAAAAGACAATGATACCGGGACTCAGGGAAGGCTTCCCAGGGGAAGGGGTATTTAAGGATTACTGGAGATAAACTTGGTGCAGCCCTGGAGGGTATGGAGCATGGAAGAATATCTCATAAAGAGGGAGCATCATGTGCAAAGGTCCTGAGATGAAAGGAAACAGGTACATTTGAAAACTTAAAAAACTGAGTGGCTGGAATAGGAGGCAGCAGGAATCAGATCAGGGTTAGGGAGATCTTATTCATGATTGGACCCTTTATTTCAAAAGAATGTGGAAGGGTTTTAAGGAGGAAGGTAATGTATTTTGATTTGGATTTTGAAAAGATTGCTCTGGCTGTAGCATGGTAGGGGTTAGCGTGGATGTGGAAGACCAGTTTGGAGGCTATTGCAATGTTGCCAACATGAGCTAAGATGGTGTGTGAGGCAATGGTTTGAGAGCTGTTTAGGAGATAAAATGGACAGATATTGAGGACAGGTTAGATACAGTCCGCAGTGCAAAAAGGAGTCAAGGTTTTTGGCTTGTACAATAGTGCCATTTGCTGAGGTAGAGATTTCTAGAACAGGGCCAGTTTTAGGGGAAGAGGCCAAATTCAGTTTTGAAAAGTTGTGTTTGAGGTACAGCAGATCCTCTAAAATGTTTTGTTCAATATTGTTTTATCATAGTACTACAGGCCCAGTGCATTAAATTTGTGCATGAGGGATGAGGTGTGTGACCCTCAGCCCAGCCTGCACCCTCTTCAATCTGGGATCCCTTGAGAGATGTTCAACTGTAGTTAGACATTCCTCTCATAATCCAGGACTGCTGGTTCTCAACTGCTTGCCTGCCTGACAGCCTGATCACTCCCTAATTATTTCCCTGCCCATGACGGATGCCTCACTGCCCCCCTGCCAGCTTGATTGCCCCTACCTGCCGTCCCCTGCCAATCTGGTTGCCCCCAACTGCCCTTCCCTGAAGGTCTGGTCACCCCCAACTGTCCTCATTTGCAGGCCTGGTTCATCCAACTGCCCTCCCCTGCAGACCTCGTTGTCCCCAACTGCCCTTCCCTGAAGGTCTGGTCACCTCCAACTGTCCTCACTTGCAGGCCTGGTTCACCTAACTGCCCTCCCCTGCAGGCCTCGTTGTCCCCAACTGCCCTCCCCTGCAGGCCCGGTCACCCCCAACTGTCCTCCTCTGCAGGCCTGATCACCCCTAACTGCCATCCCAGGGTGGCTTGGTCGCCCCTAACTGCCCTTCCCTGCTGGCCTGGTATCCCCCCAATTGCCCTCTCCTGCAGGGTTGGATCCTCCCCCAACTGTCCTCCCCTGCAGGCCTGGTCACCCCCAACTGCCCTCCTCTGCCAGCCTGGTGACCCTAACTGTCCTCCCTTGCTGGCCTGATTGCCCACAATTGCCCTCCCCTGCAGGCCATCTTGTGGTGGCCATCTTGTGTCCACATGGGGGCAGTCATCTTTGACCACATGGTGGCGGCCATCTTTTGTATTGGAGTGATGGTCAATTTGCATATTACTCTTTTATTAGATAGGATTGATTTTTAAAAATTGATTCCCTGAAGGATCCACTGTCTGTGTAGAGTCTGCACGTTCTCTCCAGGGTAAAGACTCTCTGGCCTCCACTCATATTCTGAAGATGTGCATGTGAATTGGTGTGTCCAGCTTCTCTGAGTGTGCGCCACTGGGGGTGTGATGAAGCTGGGAAGGAAGGGTGTCCTGTGCCCAAGCTTCTGGGATAGGCTCTGATCACCCTGAACTGGAATAAGTAGTTTGGAAAACAAAAATCTTAAGTTGTTTTCATTAATCTTTCTTAAACATATGGATAGCCTACATTTATTTCTGGGTTTCATATTAGAAGTGTTAATGGAATTTTATTTGAAACTTTTGTTGTGTTTTTGTGACCAGAAATATACTGCAGGAACTTATCTCTTGTTTATATCAATTAGCCTATGGTAAAACTGGTTTTGCAATTTTTTCTTTTGCTTATAGTCCCAGTTTCCAAGAGCCAATAGATGATGGTAAGTGAGGATTTACTGTACATTTGAGTAATCCCAATTGGGCATGCCATATGAGATAGATCTCCCTCGAGATGAGTTATGAACTCTAAGGAGCTGTTTGGTTTGGGAAATACATGTTTGAGTTATCGATACCTAAGCAGTGCATGAAGCTATGGGTCTGAGATAGGAGTGGGCATTGTATAGAGAAGAGATGAGAACCTTCATACACATTGAGGAGCCTTGAGGAATGTCGATATGTAATGATCAAGTGGGGAAGAAAGAACTTGAAAGAGAGGACATGGCTAAAAACCCAGATAGTGTAGTCATGGACGTTTAGCATGTCACTTACACTAAGTCTGGCAGCCACATTAGGATACACGTAGATAACTGTGCCCTTGTCTGAGACTGTGCCATGGAGGTGAAGGAGAACCAGGTTGAAGATCAGGAACCAGACAAGTACTTAGAGTTCATGAGTATCTATTGTGTGCCAGGTACTTAGGTTGACTTTTGACTTTCCCACTCTTCCTTGGAGAAGGTTCTAGTATCCCTACACAAATACTAGTATAGAAGATAGAATCAAACTGGTAAGATCAAATAAGGAGGGACTGGTACTATGTGCTTGAGGGAGCTAAATGCAGAACAACTGCTTCTTAAGGCTCGTGAATCAGGGAGTAATATTTTTCCTTTGGTCTTCAGAATTTTATTTTTAAACTGAATGACAAATTATCTTCCATTTATTTTTTCAAAGTGATAAATTCCTGCTAAAAGTGAGGTTAAAGATATCCTAATGAGGTAGGGATGGAACTCTAAACGCAACATTTCAAGCCCATCTCTTCTCAAAAATGTAGTGACTGTATCTCTCAAACGCAAACCCGGGTATCAGTGTTGAATTCAAAGAACAGATGCTGCGGCTCACAGAGGCACGGCAGTCCACTGGTATTGCTATGGGCACACAGACATTCATGATAAAAGGGCCCATATGTTAAAACCTTCAAGGATAGTGTGCAGGGTAGGTTTTTGGCTTAAACAAAAGGGCTTGGACTCATAGATCCATTTTCTTTCTCCCTGTGCATTTTTATTACTTGCATGTTTCTCCAGCTAATTACCAGAAGTACTTGTACCATTCCCTTCGAGCAGCCTCATCATCTTTTCCTCCCTGATCCTGCCGTAAAGTTGAAACGCCAGATTTATGACAGCGCAATCATTTTCATGGCAACAGACTGTGGCATCGTAAAAACAAGATGATGGTGATTTCTCGGCAGCATCCAGCAGAAGGAGAAGCCGGGTTCCATGCAGGAGAAGCTCCTTTCCAGACATAAATTGCTTTGATGACAGCAGGAGAGACACAGGAAATCATTGCTGGTGCAGAGAGAGATCCCCAAGCTTGTCATACAAATATTTCTATCAGCCATGCCCACGTCGGAAGATCTGAGTCAACCATTTGATGTTTTTGGAAACAGATGTGCAGCCATTGAAACTTGTGTGGATGTTGGAGACTTTAAGGGATGATTTTTTATAAGTCAATTTTCCCCTGTTATTGTTAGGCCAATGTTTAAGAAGTGAGCAAAATATTTTCTCATGGTTCTGAGGTCTGAAAATTATAGTATATTTGAACGTTGCAGTTCCAATAATGTTTGCTGATGTCTTTTATAACTAAGGTTAAGTTTTGGTTCCATTTGAAAAAAATGCTTCAGGGGAATTATTACGAAAACCATGTAGTAGTCCACACTTCAGCTTTGAATCAAATTGTTTCCTCTGTGTTATAGTGCTACATCAGATTCCCTTCTCTCTGTTACACCATGTAACAACCCTTGTTTCTTTTATTTTAAAGACTTGAGTCAATTTACCATCTTTTATGAAACTTAAAACATTTCTTTTCTATTGAGAGGAATATTTCATATCCCACCAGTGCTTTTTGACATAATGACCTCTGTGTATGTACTATGCTTGAATTTAACTCACTGTATTGACTATTCCCTATGAGCCAGGCCTTGTTCCTGCCCTTGGCTAGCTCACTGTTCAATCGTGTATATATTGTAGTGTATCACATTCCCCTGTAAGGATATATCTGTATGTACAAGAGCAACAGAGGGAAGAAAAATACTCCCTTTCCAAGTCTCCTCAGACAGACAGCTAAGAGCCTGTTGCCTGATGGCAGTTTCTGAGGTACTGTCAAAGTGGATTTTTAGGCACTGTGATCCAAAAATAGTAGGAGTTCATGTTGACAACCTACTTCTCCTTAAACATCCTAATGTCTACTATACCTCGAGATTTTGCCAGAATGTGTAGAAGTAATGGGACACACATCTAAGAGCTGTATTTATTATTCTCTCAATGTTGCATACTCTTGGAAATTTTATGCAAAGGAGCTTATAACTGACAGAGGTTCAGAAAATAGTCTTGGTGATCCAATAGATCTGCGTTGAGTCCTGGTTTTGGGTTACACATTCTGTACAACATTAGATAAGCATTTTGTCAAGATATTAAGATGGCAATCCAGCTTTCTTTCAGTACATATTTGCTTATCTTTTTCTTTTGCCTTCTGGGAGAGTTTCTCAATTTTATCTTCTGGCTCACAAACGTGTACTCCAACTGTTTCCATCCTACTGTTGATCCCATCGCTTGATTTAAAAATGCCAACTATTATATTTTTCATACCTAATATTTCCAGTGGGTTCCTTTTTATGACTTCCTATTGCTGTTTTATGTGATTAATTACTTCTCTCAGCCTCTCAAAGAGACTTAAAGCCAGACTCCTTTAAAATTCTTTGTCCTCACAACAATTCTGCTTCACATAATGTTCCTTTTGTTGTCTTTGTAATAATTGTGCTAACTCAGATGTCTAGCTATTTGCCTTGCAAGTTTGTGTCCTAGCCTTTGATCCCACCTCGCCACCACTGATAACATTTTACCTGACATGTATGGTAAGTGTCATCTTTACACACTCAGAGAGAGGCAGCCTTGGGAGAAGGCAGTTTGGTGCCTTAGACAAGAATAGGGTTGAGGAGTGAGGGCTCCAGAGCAGCTGGTTGACCCCCACTTATGCTTATTAACATCCCAGGCGTGCAAGGTATTTGCTTCATGCAGATACTGAGGCAGGTGCTGAGACCGATTTCTGCAGTAAAGCACCACTCCTCCCCTACCATTTCAAGTCAGTTTCAGTGTTCTCACTACTTTCACTTTTAAAAAATAATCGTAGTTTAATAATTGCCCTCCGCTACACAAGTTTCTCTGTGGCTAATTTTGACAAAGGCACCAAGCACTGTCTTGGCAGCTACTCTCTCTTTTTGAATTTGTAATGCTCCCATAAGAAAGTGGCTGTGGATTCTAGAGGATTTATGATTCTAGACTGTATGCTCCTGGAAGGCAGGAAGAATGTTTGTCTTACTGCCTATTTTCCTTCATTTGTTTCTATCCTTATCTTTTTCTTCTTGATTTGTTAAGATGCAGGTTTAAGGAAACCTTCTGCAAGAAGGTAGAAGTTCACTTTCCTCTCATGCAAAAGGCTGGTCTAGGTATAATGCATTGGCTTTGCTTCACAAAGTCCTCAGGGGCCCAGTTTCTTCTCAGTCATTCCTGGGCTGTAGCCCAAGATGCTCACGCCACCTTCCATGCAGCAGGATGAAGGATTAGCGAAGGAAAGGATATAACCCAGCTGCTGCTTGGAGGAAGGCTCCACAAAGCTTACCATTACATTTTAGCCACAACTCAACTGCCTACAGTAGTTTCGTCTAGCTACGAGGATGCTAGAAAACCAGTGTTTCCTGTGACGAGCCACGGACCCAGATAAAAATTGTATAATTACAGATTAGGGGAAGAATATGTAAGGGAACAACCAGTTGTCTGTTCCTTTCTTCTTCTTTTCTGCTTTCATTGATCTTGTCTTCCTATTTTCACTTGTGTCTTCCTTGCCTGCATTCCTTCCCCTGACATTACTTGGTGCCTAGTGTACACCAGGGATGCCTGAGATGGCTAACAACCTCAGTGTTTTATTCTGTGTTGCCATCATTCCTCTGAGGACAAAGATACTTTACTGGGTACTGAGGAAATCCCAGGAAGAAGAGCACAGGTTGGATGCAGAAACTACATTTGTTCTGTGGAAACAGTTTCCTATTTTACACATAAAGAAATAGACTCTGTGTCAAAAATTTAGGTTAAATTATCCTTCTGCAACTTACTAAGCAGTTATAGCCATGCGACATTGATTCGTTTCACAAATATGGCCAGCACTGTCTCAGGTGGTAGGGATGTCACAATCCTTGCCCTCCAATAGGCTGGAGGTGGCAGCCTTGTTCAGTAGCCAGGCAATGAAATAAGCGATTAGAGAGAGCAGATAGGCTCCAGTGGGGGTAGATTGGGAAGCACCATGCTTTTCCGCTAGGTTACAATACGTCTCAAATGAGACAAAGGAAAACCTTCCTTTCATGTATGTAGTGCTTCTCAGTGTAGCACATGTTTTCAACAGGTAAGTAGAAAGAAAGTTCAGAGGATTTCCAGGCAAAGGAAAATTATGACTGCAGTCACAGAGGTGAAAGTGCTGTGGAAGGAAATAGATCAGTTTGATCAAAGCTTAGCTATAGTTTGGAGAACAGGGAATATAAATCTAGAGACATAGGTATCAAGCCAGGAAGATCCCTTCGTGGTAGGTTACGTTGAGGTTTAGACAGGAGGAATCTTTCCTAGACGGTGGCTTATGGACGTGGTATTTTGGTAAGCAAGAGCTTGGAAACATGCAAGTGTGAAGACCGAAATGTTGGCAATGGAAAAGGGCGTAGTAACTGATACACATGAGGGCTCCTTAGGAAGAAAGGCTGGGGTTAAAGGCAGCAGTGGTACTCATCAGGGAGAACCTCTGCTACTCTTTTTTTTTTTTTAAGAAATGTTTTATTTATTTATTTATAATTTTTATTTTTTTAGAGAGGAAAGGAGAGGACGAGAGAGAAACATTGATGACAGAGAAACATTGATCATCTTCTTCCCTCCCAACCCCCTACTGGGGATGGAGCTCACAACCCAAGCATGTACCCTGACGGGGAATCCACTTATGACCTCTGTCTCTTGTTGCATGGGACAGTGCTCAATCCCCTGAGCCACACCGGCCTGGCAGGCTCTGCTATTCCTGAGTGTGACATTGGGTGAGGGAGGAAGTGTATGTCCCCCATGAGGACTTTTCAGCAGTTGTATAGGCTGCCAGAAGCTGGAGTGATTTTCTCTCCTTCAACTGTGGGTAAGCTTGACTAGTGGGGAAAAAGCAGAGTGATCTGAAAAAAGAGACCTTGTACCATTCCAGGTGTGCAGGGAAAATGAGAGGCTAGTATGGTTTATTTTGGGATCAGATCAGGAAAATATTAATGCTCATTTGTTACCTGGACATTATATCTAGGAGACCCCTGACACTGGCGTGTGATGAGAACTTCATTATTTAACACCTGGACGTACTGTACTGACAGTAAATTACTCATTGACCTAAAGAAAGTTCTTTTTGCTCATTAAATGTATTCAGGTGACATTGGTTAATAAAGTTATATGGGTTCAAGTGTACAGTTCTATCACACATCATCTCTATATTGCATTTTGTGCCTACTACCCCGAGTCAAATCTTCCATCATCATATATTTGACCCTTTATCTTTTGCTATCCCATTCTTCTTCCATCTGGTAACCACCATACTGTTGCCTGTGTCTGAGTTTTTATTTGTTTGTTCATTTGCTGCTTTCAGTTTTATATTCCACATATGGTTTTTTACTTTTTCTGTCTGACTTATGTCACTTAGCATGATAATTCTCAAGATCCATTTATGTTGTTGCAAATGGCAGTATTTCATCTGTCCTTATGGCTATGTCATACTCTAATCTCTTGAACATAGTAATTTTTTTTAAATGCTGCTGTTCATGACAGAACTAACTATAGTTTGGGAAACACATTTTTTAAAATTGTAATATCATCCTAGCTAATAAAAATGTAATATGCAAATCGATTGTCACTCCAACACACAATATGGCCACCCCCATGTGCTCAAAGATGGCTGCCCCCATGTGGACACAAGATGGCCACCACAAGATGGCCTGCAGGGGAGGGCAGTAAGGGGTGACTGGGCCAGCAGAAGAGGGCAGTTAGGGGTGACAAGGCTGGCAAAGGAGGGCAGTTGGGGGAGACCAGGCCTGCAGGGGAAGGCAGTTGGGGAGGAACCCAGGCCTACAGGGAAGGCACTTGGGGGGACCAGGCCTGAAGGGGAGGACAGTTGCAGGGGGACCAGGCCAGCAGGGGAGGACACTTGTGGGGGACTAGGCCTGAAGGGGAGGGCAATTGGGGGATACCAG
Source organism: Antrozous pallidus (assembly GCA_027563665.1). Lineage (NCBI taxonomy): Eukaryota > Metazoa > Chordata > Mammalia > Chiroptera > Vespertilionidae > Antrozous > Antrozous pallidus. The sequence goes on along the minus strand of CM050519.1, from coordinate 39,219,369 downwards.
CCTGCAGGGGAGGACAATTGCGGGGGAGGACTCAGGCCTACAGGTGAGGACATTTGAGGGGGGATCAGGCCAGCAGGGGAGGGCAATTGGGGGTAACCAGGCCAACAAGGGAGGGCAGTTGCGAGGGCGGGGCAGGCCTGCAGGGGAAGCCAATTAGTGGCAATTGGACTGGCAGGGGAGCAGTGAGGCATCTATCAGGCTGGCAGAGGAGTGATTAGGGGGTGATCAGGCTGGCAGGCAGAAGTGGTTAGGGGCAATCAGGCAGGCAGGCAGGTGAGCATTTGGGAGCCAGCAGACCTGGATTATGAGAAAGATTTCAGACTGAGAAATTGTCCTCCCTTGCAGGCCTAGTCCATCCTACCACTGGGATCAGGCCTAAACTGGCAGTTGGACATTCCTCAAGCGGTCCCAGATTATTGAGGGTGCAGGCTGGGCTGAGGGACACACCCTCCCCCATACATGAATTTTGTGCACTGGACCTTTAATTGAATTATAATTGAAAACTGATATTGTACATATTAGTTTTAAATATACAAAAATTATTTGATATATGTATATCAAGAAATGATCACCACAATAAGTTTAAAATGTATTTTTATTGATTTCAGAGAGAAAAGAAGAGGGAGAGAGAGATGGAAACATCAGTGATGGGAGAGAATTAGTTGGCTGCTTCCTGCATGCCCCACATTAGGGATGCCTGCAACCCAGGCATGTGTCGTGACTGGGAACCAGACTGTGACCTGGTTCACAGGTTGACATTCAACTACTGAGTCATGCCAGCTGGGCACCACAATCAGTTTTGTTAACATCCATTACCACACATAGTTACAATTTGTTTCTTGTGCTGAGAACTTTTAAGTTCGATTCTCTCAGCAACTTTCAAATATATGTTAGCTATAGTTGTAGCTCTCTACATTACATGCTGCACAGGATTTATTTATTTTACTAGCAGCCTAGTGCATGAATTCATGCACCAGTGGTATCACTCAGCCTGGCATGCAGGATCAGTCTGAATCTGGTTCTCCAACATTCCCTGAAGGATCCTAGATTGCAAGAGGGTGCAGGTCAGGCCGAGGGACCCCACTGGTGCACAACTGAGGTTGGGGAGGGATGCAAGAGTTTGGTCAGCTGGGGAGGGACCATAGGAGGGTGTGTATGGCCCATCTTGCTCAGACCTGATCTGGACCCCAGCAACAAGCTAACTTACTGGTTGGAGTGTCTGCCCCCTGGTGGTCAGTGCACATCACAGCAAGTGGTTGAGTGACCTTAGCATATCATTAGCATATTATACTTTGATTGGTTGATTGGGCCACCAGACGACTGGACACTTACCATATTAGCTTTTATTATATAGGATAACTGGAAGTTTGTACCCAAAATATAGTTTCTTTATCCATTGTCAAGGGAATGAACAAGTGGTTTGAGTGCTTTATTCAAAGATGAAAGAAAAAACCCACAACAACACAGAAAAACCAAACCACTTTATAAACAAAACAAAACAAAACTAAACTAAACTAAACAAAACTAAACAATAGTTCAGAATTAACTGAAAGGATGGCCACTTCTTGTGAAGAAATATTTTTGCCTACCTGTTTTGGCACAGTGGATAGAGTGTCGGCCTGTGGACTGAAGGATCCCAGGTTGTGGGCTTGATCCCCAGTGGGTGTGGGGGGGCATGCAGGAGACAGCTGATTAATGGTTCTCTCTCACCACTGATGTTTCTACCTCTTTTCCCCTTCCCCTTCCTCTCTGAAATCAATAAAAATATATTAAAAAACATATCCCATCCCAGTTTATTTTGAGTTTTGAATTATATATCGTAAATATCAATAAATTAAGACATTATCAGATTTCAATGTGTGTTTTTGAGAAACTTTAATTTCAGTAATCTTTAGGCTGAGAGAGCTCAGAGGAAGAGCAAATAGCCAACCCAGTGTTGGTATTTTTGTGGAGAGCAGAGCATGTGATTGGATTAAAGATCTTAAAATATGTTCTCCTTTGGATATATCTTGGTTGGCTTTTGCTCCATATTTGTTTTTAAAATTTGATTCATTTATAAAATATCTTAGATAAAAACAAGATGTGTTTAGTATGGAGGAAATGGAAATCTAGTCTGGATTCACCATCTGTCTTTTCTTACCATTTAGGAATTGTGTTCAACTGCAAGTAGTAGAGATTTAAAATATATTAGATTCAAAACACAACGGTTTTTCTTCTTGCAAAAAATAATTCTTAACTAGGCAGTTTCATAAAGCCCCGAGGAACTCAGACTCCTTTGGGTACCACCCTATTGAGTTTACTTCCTGGTCCAAGGCGGAGGCTGGAGAACCTAGCCATCACCTTCACACTCCATGCAGGAGGAAAGAATGGGATGCTCTGAGTCAGCTTCCTTTAAGTATCATTCCTTGAGGCTTGCCTACAATCCTCCCCCTTTTATCTCATTAGCCAGAAGTTAGTAATGTGACCACACCTCTCTGAAAGGAAGACTAGGGAATTTAATATTTCATTCTGAGAGGGCTTGTGCCCAGTTGAAATATCAGAAGTCTATTACTAATAGGGGGGAACCCAATCATTCTATGAAGAAAGTAAGAGGGCCCCAGTATTTGAAAGGCAACCAGCAGTCTCTAACCCCTCTTTGGATAACCTAATTAAGGGAACTATGTCCAAAACTCTATGGCTAGAAAAGCAGGAGAGAGATAAGGGACTTTGTGTCAGCTAAATGGTTATAAAAGGAAAAATTGTGCTGTAAGAAGGAAAAAAAGAGAGATTCCAGAGGCTGAGAATTACAATATTTTCAAGGTTACCAGTCTGAGAAATCTATACTGTCAACAATTGAGCATTGGCAATGTGACAAGTTCATGCCAAGGGAGGGCTGTTACATGATACCTACTACTAGGTAAAAACCCAGGGTCTGTAAAATGTAAAAACCTACTAAAAAACTACTAATATGTAAAAATCCAGGATCTGTAATGACCAGAGGCTCGACTGACTGGAAGTCAGTCCTGTAGTAAGTGTTGAGTTACCATGGTGACCCAGCACTGACTGCCAAGAGGGCTTTGGATCAGGCCCAGAGAGAGGCCAAAAGAGAGAGGCAAGGTCTGATCCGCAGCTTCCGTGGCAACTGTTGATCAGTTGTTGCCTCTCTCTTTTTCTCCTGGCTTCATCAGCAGCAATGCCTCTATTTCTCTGGGCCTCATGGGGCCTGCTGATCAGCCCTGCCTCTTTCATCAGGCCCAGAGATAGGCCTGGAGACACTGATTGGCCTAGAAACCAACCAATCAGAACCAAATCTGGGTGAACTGTGAGGAGCCAATGGCTGCCTAAAAGGCAGAGCTTTTGACTCTGACTGGCATAGAAACCAACCAATCAGAACCTAATCTGGGTGAACTGTGAAGGCAGACTCTAAGGTGGGGGCTGAGGAGGAGTTTAAAGGGCAATAGCTGCTTGGTGTAAGGTGTAAGAAAGTGGTTCAATTTTTTAATGATTGATTTGGCAATATAAAGCATATAGCTGGCTATCAGTCCAGATATAGGGATTATGTATTTTTGTCTTCCAAGAGCACCTCCTCCTGCTGAAAAAAGGCTCCCCCGACCCCATTTAAGCAATCCTATCCTATATAATTTATCTACACTAATAAAAGGTTAATATGCTAATTAGACCGGGTTGACTGGCCATCTTCCAGGTTTGACTTCCTTCCAGACAAAGCCATGTTTGGGGGCCGAGACAGAGAAGTCAGTTGGGGGTCAGATCAGGCCAGCAGGGGAGGGCAGTTACGGTCAATCAGGCAGGCAGAGGCAATTAAGGGCAATTAGGCTGGCAGAGGAGAGCATTTGGGGGCGAGATCAGGCTGACAGGGGAGGGTAGTTGGGGGCAACCAGGGCAGCATGGGAGGTCAGTTGGGGGCGAGATCGGGATGGCAGAGGAGGGCAGTTAGAGGTGATCAGGCAGGCAGGCAGGCAAAGGCAGTTAGAGGTGGTCAGGCAGGTAGGCAGAGAGGTTAGGGGCAATCAAGCAGGCAGGCAGAGGGGTTAGGGACAATCAGGCTGGCAGGAAGAAGCAATCAGGGGCAATCTGGCAGGCAGGGAGTTGAGCAGTTAGGAGTCAGTGGTCCCAGATTGAGAGAGGAATGTCCGACTGCCAGTTTAGTCCTGCTCCTTGTGTGGGATAGGGACTAAACTGGCAATCGGATATCCCCCAAGATGTCTCCAATTGGAGAGGATACAGGCTGGGCTGAGGGACTCCTCTCCCATGCACGAATTTCAGGCATTGGACCACTAGTGAGTAATATAAAATTACGCAATACAGAACATCTTTGGTTGCTGTCACTGGGGGTTAGCATTGCCACTTGACTATTTTTTAATTTAAGGGTCTTTTTAAAAAATATATTTTATTGATTTTTCACAGAGAGGAAGGGAGAGGGATAGAAAGTCAGAAACATCGATGGGAGAGAAACATTGATCAGCTGCCTCTTGCACACCTCCAACTGGGGATGTGCCCACAGCCAAGGTACATGCCCTTGACTGGAATAGAACCTGGGACCTTTCAGTCCGCAGGCCGACGCTCTATCCTCTGAGCCAAACCGGTTTGGCTAATTTAAGGGTCTTAATTTAAGACCCTTAAATCTAAAAAAGGTAGCTGCAAGTGATACACTAAAAGCTTAGTTCAATGTATTCTCTGTTTCTTCAGCAAGGTTTTGCAAACCCAAGAATGTGGTGGGGAAAGGAATGGGACGGTATCTAAGATTCTGTTTTAAGAGTCCGCATGGCTATCAGTGTTTATTGATTAACTTCATACAGATTAGGGAAAAAAATGAGAATTCCTAGCTAGTATCTTTACTTGAAAAATCTTTGCTATAGGCAATTTTTAATCTTAAACTGAGGGGTTTCATAGAGGCTTGGAAGGAAAGGAGAAAGAGAGGGAGGTAGGGAGAAGAAGAAATGATAGTGATGTGGCAGGAAAAAAGTCCATTGAACTTGGAATCATACAACACATGTTTTAATTCCAGCTGGTTAAGTTATATAATATTTCTGGCTTGCAATTTCCTTATCTATATAATGTATTCTAAAGTAATAATCCCAAGGTTGTTGCAAGGAATAAAGGAATTAGTGTATAATATATACAAAGGGAACCAGTAGAGAGGTCAAACCCTTTCTGCTTTCTCTTATGTATTTTTAAGCTTTTCCTTCCTACTGGCTCTTTCCTTAAAAAACTAAAGGGCAAGTATAAAATCCTGACATTTGTAAGAAACTGGATTCAATGCTTCCTGGCTATACTCTCAGCCTTCCTAGTTAATCTTCCATCCCATGTGCTTAGTCCTCCCCACTCCTACATCTGTGTGCTGAGCAAAGCTGGGAAAACTCACACAGCTTGAGTATTGTTGCTACAAAATTTTATTGTCACCAACATCAATTTGGTACTCAATACTGCTTATTCTCTTTTGTATTACTTCCTCTCTTTGGTTCTCTAGAGCAGTGGATGGCAAACTGTGGCTTGCAAGCCACATGCGGCTCGAGAGCTACGGTTTGCCGCTCTGTTGACTAATGAGTTTGCCGACCACTGCCCTAGGGAAAAACACTTAAAAAAACATTTTAATAATGTACTAATGTTTTTAACCTGAAGTCAAAACTTCTGGGTAAAGGTAAGGCCTTACAAAGTGGTCAACAAACTCATTAGTCAACCGAATGGCACACCAACGCTCGTGAGCCACAGTTTGCTGACCACTGCTCTAGAGTATCTTTTAAAAAAGTCCCTTTTCCCCTCCTCCCCTGTCTTTCTTTCCCCTTGCCCTTATCAAGTAATTTCACTTCCCACCTCACAATGAAATTAGATGCCATCTTGAATCTCTTCCAGCTCTTAACCTATAAAATCAATGTTTTTTCCACATCCATTGCTTCCTCCTTAATTCTTGCTAATGGGAGAAGTGGCTTTCATCCAATCGGCAAGTTGTCTTCATTTGTTTTAGAGGTCAAGCCCTTTCTGCTTTCTCAGGATTCTTGTTTTATCCATGATCCAATCTCTTATGTATCTTTAAGCTTTTTCTTCATGCTGGCACTTTCCTATAAGCATTTATTTATTTGTTTATTTTTAAATTATGTTTTTATTGATCTCAGAGAGAGGGAGGAAGAGGGAGAGAGAGATAGAAACATCAATCAGAGAGAAACATCCATAGATTGCCTCCTGTGCACCCCCACTGGGGATCAAGTCTACAAACTGGGCATGTGCCCTCACAGGGAATCAAACCAGCGCACCAGCCAGACTTCTATAAGCATTTACACACCTTAGTTTTTCTCATCTTAAGAAAATATGTTCTTGGGCCAAATTTCCTATCCCACCTTCAGCCTCCCCACTCTGCTCACATTCCATTGCCCAAAGCCAGCCACATGACCAGGCTCAGTGTCTATAGGATAGAGAAGTACCCCCCTCCTACAGGAAAGCACTGTAAATTATAAGGAAATGGGTAGGATACATCCCCCTATAATAAGGGAAATAAATAGTTCAAAATGAATTCTACTCATCTTTTATTTAATCCTCACTCAAGAACATGTTCATTGATTTTTAGAAGAGAGGAAGGGAGGAGGGGAATTGGGGGGGAGAGAGAGAGAGAGAGAGAGGGAGAGAGAGAGGGAGAGAGAGAGAAGGAGAAGAAGAAGAAGAAGAAGAAGAAGAAGAAGAAGAAGAAGAAGAAGGGAGAAGAGAGAAGAGATGTGAGAGAGAAACATTAATCTGTTGTCTCCTGTATGTGCCCTGATTGGATAAGGATCAAATGTGCAACCTAGATATGTGTCTGGATTGAAAATCAAACCAGCAGCCTTTTGGTATATCTACTAGATGATGCTCCAAACAACTGAGCAACTTCATCTTCTTTGTTGCCAGCTTTTCGAAAGAGTTGTCTAAATTGAAGCATCTCTAGTGTACAACTTAAAAAAAAACCAATCTCTTCAATCTAGTTTTTGCCTTAACCACTACAGTCAAATTGCTCTCACCAAGGCCACTAACTATTTTCTTGTTGCTAAACCCAAAATACATTTTTCAATTCACATAGTACTTGACTTTTGCCATCATTTGAAACCATAGACCACTCCTAGAAATTATCTTCTTGGCATCTGTGACTTTACTCTCCTGATTCTTCTCCTATCTCTGACTGGTTATTCTCACTGTCCCTTGTGGGCTCTGCCTTAGGCAGCCCATTAGAGATGGATGCTGTTTTGTCCCCTATGCACCCCCTTCTCATTTCACACACTCCTCAATGATCTCCTCTACTTCTATTTAATCATGTTTCACATGCTTGTAATATAGTGGAAGTACAATTTGGATATGCTAATATGTAGCTTTATTTTTAACTAGTGGCCTGGCGAATGAAATTTGTGAACATTAAAAGGAAATTAATTAGAGGAAATATTTTAATATTGCTATTTGCCCTTTCTCTATATTAGAAGTATCAGAGAAGAAAGAAAATTAGTAAAATGTATATGAAAAAAAATCTCTGTCCTATCATTCTTGGGTGTGCTGAAGGACCCAGAGTCAATTCCATGCCCACCCATGCCTTGAAATTGCATGAGACCCTTCCTGATTGCCCCTAACCACTTCTTCCTGCCAGCCTGATCACCCCCTAACCACTCCCCTGCCAGCCTGATTGATTTCTAACTGCTTCCCTGCCAGCCTGTGTGTCCCTAACTGGCCTCCCCTTCCTTCAGGCCTGGTTCCTTCCAACTGCCCTCCCCTGCTGGCCATCTTGTGGTGGCCATCCTGTGTCCACATGGGGGCAGCCATCTTTGACCACATGGGGCAGCCATCTTGTGTGTTGGAGTGATGGTCAATTTGCATATTACTTTTTTTTTTTTTTTAGATAGGATTGACGACCCCTGGTTATCTGATCACGTCTAAGAGATTGAATAGCATAGCAGTTGCCTCTGTCATGGGAGAGGTGTTGATTGGATCATGATGAAACTTTCTGGGCGGATGGAAATGTGCTATATCTTGAGTGAGGTATGGGTTATGCAGTTGTATACAATTATCAATAGCCATTACACTGACCACTTAAGACCTTCTCATTTCCCTATAATAGCTTAAAGAATATAAAAACCAGTTTGTGAAAACAAGCTGCTGAGTAGCCCTATGTGGGGGGCGGGGGTGGTGGTGGGGGGTGGGTAAGGGCTGGTTGACTCAGGGTTTCAATACAGAGAGTTGGGGTTGGGCTGTTTCATTGGGTAATCTCTGATGCCAACCTATTTAGGTGTTCTTTTCTTGGTGAGTTGGGCTTTGAAAGAGAACTAATACAAACAGAAAGAAACCAAACAATTTGGAGAAAACAGTATACAGGGAGAAGAAAACGAAAACAGGAAATGAGACAACAGTAACAAAATACTTGTTGTTAATATAGTCAGAGATTGAAGGTGATAAATCTGGAGTGTCCTGTCTGGAGAGTTTAGTCCTGAATTCACTGCCTGGGAGTCAGAGGGGAGGAGGCCCCAGGTGATGGGATGGGAGGCAGGCTTCTAGCATTCAGGATGGCGCAGTCAAATAAGCCACTGGTGGGTCACAGGGCTGTCCCTCCCAGTTGACCTGCTGTGTTCTGGGTTCAGAGACCCTGTTTTATCCTCGCAGGACAATGACACTTCTGTCTTTGGTGGAGCGGGGGCAGGGCAGCAGCCCAGCTGTCCAGAGTGAAGAAGGAAATCTGAAGATTAGAGCCCTTTGTAGACCAATGCTCTTGTTATTGGCCCCAGCTTTGCTCCCACTTCCAGGGGTACTTAGTTCATCAACACGGGCACCTTTGGGGGTTTTGTGGCGTAACTCCTGTTGCCCCTTTGCTTTTCTCACTCCTGGCTTAGGGTTCGCTTAATGAGCAATGTCCTCAAGCTGCTAAGGCACGGACCACATTCATTAGCCTTCCAGATTTAAATTTTTTTTTTTTTGCCATTGCCCCTTTTCACTTTATTCTTTCTGATTCATACTGTGGCAGGCAGAATAATGGCCACCAAATGTTGCCTGTGGTGCTGTCCGCCCCCTCAGGAGCCAGGCACACGCGGAAGTGGGGGTGTGGCATGGAGGTGACGCCTGCAGGCTGAGCTGAAGCAGTGCCTGTGGGCCATCAGTAGCGCTCACTGCTGCCCCAGCCACGTGAGGAGTACAGGCCTCCTCCGCAGGGCGTTGCCTCCCCTGCCCCCGTCCCTGCTGCCACAAATCCCCTCCCACCCAAGCTTGCTGCACATGCAGTCTGGTGTTTTTTTTTGAGCCTCCGTTCGTTTTTGACGTTATAGACCCTGGCTCTTTATAGAAATAGATTTTATATATATAGATAACTGATACAGTTATGCTCAACCCTCTTCCTCAATCCTGCTAAATTTACTCACTTTCTTCAGGTTCTAACGTCTCTTTCAGATAAATATTAAGTTAACTCAGTCTTCCTTTTATTGCGTCTCAAGGAACCTTCCTTCCTTATCACTGCCCACCTCCCAAGATGGAGTCTGGGTGTAGGGAGAATTGTAACTCTTTTCCTGCTCATGAAAATACGTACTGGTTTACGGAACAGGCTGGATTCATTAAGGTGAAAGCTGAAAACTTCTTACAATACCCCGTTTGATTCTACTCTCTCTTCTTCTTCTGCATCCACCAGAAGAAATTTTAAACCGAACTCAAGATTTTTCTGGTTATCCTAACATATAAAAGGCCAGGGTTGTAACGACTGATCACGACCAAAGGATGACCAACCCGGAAGTCCTTCAGTCAGCACTGGGTTGCAGCGGCAACCCAGCACTGACTGCCCAGCTGCAGCCTGGCACCTCAGCACTGCCTACCCAGGGGGCTGAGACCCAGAGAGAGAGGCAGGGTCTGGTCCGCAGCCTCAGGGTAGCTGTTGATCAGTACTTGCCTCTCTCTTTCTCTCCCTCTTTCTTTTTGAGCTTCGCCAGAAGCCTGGTTTTTCTTTCACTCCCAGCCTCTAAAGGGGTTGCTGTTAAGCCCCACATCTCTGATCAGGCCCAGAGATAGGCCCTGACTGTCCAATCAGAAACAAATGTGGGTGCTGTGAAGAACCAATGACTGCCTAGAAGTTGTAACTGCTTATGCTGACTGGCATAGACATTGACCAATCAGAACCAAATGTGGGTGCTGTGGGGAGCCAATGGCTGCCTAGGAGGCAGAGCTTTTGATTCTGACTGGCATAGAAACTGACCAATCTGAGCCAAATATGAGTGCTGTGGGGAGCCAATGTCTGCCCAGAAGGTGGAGCTTTTGACGCTGGCATAGAAACCGACCAATCAGAACCAAATTGGCCAGCAGAGGAAGGCAATTGGGGGCGAGATCAGGCCAGCAGGAGAGGGCAGTTGGGGGCAACCAGGTATGTAGGTGAAGACAGTTAGGGGCAATCAGGCAGGCAGACACATGAGCAGTTAGGAGCCAGTGGTCCCAGATTGCAAGAGAGATGTCCAACTGCTGGTTTAGGCCTGATCCCACAGGGGTCCCCAATTGTAGAGGGTGCAGGCTGAGCTGTGGGAACCTGCCCCCCTTCATGCACCAATTTTATACACCAAGCCTCTAGTGTTTAGATAAAAATGTGCAATCCAACTTATTAATCACATAACAAACTTCAGTCCATTTTGATTCTCCACCTCTAGTGTTTTTATTTTGATCAAATGAGTATTAATAGTTTTTATAATACACACTTCAGAAGAAATCTCCTAAATGTGTAGTACCTTATGAACACATGAAGTAAAACTTAAATTTAAATATGTATTTTTATTGAAGCAATGTATGATGGAAATAAAAGAATGGCATCTTCTACTGAATCTTTTAATGAATATGGGAATCTTCCAGAGGGAGGGAGTAATTTCATTCATTAGCCAGCTGTTTTTGAAGGAAAGGAAGGATTTTACTTCTGGTTCATTTTTTTACTTGGGGTTAATGCTCTTTGGCTGTGAGAGATATCAAAAGTTGGCTCTTTTCTCACAGGGCTCTTTTGTGTTTTTGGAGACCTCCCTGTGGCTGGGAATTGCCAAGTTGCCTTTTGTTTCACTCCTGGCTTACCTGCTATGGTGGCCACATCTGATCATCACCCTCAACCCCAAACTCTATGTCCCTGGTTTCTGTGTCATTCTTCCAGGTTTTCTTGGGAGACTTTCCCTCAGGATGACCCAACACAGTCCTCTCCTGTGAGATGTACATCTGGTGAATGGAAAATTCACACAGCATTAATCCTGCCAACACTGCTCTTTCTTTTTTCTCTGCTGTAATTGGGTCCATAACTTTATTTTCCTAATCCTCATCCCAGGTGTGAGGATATATTTTTCATTGATTTTTAGAGAGAGCAGAAGCGAGGGAGGGAAGAGAGAGAACGAGAGGAGGGAGACATATTGATTGGTTGGTTGCCTCCCTCTGGTGCCCTGACTGGGGTCAGGTATTGAACCTGCAACTGAGGTACATGCTCTTGACTGGAAATCGAACCTCCTACCCTTTGGTCTTTGGGCCATTGCTGAGCAAAACTAGCCAGGGCAGACCCACAACTTCTTAAGTGTTCAGGTGAGGAAAGTCTTCTCTCTCCCCTTGGGGAATGAGGGAAGAGAATCGCATCCTACTGAAATCTCACCAAAGAAAGCCTCACTCTGTAGTCTCTCTGCTTCTTTTTAGATAGCCTGGCGGAGCTCCTGGGCAGGTGCCGGCACAACACTCGCTATCTTTCAGGGCACTGATCTTTCAGCTCTCTGACTTCCAGACCATTTTAGCTTATTTTGAAATTGAACTGTGTAGTCCTTACACATTTTTATGTTGATAACTAAAATTTTAAACATAAATTTAAGTAGTACCAAAGGATGCAAGTTTTTACTTATTATAAATATCAAATATTTTAAAATAAAATGTTTAAATTACCCTTATAAATATGATTAATAAAACTTAACTACCATAGCAATTTGATGCCCACTATCATGTTTTAAATATATCGCCATAACCCACCATCACCTCCACAAGATGAGTAACTCTTTTAATAGAGATTTTATGTTGTTTTTTTTTCCATCTTGAACTCTATTTTTATTTCACGACATCCAAAGAAATTTTCCTCATTTAATATGTTTTGAAGCTTTCCAGCCTTTTATTCTCACCATAATTTTCATTAAAAAATATTTAAATTAAAATATGTTATTTTCTGTGATCATAAGGTACTATTCAGAAAATTTCCTCTGAGGTGTGTTCTCATAACAAATATTGACACTAGGTTAATCAAAGCTTAAAATATTATAAGTTTTGATAAATACATCCTAACTGTAAAAGTGAACTTTTGTCAGAAATGTGCTTTCTAAAGAGAAATGAGGCCTTCCTTTTCCTTGTCCCCTTCCTCCTACTTTCAGTTAAAGGGCCGAGTAAGGATTTAGTGGAAATCAGCAGCAACAGTGAAATCAAGTATTGGCCCCTAAGGAAGTATGGATTTCAAAATATTCATTACAACCATTAATAACATTATTTGCACTGAAATATGGTATAATGCTTTTCTATTAAGTAAATCCAAATAAAAGAATTACATGGTAACAGGGAGTAATTGAGGAGAGGAAAGGTCAATAAATGACAGTAGGTATAAAAATCAAATAGATATTTAGAGTATTCAGAAATCTTTTGGTAAAGGTTAAAATATTTCTCTTAATAATTTGAATAAATGTTAAAGAAAATATAACATCTATATTTATTTGGCTCAAATATATAATATTAATATGTTGTTAGTAAACTTGGAGTTTTTCTTTATTCTTTCTTTTTAGGATGTAATCATGCAATTTATTCAGTCAGAGCTAGTGCGTTAGGTGATAAAACATAAGCACACACAAATTACATGCATATTCAGTAGGAAAGTAATATATGATAAATATGCTTTGGATATAATTCTTTGGGAATAGAAATCCTATATCTATCAATATGCTATACCATTGTCTATTATACAGTAAAATGAAAAAAATTAGTATGACTGCTTGGGAGACCTGTGCACATATCACACAGAATAAAAGAAACTAGTGTAAAGTAAGAATGTAAGTGATTTGACACATTTTTTACTATCTAATCACTCTTGGTTCATATACTTAATCAATACAGATTAGTTCTCCGTTATCCCAAATGTTAGGAGGCAAGTAGACCCTCAGCCTTCTGTCTCAGAGGAAGGTAGAAATGACCAAAAGGGTAATAAAATAAAAATAAACAATATAACTATTTTAAAAATATATATTTTATTAATTTTTTTATAGAGAGGAAGGGAGAGAGATACAGAGTTAGAAACATCAATCAGCTGCCTCCTGCACACCACTACTGGGGATGTGCCTGCAACCAAGGTACATGCCCTTGACTGGAATCAAACCTGGGACCCTTCAGTCCGCAGGCCAATGCTCTATCCACTGAGCCAAACCTGTTAGGACTGTAACTATTTTTTAAAATCTTTTTTAAAGAATGGTGGTTACTCTTGAGTCAGAATTGACATATGCATGGGTAATAGTTCTGTTTTTTGTTTAGTGAGCATATATTATTACTTGGTCAATTTATCCATCTTTATTTCACAGTAACCAGATTTTACATAAAAACAAAGTAATGCTTTCTTTATTAGCTCTTTTTACATTATATATAATTTTATAACTGTAATGTTTGAAAATTATATTAAGCTATTAAGAGTAAGATGCAAATAGACTGTACCCTTGCAATACCACCAGCCAATCAGGAGTGAGTATGCAAATTAACCCAACAAAGATGGTGGGTTAATTTGCATATACAGGTGCTAAGTGGCTAGGGGTGGGGCTGGATGCTTATGTCATCGCCATGGTGATGATGCAAGCGCTCTGCACTGCTCCAGGTGCTCTGAGCAGCATGAGAAGGTGGAAAGGCGGCTGGCAACCAGGGGAAGAAAGGCCCATTTTTGCACGAATCTTTGTGCATTGGGTCTGTAGTTTATACCATAATGTATTAATTGCCATCCATGCCTTATGTCTTAGTGGTACTAAGAAAGCAATAAGCATTTCTCTATTTTATTTCAAGTTACCTTCTGTTTGTTTTAAATATTTTTTTCCAGTTTACTTTCAGTATTAGTTTGCATTGGTTTCAGGTGTATAGCATAGTGATTAGACAATTATATACTTTAAAAAATGTTCCCCCTGATATTTCCAGTACCCACCTGCCCCCATATATAGTTTTCACAATATTTTTGACTATATTCTCTATGCTGCACCTTACATCCCCATGACTATTCTGTAACTACCAATCTGTTACCTTCTAACAATTAATGTTTGGGCCATAAAAAGGCGGGGGGGAGGAGACATGTGCCATGAATTTAAATACCAGCATAAAAACACAAATACTTGTTCACTCATTAGGATTTGTAAAATGCCAATATCTGGGGACATGTAGAAATCTAGTTTTCTCTGGATACGTGCTCACACATTTTGTGCCCGTTATGCTTACTTAAAATATGAATGTGGAAAGTATATGTACATTCTTTTCAAAACATTAAGACTTCAGCTGACATATTCTAATCTCCTTTTCCCTCTTCTCCCCATGTCCCCATCATTACACCCACATGCCTTCTTTCTCTTACATTCTGAACAGTTTTTCACCTCTTTATTCTTGAAATAAAAACATGCTGTTAAGACTAAACCTGGGCTTGATGAACAACCATTTAACAGACATGAATAAGTGTGCTGTCTCTTTAGAATTGCCCACAACCCAAACATTACACCGGAGTTGAGTGAGGGAAAGGTGAAACATTTACTTTATTATGCTGAAAAGGAGAAGGGACACACACACACACACACACACACACACACACACACACACACACACACACAGTTAAATATATAATTTAATAAACTCATCTGTGACTTTGTACCCCTCTGGAAGTCTTGGTGTACCTCCAGGTATACTTGTACTCCAGGGGAGTGACTTCTCAATTTAAGATGTGGAGGGTGAAGAGGGTGGGTCCCTTGTGTCAATGGTATATACTCATCCTTTGTGACTTTTGTGAAAATTCTGCGCAACAGAGAACGCCATGTCTAACTTTACACTTCACACATAGATACATTCGCCTGGGAGGAGCATCTCTGGCTCTCATTGGCTTTATAAGGGTCCACTTTACTCAAGAGTGTTACAGAGCCCTGACTGGCAGATTGACCTCCTTTGATAATCCAATTATTAGACATCTATAGATGCCACATATGACTCTGGATTGTGTACAGTATGTAACATTTTTGCCTCATCTTGATTCTGCATACCAAATGGTCTGCTTTTGTTATGTTCCCCCGCATCCACTGGGGACTCAGCTGCCATTCCACAGGGCATGGAGTGCAAATTAGTTTATTCAGGCTACACTGGCAAGCAGCAAAAGCACTGTGCAATCTGTTACCCTGTCTAAATATATGTGACACAAACAATCACTTAAATGTGATTATAGTTATTTGATGCCGCAACTTAATTTCAAGATAAAATTGTATGTATTTATTATCTCTCTGCCAGTTTTTATGAGATCTTGTTGAACAAAGGACTCAGTTTGTTAGAAATCAGATATCCATTGTAGTTTATACAACATGAACACCAAAGGTGGGATGTTTTCGTAGGAGAGTGAAAAGACCAATAGCAAATGATGTTTTGTTTTATTTAGAAAAATACTGTAAAGCCAGGAGTGTTTAAGGAATATGCTTCCAGAGAGGTGCAGTAGTTACTGAAGAGGGGAAACCCAACATGTGAAAAATGCCTTCACCTTGGCTGAGACCTGCCCAGGTAAAAAGATGACACAAAGAAGGGAGAAAAGTGCATCCTAATCGAATGGAACTGAGGGAACCACCAAGTTGTCAATTCGCTGAGCTGTAGAGGTAGAAATAGAATGGAGCCTTTCAATTCTGCTGCCTTCTCCCTGGGGTTACAGACCGGTTGCCATGGATATTCTGGATTCCTGCAGTTAATGGGAGGGAGATCTGTAGCTTGGTATCCTGGGGACTCACCAGGGTGATACATGAAATGGGGTCCTGTGGGTGTGGTGCTGGAAGGCTGAGAAGCAGAAGGTCATAGGGTCGGTTTCCAGCAGAGTTAAAGCTGATTTTATTTCAAGTCACATTCATTCGGCAATCTGTATTTTCCTGAAAAATTAAACCTTTTCATCCTTCCCCTACAGAGCAAAAAGAATCTTCACTTCCTTGAAATGCTTACTGTCACAGCACTAAGTACTGTATGCTATAACTAGGTGTGCATCAATGGCTCCCAGAAGGACTTTTTTGATGCATTTTTTGGGGGGGCGTGTGTAAACTAATTTTCCTTTGTTCAGAGATTTTAAGATGTTTAAAAATCTCCCCCACACATAGCAAATCGGTGAATGAATAAAAGTTTCTGATTTATGTTATTTCATCTAAAAATATTATTTGTTAGTTGTCCCCATTTTTCTTTCCAATAACTCACTGCAAGGTGAGCCCTTTCTCTACTCCTTTTGTCTGGCTTTCATTCAGCCTTGGTTTTTAACCAAGTCTCAGTAAAACTCTTTCCCTTTCTAATCTCTTGGAGAATTTTCCTCTCTGGCTGAATAATCAAGCACTTTAAAGTCAAGTTCTTGGCTAGTGTTTGCTAATCCTGATAAGCGGGAAGAGCCTCTGCCCTGACCTTCTGAGCTTTCTTCTCAGCCGAGCATTGAAACTGCAATCCGGTCCTTATTAGATGATTTCAGGGAGCGAAAGATCCCACAGTAACTCTCTCTGCTGCCTTTATCTGCAAATTCCTTCAGTCTTCATGGGATGAGTTGTTGCAATGCAAATTAAATAAATCTTAATCACCAGTACTGCTTGGTGAGGTGGAGAGGTGCAGGCCAAAAATTAGGACTGTTTTTGGCATTTTATATGTGTCTTTTAAACCATCACATGGTCTTTGCTTGGCACTCACTGTGTAGCTGGTTGGCAAGGATAACAGAGGAAGGCTGGAATCCATTAATCTCTGAATTCCAAGAATAGAACTGCAGGTTTAATACTATCAGCCTCATGGAAAGCACGAGGACTTGGAAACTTTTCCTTGTGAGCCAAACTTAAGGAAGTTCGGTGATTTGGAGTCTGGGAGAAGTAGCTTGCCAGATCCAAATGAGCATGAGTTGGCCAAGGAAGCACATCGGCATTCTGCCAGTCTCTTAAGAACTGTGATTCTTCCATTATAAATTCCCTTCTTCCTATGGACCATCCCTCTACTGCATTGTCTTAATCCATTAGCTATTAAATACCTGATGATCATCTACCAGCAAAGTTCTTTTATCCCCCTCTTCTTTCAAATTGAGGAAGCTGCGGTGGTCATCCCCAAACTCTGCATCCACACACCCATAACTTTCAGTACAAATCAGAGGTCACCACAAGATGCTATTTCTCTTTAGTTATGAGATGTTTTATGGCATGCACAGGCTTATGAATCAGGCACCACCCAGAGGATTGGAAAGCATGGCCTGAATTGGAGTAGACAGCGTGGGAAGTGGGCAAGGAGACTTTCCCTCAATTGTTGACAGCCAAAGCATCTCATTCATGGTCTTTCAGGCAGAAAGGTGATCATTTATATGCTTAATTCTCTCATTGCTGGGGGAGTAAAGTACTTCAATTCTAGTCCTGGCAATAGAAGAAATTAATGATGTGGTCATAGTATATTCTCTCAAGAATCTTAGTTTTCTTAACTATAAAATGGTGGGTTTGAACAATATGCCATCTAAGTGCAGTTTCCAATTCCTGATTTTATAGAGGAGAATATTTATATAACTTAGAAATGAGGAAATTTTTTTCTCATTCAAGACGAAATAGAAAAGTAATCTGATAAGACTTGATAGCTCCCAATAGAAAAATATCTGTTTGTCCAATAAATATCCAAACATTAAATATTCATAACTAGTGATAAAGGATTAATGGCTTTGTTGTATAAAGTACTTAGTGATTAAGGATAACTAGTTTAAGGAAACAGAGATAAATCACAAAAGTATTAAAAACCCAATACATAGGTGAAAAGAATATTTGTTCAGCTTCATCAATAATTAAAGAAAATAAAAACAATATATAATTTTTAGCCTGAAAATTGGCAAACACAAGGAGTATATTTAGGGATAGCAAGGTTGAAGGGAAAGTAAGGACAGAGATATTTTCCAACCCTCGCCTTTTGAAAAATCATTCAAAATATTATAAACTAGAGGCTGGGTACATGAAATTTGTGGAGTATGTGTGTGTGTGTGTGTCCCACACCCCAGCTTGCACCCTCCCCAATTTGGGACCCCTCAAAGGATGTTTGACTGTCCTTAAACGGGAAGTTGGACATACCTCTTACAATCCAGGATAGCTGGCTTCCAACTGCTTGCCTGCCTGCCTGCCTGATTGCCTCCTAACCACTCCCCTACCAGCCGGATCAATGGCTAACTGCTCTCCTGCTGGCTCGATTGTCCCTAACTGCCCTCCCCTGCCAGCATGGTCCTCCTCAACTGCCCTTCCTGCCTGCCTGGTCATCCCAACTGCCCTCCTCTGCCAGCCTGGTCCTCCCCAACTGTTCTCCCCTGCAAGCCAAGTTGCCCCTATCTGCCTTCCCCTGCTCACTCGATTGTCCCTAACTGCCTTCCCCTGCCAGCCTGGTCATCCCTAACTGCCCTCTCCTGCAGGCCTGGTCCCCCCACCCAACTTCATTGCCCTGTAGGCCTGTGTCCCCCGAACAGCCTCCCCTGCAAGGTTGGTCACCTCTAACTGCCCTCCCCTGCATGCCTGGTCCCTCCCAACTGCCCTTCCCTGCAGGCCTGAACCTTGCCCCCCCCAACTACCTTCCTCTGTAGGTCTGAGTCCCCTACAACTGACCTCCCCTGTAGGCCTGCCCCCCCAACTGACCTTCCTGCAGGCCTGGTCCCCCCAAACTACCCTCCTCTGCTGGACTGATTGCCCCCAACTGCCCTCCCCTGCATTCCTGGTCTCTCCCAACTGCCTTCCTCTGCCAGCCTGGTCACCCCTAACTGCCCTCCCCTGAAGGCCTAGTCCCCCCCAACTTTCCTCCCCTGCAGGCCTGGTCCCTCCCAATTGCCCTTCTCTGCCAGCCTGGTCATCCCTAACTGCCCTCCCCTGCTGGCCTGATCAACCACAACTGCCCTCCCCTGCTGGCCATCTTGTGGTGGCCATATTGTGTCACATGGGGGGTAGCCATCTTTGACCACATGGGGCAGCCATCTTGTGTGTTGGAGTGATGGTCAATTTGCATATTACTCTTTTATTAGATAAGGTTACTGAATTATTTCTGGTAGTTATTTTGTCAATAAGTTATAAAGCAATTCCTCTTTTAGGAATTTATCCAAAGGAAATAAATAATGCTGTGGAAATACATAATGGTGTGTAAAACATTTAGCTCTATTTCTGCTAATTATAAAATCTATTGAAAAAACATAATTTTCAATAACTGGGGGTTAGTTAAATAAATTATAATGCATTAACATAATGGAATTATATAAAAAGTTAAGGAGATGGTACTCAGTTGCTTCTCTTTGTATGGAAGAATATCTCATAATGTTTTGAAATAAATTATCCAATATAAAATTATATGAGACATTATAGTAGTATTATTAAAATAACTATGGATACATGCATATATACACATAAGCAATCTTAAGTTAAAGAGACCAATGTGTTTCTGGATTTATCTGCATTTTAATTTTTTACCCATTGTCAGTAATGAGAATTTATTGCTTTGGTATTAGAGAACAAAAACTTCATTTAATAAAAACCTTGAAATACTGCCATTTTAGAGGAATGCTTGGTTAAATAACTAATTTCTAAACTGGTACTCATCTATGTGATAGTAGTGGAAGATTAATCTGTCTGTAGTAATGATGTCAATAAAGGCAGTACATTTTGTTCATACGGATGTAATGAAGATATAGATGTAATCGATATTCATTTAGTAATTTCAAAAATACATAAAGGGATATGAGAACAAGCATTCCTCATGTCAAGTGTGAAGACAAATAGGTTCCCAACAGTTTTAACTGTTCTCCAATATGCAAGAACAATTGCATAGGTTGGAGGAGCAAAATGAAATATATTTTATTGGATTTGATCCCAAATAAATTTTTAAAAATCATGCAGTAAAGTACATTAACATTATTAACATTCACATAGTAAATGCTATGAGAGTTTCAGAAGAATATCCTTCACAACATTTATTTTAGATTTGTCTCTATTTGAGAACAAACATATATTCGAAAGAATTTAACTGATGTAAATTTGATCTTTGTCTACAAAAGAAAATTGTAGTTCACTCTCATAGTCTAGTAAAATTTATCTATGTAGATTGACAACTCACTTTAAAATACTCACTGAAAAGTTAAATTCTCCAGTATGCTTTTCTTTTTTAACTCTAACAGATTCTATTTATTTTCTAATCTTTTCATTTGAGAGTGTACAAATGCTGTCCTTTTTAACCATATCTATCTTTCTCCTGCCCCTTCTACCCAACCTCTACTCGCATTCCTAATCCTTGGCAACCACTAATCAATTCTCCATCTCTAAAGTGTTATCATTTCAAAATGTTATGTAATAGAATCACACAGTATGTAACTTTTTGGGATTAGCTTTTTTCACCTCAGCATAAGCCCTGGAGATTCATCAGAGTTGTTGCTTATGTTTTTTCCCCCCTGTGTAGTATTCCATGGAATCTGTATATCCCAGTTTGTTTAACCATTCACCTGATGAAAAGCAGCTGGGCTATTTCCAACTCTTGGCTATTATGAATAAGGCCTTTATGCACATTTATGTTTAGCTTTTTGTGTAATATAGTTTTTCTTGTTTTAGAATACAAGTGTAAGATTGTAATTGCTGGGTCATATGGTAATTGTATATTGAGCTTGACAGGAAACTACCCAACTGTTTTCTAGAGTGGTTTTATTATTTTATATTGCCATTAGCAATGTATACTAATAAAAGGGTAATATGCTAATTAGAACAGATGTCTTCTGAATGTCTTTCCGGACAAGCCATGGTGGCGGGGACCGAGGCAGAGGCAGTTACTGGCAATCTGGCCAGCAGGGGATGGCAGTTAGGGGGTGATCAGGCTGGCAGGGGAGCAGTTAGGGGCGCGATGAGGCCAGCAGAGGAGCAGTTAGGGGGGAATGAGGCTAGCATGGGAGCAGGCTAGCATGGGTGATTAGGTCAACAGGGGAGCAGGTAGGGGGCGATCAAACTGGCAGGCAGAGGTGGATAGGGGTGATCTGGCAAGCAGGGGAGCAGTTATGAGCCAGCGGTCCCAGATTGTGAAAAGGATGTCCAACTATCGGTTTAGGCCCAATCCCAGCATCGGGAGTTGGACATTCCCAGAGAGGTCCTGAATTGGAGAGGGTGCAGGCCAAGCTGAGGGGAGACCCCCATCCCAGTGCACAAATTTCATGAAGTGGACCTCTGGTGTATGAATAATCTAGTTTCTTTTCATCCACAACAGCATGTGGTTCTATTGCTTTTTAAAATAAATCCTCACCTAAGGATATGCTTTTATTGATTTTTAGAGAGAGGAAGAGGGAGATAGAAAGAAACATCCATCAGTTGCCTCCCTTATATGCCCCAACTGTGGATCAGACCCAGAACCTCGGTACATGCCCTGACTGGAAATCAAACCCACAACCTTTTGGTGTACTAGACAATACTCCAACCAACTGAACCACCCAGCGAATACTCTATTACTATTTTTATTTTAGCCTTTCTGACAGATGAGTAGTGATATCTCATTTGCTTTAATTTTTATTTTCATGATTTCTAATGATGTTGAAATATTTTCATGTGCTTTTGAAATCTATATATTATTTTCAATTTAATGTCTGTTCATGACTTTTGAATATTTTGTAATTGTTTTTTAATTGTTAAAGTTTAGAGTTCTTTATATTCTAGATACTAGTCATTTGTTAGATATGTGGTTCACAAATATATTCTCTGAGCTTATCTTTTCATCCTTTTTGCATGAGCCATCACAGATCAAAAGTTTTTAATTTTGATGAGATTCAGCTTATCAATTTTATGATTTAAAAAAATCAGTTTATGGATAGGGTTTTTGATGTCAAGTCTAAGGACTTTCTGCTTAGCCCTAAATTTCAAAGATTTTTCTCCAACTTATTTTTCTAAATGTTTTATAGTTTATATTTTACCTTTCAGCCCATGATATATTTTTTTGATTTACTTTTGTCCATGGTATAAATTTAGGTCCAAGGTTTATTTTATTTTATTTTTTCATATGAATGTTTAATTGTTCTAGCATCATATATTTTGGGGGCTAATTTTCAACCTACAGTTGATTAATTCTCACTTTATTCTCCTTTATCAAGATTATAGATTGCTTTAGATTTTTTAGGGCCTGTTGCTTTTCATATAAATTTTAGAATAAGTTTGTGGCTATAAAAAGTCTTTCTGGGATTTTAATAGACATTATATTAAGCCTATTAGGAGAATTGACAAATTTACTATGTTAAGTTGTCAACTCATTAACATGGTATATCTATGTATTTCTTTTTTTTTAATTCCCCTTTTGTAATTTTTTAGCATACAGATTCTGTATAGGTTTAGTTACTTGTATACCTAAGTAATTCATCTTCTTTGGCAATATAGTAAGTGGTATTATATTTTAATTTTTCTTTCTACATATTCATTGAAAAGTACATAAAAATTAATTAACTTTGTGTGTTGATCTTCTATATCATTAAAGAGTTTTTTTAAACTTCTTTAGGGTTTTCTACATAAACAGTCATGTCATCTGCAAATAAAAACATTCATTTTTTCCTTTTTTTTGGTATAACTTTTATTTTTTTTCTTACCGATTTCACTGACTAGAGTTTTCAATACTATATTGAACAAGAGTGATGAGAGTAGACATTCATGCTTTGCTTCCGATTCTATTGGGAAAACATTCAGTCGTTTACCATTAAGCATGATGTTATCATCAGTTTTTGTGTGTGTTAATGGATTTTCCAAGTTGAAGGAATGATAGCATTATATTTCCAACATGCTGAAAGCTTGATCATGGTGTTAGATTTTGTAAAATACTTTTTCTCTATAAATTGATATCATGATTTTGCTTCATTTGATTGTTGATATGGATTACATTGACGGATTTTCAAATGCTGAGCCAGTTTTGCAGATCTAGAACAAACCTCACTTAGTCATGGTGCATTATTTTTGTGTGTGTTGTTGGACTCAGCTGCTATTATTTCGTTGGGGATTGCTGTATCTATGTTTATGAGACCTATTGGTCTGCAATTTTCTTGTTTTTTTCGCTTTTGGTATCAGTTTCATCTTGGTGGAGTTCTGAAAATTTATGTTTTCCAAGAAGTTTATTTCTTTGAAGTTACTGAATTGATGAGCATAAAGTTATTCATAATATTCCCTAATTATAATTTAATGACTAAAGAATCTGTAATGGTATCACAATATTGGTCATTTACCTTTTAATTTTTTGTCAGTCCTACTAGGGGCTTAACAATTTTATTTAAAAAAACTAGCATTTAAAAAATTTTATTAACTTTATTGGGGTGACATTGATTAGTATGCATTTAGGATTGTTAATCTTCCTGGTGCATTGAAACTTATAGCATTATATAATGCCCTTCATTATCTATATTAATTTTATTTGCTCTAAAATCTACTTTGTCAAATATTAATATAGCCACTCCTGCTTTTAAATTTAATGTTTGCATATTTTATATCTTGTATATAACTTTTCCATATGTCATTGAATTTGAAGTAAGTTTTTTTCATACGTCATGTATTGGGTAATTAATTTTTTTAATCAATTACTGTCTTTTGATTGGTGTATTTAGACTATTTACATACACAGTAATATTGATATTAGTCCTTAAATCTACCATTTTTGTTTTGTTTGTTCTTTTCTTTCCCTCTTAGTTTTGTTCTTCCATTTCTCTTTTTGTTTTCCTTTGACTGCTTAAACATTTTTAGGATATTATTTTGAGTTATTTATAGTGCATCTAAATTTATATCTTTTTATAGTTTTCATAGTGGTTGCTTTGGGTATTATGATATGTCAAGTGGTTTATCACAACCCATTGGTATGGAAAACAGACTGTTCTCCCCACTCCCAAAAGATGTCCTTGTCTGAATCCTTGGAACCTATGAATACATTCACATTTATATGGCAAAGGGAACTTTGAAGATGTGAATAAATAAAGGATCTTGAGATGGGAAGATCATCCTGTCTTACCTGGATGGGCCCAATATGATCACAAGGGTCTTACAAGAAGGAAGCAGAGAATAATAGAATGGTGTATGAGGATGGAAACAGAAGTCAAAGAATCAGGGAGAGATTTGTAGATCCTATGCTGCTTGCTTCCAAGATGGAGGAAGGGACCACAAGTCATGGAATGCAGTTATAGATAGAAAAATTTGTCTATTGTGTTAAGAGTCCATGGGTTCTTACTTTTATTTTAGTAGACTGTCATCCTGTCTTACATGCAGATCCTAGCCTTCTTCTTTTGGTCATTGTCACAATGAAAGCTTAATTTTCAGAGCTGTTGCAGTGTTATTTTGGTTTATTTGACTTGTCTTTGGTTCTGGGGCTCCTGATAATACCTGCTGGTGTTTGCTGTGGGGATAGAGGGGGTTCCCAAGGCTGGGATACGATGTGTCACAAATGATGAGAGGTGTCTCAGGTCTATATAGTCAAAAGGGCTTCCTGAACTGTGATGCTAGCTGTGCCTGGTTCCCCCTTCCAAACCTCCTGGGAGGATATCTCTCTTGTATTTCAGTGGTAAAGAGGAGTCTTAGTCCCAACGGAAAAGCAGAGTGGTTTCTGAGTCCACTTAGTGTTAGTGGGGCTCCTGATGCATCTCTCTTGCCAGTTGTTGTGGGTTTGCCTGATGCTATCAGAGGGCTCCCATTGTTTCAGGGGGAAGAAGGAGCTTTTTTAGGTTGGCTTTTGTTGCTGGGTTGCAAGTCTGAACAAGCTGAGTTTGGGTGACTTACAAGTTTTTTGGGGAGAGGCACATGACACCCTGTCTCTATGTTGCTACTCCAGTCCGGGAGTTCCCAACAAGTTTGTTTACCATCTTTCAGAGGTCCCTTTGATTGTCTATGGCATTGTTTCCAGGATTTATGGTGTCTAGGGAGAAGAATTAGGGAGAAACAGGTCTATGGCTTCTTGTCTAGACCATAAGTCACCATAAGTCTTGATGCAATGGGAAACTATGTTAAGGTTTTAAGCAGTGGAATTATAGAATCTTTTTTTTTTTAATTTTAGACGTTCATTTTAGTTTCTATGTGGAAAAGAGATGTTAGGGCTTAAGAGTGGGAATGAAATATAAAACTATTACCTATACTATACTGAGATATGATGGTTATTTGGACAAAGATATGGCTAGAGCACAGATTACAGATAGATTTTGAAGGAATTATATGTAGATTTTGTGACAAATTGACTATAAAATATGAATAAAAGGGACATGCCACAAATACCTCTCAAAGTTCTGGCTTAATGAACTATGTGGGTGAGGAAAGAAGAAGGGGAATAGATGCAAGAGGTATTGAAAGAGTTGACTTTGAGATGGGTTTTACATATCCAAACAGAGATGCCACAGAGATGTGTGTAAATATCAGGAGAGAGGAATGGACTAGAAATACAAATGAGGCAGATATCAGATCATAGGTAATGTGGAAACAGCAGGAGTGAACCAGGTCACTTTGGAGAAAACAGAGTTGAGTGCTCAGTTCAGAGCCCTGAGGCAAACCCACTTGTAGCTGTTAGAGGAGGAGGAATATGCCAGAGAAAGTAAGAAGCATCAGCCAGAATGAGATAGAAAGAAATCCAAGACATGTTTCCCATCTCTATTATAATTTATTCAAATTCTCAACATATTAATCACGCATAAGGATGATAAACAAAGCACAAAGTCACAGAAACACTCCTCCACAAAATATAATGAAGCTCCCTAATTATTCAATTACATCATTGCCAAGTCACATTTAAGAAATTATCTGTAGAAGAAATTCCTGTATATACACACTCAAAAATTTGGAAGATAATGTCAGAAAATGCTCACAGATTATATTTAATGATGGAATTATAGATGATTTTACTTCTTCCCTTCACTTTTCTATTTTCTTAAACTTTTCTATAACAAACATATTAGAAAAATTGTCTACATTTTATTTATCTTATTTGTGAGAAAATAATTTTCTACTAGTAAGATCAGGGTTAAGGAATCTGGGTATTATGGCACTGCATGATTTTATGAAGTATTCCAGCTCTTTTTAAAGTTAGATATATACAATTTATTTGCCTCTTTGCTATCTTCAGGCTTTTGCACACAGATTAGCATGTAGTTATTTATAAATATTCTGAGTCAATGATGCACAAATTAAAGAATGTGAAAATTGAAATAATTTGTATTTGAATTCTAGCTCTGCCACTTCATAGCTCTGGGACAAAATGGGACTGCTGCACTAGTTGATTTGGCTCAGTGGATAGAGTGTTGGTCTGCAGACTGAAAAGTCCTAGGTTTGATTCAGGTCAAGGCCAAGTCCTGGGGTTGTGGGCTTGATCCCCAATAGGGGAAATGCAGGAGGCAGTAGATCAATGCTTCTCTCCCATCATTGATCTTTCTAATTCTTGTTCCCTCTTCCTTCCTCTCTAAAATCAATAAAAATATAAAAAAATACATAAAATGGGACTGCTAATATACATATATCTTGAAGTGTTATCTGAGAATCAAAATGAGAGAAAACATATGAATGGCACAGTCTACTTCCTGGCACATGGTAGCTTATTGATATACTAGAGGCCCGGTGCATGAAATTGCACAGGGGGAGGTCTCTTACCCCAGCTTTCACCCTCTCCAATCTGGGACCCCTGGAGGGATGTCCGACAGGCAGGCGGACATCCCTCTCACAATCCAGGACTGCTGGCTCCCAACTGCTTGCCTGCTTGCTTTCCTGATTATTCCTAACTGCTTCTGTCTACCAGCCTGATCAACCCCTAACCACTCCCCTGCCAGGCACATTGATGCCTAATTTCTCCCCTGTCAGCATGTTTGCCCCTGACTGCCTTCCTCTGCAGGCCTGATCACCCACAACTGCCCTCCCTTGCAGGCCTGGTCCCTCCCAACTGTCCTCCCCTGCTGGCCATCTTGTGATGGCAATCTTGTGTCCACATGGGGGCAGTCATTTTGTGTATTGGAGTAATGGTCAATCTGCATATTACTCTTTTATTAGATAGGATAGAGGCCTAGAGCATGGGTGGGGGCCAGCTGGTTTGCCCTGAAGGGTGTCCCAGATCAAGGTTGGGGGTTCCTTTGGGGCATAAGGTGGCCTGGGCGAGGGGCCTGTGGTGGTTTGCAGGCTGGCCACGACCCCTGGCGACCCATGTGGAGGCCCTGGTATCTGGGATTTATTTTTCTTCTACAATTGAAACTTTGTAGCCTGGAGTGGAGCCAAGCCTTCTGCTAGCTCTGTGGTGGTAGCTATTTCTGTTGGAATTTATTTACCTTCTATAATTGAAACTTTGTAACCTTAAGTAGAGGCCTGGGCTGGCCAGGGCAGGTGGAAAGCTTGGCTTCCTCCATCTCTGGATGCGACTCAAGCCTTCTGCTCTCTCCAGCTCTGTGGCTGCCGTCATTATCTTCTATAATTGAAACTCTGTAGCGTTCAGTGGAGGCCTGGGCCCACCATTGTGTGTGGAAAGCTTGACTTTCTCCATATCCAGGAAAACCCAAGCCTCCTTCCTGCTCTCTGGGGCCAGCAGCCATCTTGGTTGAGTTTATTTGCACATTTGCTCCTGATTTGCTGATGGGTGTGGCTTGTGGGTGTAGCAGAGGTACAGTCAATTTACATATAATTCTTTTATTACGTAGGATGATAGTGGCTAATAGTGTAGGCTGTGTAGATAAGACTGCCTGGGTTTGAAATTTACCCATCATTTACCAAATGGGTCACTTTCTGCAAATTATTTCACCTCTATGTGCTTCATTTTCCTTGCATGATAAGTGAGAGCCTTAATAGTACTTACCTCAAGGATTATTATGAAATAATATATGTTCAACACATAGAATGGTGGTTGGGAATAATACTCAAGTACTCAATAGATAGCATTTTGTACATTTCTTTTATGATTAAGGATCTGTTATTTCAATGACTAGATTTTAAATTCCTCAGGGGGCAGAAACAAGGTCTTGCTCTTTTTAAAATATACAGTGATTACATGCTCAAAATATTTATAGTTTGGAATTATCATTCCAAATATTAATTCTCATGACATAAGCCTAGAGTAAAAGCTCTCTTAACAGATCTTTGCTGAACTGTCTCACTATGTGGATTGTCTTCTTTTGGCTCAGAAGTCCTGATGCCCAGTTGATGCTGATCCTTCTTGTATACTGCAGGCCATTATTTTTATGCATGTCAGAACTTTTCTGCTCTGAATAGTTGTGTTATTTTATTACCAGGACACCTGTGCTTACTTCAAAACCAGTTAATGCCTATTGTACTTACCATGACACATTTATTTAAATATAAAATTATTGTTAAAGTTGAGTACAAAAAGAAGTTGTTTTTCTTAAAAAATTAAGTTGATTGCTTTGGAAAGTTTTGATAAAATCAGTCCTAAAAATTGCTATCAAATTAGGTGTGAGCAGTGCAATGAAATATATTAAGAAAACAATATACACTCATTGCTTCACAAATATCTTTAGGTTCTCTGTCCTCTTAAGAAATACAAACTAGAGACGAACCGGTTTGGCTCAGTGGATAGAGCGTTGGCCTGCGGACTGAAAGGTCCTAGGTTTGATTCCGGTCAAGGGCATGTACCTTGGCTGTGGGCACATCCCCAGTTGGAGTTGTGCAAGAGGCAGCTGATCGATGTTTCTCTCCCATCGATGTTTCTGACTTTCTCTCCCTCTCCCTTCCTCTCTGTGAAAAATCAAATAAAATACATTACAAAAAGAGAAAGAAATACAAACTAGAAACCAAAGGCAATAAATAATGTATGTAATTTAAACGTATGGTTTATGAAGTTACATATCTTCATCAGTGAACATATATTGAAAGAAGAGATCTTGGCCCAATATCTAGAAGTTGGTGTGTGTGTGTGTGTGTGTGCGTGCGCGTGCGCGCGCACACACACACACACACACCATAACACACATACATTTGATGGGAAATGTATACACATGTACATATGTACTATATTTCAAGTTCAAATGAAATATTTAAGATTTATATGAATCCATTTTTAATGATATCCTTCTTTAATCAACAACTATTCATCCTGAAAGAATAAGATGGGTTCAGCAGAAATTCAACTGAATATCTACTGATTTTGAATTCTAGCTTAATCACATGCTAACTTTATGCTTTTGAGAAAGTTACTTATCCTACTGAATCTTGGTCCTTCATTTGTAAAAGATAATTTTTTAAATGAATGAGAGCTTTTTAATAAATGAAACCACATATGTAAAGCACATGGCAGAGTTCCTAGAAGGGAATGAGTGCTTAATAAATATAGTTTTTAAAAATACTCAGATGACTACTCAATCTTCAGCTATGACCTCTTTTATAAGCCTTAGAACCACATTTCTAATTGCAGACTGCACATATCCAATGACATTGCCTCAAACCACTTTCACCATTTTCTTATACCCAGTCTTTAAATAATTTTCAAGGCACCATTCTCCTATCTCTTGACTCATTCTCACCAAAAAAATTTGGCCACCAAATATGCTCGCTTTTGAATTTTTAAAATTCTCTTCCTTCTCCCTTTTTTTCTCCATTCATATATCCCCATTACCTCCATCCCTCCTTTCCTCTCTTTCTTCACAATTACTCTACTATATTTAGTTTAATATGAGTTATTTATTTCCATTATTCAAGTGTGTTTACATAAAGTCACTATTAAATAACATTCCAAATTATTTGTCTCAAGACTTTATTACTTATCATTGTACATCCCTATCTCTCTTCTCCTTATTGTGTTCATTGCTATTGTTCTGCCCACCAATGCAAACACACACACACACACACACACACACACACACACACACACATACATCCACACACACACACAAACACACACACACACACATACACAAACACACACACACACACACACACACACACACACACACACACACACACACACATGCCTTGCCATTAAATCCGAATTGGAACCCAGACTTCTTAGCTTCACATTGAAGGTCATCACGGTTCTGCTGAAACTACTTTTTAGATTAAACACTTTCCTCCCATCTACCAGACCTAACATTTTGCTGTTCTCAAATACACCTGGTTTTTCACAATTCTATATTGTCCTTTTGTTTCCTCTTGCAAGTAAATTGCTCCATCATTTGGAGGACCTTTTTTTTCTGCCCAGGAATTGACCCCATTCCCAATTATACAGCTATGAAGATATTTAGGGAATTTGAGAGGCTAAGGCTGTATTTCTGTCACCTTCTACACACACACACACACACACACACACACACACACACACACACACTCGCTGTTTTGCACATCTGTAGGAAGAATGTAATTCTACCAGTGTTCTCTTGGGTTGACTTAGTGTCTTCTCACTAATTATTCCACATAGGGCCTCAAGTGACAATAACAGCTGGTTATGCAATTAAAACCTTTGGGCTGTGAGTGGATAGCTCAGTTAGGATGACTGGAAGGGCACACTGTATAGTGTACTCATTGGTTTAATAAGATGGAAAGTGTTCAACTGCTCAGTTATGCAATTCATTTTAACTGGAATGGAGAAATCAAATTAACTGCAAGCAGGTATTGGAGGAACTGACTGCTCCAATATCCTCAGTGTTCCATGAAATCAGAGATTGTCCTTGGAGAATCACAGGTGTTCTTCCACCCCTTCTTTTTCTTAGATCATTTCCACATAAATGTTCAATATATATTTTTTGAGCAGCTAAAAGGATATTTTGGTTTGGGCTCTGTTGACTACAGAATATGAAAAACAGTAATGTGAACCTCAGTAGTAAAGGCTAAAATATGTAACCTGTGGAAAGAGTGCACTAATCAGTATTCTAACTCGCTGCATACCTTGCCACAGAAAGAACAGAGATATATGGATGTGGTATTTCCGTCTCATTTAGACTCACTGGGATAATTTTGATTCATGTTTCACAGAAAAATAGACTGTTCCTGTTTTCCAACATTACTTTGATAAAGGCTGGTGTGGAAGATTTACTTTTCAGTGCTCATAAGAGAAGGAGAAAAAAAAGAACAAATTTAACTTCCTTTGGGAATATCCCTTATTTTACCTTTTGAGTTATTTAGGATGTTTTCTTAAAGGCTTCCACACATGGCCCAAAGAGAGAAGGCACAAGTTAATAGTATAAATTTATAATAGCAATTTTAATATTCAAAGCTCCTTGAAAACACCACCAACAAATTATTATTATATAGAGATAGCACCATTTCTTAATTTATTTGGTGTATAATTTAAGTGAACAAGTAAGTGGAAATGAGAGAATAACAATTACAGAAAAATTAAACCACTTGGCACATTCATTTTAATTGTTGAAACATTTCATGTTGATATAAATTTACTGAACTGTATAAAATTTAATGGCTTATTAAATCTTTCGCACATGTGACTGTTTCCTCATGCATTTGTAGCCGTGCTGTGCAAAACAGAGGGACTTTTTATCTGTTTATTGCTGCTCACTCTCTGTCTCTCAATATGACCTGCTTGTGGGCCAGGGTCCTGTGTTTGTCATTTTTCTAATTCTATCACCTACAAGGATTCAGCTATTAGTATCTATATTTTTAATGAAGGAATTATTTTTTAAGCACATAAATAACATCTAGTATGTGCCATGCAGTGTTTTAAGCACTCTCTCTATTAGTTAAAATATTAGCTAACTAGAGGCCTGGTGCACAAAATTAATGTACTCAGGAGGGGGTCCCTCAACCTGGCCTGCACCCTCTCACAGTTCTGGAGCTTTTAGGGTATGTCTGACTGACAGCTTAGGCCTGCCTCCCAAAGGAGAGCTGTCAGTTGGATATCCTTAGCCCTGCTGTGGAGGCAGGAGAGGTCCCCACCACCACTGCTATGCTCTCCAGACATGAGCCCGGCTTCTGGCTGAGCAGCCCACCCCCTGTGGGAATGCACTGACCACCAGAGGGCAGCTCTTGTGTTAAGTGGGATTGGGTTGAAACCAGCTGTCCCTGTGCTGGACTGCAAGAGGGTGCAGGCCAGGTCAGGGGACCCCACTGGTGCATGATTGAGGCCAGGGAGGGAGATGGGAGGTTGGCCAGCTGGAAAGAGACAATGAGAGGGCTCAAGAGTGTGTCCAGCCCATTTCGCTTAGTCCCTATTGGCTGAACCCCAGAAGCAAGCTAACCAATCAGTTGGAGCATCTGCCCCCTGGTGGTCAGTGCATGTCACAGGGAGCAGTTGACCAGCCTTAGCCTATCATTAGTATATTATGCTTTGATTGGTTGAATGAATGACTGGATGACCAGACACTTAGCATATTAGGCTTTTATTATATATGATTTTATTCCATTACAACTCTATTAGTTGTCAATTTTTGTGTGACAAGTGACCTTAAAATTAGCAGCTTAAAGCAACAACAGGTATTGATTGTCTCACACAGTTTTTGAGGGTCACGAATTTGGGAACAACTTATGGTAGTTTTGTAGTTTCAGGGTCTCTCATGAGTTATAGCCATGGTGGTTGTAGCTACAGCCATCTGAAGGTCTGACCAAGACTAGAAGAACGACTTCCAACGTGATCCACTAACTAGCCTGACAAGTTGGTGCTGGTTGTTGGCAGGAGGCCTCAGTTCTTACCAGGCCAATCATAAGTACCCGTTGTTGTTACCAGTGCTTCTGACTGACTGGCTATAAGTTGGAGGCTCCCACTACCCCTTTCTCAAGTTCCATTAATTTGCTAGAGTGGCTCATGGAATTCAGGAAAACAGCCATGGGAAAGTTAAATAATTTGGGTTATGCTGAAGCTTAAATAAGAATACCCAAATTATGTAGAACGTTACCTGGCACACACCAAACATTCGATAGATATTAACTGTATTTTTTTGTAAACCACATCACTAAGTTATTATAAAAAGATACAAGTCAGGAACAGTCAGAAGGGCAAGAGATGTAGGAAGGGCCCCAGAGCCTTCAGGCCTCTCCAGGCACACCCTCCCAGCACCTCCACAGATTCACCCAACATGAAACTCTCCAAACTCTATCCTGTGAGATTTTTATGGAGGCTTCATTACAGAGGCATGTTTGATTGAATTATCAGTGGTTGGTGATGAGTTAATGACCAGTGAGGGGGTGGTGCCTGAAAGTTACAACCCTCAAATTATGGTTGGTTCCCTGGCAAATAGCTTCCATTCTTAGGGATGCTCTAAAAGTCACTGCATTAACATAAACTCAGGTCTGGTCGACAGGGCTTTGCTATGAATAACAAGACACCTGTCACCTTTATCACTACGAAGCTATTTTAGGAATTATGGCCCAAACCCAAATATTATAAAGAGGTTCCATTATTGCTCTAATTACTTAGTAAGTTCCAAAAGTTTTGAGAGCCATAGGTGAAGAACAGTTTTGAAAACCAAATATATATTTCATATAAATTATAATATCACAAGTCATCCTTGTAGGCCATCTTGAAGGCTGGCTACCACAATGAAGTATATGAAATAGGTTTTTTTTTAACTTATTTCCCATATTTTATAATTGGGAGAAATGAGCCATTGAAAGCTTATATAATTTGGATTATGCTGAAGCTTACATGAGAATACACATATGATAAAGAACATTACCTGGCACATACTAAGCAATCAGTAGATATTAACTAATAATTTTTCCTGTAAACCAAAATAATTGCCTTTGGCAGTTGTTTTCAGATTTTAATGGGTCAAGTTTTGAGTTCAGTTTTATGGAAAAACATCTTATGGCTATTGAGAAGGAAAGCTGGCAACTGGTGTACATTGGTTTTCCATTGCAGCTGGAATGAATTACCACAAACTTAGTTGCTTAGTACAACACTAATTTATTATATTTCAGTTCTATAGGTCAGAAGTTTTATGCAGATCTTACTGACCTTGAGTTGGCAAGTCTGCATTCATTCTGGAGGCTCTAGGGGAATCCATTTTCTTTCCTTTTCCAGGTTCTTGGAGCTGCCTGAATTCCTTGGCCTGTGGCCACCTTCCTTCATTGTCAAAGCCAGCAGAGTAGCACCTTCCAATCTCTCTCTCACATCTTCCTAACCTCTGCTTCCGTGATTGTATTCCCTCCTCTGCCTTTCCTGATATTTGTGCCTCCCTCTTGTAAGGAAGGACCCTGGGATTAATTGGATGCACCGTTGTCCATGCCACTTTACCCATCTCAATGGTTTTAATCACATCTCCAAAGTCTCTTCTGTCATGTAAGATAACAGTCACAAGATCAAGTGATCAGGATGTTGAGGTATTTGGGAGGCAATTATTCAGTCTACCACATGATGAGCTTATTATTTGCATCAAAACTTGTGTTATTACCACTGAACTCTCTTGGGCAATGGAGGGAAAATTGAGTCTCTCTGTCTATCTGTCTGTCTGTCTGTCTGTCTGTCTGTCTGTCTGTCTGTCTGTCTCTCTTGTGCTTTTAAAGTTTATTCTCTCCATTTCCTGAAAATGATATAAGCCTCTTACTGCAAAGGATTGTCAGAAGCAAGCCTGTAGCAGAACTACATTGGACCATGCATCATAGCCTGATATTCTGCCTCTTTCTGTCTGTGAGGCCTTGGGAAAATCATTTAGCATTAAAAAAAAAAACCAAAGCTAAATTACCTTGTGACCAAAAGTACCTGCCTTGCCTACCTCATAGGATTGCTGGGTTTATCAACTGAGTAATAGGAAAGGATGTGCTTTGTAAGATGTAAAAAGCCAAATAAGTATAAGGTCCCTTGATTATCATTGCATGATATTTGAGGGATTTGCCTTAGTGTAGTGTGGGGAAGGAAGAAATGTTGCTCTACCATTCTAGTTTCTTCTGGCTGATCTAATAATGAAATCAACATGAAACAGATTAACAAGAGAAAAGAACCACATCCTATATAATAAAAACATAATATGCTAAGTGTCCAACTGATCAGTTGACCATTCAGTTGACTGCTTGACCAGTAGTTATGACATGCACTGACTGCCAGGGACCAGGTGCTCCAACCAGTAGGTTAGCTTGCTGCTGGGGCCAGTCAAATGGGACTGGGCAAGAGGGCCGGACATGCCCAGAAGCCCTCCTACCATTCTTCCATGGCTGGCTGGCCAATCTCCTGTGTTCCCTCTCTGGATGGCTGGCCCCCATTGACCCCGATTGGGGCTGGGTGAGATGGCCCCGGTTGGCCCCGATTGTCAGCCAGGCCAAGGGACCCCACCTGTGTACAAATTTGTGCACTAAGCCTCTAGTTTAATTATAAAAATACATATATGAACTCACATACATGAGACAGTCAGAGACTCCACATACATGAGAAGTTCAGAGGCAGAAAGGGAAAATGACGTACAGTAAATATGACATTCTGAGCTAAGGATAAGGTAGGGTACCTTGGAAACTCAGAGGGGAGGATTGTCATTCACAGGATGATAATAAGAGCAAGATGTTCAATAATTAGAATATTCAGTAATTTTATGCCTTGTAGATAGGTCATAAAAAGTTATTTCTGGCCAAGCCCATAAATTTAATTTTTTAAGAGGGGTAAAAACTCTTCTTGAGCCCGCAGGGTCTTGAATGCCTTCAGCTCAAAGCCATCCACCTGCAGAGGTAACACATCTTGGGGAGGCCTCCTCTGAACCCCTTCAGTACAACACCTGGGAGAGAGCAGGTCTTTGAGGCCAATGCAATCTTCTAAAAAGAGCCCTCTTCACAGTGCCAGCCCCAGCCCCCTTGTCTGGGTCCCACATCCTCCTTACTGACAGTGTAGTCCCAAGCCACATACAGATGAAGCCAGCACTGCTGTGAACATGGGCTAGCGCAAATCTAGACATTCTGAGGGACTCTGTGGGAGGACTCTGAGGGAGGTATATTTTATTCTAGGCCTTTATCAGTTAGATGGAACACTGGAGAGAGATTTACCAACAAAAAAAGATATTTATATCCCTTAGGACCACCAATCCTATCTAATAAAAGGGTGATATGCAAATTAACCATCACTCCATCATAAAGATGGCAGCGCCCATAGCCACAAGATGGCGGCGCCTTGTCCTCTCAGCCCCGTCAGAGTCGCCCAATCCCAAGGGGGCAGCCCCTGAGAGCAGGCTGCATGACCAGCTTAACGGTATACATGCTTCATTGCTGTGGCGATGAGGCAAGTGTTCTACCCTGGCTGTGGAGGGCCTTTGAGCAGCGGGCATGGAGCAGCTGGGGGTAGGGGGTTGGGGAGAGGTGGAACACTTTGGTCATTACCCCAGTGATGACAAGGCAATTGTTCTGCATCCGGCCACTGATGGGCCTCTGGACCATGGAGAGCCTCTGGGCAGCGGGCACAGAATGGTCAGGCCCCGCAGAGAGCTACTGGTGCATGGATTCCTGCACAGGGCTACTAGTGCTCTAATAAAAACAAAGGCTTTAACTTGTGAGCTTGGATTTAAATAACACGGTAATCAAGTTAAAATATTATTAAATGGCTTTTATATGTCAATCAGAGAGAGACTTAAGTGTTGAATATTTCTCTGAATTTGTTTTTTATTTGCTTGTTTATATTTTATGAAAGTAGAAATTTTTGGGTCAATGGAGATATGTTAGATAACTGGATGGTCACATACATGAAGGGAGAAAAGCTTGATTGTGATATATACTGTTGGTGCCATTACTTCTTTCATAAAAATGTCTTTGGGCTACTTGTGTGTGCCTGTGCTAGGGCCCTCAGAGAACCAGTACTGTCATTTAGTAATACTCACAGAGCCCACAGATATAAATAAAAACAGCCTGGGCCCACCCCCATTTCCTTCCCTAAGCAGTTATTTATACATTAAGGCCAGGAACTTTGTCACCTGAAATAATGAGGTAATACGGAGTTAGAGAATGGTCAAGAAATCAAAGCACTGGAGACAGGGAGGACACCCTAGGGGTCCTAAAATTAGCCTCTCTTTTGCTACTTGGAGAATCAGAGCTTTAAGAGATACTTTTTACCCATTTTCAGCCAAGACCAATTTTTTAAAAAGTACAATTGATTTGTGTCAACAATCAGTCCATTTTCTATCAGTGCTGATTTTTCTACCCATGGATCCATCCTGCTCCAAGGGACTGTGGGGTTGGATCTTAGGGGCTCCTCCCCAGCAGTGTGCCTGTCATCTAGACCACCAGCCACACACCATACGGTGACATCAGTCACTCAATGGGAGGTGGCTACAGATGACTGTAGCCTCCACCTAATCAGTATCTTTTAACAAAAGACACAATTTTGAATTTCTAGGAAACAACCTGGATTTTTGCCATATTCTTTTTAAAGTATAGATTTCACAAAACAAAACTCCTTTAAAGAAGGGAATTACTGCCTGCCCTAAGAGTAAGGGAGAGTCCTACTCTTCTGTCCATTTGTCCCTCCATACAAAGGCAAGCAAGGGAAAACCCACTCTTCCTAATACTGAGCAGTCATATAAAGATGTGTGGGGAAAATATTGTTCTTTTCAATACTGAACATTAACCTCAATTTTTCAGGGAGCAGAAAAATCTTGATGAGAACAATCATGACCCTTTGATTTCCCCCCTCCTTTTTTTCTGCCTAAATTTGAGACATTTTGGTACTCATTAACATTTCTCTTTCATACAGAACAGAGAAAATAAGATAGTTGACTAGAAATAGATAATTCTACTCTTCAAGAAGGTTGATATATATACCAAAATAAGATGTTTATTTAATCTCTATCCCTAACATGTTATGGTTTGCATAAAGATTAAAGAAAACCCCCTCAAATCAGTTTTCTTTGATTCAGCACTCTGCATAATTAACTGGTTTGTCTTATATGTAAGAATTCTAATGTACCTGCTAAGTAATCCATCTCTAATTGTGGCATTCAAAAACTCTGAAGCTTGAGATGCAAACTTCAGTTTCTAGGATTAAAAGCCCGGCTTTCCTTGCTAGAAGAAGAAATCTTTTTAAGGGCTGAAATGATTGGCATGTCAGTCATGTCTCATAATAAAGAATGTATTAGGTAAGGGATGATCCCTTTGGATCTGCAAGATAAATGACCTCATTATGGATGTGCTATGATGGAGATATCCTGATATATAAATAAGGTCAGGGGGAGGGGGTGCACAGAGGAATTGGAGTGCTGTGCTGTGACCTTTGGAGTACATCTTCCTGGGAGATTGTAGATGAGGACTCAGAAAGGCACTGAGTTGTGTGGCTCTAGTGTTGGGAGCTGTAGGGAGTAGCTCTAGAGTTAATCCTCAGATTGACTTGCAGCAGAGCCACAACCAAGTCCCAGCTTCTTAGCATAATCAAGCTTGACCTTATAGCCTCCCCCTAGATCCTTCCAGGTTAGCAAATGGGCTGTGATAGGTGCAGCAAGTGCTGCCAAAACAACGGCATAAGAACATTGTAACTATGTTGACCACTACCTTGTCTTTCTCTGACTATAAAATAAAGCCTCAGCTTACTGGCTGGATCCTTCTCTGTGGCCTCATTCAGGCACAGGAGATCCACCAAGCCCCAGCTATATTCTCTTTGTCTGTCTTTTCTTTAGTCCTTCCCTTCTACCCCACTTCCCCTTAGGTTAACCTGACCCTTGGCTGTGCTGGCATGGCACAGGGGACCATTCTTATCCCCTCCCAACCCAATGAGATCACTCTTCTCTATTCCCCCAAAGGGATACTCATTTGACTTCCCTGTTGAGTTTGCTTCTGCAAAGGGGCCAGCTGAACACTGTGGTGAACTCCCTCTGGGGGAGCTAGAGTTGGAGACTCAGGCATAGAATGAGTAGTATGGCTTTGAAGTAGGGGTCACTTTCCCCCCTTGAGTGCCTGACTGTGTTGCCCCCAAGCAGGAGACACACTAGCCTTGCCCTCCTGTCCCTGGTCATCTTATCTATCAAGCTCTGCCTTGTGGAAGGTTCTGTGAGTTGTGGCCAGCCTAGGCCCACTTTATAGTCTTTCTACTGAAGGCTCTTGAGGATGAAAAGGCAACCTCAGGGGATAGCTAGAGCAGCCAGCAGGTGAAGGTAGATCTCAGAGTGCTGTGGATCTTTTACTAATCTGCTCCCTGATTCAGAGCTAGAGGAAGCCAATCACTGTACACAGCTTGGTCCCTCCCATGCACACCCAGGCCCCGTAGAGGCAGCCACAAACAGCAAATTGTGTGGTAGCTCCAGGTAGGTAGCTCAAGGTCAGTTGCACACAATGTCTGGTTTTGATTTGCATCAGAACCATGCCCACGTGGACTCAGAACTAACACAACTAGTGATGGGCTTCAAACAACACAAGAGCTCAACCTAACTAACCACAAAAGCAGCACACCTGAAAGGAGATCCCAGCAGGCACCAGACCCTTCTAGGGGCAGCCTGATTACAGTGACTCATACAATGCGATTGAGGTCTATCCTTACATTAATCTAACCTGAGGGTGAGCAGCATCCATGAATGTGCCAAGAGCATTCAAAATTCAACTACAACAGAAGGGCATATATGACTCACACAAGAGTCATTTTTAGAGCACCTAGCCCAGGTGACCTAGAAGATTGGACACTGAGCCCCACAAGAGACCTAAAACTACCACAACATGTTTGAGAGTCAGCATATCTACCTCATACACAGAGACAAACACAAAAAGGAAGTAAAATAGGGAGACAGAAATGTGCCTGAAATGAAAGAACAAGGAAATGAAATTTCCAGGAAAGAATTAAATGAAATTGAAGCAACCAAGATACCAGATGCAGAGTTAAAAAAAAATGGTTATAAGGATACTCAAGTACGTTAGCAGAAGAATGGATGATCTCAGTGAGAACTTAAAGAGGTAGTAAGCATGAAAAAGGACAAAGAATCCATAAAAAGAACCAGTCAGAAGTGAAGAATAAAATATTTGAAATGATGACTACTCTAGAACAGTGGTTCTCAACCTTTTTAATGCTGTGACCCTTTAATAAAGTTCCTCATGTTGTGGTGACCCCCAACCATAAAATTATTTTCGTTGCTACTTCATAACTGTAATTTTGCTACTGTTAATGACTCGTAATGTAAATATCTGTGTTTTCAGATGGTCTTATGTGACCCCTGTGAAAGGGGTCGCAACCCACAGATTGAGAACTACTAGCAGGGTCACCTAAGATCATTGCACAACACAGACATTTACATTATGATTCATTAACAATGGCAAAATTACTATGAAGTAGCAACGAAAATAATTTTATGGTTGAGGGTCACCACAACATGAGAAACTGTATTAAAGGATCGTGACATTAAAAAGGTTGAGAACCACTGCTCTAGAAGGAATCAACCAGGTTAGATGAAACAGAGGATTGAGTCACCGATATAGAGGACAAGATAACAGAAAACACCCAAGAACAGCAGCAAAAAGAAAAGAAAATGCTAACAATGCAGAAAGTCTAAGAGTCCTCTGGGAAAACATCAAGCATAAGAACATACATATCATAGGGGTACCAGGAGAAGAGAGAGAGTGAGAGCAAGGGATCAAAAAACCTGTTTGAAGAAATAATGCCTGAAAACTTCCCTAACCTGGTGTAAGAAAAAAGCAGACAAGTTCAGGCAGCACTAAGAGTCCCAAACAAGATGAACCCAAAGAGGCCCACACCAAGACACATCATAATTAAAATGGCAAATGTTGAAGACAAAGTATCTTAAGAGAGGCAAGAGAAAGACAATAAGTTATATACAAGGGTGCTCCTATATACAAGACTTAGGTGATTGCTCAACAGAACTAGTTCAGGCCAGAAGAGCATGTCACGAAATACTCAAATTGATGAAAAGAAAGGACATACAAACTACTTTACACAGCAAGGCTATAATGTAAAATTGAGGGAAAAATAGTTTCCTAGACAAAAAAGTAAAGAAGTTCATTACCACCAAACGAGTATTACAAGAAATTATAAAGGGTCTTCTTTATGAAGAAAGAAAACAGAAAGAGGGAGGGAGGGAGGGAAAGAGAGAGAGAGAGAGAGAGAGAGAGAGAGAAATAGGGGAACATAGTATAAAAATTAAATGGCAGCAAATGAGTTCTTTCAATACCAGGTGTGCCAGTTAATAATGTGGATTTTTTTTCAATATATGAAGTTACTAGTACACATATGTTGAAATATATGCAATTTGATATGTATGCTATTTTGTTGTATGGCAACAAGCTTCAAAACTTCATATATCAAATTTTCTGAAGGTGTTAACATCATAGATTTTTTTACACTTAAAAATGTCGAGTTTCATGTTGAAAAAAGAGCATTTGCGGGAAGTTTTAATTCATTACTCTATTTTGAAGAAAATTGCTGCTGAAATTTATCGTATACTTCAGGAAGCTTCTGGTGACCATGCTCCATCTCAAAATACTTGTGAATGCTGGTTTAATGATTTAAAATTGATGATTTCGATGTGAGAGACAACTAAAAAAGTTTGAAGACCAACACTTACCAGAATTATTGGATGAAGATGCACGTCAAACTAAAAAACAACTGGAAGAAAGATTAAATGTTGATCAACAAACAATTTCCGATCATTTACAAGCAGTGGGAAAGATTTTAAAAGAAGGAAAATGGGTAC
The DNA here is from genome assembly GCA_027563665.1 of Antrozous pallidus. Classification (NCBI taxonomy): domain Eukaryota; kingdom Metazoa; phylum Chordata; class Mammalia; order Chiroptera; family Vespertilionidae; genus Antrozous; species Antrozous pallidus. The sequence continues at coordinate 39,177,695 of CM050519.1, read as the reverse complement.
ATATCAACCGAATGAAAGACAAATGGGAAACCAAAAAGTCATCAGTAAAATGTTGCTTCAACAGCACGAAAGAAAATCATTTTTACATTGAATTATGACTGGCGATGAAAGTGGGTTTATTTTGAGAATCCCAAATGCACAAAATCATGGGTTGCATCAACATCAACTGCAAGGCCAAATCGCTTTGGAAAGAAGACAATGCTCTGCGTTTGGTGGAACCAGGAAGGTGTGGTGTATTATGATCTTCTAAAATCAGGTGAAACCTTTAATACTGATTGCTACTGACAACAAATAATACATTTAAACCATGCTTTGATTGTGAAATGACCAGAATGGGCCAGAAGACACGGCAAAATAATTTTGCTTCATGATGATACACCATCACACACTTCAAAACCAGTTTAAAGACATGTTAAAAAAAATCTTGCCTGAGAAGTATTAACCCACCTGCTGTATTTGCCAGACCTTGCTCCTTCAGATTACCACTTGTTATGATCAATGTCACACACGTTTTCTGAGCAGAACTTCAAAACATACAAAGAAGTGGAAAATTGGATCTCTAAATGATTTGCCTCAAAACAAGAAAATTTTTAAAAGTATATATTATTTATGACACTGAAACAAAATCATGCCTTTTGGCTTAATTCTGAGTTAAGAACATCAACAATAATTTGCATACAACAAAATTCTCAAAACATAGCAGATGGATTACTTTACATATGTATTTTTAAAGCATATTAGGTATTTATGACTCAGAAGTAACCTTGGACATATTTTAAACAGCAAAAGTATAAAAAACAGTTACAACTGGGAATGATATTGGCCCAAGAGCCCCGTGTTTTTATCCCAGAGACACACTACAGAAATCCCGAGTTAAGACAACTTCACAAAATGTTTTGAATATTAAGAATGTTTTTTGGGAGAGGACACAATTCTGAGGCAGGAATCTAGTGAGGGAGCACACCTGTTTCTCCACTCCCCTCAAGAGGTTCAGTTCAGGCTCCCACCGTGAAAGAGCTGCTGGAATTCCCCCATGGTGTGACTTTTGCATCTTCACTGCAATGAATGATAGTTTGTGAAATGCATGTCTATTTTAAAACATAACCGTATCCCAGCAGACGAAACAGCAGGCACTGTTGGTAGTCTGAGAGTAACATCTGCTCCCACCTGTCTGGGCCCTGTGAGCAGGGAGCATGAAGGGTGTCAAGCAGCACGGAGTTGCTGTCAGTGGCACCATGGAGTTGATTGTAGTCACCTTTCTACCACATTAATTACAATCATAGTGGTATCCTTTTTCTTGGCAATGGAAGCTCCTTGCTAATACCTTATTCCTATGAATGCATTTGGGGCACAACATATTATCCTCCAGGTCTGGGGGTGGAAAGTTGTGGGAAGGTATCAAGAAGAGTGCACACACTTGCCCCGGTTTCTCAGGAACCCAGGCTTGCCCAGCATAAAACTGTGTCTGCAGGGAGACTTTGTCCATGGACCACACACCACTTGTAACCAGAGGCCTCTTGTGTCAATCTCACACTCTTTATCTTAGTCTTACCCATCTTCTCAGTCTTCCCGGTCTTCCCGGTAGCGGCTGCAATTCTGCTTCAGGAGGCAAACACATCATCCGGGGTGGAAGTTGTCACGAAAATATTGTCCATTCCCTTTTGATTAGGGTAAGCATATGCACGCAGCCTATCATATGTTTCCCATTTCTGGCCGCTGGTGCTCAGCTTTAATTGACGATGATATGACGTCTCGGTGAACCAGGTTAACTGGTGGCAAGTAAAGGGGCAGCGGAGGAATTGGTACCTTCTTGTGAATTCTTACTTTTTTTTTTCTGGTGCCATCTCTTGTGGACAAGAAACTTTGTCATCTTTCTTAGATCTCTTCCGTTTGGTCTTCATCTCTGAGGTTCTTTGTTGACTTGGTTCACTAGCAGTCTCAAGTTTCTCTTTAGTTGGTACTGGTTGGGATTTTGAAGCTTTTTTGCTGCTCCCTAGACATCTTTGGGCATTTCTGCTGGGGATAGAAGAGCCAGTCAGTCATTCTTCTGGTGTCTGACCCACCTCATCACATTATCTGCCTTAAGGTTATCCACACCCTAGACACCCAGAAGGTCGCTGAAGGTCACTGAACTCCACTGACAGTGTGTATTCTATGGGTATCATCTTAATTCTCAGGTTTATGTATAAGATAGTGAAGCAATGATGGAGAAATGGGAGAAGGCCAATTTTGAATGTATGAGAAAAGGCATAAAATATAGATACAAATAAAATAGAGGAAATTCAAAACAAGAAAATTTTTATTGGAATAGTATCCACAAACTACCTGAAAGATGGGGGAAATGTGTAGCTAGCGATGGATATTACTTTGGGTAAAGCACTTTTGAATCTGTAGGCCAATGCTCTATCCACTGAGCCAAACCAATTAGGGCTTGGATAAAGCACTTTTGATGTTTCTCTTGAAATGATTGTGTTTTCTTTGATTACAAAATTTGCATTATTAACTGATGCACCTGGTAATTACTTTAAATGTAAATGGAATCAATGCACTAATAAAAAGATATAGGGTTGCAGTATTTTTTTTCAGATACATTTCCTTTGGCAAGGGAAATAAAAGAAAAAATAAAATGGGACTACATCCAGCTAAAGTTTTTGCACAGCAAAGAAAATCATAAAAAAGGAAAAGAAAAGAAAAGACAACCCAACTGAATGGGAGACTGTATTTGCTCTGATACATCTGATAAGGGGTTAATATGCAAAATTTATAAAGAACTCAAACAACTCAATACCAAAACAATACAATTAAAAATGGGCAAAGGACTTGAACAAATACTTTTCCAAAGAGGGCATGAAGATAGCTAATAGACTTACGAAAAGATGCTCAGTGTAACTAATCATCAGAAAAATGCAGATTAAAACCACAATAAGATATCACCTTACACCTGTCAGAATGCCTGTCATAAATAAATTCACAATGACAGGTGTTGGTGGGATGTGGAGAAAGGGAATGCAGATTGGTACAGCCACTGTGGAAAACAGTATGGAGTTACTTCCAAAAGTTAAAAATGGAACTGCCTTATCACTCAGTGATTTCACTTCTGAAAATATATCCAAAGAATCCTGAAATATCAGTTTGAAAGAATATATCACCCCTATGTTTATTGCAGAGAGAGCTATTTACAAAAGCCAAGATTTGGAAGCAGACCAAGTGCCCATCAGTAGATGAGTGGGTAAAAAAGCTGTGGTACATTTATACCATGCAATACTACTCAGCTGTAAAAGGGAAATAATACCTTTTGCAACAGCATGAATGGACTTAGAGAGTATTAAGCTAAGTGAAATAAACCAGTCAGAGGAAGACAAATACCATGTGATTTTACTTATGTGTGGAATCTAATAAGCAAATAAACCAACATAATAGAAACAGACTCATAACAGCTCTCAAAGAGGAGGATGGGGTCCTGAGGAAAATTGGTGAAGGAATGAAGAAAAAAACTGATAGACACAGACAACAGTATGGTAACTGCTAGAGGGAAAGGGAGGTAGGGGCAGGTAAAGAGGGTAAATGGGGGATAATGGTGACAGAAGGAAACTAGACTTTGAATAGTGAATACATAATACAATATACCAATGATATGTTATCAAAAAGAATATATAATTTGAAACCTATATAGACATTTGAAACCTATATAATGTTATTAATTAATGTAACCCCAAGAAATTCAATTTTAAAAAGTCTGGGGACTTTTAAAGTAAAACCAGAATTAACTAGCAGTATGACAGACTACTTACTATAATCATTGGCTAGGTTATATTTATTTTTGTGCTTTACAATTCCCCAGAGTCAGTTTTAAGTTTTAAAATCAAAGTATGTGAAGGACTTTCCTAAAATAAAACAATTAGGAAGTATGTATGCATGTATGCATAAAACAAAGCAACTATGCATGTATGCATAAAATAAAGCAGCTAGGAAGTATGTAGCTCACACATAGAAGAGGAGTCAGAACCGTTAAAGGGTTAGGGCTGGGCATGGCCAGAGAAGATGGAGTTATTAATATGGGCGCTGAGCCTGTTTTGAGTCCCAAAGCAGGTCTTTGAGCAAAGCCCGCTTAAGGTCAGAAAATGAGAAATAGAAGCTAAGGTCAGGGGTAAAGAGGAGATACATTTTCATGATTAACTATGGAGTACAGCATGCCACATGCATTTAACTTACAATCCTATGTATCCTTGCCAAGAATTCAAATTGTTACATAGAAATTTGAAACTATATTGACAAGGTGAGCAGGATGTGCTTGTTAATATTCCATTATGTAGAATAGCCAAGTGAAGTGAATTTTCATCTCAGAGGCAGATCAGAAGAGATTAGGAGCACTTGCTTGATTTCCATGCACGTCAAAGACTCAGAGATGCTGGGAAGAGTATAAAGCAGTATTTTCTTGATAATTTTTGGGAGTGTGGTATCTTTCTCAGGGGTTTATCTCGAGGATTAAATTATGAAATGGGCAGAATTCATTTATTCTGTTTCCTCCATTCAACAAATATTTACCCTGCCCTTATTAGTACCAGCAAAGCACCAAGTACTAGGGTTATTGACAGCAAATGGTGTAAATTTGCCACTGCCCGCAAGGAGTGCCAAAATTAAACAAATATATAGATTCTAGACAATTGCTTGGCAAATAAGAGGCTCAACAGATACTATTTTCTTTACTTTCTATGTTAAAAAAATCTGGAAAATGTCTCTTACTTCAAACTTTTTAAAACTGCAAAAATGTAAATGAGCCTTGATGTGTGAAAATGAAATGTATCTTTTATTCACTCACTAAATAGTTGTTGAATGCCTGTTAAGTGAATATTGCATTATTATTAGCACTTCTGTGAAATGCAGTAGTATACTTTGTTTAAAATTCACAGTGTGTCTACATGTACCTGGCACAATTGAGTGATTCAGGGGATAAAAAAGCTGTTTGAAATAGTTTCTGGCCTTAAAATAATCCATTCTAGTATTGTACAGAATTTTGTGGAGTTCTCAAGAGTTTTGTATTTTGACTTCAAAAGAGCACTCATGATCTGTTCCTTGTCTTTTATCTTTGCTGTCAGTGCTCCCTCCCTTGTTCTATGTCACTATCTGATGGTGAACTTGTTGGCTGGATCTTTGGGCTGGAAGAGGCTTCCTGGTGAGAGGCCTTAAAATGTTCTCCAGACCAGGTGAGCACTTGTCAATCAATGAGACTTCTAAAGAAAATACCCAGAGGCAAACCCTGACTCCAAGGTAACTCATTGCATTTCATTATAAACTAGTTGCCTGATACATGAAAATTCATGCACTGGAAGGGAGGTCCCTCAGCCAGGCCTGCCCGCTCTCCCAGTCTGGGATCCCTCAGGGGTGGGAGGCAGACTGGTGATCAGGGGACTGTGATGCCCCATCACACCTCTGCTGCTGTCACTGCTGACAGTGCAAGCCTTGGCTGGCCCTGGTTACTTGAGCCTGAGCGGCCCTGGGCAGGTGGGCAACGACCATCTGAGGCTTGCCTTTGCCTTGGGCCAGCCCTGGGTTGCTGGGGGACTGAGGGACTAAGGGACTCTGGAGGTAGGTGTGCAGAGCAGCTGGGCCCAGTCTTGCCACATGCCTGCTGCCCTGGCGGGGCTTAGTGGACTGTCAACTAGCATATTCCCTCCTTATTGGCTCTGGGCACCACTATCTTTGAGGGCAAGGCAGTCAATTAACATATTCCCTTCTTATTGGCTGTGGGTGCTGCCATCTTTTGTGATAGCATGAGGGTCAATTAGCATATTCCCTCTTTATTAGATAGGATACGTTTCTTTTTTTTTTCTTTCTTATTGAATTGTGCTGTCTGAAGTTTTTTATTTATTTTATTTTTTTATCTTTATTGTTCAGTTTATTAATTACATTGTTTCCCCTTTTTATCCCCCTATAGCTCCCCTCCACCCTGTACCTATCCCACCCTCCACCCTCACCTCCCCCTCCCCACTGTCCTCTCCCATTGTTGCAAGATTTTTGTCCAGTCTCTTGCTGCACTTCCCACAACCCTTTTCTCCCCAAGAATTGTCAGTCCATTCCCTCTCTATGTCCATGTCTCTGTTATATTCACCAGTCTATCCTGTTCAACAGCCTATCAATTCACTTGATTTTTATGTTCATTTGTTGATAGATGTGTATTTGTTCATAATTTTCATCTTTACCTTTTTCTTCTTCCTCTTCTTAAAGAATATCTTTCAGCATTTCATATAATGTTGGTTTGGTGGTGATGAACTCCTTTAGCTTTTTCTTATCTGCGAAGCACTTCATCTGACCTTCAATTCTGAATGATAGCTTTGCTGGATAGAGTAATCTTGGTTGTAGATTCTTGCTGTTCATCACTTTGAATATTTCTTGCCACTCCCGTCTGGCCTGCATCGTTTCTGATGAGAAATCCGCTGACAATCGTATGGGTGCTCCCTTATAGGTAACCAACTGTTTCTCTCTTGCTGCTTTTAATATTCTCTCTTTGTCTTTTGCTCTTGGCATTTTAATTATGATGTGCCTCGGTGTGGTCTCTTAGGGTTCCTATATATTGGGGTTCGGTGCACTTCTTGGACTCCTAAGTCAATTTCTTTCACCAGGTGTGGGAAGTTTTCAGTCACTATTTCTTCAAATAGGTTTTCATTGTCTTGGCCTCTCGCTTTTTCTGGCACCCCTATAATTCGGATGTTGGTATGCTTGAGGTTGTCCCAGAGGCCCCTTACACTATCTTCAATTTTTTGGATTCTTTTGGTTTCGTGCTTTTTCAGCTGAGTGGATTTTACCTCTTTGTATTTCAAATCTTGAACTTGGTTCTTGGGGTGCTCCAGAGCACTTTTAGGTCTTTGTATAATATTTTTTGTTTCAGTCAGTGTATGCTTAATTTCTGGTTGGTCCTTTTTCATATCCTTGAGAGTCTCCTTTATATCCTTGAGGGTCTCTTTCATTTCCTTGTAGGACTCATTCATTTCCACATTGGTCTTGATCATTTCTTTGCAGCTCTCATTTATATCCTTGAGGGTCTTGTTCATTTTCTTGTAGGACTCATTCATTTCCTTTGTGGTCTTGCTTATTTCCTTATAGGCCTCAATCTTTTGTTGGAGCCTCTTGAAAAACCCTATAACCGTGGTTTTGAATTCCATGTCCAGTCGTTTTTTTCCCTCCATTTCTTTCACATCTGATTTCTTTCCATGTTGCTGCATGGTGGCTGCTTCCCTGATTTGGTCAATTAGCTTTGTGTGGTAGACTTCCTACTAGGGACAGTGGCTCAGCCTCCCCGGTTACCTGAGGTGGATATGGGCTGCACAGTCTTGCTGAAGTTAAGCTCAGTTAATCGTTGTTAGCACTTGGAGGGTTGACCTCCAGGCCAATTGTCTGTGAAGCTCAGCTGTGCTCAGGTTGGATGGGCGGAGTCTCCAGGCCAAGCAGACAGCGTTAGCTCCACCCTATGCGGCCCCAGGGACTCTGTGCCGGGGCAATGGCCGCCAGCACCTCTGAGAGAGAGCCACTGTGGAGCTCCACCAGCTGCCTGGGAATTCAGACTCTCCCCAAATGACTTTGCATGTGCAATGTCTCACCCAGGGTCGTAAAACAAAGCAGACTGACGGTTTTCCGAATGAGATAGCAAGTCGCAGAGCACTCTCTGCGCGGTCAGGCAGCTGTGCTGTTCCCAAGGTCACGCACAAGCTGCCTTCTCCACAAGCCGGCAGATCCGGCAGCACCCGAGCTTCGGCGTGCCCTCCCACTGTCCAGTTTTCACCCCGTATGATAGTGGGTTCTCTGGACTTTGCCCAGAGCTGGAGAATCAGTCCAGTGGGACGCCTTTGTCTCCCCGTTCGAGAAAACTGGCCGGTTTTCAGCCACCCGCCCTCTCCGAGGCGCGCGCTCCAAACTTCTCTCCGCCCGAATCTTTCAACGCTGTTCGCTGCTGCTCCTCCAAGTCACAGTGTCTTATTTTCACTTTTATTTGTGGAATTTTCACTCGGCGGGCTTTCTAGTGATTCTGGAAGGTGTTTGTTCTTTCATTAAGTTGTAGTATTAAAATTGCTGATTATGACGGCAAGATAGGTGTTTTACCTTTGCCGCCATCTTAGTTCTCTCTCAGGATACTTTTCTAATGTGCATCTTTCTGGTTTGGGATAAACCAGGCAATGTGACTTGGATTGCTTTTATATGCCTAGTACCTGTGTATCCAAACAAAGAGTCTGTCCACTGGACGCTAGCAGACTCATACCTGAACACAAAGAATTTCAATAAAGAAGTTAGATTGGTTTTATTGGTAGCAATGCACAAAGAGAATGGGAATGCGTGCTTAAAGGCTTAAACTCCCTGTCCAATTACTGGCAATGGATGTTAAAGGGTAAAGTTGGGCATAGGAATCTTCAATCCATGATCAGCTAATGGGTATCTTGTGATTGGCTGGAGCTGGAGTTACAAAGATGTTTTAGGAGTTACGATCATCAGTCCCCCAGCTAGGCTGGAGTTTTAGGCGATGGTGGTCAATGAGAGTAACTGGTGGAAGTTTTGTAAAAAAACTCAAGGCATGTGTCAAAATGTTATCTGTGATTCCACAGGCAGAACTAGTGCCCCAACTTATGTCTGAGAAAGTTGACTTAGGTAAATGTAAAGAAAAGGGTCTGGTTTCCTGCAAGCAAGAAACTTGGGGTTTAGGGAGGTGCTATGTTGAGAAGGGATTCTGGCTTGGTTTCACCTGGCGCTATGCCGGGGTGAATAGTGTTACATGGATTTGGGGTTCGCAGATTCTCCTTGTGGATTTTTGCCCTACAGAGTTTGAAGAATAAACTCAAACTTAAAGGCATCTTTACTAAAAATGTGGAAGTTTTTTGGAAGCATATACAAACTCCCCCTGGAGAGAGGTCACCAAAGGGGAAAAGCCTGCTCTCTCTCTTTCTAATGGGGGAAAAATCTAAATCTGTTCTGAGTTTCTTTAAAAAATATATATATATTATTGATTTCAGAGAGGAAGGTAGAGGGAGAAATAGAAACATCACTGAAGAGAGAATCATTGATTGACTGGCTGCCTCCTGCACAACCCTTACTGGAGATGGAGCCTACAACCCAGGTATGTGCCCTTGACTGGAATTGAACCTTCATTCCGTAGGCTGACACTCCATCCATTCAGCCAAACCAAATAGGGCTGTACTGAGTTTCTTTTCTCTGGTTTATATATGCTGGTAGCTTTTTGTCTGAACATGACCCTTTCTAATTGGACCCTTCCTTAATTTAGGCCCTCTGTGCTTTCCTCATTGGTCATTCTCCTGCATAGTATCAGTTTCAAAGGTCGAAGCCTATGTGGTGCCCCCTTCCTTTTCTCCCTCTTATCTTGCAACATTACTCTATCCTCTGTGAATGTATGCTTTCCTCTTATAATATTCCTCTATCCACTGTGAATGTATGTTCACTCTCACCCATATCTGTGACATTTCTCTATCCTCTGTAAAAGTATGCCTTCCTCTTGTGACATTTCTCTATCCTCCATGAAAGTTAGATAAGCATTCCCTCCTGAACCCCTTATTCCTAAAACTGATTTATGTCTGTCTCTAAAATTCCTTTCAGTAGGGACATGGCTAATACTTGTTGAATGGAGAAAAAGAATAATAAATGAATTTTGTCTGTCTTAAAATACACGCGGTTCTGATAACCACAAAACTGAAAAGGAATGGAGGACATTTGTCCTCTCTTGTGCAGCCCACATTGGCTTCCCTAGGCCAGTGGTCGGCAAACTCATTAGACAAAAGAGAAATATCAATAGCACAATGATTGAACTTTCTTTTGAGAGCCAATTTTTTAAAACTTAAACTTCTTCTAATGCCACTTCTTCAGAATAGACTGGCCCAGGCCTTGGTATTTTATGGAAGAGCCACACTCAAGGGACCAAAGAGCCACATGTGGCTCATGACCCGGAGTTTGCCGACCACTGCCTAGGCTATCAATCTCTTCTGATGACTGATTTTGCCTTGCTGTATTATGATGATCCCTTTTATTGGAGCAAGTTACACACCACACAGATTGCAATGTAACTGAAATCAGTTGAAATTCTGTTCTCTTTAAGTTTGGGAAATACAGGGTTAAAGTGGTTGCTTTTAATTAGGATTTTTCAGGGGCATTACTACTGACTGCATGGTGAATCTCTAAGGGTGTATAGCATCTTATTTGACTTTGGTTCTTTTATTTTTGGAGTATTTTATGCAACCTGAGGTTTGTAACACACCCTTTGTTAAGCACTGTATTTGGCTGTCATAAAGAAGAAACAGAATTCTCTCAACAGTAATAAGAGATCATTGAATTCAGTTTTACTTTTTGCTAAGTTCCTGCTAAGGATAATTCAATTGTCTATTATCTTCAAAGAAAGAAAATCTAATCAAATGTTATCTCTGGTAAATGGTAGGGAATGAGCTCCTAAGTGTTAAGAAAAGCCAGACAGCCTCCCAACAGCCTCCTCCCCACACGGCCGACCTCCAGGCCAATCTGAAGCCTCCAACCAAATGCCTGGGGAGATTCCCATGGAAGCAGATGGTGCTGCCTGGAGACAGTTGTCCACAGCTTGGCATCTGGGCTTGTGAGTGCTGCCCAGCTGAGGACTGTTCAGGCAGAATGCTGGGTGATAGGCTTCCCGCTGAAATCCATTAGCACTCCAGTGCAGCCCATTCTTCTTTTCCTTAAAAAGGGATTTGTACTTTCTGGAATCATGTGAGAAATACCTGCCCATGAAGATGTGCAAGGAAAGTGTGGCCTTTTAAAGAACAAATTTAAGGATAGAAAAGTATTAATAAAGATGGGGGTCACCCATTTAGTGAAAGCTATAACCTAGCTCCTGTGTGTAGCACATGGGGAAGAGGGTTCTCTGTGTAGCTTCCCTACAGTAATTACCTTCTTAGTGATTAGGACTGTGTACTTGACCAAATTATAGTGATTCTCTAAGCCTTCTTGACCTGGACTTTGGGCTTCCTTCTGTCCTTACCAAGCCAAGTTTTAGGTATAAGAATAGTTTTTTTTAAATTTGTCATTAGACATGCTTTTTTCCCCCCACTATGAAGCTCTCTGCTTAGGATCCTTTGTGCTTAGTTAAAATTAGCTAAAGGTGAAAAAGTGAACGATTTAAAACTCGCATTTAGAGATGCTAGCTTTCTCTTTGGCTGATTCATAAACAGCTAGAACTTCAGTACAATAAGTTAAGAGAGAGGATGACCAGGTGAGAAAACGAACAGTTCCCGAATTATTCCCACAGCAAGAAGAATAAGTTAAATATTGTTCTGAATAGAAAGGCCAAGAATGTCAATAAATACATATTATAAATATGATCTATCACTTCCATAATTTTATTTGCCTAATGATTATTTTTCAAATTTAAGGTCAATATTAAAATAAAATTTAAACAGTATAGAAAAATTGGTAAATATTTATGTAAAAATTCTTTCCTATGTCTCATCTACACAGACACTGACTTTTTATAGATTTCTTCTAGGTACACCTAAAGAGATCAGATATTCTAGTTTGTCTAGAGCACTGTTCAAACTCAGTGTTCTCGTTGGGAGAGTTTTCCCAGAGGACAGCTGTCTGAGAGCACAGTGTGTCTTGGCATATGTCCTGGACAGGAATCTCATTTGGATTTTGAGTTATATGAATCCTCTAACCTACCTGATGTTTACACCCAAATGTTGTAGTGCATACACCTGTGTGAACCCCCACTCCATGTCCATGACTATATCAAATGCTTCTCATGACCCAGTTCTATTCTCTTGGTTTCAACTGTCTTCTAAACTTCTGGCCACTTGGTTATCCAGCCAAATGTAAAGCCAAATATGTGTGGCTCTATCAGCCACATGTGAAGCAACTGATATCTCTTGAGTGCAACCCAATGGTGCCTTCATGTCTGCACCACCCCATCTATCCTCTCCTGCCCTGAGTTCTCCCTGTTGCAGTTGTGGAATGGGAATTTTCTAAGGACTTCATACATAGGTCATGTGGAATGTGGGATGTTTAAACCTAAGTGCCCAATATTGACCAATGCGAAGATAGGAGAAAGCAAATAAATTCTCCTTTTTTTCTTCCTGAGACCCAATAGTTTAAAAACTTCTTGGCAGATAATTCCAGGAGATGGAACAACCAATTGCACACGATATCAAGTGGTGCCCAGCTTGATAATACACTGCCTTTTACTCTCCCTCTTCCTGGCCTCATTCTGCTTTTTTCTTCACTCTTTTTTTTTTTCTGGGATTGAAACTTCTAAGAAAATAGCAACATATAAGATTTTTCTTTGGGCTCTGGTTTCTGAGGAACCTATGCTAATAAATATACTCATAAATCTTTCAGCTCTGTACCTCCCTTTTTCTTCTTCCCCAAGATTCTGGGGCTGGAACTCTCTCTGTAAATTACATTTCCCAGACTCCTTTGCCAGTTTGCGTACAGGTTCTGCCAATAGGAAGCCTGGAGGGTCAATTGGAAGTTGAAAGAAAAGAAGCAAGAGGAAGGGATCTCTTTTTCCCTGTTTTTGACAGTGTGGCCACAGCAGTGGCAGTTAACTCTAACAGGATTAAAGACCCAGGCTCTAGCTTCTCTTGCCATTCCCCAAACCAGCCTCAGGGAAATAGAGGCAGCAGAAGCAGCTGCGTGATAGCCCCTTCTGAGCACCCCCTCCAAGCTCTTAGGTCCAGGCTCTAGTAATTGCTCCTCTTCCTTTATCTAAGTGCATCCCTTAGGGAGATATTTTCTCCAGTTTTTAAAACAATATATATTTTATTGATTTTTTACAGAAAGTCAGGAAGAGGGATAGAGAGTTAGAAACATTGTTCAGCTGCCTCCTGCACACCCCCTACTGGGGATGTGCTCACAACCAAGGTACATGCCCTTGACTGGAATCGAATCTGGGACCCTTTGGTTCTCAGGCCGATGGTCTATCCACTGAGCCAAACCAGTTAGGGCTTTCCTCCAGTTTTTATCTCAGTTTTGTTTCTGAGGATTTGTGTGAGGATTAAATGAGTTAATATACAAATATCTGATTCTCATTATTTGCAGGAGATTCTATAAAATCCTGGGAACATTAAAGTAGTGAATTCTGAATCATTACCCCTAGAGGAAATACACTTATTATGATCTTTGAATGCATAATAATCTAACCACTTAGAGGCCTGGTGCATGAATTTGTGCATGGGTGGGGTCTGGCCAGCCTGGCCAGAGGAAGGAAACATGGGTGGTTGGCCAGCCTGCCTGCTGGTTGAACTCCTGGCCGAGGGGACAATTTGCATATTAGCCTTTCATTATATAGGATGTAGACTGAGTGGCCAGATTATAATGTGTTCAGAGATCATGATAATCTGGCCACTCAGTGTATGTACACACACGCATACACACTCTTCTCACATCATAATAATAAAAGGCCAGAAGCATCACGACCAAAATGACCAAACAACCGGTCACCAGGGGGTGCATGAAGCACCTCTTGGTCTGTCCTCCTTCCCCCCCATCCCCAGGCTTCCATAAGTGGATGGCCAATGGGGAAGCAAGGGGAACCAGGCTGAGTGGCAGCAGAGTGGGACTGAGGATTGGGGATTGGGCACATGGCAGACCTCCTTGTCCCTCCCCACAGTCAGCAGGTTCTGATAAATCCTGTTTCTTCTGAAAGGAATGTGGCTCCTCCACTGTGCAGCTTCCAGGGAAATAGACTCACCCCTATGACAGGCTCAGAGCAGAGACTTCAATAAGGACTTCAGCACCTGCAGTGACCTTCAGCTTTCACTGCTGGGAGGTGGACAGAGAGCATCAGCTTTAAAGCACAAACAACCTCTTCAGGAAAAACCACCACCTCCCTACTCCACAGCTGCTTCCATGTCTGCAAGAAACTGCACATGTTCCTCCCTGCAGGATGGGCAGGGCCTGAGCCTGAGTTGAGTGGTTCCATGGTGGGGGAGGGGCCAAGCCAGTGCAAGGATGGAGGGAGGAGGGGTGAGACAGGAGCAAGGGAGCAGCCCTGGTTCCCTGTACCTCCTCCCACAGGCATAGCCCTTCCCAGTGTTACGATAACAAGAGTTGTGTTTTTCTAACTCTGTCTAGGCAAAGGAAACAAGTGTCTGTTGACTTCTGATCTTACTCTCCCAGTCCCCAGTTAATCCCTCTGGATTCATCATATCCAACCTTCAAAGAATCTGAGGGGCAGGTTCAACCTTTGTTCCATAGTTGAGGAAACTGACCAATAAACACATGTGTCTCATGCTTCAGTGTCAACTCCTGCGGAAATCTCCAGGTAATAACTCAGATTGTATATCTAAGGGTATTTCTTCTGTTTTCATGTTTAATTCAACCTCAGGAATCAAATAATACAATAATCACAACATCACGAAAGAAAAAGCATTCTATTCCCAACTTATTCACAGACTTTTGTTTCTGGTATCTATGTTCCCAATGTGTCCACAAGAACATTTTGAAAAAGAAAAAAGATTTGTATGTGATATGACCGCATCTTTAGAAAACCCAAGTGATCACAACCAGAGAACTTTTAACACTCAATGAGCCATATACACTGATGAACAAAATAGACCCAGTGCCACAGATGCATGAACAGACTATGGAACCTCAGAGGGAAGACTGAGAAGGGTGGGTGGGTGGGAAGAGATCAACCAATGGCCTGTGTGCATATATGAATCACCGTTGGACACAGACAATGGGGTGGTGAGGGCCTGGTGTGGGGTAGTAGGCAGGAAAAGGTTAATGGAGGGAAAGGAGACCTATGTAAACCATTCAACAATAAAGATTTAATAAAAAGAGTAAAAAAATAAAATAAAAATGTAAAAGAAAAGAAAAGAATAACTACCTTGGCCAGGTGGCTCCATCGGTTGGAGCTTTGTCCTGTATATTGAAAGGTTGCCGGTTTGAACCCACGTCGGGGTGTGTGCGGGAGGCCACTGAGCAAGTGGTGCCTGGAGGAGGGCTCCTTGGACCTAAACACAGTCTAGGCCTCGCCCATGATCCCAGGCCCGTCCTCTGCTGAGTGAGACTGGACCTCCCAATTTCCTGTTGAGTCCCTGGTCTCTGAGTCATAGGGCCACTTCCTCATGTTCCCCAGAACGCACTGCTCACTAACCATCTATACTAATAAAAGGGTAATATGATAATTAGACTGGATGTCTTCTGGACATCCTTCTGAATGTCCTTTCAGACAAAGCCACGGTAGTGGGGGCTGAAGCAGAGGCAGTTAGGGGCAACCAGGCCAGCAGGCAGAGGTGGTTAGGGGTGATCAGGCTAGTAGGCAGAGGTGGTTAGGAGTGATCAGACAGGCAGGGGAGCAGTATGGGGCATCATGCAGGCAGGCAGAGTAGTTAGGGGAGATCAAGCAGGCAGGTAAGTGGTTAGGAGCCAGCAGTTCTGGATTGAGAGAGGGATGTCCCATTGCCAGTTTAGGCCCGATCCTGCAGGCAGTCAGATATCCCCCAAGGGGTCCCAGATTAGAGAGGGTACAGGCTGGGCGGAGGGGACTCCCCCCTCCCCCGACACACAAATTTCATGTAGCAGGCCTGTAGTCTTATATAATAAAAGACTAATATGATAAGTGTCTGACTGTTCTACCAGTCACTATGATGTTCACTCACCACCAGGGGCAGACACTTCAACTGGTAGGTTAGCTTGCTGCTGGGGTCCGGCTGATCAGGACTGGGTGAGAGGGGCCAGACCCACCCTGGAGCCCTTCTGAGGTCCCTCCCTGGCCCAATTGTGCACTGATGGGGTCCCTTGACCTGGTCTGTGTCCTCTTGCAATCTGGGACTCCTTGGAGAATGTTGGAGATCCAGTTTCGGCCTGATCCCCCAGGAACCCGTGCACTGGACCTCTAGTAGATTATAATCTTAATCTGTAAAAATAACTCAAACTAGTAGAGTCTAGCTTGTTGAACAAAAGAGAAAATGAGGAACAAATCTAAGGGGCTTGCCTTGACTTACCTAAGGTCGTACCACTGAGCAATTGCTATAGTTGTGACTCAAACTCCCTTCCATTGTTCCCAGAGTTGGAGCTGTTGGAGCTGCCTCACACTGACCTCTACAATCTCCACCTTCTGCTTCATTCTTTTTGAGAGCTGAACAGGAATGCTGAGCTGAAAATGTTAGGTTCCTTCCATTTCTCTGCTCTGCACATGTCCCCAAATGGCCGTAAAGGCACCAGGAATATTGAATTTGGGGTTACAAATAAATGTTATTGAATAGGCACAAAATACCCAGATAATGAGGATAAGCTATAGCAAATTTAGAACTTTACTTGCCACACAGCCAATATTTAATGTTCAGTGTTATCTCCCTTTTTCAGTTGAGAAAGCTTAGTTCACATAATTTGTGTGTGGCAGAGACAGAATTAAATTCTTGCCTCAGTTCATCTGATTTCAATACTTGTGTTTCAACCATTGTGCTGTACTAGAGGCCTGGTGCATGAAATTCATCCACATGGGGGGTGGGGTGTCCCTCAGCCCAGCCAGCACCCTCTCCAATCTGGGACATCCCTCTCACAATCTAGGACTGCTGACTCCCAACTGCATGCCTGCCTGCCTCCCTGATTGCCCCTAACTGCTTCTGCCTGCCAGCTTGATCACCCACTAACTGCTACCCTGACAGCCTGGTTGCCCCCAACTGCCCTCCCTTGCAGGCCTGGTTGTCCCCAACTGCCCTCCTCACTGGCCATCTTATGGTGGCCATCTTGTGTCCACTGGGAGCAGGATCTTTGACCACATGAGGGAGGCTATCTTGTGTGTTGGAGTGATGGTCAATTTGCATATTACCTCTTTATTATATAGGATTGTTTTCAACTTTCCCAGAAATTCTTAGTTATAACTTTTAGTGACCATATAACTTTTTATCATTCTGATAAGAATGTAGGCAGGTTTCTAATTTTTATATATAACATTTCTGCAATGAACTTCTGTATACTTCTATTATTTTGCTTCTACTGGAATTCTCAGTCATAATATTCTGACATGAGTGCTAGAACATCTTTAGGGTTTCTGCTACATGCTATAATTTTATTTTCCACTAAGGGCTTGTTAAATTGCCTTCACCAAATTTATTCAGTATATCAATTTCTCCACAATCACACCAGGTATTCTAAAGTTGCTATTGTTAACAGCAGAAACTTATTTCTCAAAGTTGTTTTAATTTTAATTTCTTCATCTTGAAGAAATGTCTTCTCCTATATTTTTTCTATTTATATTTAAATTAGCTGTGATATCTTTCTCTCCTTTAAGCCTTACTACTTGTCATATACACTTGTGTTTTCTATATATTAAAGAGAAACTTTAATATGTTATATTTAGTGCCATTTTTAGTCTGTAATTACTCTTTCAAATTGGTTATTTTTTATTGCAGAAGTCATTATGCAGTTTAGTTTTTAACTGAATTTTGGATTTTCGTTGCTGTTGTCATGGAGAAAAGCTACATCTGGGTTCAGACATACTGGTAATAGACCAGCAGCATCATGGGGGGTTAGTGGTGACTTGAGAAATAATAATTTGATTTGCCTTTTTAATAATTTCATTTTAAATCTTAATTTTCCTCATTTGTAAAATTAATGGATTTGAAAGATGATCTGTAAGGCTTATTTTGCTGCTAAAACATTTGTTTCTAAGGGAATGGAGCATGACTCTAAATAAATATGGGGGAAAACTACTTTGTAAAATTTGCTTGAGATATGGTAACTGTATTAGTATGCTTGGGCTGCCATAACAAGATACCATAGACTGGATAGCTTCCACAACTGAAATGTAATTTCTCACTGTTCTGGAGGCTGGAAGTACATGAGCAGGCCTAGTTTCTAGTTAGACCTCTCTCTCTTAGAAGTGGGATTAGTGGATCAATTGGGAGTTCTATTTTTAACTTTCTGAGGAAACTCCATACTGTTCTCCACAGTGGCGGCACCAGTTTGCATTCCCACCAGCAGTGAATGAGGGTTCCTTTTTCTTCACATTCTCACCAGCACTTGTCATTTGTTGATTTGTTGATGATAGCCATTCTGACAGATGTGAAATGGTACCTTATTGTTGTTTATATTTGCTTATCTCAGATGATTTGTGACTTTGAGCATGTTTTCATATGCCTCTCAGTCTTCTGTGTATCCTCTTTTGAAAAATTCCTACTTAAGTCCATTGCCCATTTTTTGATTGGATAGTTTATCTTCTTTTTGTTAAGTTGTATGAGTTCCCTGTAAATTTTGGAGATTAAACAAATGTTATAGGAGATACCAATGGCAAATAAGTTCTTCCATGCAGTGGGCTTTCTTGTTGTTTTGTTGATGGTATCTTTTGCTGTGCATAGCTTTTTATTTTGATGTAGTTCTATTTATTTATTTTCTCCTTAGTTTCCATTTCTCTAGGAGCCCTATTTGTAAAGATATCGCTATGACATATGTCTGATATTATGCTGCCTGTGGTTTGCTCTAAGGTTTTTATGGTTTCCCGTCTTACATTTAAGCCCTTTATCCATTTTGAGTTTATTTTTGTGTATGGTGTAAGTTGGTTGTCTACTTTCATTTTTTTGCATGTCTGTCTAATTTTCCCAACACCATTTATTGAAGAGACTACTGTTATATTTCCATGTTTAAGATCCCCCCACTTTTCCAAAGCACAATTAAGAAATCAATATTTTAAACATTTTGCTGGTTTTCTTCTTAAGGCCTTCTTTATTTGGCATCTTAAGGAGTTGTTCTTCCTTTTTTCTCCACTGACTGATCATACACTCAGTGGAAGGAGGTCCAAATTTTCTTTCTGCTTTTCCATGCTCTCTATTTCCATGCTCTTTTGCATAGCTGATTACAATCTGTTTAAATTTTGCAGAATAAGACAATCACTTACTGGTGTTTATCTTTTTGTTTTTTGACATCTTTATGGCTCAGAATGCTCTGGTCCCTGTTGCATCTGTGCACTCTCCACTTCCATCTCCAATTATGGCCTCAGCTGACATCAGTAACAATAAGACTTGTGATTGGAAGAAGCCTGTTTGGCAAGGTATGGGCAGCTATGTACCCAGTCCTTGGCTGACTTATGTGTATAAGATGCCCTTTGATTTTCATTCTAACAATTTAGAAAAAAATAGCTTCTTAAACAAGGAAAGATACAGTATCTTGACTCCATTGTATGATCTTGCCTCCTTTGTCAAATATTAATTGAGCAAAATGGCTTGGGTCAATTTCTGGTTTCTCTATTCTGTTCCATTGGTCTATAAGTCTGTTCTTGTGCCAGTACCAGACAGTTTTGAGAATAGTGGCCTTGTAATATAGCTTCATATCTGGTATTGTGATCCTTCCAACTTTGTCCTTCTTTCTCAGGATTGCTGTGGCTGTTAAGGGTCTTTTTAAATTCCATATGAGTTTTTGGAGAGTTTGTTCTAGTTTTGCATATTCTTCCATTTATTTATGTCTTCCTCTGTCTCTTTTTTTCAATGTCCTGGATTATTCTGAGTACAGGTCTTTTACCTACTTAGTTAAAAGTTTATTCCTAGGTATCTTAATTTTTTTTGATGCAATGGTAAATGGGATTTTTTTTTAAAGTTTCTCTTTCTGTGAGTTCATTATCTTCCTATCTAATAAAAGAGTAATATGCAAATTGACCATACCTCTGCTACACCCACAAGCCATGCCCACCAGCCAATCAGGAGAAAATATGCGAATAAATCCAACCAAGTTGGCTCCAGCCATAGAGAGTAGGAGGGAGGCTTGGGTTTCCCTGGCAATGGAGAAAGCCAAGCTTTCTGCCTGTCCTTACCACTCAAGCCTCCACACTAGGCTACAAAATTTCAATTATAAAATTCCAACAGAAATGGCAGCAGCCACGGAGCTGGAGAGAGGCAGGAGGCTAAGGTTGTTCCCGGTGATGGAGGAAGCCAAGCTTCTGTAGCCCTGGCTGGCCTAGGCTTCCACTCCAGACTACAAAGTTTCAATTATAGAAGATACATAAATTGCAACAGAAATGACTGGTGCCAGGGAGCAAGCAGAAGGCTTGGCTCTGCTCCAGGCTACAAAGTTTCAATTGTAGAATATAAATAAGTCCCAGATACCAGGGCCTCTGCTTGGGTTGCTGGGGGGCATGGCTGGCCTGTAAACCACCACAGGCCCCTCGCCCAGGCTACCTCAAACCTTGAGGGAACCCCCACCCTGATCTGGGACATCTTTCAGGGCAAATCAGCTGGCCCTCACCCATGCATCAGGCCTCTATCTTATCTAATAAAAGAGTAATATGCAGATTGACAATTATTCCAATACACAAGATGGCTGCCCCCATGTGGTCAAAGATCCTGCCTCCATGTTCCTGGCACACAAGATGGCCACCACAAGATGGCCAGCAGGGAAGGGGAGTTGGGAAGGACCAGGCCTACAAGGAAGGGCAGTTGGTGGTGATCAAGCCTGCAGGGGACCAGGGCCAGGAGAGGAATGAAGTTGGGGGTTACTGGGTCTGTAGGGAAGGGCAGTTGGGAGGGACCCAAGGCCTTCAGGGGAGGCAATTAAGGGTGACCAAGTCTGCAGGGGAGCATTTAGGCATCAATCAGGCTGGCAGGGGAGTGGTTAGGGGGTAATCAGATTGGCAGGCAGAAGCAGTTAGGGGCAATCAGGAAGGCAGGCAGGCAAGCAGTTGGATTGTGAGAGTTTGTCTGACTGCCCTTGATGGGTTCCAGATTGGAGAGGGTGCATACTGGGCTGAGGGTCACCCTACCTACCCCTGTGCATGAATTTTGTACACTGGGCCTCTAGTATGTAATAAAAGGCTAATATGCAAATTGACTGAATGGTAGAACAACTGGTCACTATGATGTACACTAACTACCAGGGGGAAGACGCTTGAATGCAGAAGCTGACCCTTGGTGGTCAGGGCGCTTCCACAGGGGGAGCACTGCTCAACCGGAAGCCAGTCTCATGGCTGGCGAGCACAGCAGTGGGGGTGGGATTCTCTCCCGCCTCCGTGGCAGTACTAAGGATGTCCAACCAAGGGCTCCTGGACTGTGAGAGGAAGGAGGCTGAGTTGAGGGATCCCTTCCCCCTCTCCCCTGCTGACTGCACAATTTTTTTTTTCACTAAGCCTCTAGTTAGTATACAAAAAAAGCCATAGATTTCTGGGTGTTATTTTTTTATCCTGCTACATTGCCAAATTCATTTATTAAGTCTAGTAGTTTTTTGATGGAGTATTTAGGGTTATCTATGTACGATATCATGTCATCTGTGAATAATGACAGTTTTACTTCTTATTTTCCAATTTAGATGCCTTTTATTTCTTCTTGTCTGATCGCTATGGCTAGCATTTCCATTACTCTGTTGAACAGGAGTGGTGAAAGTGGGCATCCCTGTCTTATTCCTGTTCTTAGGGGAAATGGTTTTAGTTTTTGCCCATTGAGTATGATGTTGGCTGTAGGTTTTTCATATAACATTTTTATTATGTTGAGGTATGATCCTTCTATTCCCACTATTGAGGCCTTTCTTTCTGGCTTGCAGACAGATGCTTTTTAGCTTCCTATTCATGCTGGCTTTTCTCTCTTTGAATGCAGAAAAAGTGTCATTTCTCTCTCTTCTCTTTCTCTTATATAAGGACAACGACTGTGTCAGATTACAGCCCACACATAAGACCTCATTTAATTTTAGTTACCTCCTTAAAGGTCCTATCTCTAAAGAGTCACAGTGGGGTTAGGACTTCAAATTAGAAAATTTTCTTTTTTTAGGGGAGGAAGGCAGGGGTACATGATTAAGTTCATAGCAACAACCAGCTGCATTCATTGACTGCTGCCACACCAGTAAAGTGCTTTAGAATTCTTATTTCAGTGGAGCTGGGGATTGGAGAAAAGTATGTAACCTTGGGGCCTGTCCTATCTTCTGTCTTAGCATTTACACCATGTTTCTGGCACACCAACCTTCTTTCCTTCTTACCTCCAGCAGACTACCCCATTCGCACCTCTGGGCCTTTTCACTCACTCTGCTTTGGTATCAATTCCTTTCTTTCTTTCTTTCTTTCTTTCTTTCTTTCTTTCTTTCTTTCTTTCTTCTTTCTTTCTTTCTTTCTTTCTTTCTTCCTTTCTTTCTTTCTTCTTTTTTATTATTTATTTTATTGTTTTAAGGTTTACATATGTCTCCCTTTTCCCCAATTGACCCCCTCCCCCATCCCTTCCCAGCCTGGGCAAGCCCCCACCATCCCAGTGTCTGTGTCCATTGTTTATGCTAATATGCTTGCATATACACTGAGTGGCCAGATTATTATGATCTTTGAATACATAACAATCTGGCCACTCAATATATATATATATATATATATATATATATATATATATATATATATATATAATTATATATAAAGAGATTACATATAATCTCTTTATTTTGTTATCTTCTGATGCATGTTATGTTGAGATGGAAAGTGAGGTGACAAATGTAAATAAAATCCAGTGAAACACTAATTTTTCATTTGACTCTAACCAGGACAGTTTTTCTTGGATACAGGTTCAGACTTAGTCCTCTATGACACTGATAGTTGGGAAATATATATATAGTAGAGGCTCAGTGCACAAATTCGTGCGTGGGTGGGGTCCGGCCACCCTGGCCAGGAGGAGGGGACAGGGGCAGTTGGCCAGCCTGCCTGTTGGTTGAACTCCTAGTTGAGGGGACAGTTTGCATATTAGCTTTTTATTATATAGGATTATATAGGATATACACTGAGTGGTCAGGTTATTGTGAGCTCAGAGACCATAATAATCTGGCCACTCAGTGTAAGTTGTTTGGTTGCTCTCTAAATCTTCCCCACCCCCATTTGTCTCTAGATCAATCTATTTTCACTCTTGGCCTTCATTAGGCCAGCTCCTTCATCATTTAGGTCTTAGCTCTGCAGCTCAACCTATAAAGCACTTCTTCCAACTCTTCTTTTCCAGCCTCTTCGTTCTTGGCATAGCACTTTCCATTGCCTGAAATTGGTTTCCTGATTTATTTGTTTACTTGTTTACTGCTTGTTTCCCTTTCTGTGGTCTGTGTTCTCTGGGAGAGCAACAGCCTTCTCTGGTGTGTTTCTTCAGTTCCTCCTACATTACTTGCTACTAGTGGGCTCTAAAGATTATTTGTTGAATAATGGAGGCCATTCCAAAAATTTCAAGTTGCTTCAAATACAAAATGGAAAGGAGTAATTTTGCAACAAACGTAACAGAGTTGAGGTGATCATTTATATCAAAACAAGATCCTCCTTCCCCCAATTTTTGGTGATTAGAGGCATACAACATGCAAAAGACTTAAGTTAATCCTTAGGAATTCTCCTTCACTTTCTGAGTAGTCAAGGCATTACACATGATTTAGTCTTTGACTGTCATCTTGGACAATAAGAAGGAATTAACTTCTGAGGTTAAGATTTAAGAAAATGAAACTTAATCAGATAACAGATATTGCTATGCAAAGATTTCAGATAATTTAAATTCTGCATCAAGCTTTCCTGTACAACTAAGAGTTCTAGCCTGCAGGCACCACTTACTGGCATATTATTCCTAAAGAATTATTTAGCTCTGGAAATGCAATTGATCCTATACAAAAGGTAAAGAGAGACTTGCCTCTGTATGATGGCTGTTCCTTTCGGATGGGAAACATAAAACAATTAAGGTGTCAAAATGCAGCCCTGGACAGAAGGAAACAATTTAAAGGTACATGACTTATGAGTTGGCAGTTTTCTTATTTGTATCAAACATCTAACCAATTGACCCTATTTACTTTTTCATATGTGTACAGAATTGGATTGCCTCTGCTTCTAATCTCATCAATATTTCAATGGCTGACTTGGTTTTTTTTATTGTAATTTATATATATATTAAATTAAGTATGTTTTGAGGACTAAGTCATGTGTGTACATGCAAAAAATTAATAAGCTTTGTAGCCCAAATTCTTTGGGTTATATTATAAATATAATATAATTATATTTATAATATAATTATAAAATATAATTGCACCTAAGCATTTTTTAAACTTTTGTACACAGGAGATACAGGAAATAAACATATATGTAATATATAGAACCATTACAACTAAGATATTTAATTTCAGCTATTTCTCTTATGTTGATTATAAGCTTTTATTAATCTAAATTAGGTTCATAAGCAAACTTAAATAAATATCTTATTTTATAAAAATAAACTAGGCTTAATTATAAATGATAGGAAGCATGAATTCTTCCCTAGTGGATTTTTGGGTGATGAGATGGGAACATAAATTAAATATCTTTATTTCGTTATCTTCAAATGCATGTTAGGTTGAGAGGGAAAATGAGGTGACAAATGTAAAAAAAAAGTCCAGTGAAATACTAATCTTTCATTTGACTCTAACCAGAATAGTTTTTCTTGGATACAGGTTCAGGCTTAGCCCTGTCTCTTTGACACTGACTAGCTGAAAAATCAAAGATAGTCATTCCATCAGTTTTCTTTAAATTTCTATTATGTATCAAGAAATGATAGAACTATGGCAGCAGAAAGGGGAAAAATATCTTTCACTGGTATATGAGGGATTTTAAAAGTCTGAGGAACATTCAGAAGCCTAAGAGGTGTCCCCTCTTGCAATTCTTGATCCTCACAGGCTGAATCTAGACAAAACATGAAAGAGCCAGTTAATACAGGAAGTGTAAGTAAACCGTAGGTCAGTGTAATAGGAAAAGAAAGATTAAATTGTAGCTTGACTAAATTGAATCATCTGGTTGAACTGGTCCAAGCAGCAATTCAATTATTTACCATATTAGGAGTTCACCAGTGGTGCCCAGTGTTCCTTGGCTTCAGCCCACATATCTTGCTTCCTCACTGCTGCTGCCTCTGCTCGGAGGGCCCTTGGCTGCTGCAGTCACTCTGGCTCTGGTGTATGTGTGTGTACGTGTACGTGTGTGATGTGTGTGTGAGAGAGATTGCTCTGAACTTAGAAAGCCCCATCCAAGTGTAAGGTAAGCTCTTCTTTATCCTCTAGTGGCAGTAGAGGTCAGGCTGTAACTTTACACAGCCTCCAAAGTTGTGGAGAAAGAGGAAGATAAGATCTATATAGAGAATAATTTATAACAATGATGCAGATTTAGACACCTTTTCTGGCTGGCCCCTCCCTGATTCCATGGAGGCCAGCATGCCCTTTCTCCTTGCTTCTCCTTCCACCAGACATATATCAGGTGTCTGGAACTTCCCAACCACACTGACTTCCACACTTAGATAGAGGGGAATGGAATTTCCTTATTCTAATCCAAGCTCTGATGAGTTCTCATTTCTGTCCTATGATTGACTTCTTCCCAGGAAAACTGACAGGAATTTCTTTTCCCAGAGAAAATTCTGCCCTCACCCTTAAAAGGTTGGTTTGACTTCCAACAACACAATTACTCAAAGTCTATAGCAACACATCTTACAAAATCTATTTTATTCATATTTGGGTGTTGTTATGTATGGGCACATTACCCATCTATATGATCTTGGTTGTAGTTCAGATTTTAAAATATCAAGTTTTCAAAAAAAATCTTGGTGTACAATTTCACTGATATAGTTATGGCTGTTTGAAGTACAGTAGGTCCTCAAATGATGTCATTCATTCAACATTGTTTCACTATAACATTGATGAGAACTTAATTCCAAGAACCTACCAATGATGTGAAGACTTACTATATATTTTACCCACATTAACTTCCATGTTCCACCCACACAATTTATTTTCAATGTTTCACTATGCTCTTCATCAAAAGATCTCCACAAACTTTCATGTATTCATTCATATTTTTATTATGATTCTTTTTAAACGGGTTACTTTTCTAACTTAGTGCATGATGCCTTTAAAAGCCTGTGCTTTGATCCAGTGTGCATGGGCATGGAAGATAATTCAGTAATTATGATTTTAACCTTTGTATTTACAATCAAAATTACTTTTCACTTTAGAAGATAGATGGCGATGAATCTTCCTTACCCAAATATACTAATAGTGCTTTATTAAAAAGAATTGGGAAATGATTATTGGAACAAAAAAAAATTAGAACAGAATCACACAAATAGCAAAAGGATAGCAGGAAATACTGTCACCTTGTATCCAGTCAGGGGATTATGTCACACAAAGAAGCTGAATTCTGAGCTCAGTGCTCTTTGCAGCCTACTAAATAGGATGCTAAATCAGAATCCCAGATTGTGGTGGGCGAGAACAATGTAACTGGTTGAATTTATAATCAAGAAAGGGCCTCACTAGATTCAGATTCCTTTAAAGTGGAGTAAAGGTGATTCACCAGGGCATATCCATCATTTACAAAAACTCAATTATAAAGCTGAATGAAAGCTAATGAAATAAACATCTTCTCAAGTCTTTTGTCTCTACCTCATTCCATGATCAAAGAGGATATTACTGACCCAGCTTAAGAAACTGCAGAATGAAATCTATTCTGAGATTTAAAGCTGTTTTCAGCAATGTCAGGTCCTGGAGGAAGACAGGGCAGGGCACATGCATATTTGCATCTCACATCCAAGGCCAGTGAATAGAAGCCACTTGCAAAGATACAGAACCTCTGTTGGGAGAGCAAACCCCAAACAGAGTGCTGGCATGTTGATGTGCAGGTGGTTGGTCAGTGTAGGGTAAAGGAGGTCTGAGCCCTCTGGAGAGGGATGAAGAGGCAAAGATGTGAGCAATCTGTGTAATCATGATATGTGTTTATCAGGGAGTAGAAATTTCTTCCTGCCTCTGCTTCCTGGCCAGCAGGAGAAAGATGTGGTCTGTTGGAACCCAGTGTGAGTGGGGCAGTGAGCCTGCTGGAAACTTCTCCATCAGGGAATTTAGCTCCTAATCTTTTCCTACTGCACAGCCCTGGAGGACATTTGGGGAAGACCAGTGAATGGCTTGGGATTGGCAAATGTTTATGCAAACAGCTTAAATAACAATAACCAACAGTCATTGAACGTTTACTGCTATGATAAGTATTTTACAGACATTATTTAATTTAACTTTCATAACAACCTCTGAGGTTGGTTTGATGACCCCCATTTTAAAGATGGAGAAAATTTGGGTTACAGAGGTTAGACCATGTATCCTTAATAAGATATTGGGTTGAGATTTAAATCTAGATTTAGATTCCTAATCCTTTGTTCTTTTTCTAAAAATATTTTTATTGATTTCTTAGAGGAAGGAAGAGAGGGAGAGAGGTAGAAACATCAATGATGAGAGAGAATCATTGATTGGCTGCCTCCTGCAGTCCCCTCTCCTCAGGGATTAAGCCTACAAATTGAGCATAGGTCAACACTCAACTATTGAGCCATACTGACCCGGCCCAAATCCTTAGTTCTTGATAACCATGATGTATTGCCTTTCAGTGTAGCAGCTAGACAAGTTAATGAACTCAACTACTTATCTGATCCCAAAGTGTACTTCTTCTCCCAGAAGCCTTTCAGTGGCTGCATAGGTTTCTGGGAATCCATTCTGTTCTTTTGTTTGAACCAGGTACGAGCTTTGGCAATTAAGAGCATATAATCAAAGGGAAGGTAATTCTTCTGCTATCTATGTGTCCTAGAAAAATATACATTTCAAAATTGATTATAATGTTATGAATTTTTATAATTCCACTAATATTGTGTATGAAAATACATTTAAGATCATAATATTGTCCCATATACAAGAACCGAATGACTAAGGAAAGAACTGACGGTCCTGTTACTATAGTTGCAAACTTTAAGATTGTTGAAAGGTAGACAATTTTTGTGAATGGATGGTTTTAATCCTAATTTGTAAGTCTTTTATCATAATCCCAAACCACTCAGGATGACAATAATTGTCTCTTTTGCTGAATCTGTGTGAAAACCAACTATGGGGTTTTTGTGACAAAGTATGTGCTACTTTGTTATCTTTTATCCACATAAACAAACATTTCCCTTCTTCCTTGCTGGTGAAACCAATTTTCTTTAGGCACCCAACCTTTCCCTAGCAGTGATAGTTATCTTAATTCCCATATCAGGATATGTTATACCACCTGATTTTGTTCACTGAGATGCAAAGAGAAATCTATTGGGTGCATGCGGGAATGGATTCTTTGATGGTAAAAGAGAGTCCCACAGGATGAGATGCTTTTCTCCCACTGGATATTCTTATTTCTGGTTATATATGTATATGAGACTAGTGGCAGCTACCTTGTAACCACGAGGGAGCTATTCTGAGAATAGCAGAGTAAAAATATGCAGAAATACTGGGTCCTTGGTGACCAATTTAAATTTTGATCCTGAAGCCAACAGCCTTATTAATGTAAGAAATAAAAACATCCTTGCTGTGAATCTGTTTCCATTTTTCTGTTATCTGCAGCTCCAAGCATCCTAAGTGACACAGATGACATTCTATTCCTTTTATTATTTAAATATGTTTACATCAGGGAAGAAACTTATATTTGTTTGATATCAACTTTCATAAATGAATTCAAGTTTGTTATTATTTATCATCCTGTGAATTATATTTCCTTAGATAAGTAGATGAACACATCTTTGTTAAGAGCAAAAGAAGATATGCCAAGGAGTAGAGAAACAGGCAATATTCAGACCACAGGGTCTGACGTTAAAAGACAGCAAAAACCTTACATATAATTCCTGTGTTTAGAAAACATTAAATGATAATTACTCTCTGCAACAATTGGGAAAATTGCCTTAATAAAGTTATTTATTCAGTCACTCTGCCAGTTAGCCTTTATTTCACATTAGCATTTATTGTTTGTTAATATTTATACTGAGTACTGTGCTCACACCCAGTTTTACTATTCAGTTTCTGCATGGTAGAGGCTATAATTAAACAGGTGAGGCGAGATTGTATTACATGTATTCTTTTTACTTCTGTGCAACAAAATGTTCCTAAAGTTAGCAATTTAAAACGGTTATCTCACAGTTTCTGTGGTTAAGGAATCCAGGTGTGGTTTAGCCGAGTCCTGTGTTTCAGGTCTCCCACAGGCTGAAATCAAGGTCTCAGCCAAAGCCTGGTCTCATCTGAAGGCTTAACAGGGGAAGGGTCCATTCCAAGCTCACTCACATAGTTGGCAGAATTCAATTACTCTAGGGCAGTGATGGGCAATCTTTTGAGCTTGGTGTGTCAAAATTCGCCAAAAAACAGAGCATAACTTGAGTGGTATATCACTTCAAGAAAAAAAAAAACACCACATGATTTTGCAATATTTATAGTTTAAAAAACAAAAATGTATAATTGTAATATATAACTGTATTTAATAAACCAAAAACTAATTATTTAACTTACCTGCTTAGTGACTTCTTTGTTCATCTGTCAGTGGTTTCTTTTGCTGGTCTTGATATTGTTTAACTTGTGTGGGGTGCCGTGAACTAAGGTAAGTGAGGGGGAGGAGGGATTCTTTAACTAACCTGCCCATTAGTGAATTTTTTTGTTGCTGAATTTCATTGGCTAAACCTTCAATTGAAGGTTGGTATTTTGTACACTTCAAGCCCAAGCAAGTGCTACTAACTTCTTCTGTCAATCTGTTTCTTTTGTTGGTTTTGATATTATTTAACGCTGATAATAAAGTCTCACAAAAGTACGTAGAGGAAAAAATTGTGAGTAAAGCATTGCTATATTTTTCAGGGTGCTAGAAATATCTGGTAATCGGTTCCAGGCACTTCAATTTTTCTGTTCATAGTGGCACTTCTCTTGATTCTCCAAGCGGCACCTTTCCAGATTCTCAAGCTTTGACCTCAAGTTGACAAACACCTGAGCCCAGATGCTGTCTTGAAATTCTGCAAGTTGCATCTCCAAATCATCAATTTGCATCCATTGGAAACCATTTAATTCCAAACTACTGTAGATTACTACATCAGCATACTTAATTATTTTTATGGTCTTTTCTAGGTTTCTAAATTGATTAAATCTATCACTGAACTGGTTAAGTATCGAGTCTAAAACATGCTAGTATTTTATATGCAAGGGTTCCATTTCATTTTGTACAGCTGCACTGGCCTTCTCAAAATACTTTGTTACTCGAGGAAAATACTTGTAAGTTTTAGTTTCTACATCTCACTTGAAAATTTTAAGTTTATTTTCAAAAGCTTTTATGTATCCAAACATAACGTCAATACTTTTGCCAAAACCTTGTAACTTTAAGTTCAGTTTATTAATATGAACAGAGAGATCTGTAAAAAATATCAGGGTGTTGACCCACTTATCATCATTGAGCTGAGAAAAGTTTCTGAGATCTTTATCCTCAAGAAATACCTTAATTTCTTCAAAGCACTCCACAAAGCGCTCAAGAACTTTGCCTCGGCTCAGCCACCTTACATTATTGTATATCAGCAGTCCACTGTAGGTGGAATCAACCTCCAGTAAAAGTGCAGAAAATTCTTGCTTGTGAAGGGGGCGAGCAGCTATTAAATTAACTATTTTTGTAACAACTGACATTAAGTCGCTTAAGTTGGTGAATCCTGCCTTAGCACATAAAACCTCCTGATATAATGAAAAGGCACAATTGGATGTCCAATTGCTTCCATAAACAATTTGACAAATCCAACTTTTCTCCCCACCATGTTTGGTGCCCCATCTGTGGTCACTGAGACAACTTTAGAGATATCAATGCTTAGGTCACAGAATGTTTGTATAACAACCTTACATACTTTGATTCCTGATGTACTTGTTGGCACTGATACTAACTTTATCAACTCTTCTCTCATTGTGAGACCATCAGAATATCGACCAATAATGGCCAACTGAGCATGTGATGTGACATTAGTAGTTTCATCAAGAGAGATCGAAAAATATTTATAATTACATATGTCTCTCTTTAAATGACGTTGTATGTTTGTGTTCAGTCTCATTATTCGGTCTTTTATGATATTTCTACTAGGTGGTAACTCAGATATTCTCTTAATAATTGCATCTTTATTCTGCATATCTTGAAATAGAACTGTTGCACATCTTAGGAGAGTTTTTTTTAATAAATTTTCCCTCACTGAGTGCTTTTCCATGCTGAACTATGGAGTGAGCAATGCTCAAACTTGCAGATGTTAAATTTGTAGAGCCTTTTATAAATTTAAGGATGGAATTAGATTGGCTCTCATAAAGGTGTAGCTGCCTGGAAATGTATTCCTTCCTCTCATCCTCACTTTTTTCAAGAGCTGGGAATCATTAGTTTCAAAATGTCTATTTATATTCCACGTTCTGCTTACTACCGTTTCAGTACATAGAACGCAAAACGACTTGCCATTTTTTTTCTATAATGCCATACATCTCGGGACATGTCTCTTGAAATGGTCAGCTGCTGCTACTACCACTTCCTTTACTTAAACTTGTTTTTTTTATTTTTTGGGTTCTCCATCAGGGGGGCAGTGACAAAAGATAGAATTATAGATAGCCTGTTATCCCTGCAGGCAATCAGGGGTTAACTAGCCTAACTGACCACAAGGTGGCACATGTAACTGTCTTTTAGGAAAAGGCAGGGTTAATAAGCAGAAATAGGAGTTAATAAGGATGCACAACAGTAACAGTGGTAAAATGGAGTCTGCACTATACTGCAAAATGACGTTCCTTATATAAATTAAGATGGCTGCCGCTATTTTTAATGGCGGGAAATGGCACCCATAGCACAGGCCTTTACCTCTCCCAACCTCCCCCTCACTTATCTCAGTAATGATGGTCAATTAGAAATCCATGACACCCCAGAACAGTAGATTGGATGATGGTTGCTGTGGTTATGTGGTTGCTGATAATGGCAATCACAGGGCCCCCAGAGGTATGTCCCCCATGGCATTCTGCTGCTCCCTACTCTGTTGGCTGAAAGTGAGGTAAAAGATTCTCTAATAGCCTAATTGGAAGTCCCAGAACTAGACGCTCTCTGCTGGAGTTCTGTTGTTTTTGCCTACAGACCTCCGGCACAGATTGTCTATACTACACTACAGCCAATGTTTCATCCTCAGCTACTGTACCTGGCCATACAGTAACCGAGGATGAAACATCCTTCTCGGCATGTGGCCCCATTCTTCTCTGTATGTGATCGAATGTGGCCATGTGTCTTCAAAAATGTCTACGTGTGTCAGTGCAGACACGCGTGTAATAGGTTTGCCATCATGGCTCTAGGGACATAATTCTGGATTGAAGACTTCAGTTCCTTATTGGAGTTTAGCCTCAGGCAACCTGCAGTGCCTCACCATGTGCTCCTCTTCAACATGACACCTCATTTTATCAAAGTGTGCAAGCTGAGAAGGCAATAGAGAGAGTCTGCTAGCTGGACAAAGTTACGTATAGTCTTTCATAATTAAGTCAAGAAATGACACCCAATTGCATTTGCTGTATTCTGTGATTTGAAGCAAGTCACTACGTCTAAGCCACACTCAACAGGAGAGAATTATGTAAAGTCGTGAATATCAGGAAGCAGGAATCATTGAAGGCCATTGTCTAAATCTGCTTGCCATGATATGTATATAAATATTTTCCACATACAGCAATGGGTGATGTGTTCCAAGTGAGTAAAATAAAATAGAAGTGCATAAGGGGGAGGAACGAGTTCTGGCTGGAGGCACCGAGAAAATATGGTATGTACAGAGCTGGGTACTGGAGTCAGACTATCTTATTCATGCTCCAGCTTGTATAGCACACTCATATGTCACAGTGTCAAAACAATTGGAAAATTGTTGTTCTTGGCAAGAGAGACCGGTTGAAGTGTTATAAAGAGTGGAGGGACCCCTCACAAAAGATCTGTGTGGGATTCATAAGGTAGAATGGAGAGGACACCTGGAGGTAGAGAGGGCACATGAAAGAGGACAACAGTATTGAGGATGAATAGGGAATAATGACTGAAATTGTCTTTGGGTTGTGGGAGTGTAGAGAAATGGATGGTGAAGAGACAGTCGAAAAAGAACTGGTCTTGGTGGTAACTGAATTAGTCAACTTCAAGATGGCTCATTGCTAATGTTAGTGCTGTTAATGAAAAAGGGGAACCAGGAAGTTGAATTTCTTTTTTTGGGGGGGGGGTGAGGAAGGGGGAACACGAAGTAATTACAGTTGAGGTCCTGTTAGAGACCCTATCATGTTTCTACTCAGAATAGGTTTGCTTCTCGACCAAACTAATATTAGTAAAAGTCTTGTTTTGGGGCAAATGCGCAAAGACAAAGCTTAGTAAACTACACTAATATCTGCTATTCTAGAAGACTGTGAAATGTATTACCATCATCACTGAAGTGCTGAGATTTTGTTTCTCAAATTCCCTAGATGGAATTTCTGCCTAAATAAATAGCCATCAGATGACATTATGGGTCAATTTATCAGAGAAAATTATAGGTAATCAATTTACAAAGCATTTGGGAAAATTTTTCTGTAGCTGTTTTATCGGCTAGTATTAGTATCACATGTCAACCATCTATTATTTTGAATTTGCAACAGCAGCTAGATTTTTATTTTTTTTAAAGAAATCTAATCAACTTGGTGCACAGAGGCTTGTGATTGAGGTAAAATTCTCACAATGAGGAAAGCTTCTTTTGTTCCAATGAGACTACTCCCTGGTTTTAGGTTCCATTATTGTAGCAATATATAGTTACAATTGCACATAAGTAGGCAGAGCGATTCTGATCGATCAACTATGATGGTTTAATTCAAGAGCGTGTTAGAAAATGAGAAAAATGGAGTGTTGGGAAACTGCATTTCTGTTTTTACAATTGTAATACTATACATGGAAACAATCATCTCAGCTTTCTATGAAAGGCAGCATTGTCAGCCAAACTACACAAACTCCTGGTGGGCAGACTGTGCCAGGGCTAATGTTGAGAGCAAATGTATCCATTTTGTTCCCAGGCTGGTGACAGAGTCCGCCTGTTTATTGGAACTTTGCCTTAGTCAAAACCAGGAGTCTCTGGAATATGTAACATGGGCAGTTCTTAAAAGGAGCTTCGCAAAATGGAATAAAAGGAAACTAATAGATGACGCTTTATTTGTAGTTAATGTCTTGCTTTTAGTTAATGTGAGTTAATTGGCATGCTCATAACAAAAGGCAATAGAGGGAGTCTGCTAGCTGGACAAAGTTATGTATAGTCTTTCATAATTAAGTCAAGAAATGACATTCAATTGCATTTGCTGTATTCTGTGATTTGAAGCAAGTCACTACGTCTAGGCCACACTCAACAGGAGAGAATTATGTAAGGTTGTGAATACCAGGAAGCAGGAATCATTGAAGGCCTAGAAATGATCTGGGAAAGGCTCAATCAAGATGTTGGATATAGATGAAGATGTGGCTGAAGGTGTGCGTGAGTGTGTGTGTGTGTGTGTGTGTGTGTGTGTCTGTGTGTGTGTGTGTGTTTGCAATTTCCTAGGAAGGGAGCTCTCACCTCAGCAGGCACTTGGAAGGCTGAAGGAAGTCAGCAGGAGACTATGTACCTGGACGGTTGTGAGGAGACAAGAATTGAGGCACTGGATATGTGGGCTTACCCACTGGGGGTTCAGGGGAGGTACTGGAGAGCAGAGGGCACTGTGAACATTTGAAGAGTAGAAAAGCCCACAGAGAAGAGGGGGCTCTGAATACTCACGGGTGTTACTGCCTGGATTCGAGTGTGACAAACATGCTGAAGCCATGCTCTCCACTTTTGTTCTTGATTCTCATGTGTCCACTCTGGCTTTGAGCAGTTCCTGTGAAACTGTCTCAGAGTTGGAAGGATTTGTATTCACTATTTCCTAAAACTTTTTTTTTCCTTAAGAACACTTAACAAAATGTGACAATTGGTAGATTCATATTTTCATGAGAGTTTTGCTAAAAGAGGAATATATTATCTTACATGTGGAGATGTCTCACTGGTTATTTTTCCTTCAAAATTTTTTAATTTATAAAAATTTAATCTGTTGAAAGAAATGTAGAAACAAATGTGTCAAATGGATTTGCTGACTATAATCTCATGTGAGGAAAGCCACATATTGAAGTGGCTGGGAAGTATCATAGCTGTGCACTTTATGCAATATTTTTGCCAAGATTCCTTTTCTGCTACCCTTTCCATGACATATTAAAAATACAGCTTCCAAAAATCAAGGGCATGTTAAGTCCCAATTGTAAATTGAATTGAAATCCTACTCCATTAAAATATTTATACATTTTAAAATTAAAAAGAGAAAAAGTAACCTTAATTTCCTAAAAGATTGCTTTCATCTTTAATGATAATTTTTGTTTATTTTTAATAGTTCTAAAGAAAATGCAGTTTCACTGTAGAGTATCTGAAAAATACAGAATACTAAAAAATATCATTTAATTATCTCTCTATTATATCAAGTTTGTGAATAGTTTAAAATGTTAGCTTCAAATTTTATAAATATTTATGTGTCTTACTTGTTTTTATTGAACATGATCACTTTCTAATGTCATTACAAAGCTTTAGAATAATCTATTGTATGAACATAATATAACATTAATATTCTTCTTTTGTGGAGTATTATCTTGTAAATTTTCACACTTACTAAGTAAAGCTGCCTATTTTCTCCCATTGCAAATATTTCTGATCACATATTGGAGACTACATCATTTCTTAAGAGATATTTCTAGAAGTAGACTACTATATCAAAAGGTGGAATCATTTTTAAGGCTCTAGACACCTATGGCAAATTGCATGGGAATTTTCATTCATTGAACTCTTCGCAGAACTTATGATTAAAATATTGGAATAAAATTAAATTTATTCTGGTTAAATGTATATTTCTTTAATGAGAAGTAAAATTAAATATATTTTCCCACTTCTATTTCTTCTTTAGCAACTTGTTAGTCTTGTATGCGCACAAAGGCTTTTTCAATCTCCATTTTACTCTTCTCCTTTTCAGAGTGGTTGGGAAACTAAAATTTTCTTTTTGCTCAGCCCCTCAGTGTGAATTAGGTTGTACGAATTAGATGCATAGCACAAGCTTTGCCCCCTTTCTGTAGTGGGGCTGGTGGACTAATGGCCTGCAGTGTGTTTGGTGATTGATATTGCCCAGAATTCACATTTCATTGTCTAGTCACCAGCTTCATGGATGTGGTGCTTGTGATGTCAGCAGCAAAGTTCCCAGGAGAGAAAAATTTAGATCCTGGCCTCACCAGAATGACCTTCACAGCAAAGCCTTGTTGTGTCTCCCTGAATCCCATTTCCCCAGCCATTCCAAAGATTTCAAAAAACTCAATATCCTCTCTCTTATTCATTTCTGCTAGAAATATCTGAATTGATTTTTGTTCCTGCCCTGAAACATGGCTGATACATTGCCTGGTGCATCATTCTTTCCTGGCGGTCTATGTAGCATACTGTACTGATGAATTTAGTAACTTATTTTTTGCATAGCAATGCAAAAAAAAATAAAAGTATTTAATAACCCTCTTCATAAAGAGTTTTTACCCTAGTATTGGTATTAATATATCTATTATTATTCTGTATTCATTCCAATATTCTTTATTTCTATTTTCTGAATTCTATCTCATCTGTTTAGGTTACTCATTAATTAACTTTATTATTACTTTTAAAATTATGACATCTATTTTAGCTTTTAATATGTTTAGAAAACATAAAGGTTATAGTTATTTTTATTTAAAATATTGTTATTATTAACATGTTTTTATATCTATCAGGAAACAGCCATCTTATTTTGCACTAAAAGTATTATTTTGGGATTCATATCATTCACTTTTTTCAGATGACCTTAAGAAATATGTTATGTTCTATAAAGTAAGTCACAAGATAGTTTTGTTATTACTGACTTTTTTATATTGCTGATTTTTTTCTATGAATATGAATATGGTTCACTGATTCAAATCATTTTTTATGTCTTTCAATAAAATATAGTGACAATTTTCTAACATATTTACATTTGTTATTTTTTATTTATATCTTCATCTGAGGATATGCTTATTGATCTTAGAGAGAGGGTGAAGGGAAGAAAGAGAGAAAGAATATGAGAGAGAAACATCAGTTAGTTGCCTTCCTGTAAGTGTCCCAACCTGGAATTGAACCCACAACCTTTCAGTGTAAGGGATGATGTTCCCAACAACTGAGCCACACCAGCTGTTACATTTCTTGTTAAGATTATTCATAATCTCCTTTACATTTATATTTTTAATCAATTTATTTCTGGCCTCTGAGAAAGATATTGGCTTTAGTTTATTTATATCTGACTACATTTTTTTTTTTCATTTGTTCTCTGTGGTAGAATTACTGTTCTTTACCTTTAGCAATCTTTTTCTATCTTATACTGAAAAACAAATTCTTCATTTCAAGATGTAGTATTTTAGTTTTCCTAAAGAAAAAAGAAAAATGATGGCCATGTTTATTTAAACAAAACTAGCACATACTTACTAAGGTCTATGTGCACATGGTTCTTTCTCTATTAGATGCTAACAGGAATATAATGAGAAGTTTCCCATCTATATGGGGAAGCAAGTCACAGGTGCATGAACTTTTGAACAACAGTGAGATACTTTAAAATAGCTGAAGAAGACATTTGAAAAAGACAGAGCTATGGAGGCAGTAAAAAGATCAGTGGCTGTGGGGGTTCCGGGGGAGGGTGGGCAGGGGTGAACATGTGAAGTGTAGCGATTATTAGGGCAGGGAAACACTTCTGTATGACAGTGTCATGGTAGACACATTACATTATGCTTTAGTCAAAATTTATAGAAGCAGGCAATACAAGGAATGAGCCTTGATGCAAACTATGAACTTCAGTTAATGGTTATGGATCAATATTGGTTCATCTATTGTAACACACACAACTGCAAGATGTTAATAATAAAGGAAACTGAGGGTAGAAGAGTCAGGGAATATATAATAACTCTGTAATTTCTGCTTAATTTTTGTGTAAGCCTGAAACTGCTCGTAAAAAAAATCTCTTGGTTAAAAAGAAAATCCTATATAATAAAGAGTAATATGCAAATTGAGACTCATGCCCTCACATCACAAGATGACCACCCCCATGTCATCACAAGATGGCCACCCCACATCATCACAAGATGACCACCACAATATGGCTTCCCCCACATTGTCACAAGATGGCCAGCAGGGGAGGGCAGTCTGGGGCAACAAGGCCTACAGGGGAGGGAAGTTGGGGGGACCAGGGCAGCAGAGGAGCAGTTAGGTGTCAATCATGTTGGCAAGGGAGCTGTTAGGGGGCTATTAGACTGGCAGGCAGAGTGATTAGGGGCAATCAGGCAGCCAGGCAGGCCATTGGTTAGGCCTAAACCGGCAGCCGGACATTTCCTGAGGGGTCCCAGATTGGAGAGGGTGCAGACTAGGTGAGAGACACCCCACCAGTGCACAAAGTTTGTGTACCAGGCCTCTAGTAGCTAAAGAACACAATAGAAAAGATTTCACAGAATAGTATGACCAAATGCATAATTTAGCAGGGATGTATTATTTCAAACAAATAGGGTCAGAAAGGTTTCTGCAAAATACTTTAAGTGAGATTTCAAAATTGATTTAGATTTGCTAATTAGGCAGTATTGAGAGGCTGACTGGTAAGAGAAGAAAATGGAGATAGAAAGGTGCCAAATGTAAGAGAGGGCTAACAATTTGCCTAATATATAACATTTGTCTAGGTTGTTGAAGGTAGGCTTTCAATGGAGGTTAAGATAATATTTTCGAAGGCTTTGAATATCAGGCTAAAGTGTTTGGACTTGAATCTCTAAGCAACAGGGAGCCACAGCTGGGAAATAAAATAATCAAGGTGGAATTTGAGTATGATATTTTAAAAATAGATAACTATAAATTAATTACAAAAGCTCTCCGAAGGTACAAAAGGGGAAAATATCATTACAAAGCTCTAGACTAACCTATTGTATGGTGATTTTATTGTGATAGGATGACACTTGTGGATTTAAACAGAATGCCTAGAGCAGACCCCAGTGATTCTCTGCCCTGTGCTGTTAGTTTTTAACAACCTGCTCCTTCAGCAGACTATCTGCAGGCTATTGGAGCAGCCTTGCAGGCACCCATACAGAGACCCAGAGCCTCTGGGAGATTCCATTCTTCCTGCCCATCAACAGCTGAACCTCACCAACTTCTCCTGGGAACATTTTTTACTATTTGTACATGAATCCTTGTCTCAGAAGCAGCATCTGGGATCTTTGACCCAAGAAAATTCCCCCGTATCAACTTCTATGAGAGATTACTTTTAAAATTCTGGAAAAATTCATCTTTCTGGCTATCCATCTTGTTATCCACATGATGAGGTGGGTGTTCTGTGACAGAAGTTTCTAAATTTCCCTCTGGCTTTAATATTCTAAGATTCCAACCCTAACTCTTCTGCTGTGTTCAGGATGGGAACTGTAGTTCAGAGAAAATAAATCTGTTCTGTTCCAAGGTTGGCTCCAATTCCCTCACCTAAATTTTTTAATCTTACCAGCTGAGATGAGAGTAGTCAATACACCAGCAACGAAGAATGCATTAGCTTTATTAAAAACATTTGGTTATACAGCACAGGTAATTTGCAAAACAACAACAACAACAAAACGAAACAAAAAGGAGAAAAACACAAGTTAATGGAAAATTGGTAAATTAGAGAAGAAGAAAAGAAAATGAAGATAGAGATTTTCATCACAAGATAAAGACAATATTGAGCAAAATAAATGGAAGCTAGATTTAAAGACCAAAAGAGAGAAGGAAAGAGACATTTAAAATTGAAATACTAAATATTTAAATGCAAAAGGATAATTGGGGGCCAATTTGAGTAAACTTAAATAATCTACCTTACTGTCAATCTATTTCCTAAAAATAAAAGGCATTACAAAATTTCTTAGGGATGTAGTTCCTATCAAGTTTAATCTTCTTAGAGCTTAAAAATATAACAATAGCTTTGAGAAGCAAAAATAGAAGGCCAAATATCTTTTTTTTTTTCTTTTTCGACATTTAAAAAAATATATTTTATTGATTTTTTACAGAGCAGAAGGGAGAGGGATAGAAAGTCAGAAACATCGATGAGAGAGAGAGACATCAATCAGCTGCCTCTTGCACACCCCTACTGGGGATGTGCCCGCAGCCAAGGTACATGCCCTTGCTGGAATCGAACCCGGGACCCTTCAGTCCGCAGTCCGACGCTCTATCCACTGAGCCAAA
The DNA here is from genome assembly GCA_027563665.1 of Antrozous pallidus. Taxonomy (NCBI): domain Eukaryota; kingdom Metazoa; phylum Chordata; class Mammalia; order Chiroptera; family Vespertilionidae; genus Antrozous; species Antrozous pallidus. The sequence continues at coordinate 39,137,688 of CM050519.1, read as the reverse complement.
CCGGTCTCGGCTGAAGGCCAAATATCTTGAAAGCAGGCTCACTCTTGGGCAAAAGTGTGAAGAAAGCTGAGAGACTTTCTTTATTGTTGAAAGTTTTACAGATGGGCCATTTCTCCCCCTCCCCACACCTCATTAACTCCTCTACCTTGCTCCTGCCCCCTCCTCAGGCCTTCAACACACTATTGTCTGTGTCCATGGGTTATGTATATATGCATATGAATTCTTTGCTTATTCTATTTCTGCCCCCCACTCTCCCTCTACTTTCCTTGACATCCTTTTTGGTGTCTGTTCCTCAGATGCCATGGTCAGCCAAACCCTCTTAAGTGACAATCTCCCCCTTTGCTTCACAATATGGCACCATCCCATTAGGGTTCTTTCTCCTAACCTGTTTTTATTTCGTCTGGACCCCACTCTCTGATATGTATTAATAGGTGGCAATGCCTTATAACTAACTTAAGAAATCTCTGTTAATATGTTGACAAGGTCATTTATTATCTTCTTGGACAGCAATATTTTTAACCCTTAAAGATGAATGCTTAGCAATTTAGTTATTTATAGGCCTGGTTAGGGAGGGGGATATTTTTGAACAAAAGTGTTTTTTATTTCTGGCCCTTTCCCTAAATAGGGACAATGACACAAATCTGTTCAAATAAATTAATGTTGCCTTTTTGATGACTGCCCCATAAGGCAGGAAGAAGTTTACATGCCAACATATAAACTGACTGATGTGCCCCACCGATCCCTTTATTGTATGTTTGCACTCTTGGGTCGTAGAATGGAGTACATTCATTTTTCTGTTCTTCAGGTTGATATTCACTGACCTATATACTTGATAATCTGTGTAATATGTTTGTGCAGGAAATTGCTATTGTAAAAAGACCTTGCATCAAGGGAAGAGAGGATGTTTTCAATTTATCAAGACGGGTTGTAGGTTTTTACAGTGTTCCTCAAGTCACACAGATGGCTTATTTATTGGTAATGGTAATTCCCAAAGCTTTGTATAATAAGATAGGGCACATAAGTAGGCTTAAGAGCAAACATAAGAATTCAGGCAATGATTTTAACAGCTCATTGGAGGAATTCTGCGGTAAGCGGGGAGGGAAGAAGTGGAAAATATCTGGAGGGTAAAGTGGGATCGTGAGAAGGCTGTTAAGGGAAGAAATTAGTATTTTGTATGTTAGTGGGGAAAATCAGCAAGAATGATAAACTGATGATGCAAGAGAAGAGGGGGAGACTACTTTCAGTGATAATATTGATTGAATCAAAATGGGATCTAGCACATAGGTTGTTCAGTGGTTGGCTGAATTTAGGAGTATAAAGAAAGCACAGAAATAGAAGTGAGGGCAGAGGATCTGGGCCCAAATGCAGCAGAATGATTGTGATGGTGGGAGCTTGTGGAGTTCTCTTCATATTGCTTCAACTAACAGTGAAGTCAGAAACAAGGTCATTGCGGAGAATGAGGATGAGAAGAAGAAAGGTTGGAAAGAGCCCAGTGTTTATTAGACTGGGAAACGAAGGATGGCCTGAGTATCCTGAACTTTGTGGGATCTGGTATGGCATGACTATCCTGATGGCCAATTGAAAGAACCCAGGAAGTTAAGTGTGGCCAGGATATGAGTGTTGAGCATGAAAGTTTTCCAGAGTTCTAAGTGTCCCTCTTGATCTTTGTTGATGGAGGCTTAAAGCTGTCAGATGGATGAATTACGTTCAGTGCCCAGACTCACTCTTGATTTATGATGACATGTTACTCACAATGTCAATTCCCGCTACATGAAGATTGAGATGAAACTGTTTTCTGCTGACCTCATTTTTGGTGAGACTTGCATTCTTTCTAGGATGGTTGTTCTGTGGCCCTTAGAATAGTGATGCAAGTGGAATTAAATTGAATTTTTAAAAGACCTTTTCTATTAAATAACTAGATAGCCACTACACACATACTTTTACTAGTTTCACAAAGCTAATAATACAGATAATTATTGCAATTAATCACAAAGATAATGAAAGCATATTTGCTGGTGCCATAGGCAGTTCTCCAAGTCTTACATACTCAATGATTTATGTCCTGAAGCATGTCTCTGGTGAAAATGTTTCAGCAGTTCCTTGCAATATAGTGGAAGTACCCTCAGGTGGAGGCTGAATGGTTCTTTATCTTCCATCCAAGTACTAACCAGGTCCGAACTTGCTTAGCTTCTGATATCAGACAAGATTGGGCACTTTCAGGGTGGTATGGCCATAGACTGGATGGCTCTTTAAACCACATACTTGGGGGACTGAAAGAGTCCTGGGAAGAACAATTTGAGAATACTCTTTGATTGGAGAGAAGAATCAGACCCAAGGACAAATGTAGATAACAGCTTTCTACTAAAAGGAGAGTATCACTTATTTTGTTTTTAATCTGTTAATATCAATCCAGGATGACTTCCTGGTTGTTCAAGAGATGTCAGTAGCCACTGACTTCAGAGTCTTGAGAAAACTGTTGGTGTTTGGCAACAGTAGATGTGAAAGAAGCATGAGGGAAAATGCCTTTAGGATGTTTTTTCCCCCAACATGTGCAGAATTCAAGGGAAGCTGATACTATTAAACCATCTGCTGTAGGTCATTTAACACATAATCCATCTATTAAGAGAAAGTAGTGCCATTCCCAGCCAAAATCAGGGAAATATGTGTTTTTAAGACCAGTTCAACTTAGTGCTGGCTGCTCCTATCACTTGAGGCTAAGACAGGATCTAAAATGCACAAACAAGCAAATGCCTCTAAGAGGAGATTTCCCTAGTTCTCCTGAAAGTCTGGGGAGAGAAAAAGGTAGAAAAAGACATTAAAAAGGAGGAATGAAGTATGTTTACTCCTTTTGAAACATGTTTGCTCTCTGAGAGCACTTTTGTCCTGTTTGTAGGTGAAGGGACATTGGCAGTGAGCCTGGGCTGGGTCTCCAGCTGCTTGGCTTACTGGAGCATACAGCCAAGGAGGACACACTGTAAGCCTAAAAGTGTTCTGAATTCTGGGGAAGGCTCTTGTCTTCCTATTTTAATGGGGCTGCCGGTATTAATTTTCACCTTTCTGATTTTGAACAAAGCATTACCAGGTGAAAATGTCCAGATATGTAATAAAATGTTCAAGAAATAACTCCTTAAAAAATCTGAGTATTTGCAACTTACTCTTCACTATGGTTTATTCTGAAGCATATTTAAAAAATTAAATAAGTGGAAAATGTAGTCTAAAATGAACTACATCCATCTAAATTTAATTCAAAATACTAGTTTCAAGTTGGTACAAAGGAAAGTGAATGTAAACCTAGTTGACCTTTGAACAATGGGGGTGAAGGTTATCAATGCTTCCCAAATAGTTGAAAACTCATGTATACATTTTGATTCCCCCAAAAGTTAACGACTGTCTTCCCTCAGTATTTGGAGGAATTGGCTCCAGTCTGAGTCTCCCTTCTCCTCATGGATACCAAAATCTGGATGTGCTCAAGTCCCTTATATAAAATTGTGTAGATCAATGTATACAGTCAGCCCTCTGCATCTGTGGACTTTCAGTCAGGGATAGAAAATACGGATTTCCATCTGCAGTTGGCTGAATCCCCAGATATGAAACTTGTATACATAGAGAGCCAACTGTATTTATTGAAAAGAAAAAACAACTGCATCATTGTAAGTGAAACTGCTCAGTTCAAGCCTGCTGTTCAAGGGTTAGCTATATACATGGCATTAGAACTTATTCATCACAATAGTATATTAGTAGCTTACATTTATTTTACTTGATGGGATAGGGGTAGTGTTAAAATCAGCTTATAAAAATGGTTGTGTCAGTTCAATGGCATATTGTTTATTTATATCTCCTCAAAATCAAATGATCATAGTAAAACAAAAATTTGGCTCAAGCACTCTGAATATCTGTGATAATGATGAACTCATTCATAGTTTCATTCATGTATTCACCAAATAGTATTGTGCTTGTGCGATTTTTCAGAAAATATGCAGAGCCCCAGGCAACCAAGCAGCAACCAAGGCAGATATGGTCAGCATGCTTAAAGGCCATAATGGAGTCAGGTAGACTAGTATTAAACAAGCAATTACCACAAAGTACAATAGATCCCATGATAAGACAAGTTGAATTGTTATAAAACACACAGGAAGAAAGATATAAGAACATGTAAAGAATAGTCCTGGGATATGGATGATCAAGGAAGCCCCCACCAGGAAATAATCGTAAGAGACTAAACTAGCCTTAGCTGGTTTGGCTTAGCGGATAAAGTGTTGGCCTGCAGACTGAAGGACCCCACGTTTTATTCTAGTCAAGAGCACATGCTCGGGTGGTGGGCTCGATCCCCAGTGGGGGGCATGCAGGAGGCAGCCAATCAATGATTCTCTCTCATCATTGATGTTTCTATCTCTCTATCCCTCTCCCTTCCTCTCTAAAATCAATACAAATATATTAAAAAAAGAGACACTAAATGAAATCCACTGACCTGCACAATGGGCTGTAGCTCGCACTCTCTCCTTGTATCTTACTGGGGGCATTTCTACTCAGAGGCTTTCAGTGAACAGTGTGGCACACAGGGACCTAAGTTCTAAAACTCACTGTCCTTTAACTTAGAGACTTTTGCCAGAGCTCATTTTCCATATCTTTTTGAATATTTGGTTGTATGGCACTTAGCAGACAGATACCTTGAGGCTTTTGTTCTCTGTCCTGCCAAGCAGAGGGAGAGGTTGAGAGTCAGTAGTCTCTATGTCATCAGCTTGTATTAATGACAGTTGGAGAAAAATGAATTATTATATTGCCCACTATGCATATGAATTACACCAGCTCTTTTGTATATTACAACCTTTATAAATTCATCTGTGAAATCAAGCATTATCTTCATCTAGATGCTATTCCTGATATTCTGCTATTTGGTGATAGTGTGCCTAAATAAGGTGTCTGGAGTAGTGATTTTCTGAGGGATGGTGTGGTAATCTTGGTGAAGTCAATGGGAGCCCTTAATAATGATGCTAAGGTAGGTAGTTGGAAAACAACATGAAGGTCTTTCTCCAAAGATACAAACAGAGCTTGGGAAAAATCAGGAAGAGTTGTTTCTGATTCACAGGATTTGTACAATCATTCAGTAGAAAAATATCTAAAGCAGGAACAGATGTGTAAGGTTAAAGGAACAAGATCATGAGATGTGGGAATTTGGCTATGAGCCCAGAATAGGAGAGGCTAAAGAACTTCATGAGGGATATTTGGAGAATACTGCAATTTGGGAGTTTGATTAGCTTCAGGGGAAGTTTCAAGTTAAATCTCTAGGGTAAATCTGGGCCTGGGTAGCAAAGAGCCTCAAGTCTCCTGAATGAAATTGCTGGAAGATATAGGTCAGACTTTGACTAATGGTATAATTTTAAGAGAACTTGCAAGTTAGTCCCAAAGACCCAAATGTTGCTACAATTTTACCAGCTGCATGAGGAAGAGTGGCTGAAGGAAGCATTTTTTTTTCAACTTCAACTAAGCTGAGTACTGATGTGCATCATAAGTGCATAAAATCCTTAGTCTATGGAGAAGTTATTTATGAAACTTTGGACAGTGGCACCAAATTGTTACCCATATGAACAGTGTCTGGCCCTGCCATGTTCTAGGACAGCCATGTTTCCTCTTCAGCACCATGTCCAGCCACTAGCCACTGCCATTCTAGATAGCATGGTGCCATAGTAATTGCATGGATGTGTTACATCATTTTGTGCCATTGCGGGGAGGCTCTGAATGGAGACTTAGTAACCCACACTCAGTCATCAAGGCTTGTCTTTCTTCACCAGTAGATATCTGGAAAGTATGAAGTATAACTTTAGATAGCAGGAGACTTTTCCAGGAAGGGTTCAAGAGTAGGCCCAGAGGAATGTGTTGCTTGTGTCTTCCTGAAAGTGAATATGTGTCATACAAATTCAAGAAGATGTAAACTTTTCACATAATTAGGAATAAATTCTCAGAAAGATGTCTTCAGCCCATCCTAGGATAATCTTACCAATTGAGAAGTTCTCTGGGGTCATAGTATCCTTTCTTTGAGGGTGTGAGAGTTGTGCCCCCTTGGCTGAGTGCTACCTTCTAGTCTCAGCCAAGTGGGAGGGTCTTAAACAGGTTCTCTCAAGTGTTGAAATCCATGCCTTGTGGTTGGGAGACACAAAGAACTAGTGCCAGGCTTGGGACCAAGTCTGGTGTTTTGATATCTTGGACTAGACATTCTTATTGTTTTATCTATCACCACATTAGCTTAAGTAATCAGAATTTACCAATTCTCCAAGAATAAATGATAATGCTTTGTACCAAAGTTTAGAAGCAAAGGAGGATAATGTCCACTAAATGCAGTTAAAAGGGATCTGGGAATAAAAAATAAAATTGTATAAGGCCTGTAGAACAAAGTGGCTATGGAAATTAGGCTGTTGGTATCCTGATGAGAACACACACAGTAGATGATACAGAAAATGCCAGGCCCATTCTGAGACAGCTAGGCCCAAGCATGTCAGTATGTTATAGATGTCCTGGATATCAAGCATGCTCTGCTTTAGCTTTTTGTTTCCATTTTGGATGAATCCAGAGTTTCTGCGTGTGTGCATTGCTGTTTGGGTTCCTTACATTGAGAAAATTTGATATTTTCAAGGCCAGACACTTCCCTCAATCTGTAGGCTTTAACTTGCTATGGGAGCAAATATGCAGACATCTAGGAGATCTACACTGCAAGAATTGTTTAGCTTCTCTTTCCCAAAGAAGAGTCCAGACCATATATCACAGCCAGAAGCAATGCATGGAATGACTATAACAAACAAATGAATGAGTGCCCAATAAATCATAGTAGCTTGACTAATCAATAAACATATTGATTTTTTTAGTGATATTTCACATTCTTCCCCCCTCCCCTTCCTTAGCCAGGGGATTTACACAGGCCACTGAAAGATAAATTTCTCTTCCATTCTTTGGGGCTTGTATTTGACCCATTATAATTGGAATTGATCATTATCAAAATATTGTTTTGGCTGGGATGTTGTAGTTTGCTATATTACAATGCCTAGAGTTGCTTATACAGGTACCATGGTCTCTAATTATATATTTTTATAAAAAAGACTAATGCTTCTTATCAGGAATCCTCTGGAGTTCTCTTTCCCAATTATATGCCAATGAAGAAAAATAATACCAATAATGGTAATTTTCCAAATAGAAGGGGCCATATCAGCGAATTCTATTGTTTAACAGTGGCTGGAGCCCTCTGTAGGAATCTCATGGGAATGAACAGATCAGAAGCTGTGTTAGCAGGAGCAGTGCTTTATCTTCTTCCTGAGGAGAAATGTTCCCAGTTCTACAGGGGGAAGCATGGATTTCTTCTTATACCCCTGAAGCTGGGGGCCATGGTTAGGTAGAATGCTTCTCTTGGAGTAGAATAAAATGGGAGGAAAGTTTACTATCACTGGCACCTTACGAGCAGTCTCCACACTGGCCTCCCTATGAAGAGGGGTTAGCCTGCATCATGGGGCTTGGGCAGCCTCCTATTCTCTCCTTGGTCTAAGCCTAAGGTAACCTTGAAGGACTCAGTACTAATTTATCCAAAGTTTGAAGTAGTAAAATGTAAAAGATGAACAACTTAACCATGTGGTGTGTGTGTGTGTGTGTGTGTGTGTGTGTGTGTGTGTGTGTGTAAAATGTCTATTTGCCAATGAATACTGAGCCTTTATAATGCTGATTTATATACTTTAAAAACATTTTTAAATTAAGAAGTTCTATGTCAGCAGGTCTTTCATCTTTGCCCATACCTTTATATTCTGGTCTCTCTCTCTCTCTCTCTCTCTCTCTCTCTCTCTCTCTCTCTCTCTCTCTCTCTCTCTCCCTCTCTCTCATTTATTTAAATATATTTCTAAACCTCTTCTCAATGTATACTCTTTCCCTACATGAACCTGTTCAATCATAAAATTTAAGTACCATCCAAATGCTGAGGACTCCCAAATACTTATCCCCTCTTTATCTGAGCCACAGATTTTCACATCCAGCTGCTAATATTGCATCCCCTCTTACTCGTAGATGTTTCATGAGCATCTCTACCATCACATGTACAAAATGGATCCTTGATAGTTGTCTACCCTCAAACCTATTCTTGCCCAGGCTTCCCGATCTCAGTGAGTGGATCTCTATATACTCAGCTTTTTAAGCCAGGAATTGCCCAGCTAATTTTTAGAGTTGACAGTGAGTCTTTTTACAGGGTAAATCTAACCGTATCATATTTAAAGTCCTTCAATGTCTTCCCATGGAACTTACAAGATAATTCATAATATTTTATTGTGATTTTCAAGGCTCGCTGTGGTCTGGTTCATATCTGACTCTCAGGCTTCTTTTTATTCTGCTGCTCCTTAGTTATCCTGACAATCCTTCTTTCCCTAGACACACTAATCTTGCCCTTTCTGTTCCCTCTGCCTATCCCATATTTCACTTCAGGTTGAATATCACTTCTTAAGAGATTCTATTTCTAAGTTTATTATCTATAGTAGATCCTCAGACCACTAATCTCAATAGGTAATTATTTTCTTCACTTATTTATTAGTTAATTTAGTGTCTTCCCACACCTCTCAAAAAACATTGTTTTCAGGCCAATGACCTATCTCTCTTATTGCTTACCTAATTCTCAGTGCATAAATCAGCTCTGGCACCTACAAATATTCAATATATTATTTGTTGAATAAATGTTAAAAATTATGAGTAAACTTACTAGACAACTGGCCATTCCCCTATCAAATAATTATATATTACCAAATACCCATGTGCTGGTGTAGATGTGGGGTACTTGCACTCTCAAGCGCAGTTGATGGAACTCTAAATCAGTATAACTTTTCTAGGAGGCACTCTGGTAATAGAAATGTGGTTGCTGCATGATCCAGCAACCATACTTTTAGAAAGTAATCACAAAATGAGATTTTGCCCAGGGAGTATATCATAGAACTGTTCTTAATAGCACCAAATTGAAAACTACCCAAACATCCATTAAACAGGTTAAATAAATTATGGTACATAAATACAATTGAATAATAGGTGACCATTACAAATGGAATAGATCTATCTTTATTGACATGGATGAATGTCCATGCTATATTGTTGAGTAAAGCTCTCAGATTACATATATTATGTACATGTATTAAGATCCCCTTCACACAAAGTTGTTTATATTTAACTATGTGTACCTATATATCTAGAGAGAAAATGTAGGAATGTTTACTCAAATGTTAGTATTAATTATATCTTGATAATGCAAATTTAAATGGTTTTTGCTTTTTCTAAGTTGTTTTATTAATACAAGGAAAATGTATATCTTCTACAGTATCAATAAACCTTCACTAATCACTATATCTACCTTACTGCTGGGCTCAACTGATAATATTTTATTTGGAAATAATATGTATTTACAAATAAGGTTGCTTTGCAGTATTATTTTATGGTTTTGATAGCAGGTTTAGCAGGTTAAATAAAAAAACCCCTGGAATGACTTTTTTGTTATGTTATTATATGCTATAAAACAATTAAAATACTATAGTAATGATAAGGTTTTTAAATCAATACAATATATAGGTTAGGTGAGCAGAGGTGGGAGGCACTATTTATTTTTCTTTGACAAGTTTTAAAATATTCCCCATGATCATTGGACTGAATTACACTGATGTCAGTTTTAGTGTCTCATATTTTTCTAGAAGTATCTTTATTTTCAAAGATATGAGGAAAAACGTTTAAATTTTATTTCAAACAATGAAGTAATATAATATTATTGTTATATTTCAGTTTTCTGACTTTACCAAGGTTTCATCTATTATTTTCTTCATTTGCTTTAAAATAGCAGCTCATTGGTTAATTGAAGCTACTGAATTCCTATTTTCTAATTAACTTAGTTAAGTTCTTAACCTTTATTAATAACAAAATTTGTGCACAGGGGGTGTGTGTGTCTCTCAGCCCAACCTGCAAACTCTCCAATGTGGGATCCCTCAAGGGATGTCTGACTGTCCAAGAATTTGCATATTACTCTTTTATTAGATAGGATAGAGGCTTGGTGCACGGGTGGGGCCAGCTTGTTTGCCTTGAAGAGTGTCCTGGATCAGGGTGGGGGTTTCCTTTGGGTGTGTGGGGTGGCCTGTGGGAGGGGCTCTCCAGGTTCATCCATGCTGTTGCAAATGGTAAAAGTTCCTTCTTTTTTTATAGAAGCGTAGATGTACCACAGTTTTTAACCCACTCATATGCTGATGGGCACTTTAGGCTATTTCCAAATCTTAGCTATGTTCCTAATACTGTGGCCAGTGAAATATAAACTATCAAGGCCAAGCATCCTGAGTTTCATAGATTTGGGGAGCACACATTGAATTCTCTGAGGAGATTTTAGCCTAGGGATGGCACTAATTTAGTCCCTTGCATAAGCAAGTTGATTCCTGGCCTTAAAGTCAGTGAGATGCCAAATGGAACCTAGGTCAATCTGCCTCAATTTCAGTTTAAGTATCTGTCGAGAAAAAAATGAGGGTTCACATACTATGTTGACTTTTATGACATCATTAGTCAAACCCAGGTGAGAATTACTGGATTCTTCTGACCAAAGTAAAAAAAAATCTTTATTTCCTTTCATAAACTGCAAACCTCTAATTGGAAAATCTGGCTAAGGTCCCAAAACCTGGGAATGTGTTTTGCAGAGTTGAAGCCTGGTTGAGTTCCATGGGTGCTCAGTGAATATTTCCCTTAACTCTAGAATGACTTCCCAAATCCTGGGATGAGCCCTTATTATGAGTCCTGAATTAAACCTTACTTCTCTGAATTTAGGCTGCTTGGTTGGAATATTTTTAGCCATGATAATCTGGCCCATATCTCCCGAGTCCTTATTTCTACACATGGCCTCAGAACTATTGTCAGCTTCATCCTAGTACCCATCTTCGGTTGATATTCTCCATTTAATTATTGAGATCCATTCCTCAGCCTTCTCTACCCACCTCTAAACTCACCAGGCTGACCGTTATGGACTGCATTATTTGCCCTTACATGCTTTCTAATTTCCAGTTGGGTTTGGCCAATGAGATGCACTGGTAGAAACTGGAGGGTGGGATAGGAGAGAGGAGGGGTACTTATTTCCCAGACTCCCTTCTTTTTGGCCATCTCTTGGCAGTGGTTGCATTCTATTACCATATGTAATTGTGGTTCTCAGCCACAAGCTCCTATTCTGTAGAGAGCCTTTTCCTGCTGCTACAGTTTTCCTTGGGTTCCGGTAAGTGCTCCAACTCATTCCCTGTGGTAGGCTGAACAGTGGTCCCCAATGTTACCCATATCCTATCCCCTGGATCTCATGAATATTAGTGCACATGAAAAAAAGGTCTTGTGGTTGTGATTAAGTTAAAGATATTGATATATAATCTAGGATTATCTAGGTGGGCCTTAATATATAATTACAAATAGACTTAAAATAGGGAGATAGAGTGAAATTTAATTATAGATGAAACAAAACAAAACAAAACAAAAACCCCAGAGGATGGAAGCAGACTCAGAAGGAGTAGATGACCAACTGCTGGCTTGGAAGATGAAGTAAGGGACCACAAACTTAAATGCTGTAGAAGGCTACTGCCTCCAGAGGGAGAGCAGTCCTACTGGCACCTTGATTTCAGCCCAGTAAGACTCATATTGGTCTTCTGGCCTCCAGAACTACATATATATCTGTTGTTTTTAAGCCGCGAAGTTTGTGGTGACTTCTCCCCGACCCCAGCAGCAATAGGAAACTAATATTTTCCCCTGGACTGCCTAGCCTAGAGAAAATTATTCCTGCTGTCACTAGGTCCAGTTGCTTTACCACCCCCTGGTAGTCTTCCTTAACCTGCTTGCACCTTTGTAAAATGAACCATTCATTACACTCTGTTGAATCATCCCTTGCAGAGTATGCCTTTTGTTTCCTGCTGGGGCCCTGACTGCTCACCCCCTTTCCTTTGCTAAGGCCAGAAGAACTATAACAGGACAATCTCATTTAATTTTCAGTGAGTTCCAAGAGGGTAAGGACAATGAATTTTGCTTGGTTGAGTCTGTTTTATAAGTGGATTAATTGATGTAGAAACACTGTGAGTCTGTATTTGGGAAAAGTCCCACTGGAATCAGAAACACAAGAGTCCTAAAATGATGTCATTGATACTTGTGTAAATATACCATCTGATCTGAGCTACACATGATCTCCTCTCACATAAATAGTCTTTATATTGTGCAAGCAAGGGTTTACTTTGCCAACCACAATATGAAAATAAAATAAATATACTGAAAGAATCCAGTCTTAAAATGTTTCAAATAGTATGCATATTTTTGAACATAGTTTCTGGAAATATTTTCTTATTTATTTCTGGCTCATAAGTACTCACTCTGGAAAGTAAGGACTGTCAAGTGTTATTTGACATACATATAAAATCTAATAGTCTATTGTGTGGTATTTTAGTCCAAGCAAAGACATTTAACGTGCGTGAGTTTGTGCTTTTGCAACTAAAGAACATAAATATGTTAAATGATATTAAGCTGAGATCCAGAATTAGTCCATAAGCTGGAAAACTATTACCCTTATCCTCCTAAAGAATAACTAAATGTGTTATTCTCTAGAGGATTGATTTAATAGCTTTTTATAGATCAGAACCAAGCAATTATTCCAAAACCCCAGCTAGTCTGACCTTTTTCATCATTGTTACTGCTATAAAAGCATTTTTTACATAGTGCTGGGTACTGAGCAGGGATCTTGAGCACACAGTATACTTAAATTCTAAGCTTTAATCTTTTCCTGCAGCCCTTCTGTTCTGAAGAGAAAGGTTTACTAAGAGAAACTAAAAGCAGCAAACAAGACTTTGAAAGCATATAAAAGCATGTTTTATAAGTGTGCAGTGAAATAGTTATATATATTTCCTTTTACTTATGGGACCCTTAATGGATTGGTTTTCTACGGTCCTCCAAATAACATAATTTCCACTTCTTATATTAGTAGTTGACTTACACCCAACATTCTTCATGAGCATATTTTCTTTATAGCACTCCTTACTAATAAAATTACCTTGTTTAATATATTTACTTGTTTTTGAAATCTGCCTTCTCACATGAATATAAACCCCATGAGGACTGGTATCTGCTATATCCCTAGATATTTGTATGCTTGGCATCAGTAGGGATACCAAAAAAAAATCTGTTAAATGAATCAGGATGTGATCAGCCTTTACATGGTCAAGTCGGTTGTGTCACAGGTTATTTGGTGACAGCTATATTTGTAACACTACATTTTTTTTTCTAAAAAGAAATTTATTGAAAATAAAAACCCACCTTAATGTGTTGCACCATAAGTATGCTCCAGATAGATTTCACCATCAAAGTAGACCTAGAGTCAAGACTATGTACCATCCATCCAGAAACATTCTATTGCTCAGGAGTCAGAGAGAAGCACTTGTTACCACTGATGTTTTACATTAAACCAGTGGTCGGCAAACTGGCTCGCGAGCCGCATGCAGCTCTTTGGCCCCTTGAATATGGCTCTTCCACAAAATACCACGGCCTGGGCGAGTCTATTTTGAAGAAGTAGCGTTAGAAGAAGTTTAAGTTTAAAAACTTTGGCTTTCAAAAGAAAGTTCAGTCATTGTCCTGTTGATATTTGGCTCTGTTGACTAATGAGTTTGCCGACCACTGTGTTAAACAATTTAAAAAAACATGCTGGAACATCCACTACTGCGCTCCTCGAGTAAGAACAAGGATTAAAAAGGCTCCAAGAATTTCCAATCTCAGTAGAAAATTGGCTGTCACACGGAACGAGATATATACTAACTGATTTTGCCGTGCAATCGGGTTCTTAATGAAAGCAGCATAAAACAAAACTGCACCTCCCTGTATTTCATTGGTGCATCGTGTACCTGGAATAAAATGTAACTGCTGTAAATCTTTAAGTTGGATTCAATAAGGCAATAATACTGTACTGTGCAAACAGACCATTTAGCTTAACCACTGATTTGTTACACCATTAACTTGTCCCAAGTCTTGTCTTAGGACTCTTTGCTAACTGAGTAGTTGTTAACTACTGTAATGTACAGATTCTTTCAAGGGGAAAAACCATCTTAAACTGGAAAGGTGGGGATGTCAGACAGATGTCTTAAAGGTGGCCCTGGAATAATGAATTGATTTTAAAGTTATTAAAGTTTAATTCTGGAGGCATTATAGGACCTTAAAAAATTGCTTTGGAATGAAATCAGCAAAAGAAAAGGCATGCAGTCTTGTCAAGGCTTTGCAATTTGCACAATACATGTCAGATTTCTTAGCTGCTACTGTAAAAGTCTCTGTATTCAAATTATATAGTTCGGAAATGTAGAACTAGTTATTAGGAGTAGCAGTCATGACACTTATTTCCTCTTTTTGACTAGTGTACTCTTTGATGAAAAAATATCCCTCACATCCTTTGAAGAAATGATGAGGCTATGGAAACAAGTCAGAGCTGAATTGGTAGAATGAAATGGTAGGAAGGTTAACATTCTCAGAAAAGAGTCCTTAAAACTGGAGTAGGGGATGGATATACCCTTTAGTCAGAAGTAGTCCAGCCTGGACATTGACACCAGGGATAATATTTGCTTATCTTTTGTAGCACAGTTTTATCAGCTTTTATAGAAATGTAATTTCAAGCCTTCATTTGGAAGAAGAAACTCCAATCTTTTCCATTTTGAGTGTTTATAATATACAAACGTGTTCTCTTGAAAAGCAGATTAATTTCAGTGTTCGTTTGGAAAGAAAGCTATGTGGAAGTATTTGATATATGATTTTTAATATTATATTAGTATCCATTATTTCAAAAACATATGTCTCTGTATCGATTTCTTTTCATCAGTTTATGTTGTTCATTATATTCCACAAATGAGTGAGATATATGGTATTTATCTTTCTCTGGCTGCCTTATTTTGCTCAGCATAATGTTCTCGAGTTCCATCCACCCTGTTACAAATGATAAGAATTTCTTCTTTTCTATAGCAGCCTAGTATTCCATTGTGTAGGTGTACCACTGTTTTTTAATCCACTCATCTACTGATGGACACTTAGGCTGTTTCCAAATCCTATTTATTGTAAATTCTGCTGCTCTGAATATAGAGGTGCATATATCCTTTCTTGGATTATATTCCTAGAAGTGGGATTATAGGGTCAAATGGGAGTTCCATTTTTAATTTTTTGAGGAAACACTATACTGTTTTCCACAGTGGCTGCACCAGTCTGCATTCCCACCAGCAGTGCAAGAGGGTTCCTTTTTCTCTGCTTTCTCTCCAGCACTTGTTGTTTGTGGATTTGTTGATGATAGCCATTCTGACAGATGAGATCATACCTCATTGTCATTTTGATTTGCATCTCTCAGATGATTAGTGACTTTGATCATGTTTTTATGTCTCTCAGTCTTCTGTATGTCCTCTTTCGAAAAGTGTCTATTTAGGTTCTTTGCCCATTTTTTTATTGGATA
The DNA here is from genome assembly GCA_027563665.1 of Antrozous pallidus. Lineage (NCBI taxonomy): Eukaryota > Metazoa > Chordata > Mammalia > Chiroptera > Vespertilionidae > Antrozous > Antrozous pallidus. The sequence goes on along the minus strand of CM050519.1, from coordinate 39,122,222 downwards.
GTTTATCTTCCTGTTGTTAAGTTGTATGAGTTCCCTGTAAATGTTGGAGATTAGACTCTTATCAGAGATACTATTGGCAAATAGAGACAAAGAAGCATTAACAGACTGTCAAACTTCAGCAGGAAGACAGGTGAGGTTTGGGGGTGGTGGTGGCAAGAGATCAACCAAAGGACTTGAATGCATGCATATAAGCATAACCAATGGACACAGACACTAGGGGGTCTAGGACATGTTCTGTGAGGTGAGGGAAGCCCGGGGAAGGTCAATGAGGGAAATAGGAGACATATGTACTACTATTTGTAATACTTTAAACAATAAAAAATAAATAAAATAACATGCAGGTATCTTATAAGCATAATATTGAATGAAAGAACTTAATCACAGAAAATAATAGTATGTGTAACTTATTTATATGAGTTCAAAACCATATGAAACTATGGGAATGCTTGATCAGAGAGTAAAACTATTTTTTAAAAGCAAGAGAATTATGAATAAAACCATTAGTTATTAATTAATATTAATAAAATTATAAACAAAACAAAAATATATGAAATGAAAAAGAATGTTTGAGGAAAACATCCATGGATGTTTATATCAGTGGTTATCAACCTTTTTAATGCTGTGACCCTTTAATACAGTTCCTCATGTTGTGGTGACCCCCAACCATAACATTATTTTTGTTGCTACTTCATAACTGTAATTTTGCTACTGTTAATGAATCATAATGTAAATATCTGTGTTTTCTGATGGTCTTAGGCAACTCTGCTAGCGGTTCTCAACCTGTGGAGAGCTGCTGCTGTAGAGCCTAAGACCAATTGTCCCTAACTGCCCTCCCCTGCCACCCTGATTGCCCCCAACTGCCGTCCCCTGCAGGCCTGGGTTCTCCTCCCTCCAACTATCCTCCCCTGCAGTCTTGATAACCCCCACTGCCCTCCTCTGTCAGCCTGGTCACCCCCAATTGCCCTCCCCTGCAGGCCTGATCACCCCCAATTGCCCTTCCCTGCTGGTCATCTTTGACCACATGGGAGCAGCCATCTTGTGTGTTAGAGTGATGGTCAATTTGCATATTATCTCTTTATTATATAGGATTCTTAGCTGAAAGAGAAAGGAATGTAATTAAAATTAGTGTGCTGTAAATTGTTCATAAACCTGGGCGTGTCCATGAGAGTGTGTCTTGCATGTGACCACCTTTCCCACATGTGTTCACATTAAAAAAAAAAAGAAAGATAGGAACTGATGACACAAGGGACTCATATTTACTACTCCACATAACAAGCCAGCAAAAAATAAAATAAAATAAAAAACAGAAATCTCAAAATGAATAAGAAATTCTCTGCCATTATCATCCTGTCTACTCATGTTTTTCTCACTTTTTCCTCTTCCTCTAATATTATTTTTATTCCTTTCACAAACAGTTTCTTTCCAAATCCCTCATTCCCATTTTAAACTCTTTTTTATTTTAAAATTTCATTTTCATCCCTTTATAGTTTCGTTTTTATTGCCATGCTTTTCTCTGCTTCCTGTCCCACCCCACTCGGAAATGAAGGGAGCTCAAAGCAGCAGCTGTGGCTGAGAAAGCTGAGCAGGAAGGGGCAGAGTGAAATGAGCTGATTAGCTGTATGAATACCTCATTCAAGAGGACTTGCTAGCTTTAGCTTACAGCTACTGTACAGATTTTATTGGGGGGGGGTGACATGGAAGAGATTTAATCATATACTGACTCACTGGTCAAGGTCCATCTGGGTCTCATTTTCATTGGAAAGATACTCCCGAATGTCAATATTTAAAGCCTATGGTTCTCTTCATCCCATTTCAGCTCCTCCTGCACAATAACTGGAATGCCTTCTTCACCCTACTGTTTTAGAAGTTCTTTCTTTGCCATCTTTCAAAAATCTCCTAAAACCACATTTCCTTATGGGATTCTTGCTCAATTTTGAAGGAGCAGAGGTAATTTGTTCCTATATATCATTTCCCATTCTATGTATACTTGTACCTTGTCTTTACACATATTATAATTAACTAATTATGCTTACAACCTACCTCAAGGGACTAGGCAAGGCAAGTTATTTGGTTGATTAAAAATTACATCTCTACTTTTCCTTTTTTAACTTATAAGCATTTTTCTTTAATTCCTCTTACCTTTCCAAAACGTTTCTTCAATCTCATGGATACTGCTAGTCTCTTGATACTCTATTTCCCAACCTCATCTCCTTCCATCTCTAAGAAGAGCCATTTGGGCTAGTCTTTTGTGAACAGGGTCCTTTCCTCAAAATATCAACTCTAAACTCCTCAACCCTAATCCTAGTAAATACCCCATTTTCTCCACTCCCACACAGACCACAGAGTGCTACTTGTTCTTTTCAGAAATCAAATGACAGTTATTTCAGGGATGGTGGCCATAATCATAATTCATTGTGGATAAAATATTTGACTCTCCAGCACCATTTGTTAATTTAATACCCAATCCTCCAAGCAGCTATTTCATATCTCCATCCTTCTTCACAATAGATGACACTTTTTTCATGCTTAGCCTAAGGTTTTCCAGAAAAAAAATATCCTCAGCTTCTGATCACTCTTCATAAAAATTTATTTACATCCACTCCCATCCTTATAGCCTTTTTTCAGTCTCAGAGAAAGAAACATTCTTTTTGGAGCTCTCAAACCTTATTCTGTCAGATTTTCTTACCATCCATTTACCTCAGCCTATATATTTCTAAATATATTTACAATGAATACTAATATAATTGATATAATCATTATCCTAATATTTCACTTAACCCTCTCTCCTTATTCTCCCTCCCTTCCAATCAACTTTCTTGAAAATCTAGTTTACTATTATTTCCTTGAAAAGCAGGCCATATTGACTTACTTTCTTTCAGTTTTCAGCTCCTTACTAAAAGGCTCATACTAAAAACATTTCATTCTAACTAGTAATCAATATTTACCTTTATGTGGTAATATACAGATATAGTTGAAAACACAAATAGTGTTATAAGACTTTTTCAACAAATGTCTTCTGTCCCCTTTTCTTTGATAAGAAAACCATTCTCTAATTTTACTTTTAGAATTTAGTTGAAAACTTCTAAATAATATACATATGCTGCTATCTGTTCATCAACTTCAGACAGTATTTGTTAGATTTATATTCTGAGAATTTATACTCTCCTCTCTATATCCAATCTTGTTATTTAGTTACCACATATTTTCATTTCAGTGTTTATATCTTTATAATTATACAGGCTGTTATTTAATAGTGAGCCAAGTAACAAACTAAAACTAGATATTATTGCCATAGAAGTTCCAGAAATAAAACCTTACATTATGTTCAAATGATTTTGCAAAGGTGCCAAGACACTTCAATGGGGACAGAATAGTCTTTTCAACAAAAGCTAAACTATAAAAATCTTAGAAAACATAGGCACAAGTTTTTGTGTCCTTGTTTAGCCAATGGTTCCTTGGGTCTGACAGCAAAAGCACAATCAACAAAATAAAAATAAAAACAGATAAATTAGACTATTAAAATTTTTGTGTTTTAAAGGACACTACAGAGAATGGCCAAAGACCACAAACAGAACGGAAGAATTAGATAATGGTGATGACTGCACAACTCTGGATATACTAAAAGCCCCTAAATTATACACTTTCAAAAGGTGGATTTTATTTTATCCAACTCATGTATCAATTTGCTCTTTTCTTTGTTCCTCATGATATAAATTTTCACAATTTTGTGATACATTTGGAGTCTTTTTCATCCATATTTATCGAAGGACATTTTTTTTTTTACCTACCAATCATTTCTTCCCATGTGGGGAGAATTACATTACTGCAACTCAGATTGTCTTGTACATGTATTCATGCTTCCTTTGAGGAGGTAAAATGATGGTTGTAGTTCAGACCCTTCTTTCTCCTGTAGATAGCTTACTTTTCAGGCTCTCTCCAAGCCCTAATCTTAAAACCTAAGGTTCCATGTCCTGGAATGGTTTGTTACATTGCTTCAGAGTGTTACACTCACTTGGTAGTGCTCTCTCTGGTGTCTGAAACATTCAGATAAGGAGATCCTTTCCTGGTGTCTTCCCACAGTTGTATTCAATCCCTCTCATAGATAGTGGTTCACAGTTACAGAGGCCTTCTAGTTTCTTTGTCAATAATAGTTTACATTGTTTTGAGTCTGTTATTTTTGGGTGAATTTTGACCATCATCTTTACTTACATGAAGTGTTTCATAATGTTTAACTGATCTTCCTGATGTAGCCTCAAGTCCTCCAGTGAGCCCTTCATATTACTGCTGGAGTGAACTAGCAACGCACTGATCATTTCCCTCCTCTGCTCAAAATTCCTTTTAAAAAATTGATTTCTGAGAGGAAGGAAGAGGGAGAGAGAGATAGAAACATCAATGATGAGAGAATCATTGATTGGCTGCCTCCTGCACAGCCCACACTGGGGACGAAGCCCGCAACCTGGGCATCTGCTTTAACTGGGAATGGAACAATGACCTCCTGGGTCATCAGTCAGTGCTCAACCGCTGAGCCATGCTGACGGGGCTGAGCCATGCTGACGGGGCTGCGCAAATTTCCCTTAATTTGGAGCAATTAGGACATGAATTCTATTGTATCTAGCTTATTCATTTACATGTCACCAATATCCTAGGCCTGTGGTCGGCAAACTGCAGCTCGAGAGCCACATACGGCTCTCTGGCCCCTTGAGTGTGGCTCTTCCACAAAATACCACAGCCTGGTTGAGTCTATTTTGAAGAAGTGGCATTAGAAGAAGTTTAAGTTTAAAAAATTTGGCTCTCAAAAGAAATTTCAGTTGTTATATTGTTGATAGTTGGCTCTGTTGACCAGTGAGTTTGCCTACCACTGTCCTAGGCATATCATTCTCACTTGTCCTAGAAGAAAGAAACTATGAATTATTTATAGTATATAGGATCTAGCACAATAACATGTTTAAATATACAGCACCTATTCACAGTGATGCTATACTTGGGTTAATTGCCTAGTTTTTTTAAAAGCAGACAATAAAAAAATAGATTTTCTAATGCCATTTCTTTTTGTTTAAGTATCTTTTCAATTTTACAGTTCCTAGGACTCTGATATTTCACAAATAACTAAGGACATACATCTTTCTATGAAGAGCTTAGAAGTAACTGTCATTCTTTTTTAGAAGAGGTTACTCAGATGAGTAGTGATATGATCAAGGTCACAAATATAATCAAGAGGTGCAATGATAGTGGCATAGACAGAATCAGATAACGATTCACAGAATATAGCAAGGAAGGCCAGGCATACTAAGCAGGGAATGACGATGGATATATCAGATAGATAATTCTACAAACTAACATGCCTCATATGAAATAATAAAATCCTAACCACACAGGAAGAGATAAAATCAGGAATAAGAGAGGCATACTCTGAATCACATATAAAATAGCTGTCCTCTCACTGCAATTTTAATAAAAAGAATCCTACAGACAAAAACCAAAGATAATGCTCCCAACAGAGGTTTTTCCAACGTTAAAACAATGCTAGTCAGAAATCAGCATATCCTTTTTCTCAAGTGATATTACATAGGTCTAAAATAGTCCATTTAGTCCTATCTAGTTCTCAGACTCTTCCTCATTTTTTTGTTTTTGAATGCTGACCTAATTTTCCTACTGAATTTATGGCCTGATATAACTACCTTATACAGTTTTGGATTTAAATGCTTTTAAAAAATTATTGAAGTTATTGAGGTAGCATTGGTTAATAAATGTACGTAGTTTTCAGGTGTATAATTGTATAATACATCATTTGTATATTGTATTGTGTGTTCACTGCCCAAAGTCAAGTCTCTTGCCATCACCATTAAAAATGCTTTTTAAAAGGACATGATCTCACACTATTTTTTGGACTGTTTGCATTCCTTTCTTTCCCTATTTCACTGAAGTCATGCTCATAAAGAACACTTCTTTCTTCCTCATAGACTTAGGTTTTCAAAGTCTCTTTATCCTTCACTCTTTAAGGACCTAATCAGCTGAATCACTCTGGTGGTTGAAGTCACAGCCTTGGTAGCCCTGACCTGGGGTGGAGCCAGTCCTTCCAGTCTACTCTGAAAGTTCAGGACAGTATGGAGGGGCTTATGTTGAATTTGTCAGAAAGGCCACGCTATACCAAAGATCATTAACTTTTAAAAAGTAGTTATTTCTGGTCTGGCAACTAAGAAAAGTATCCTTTCAATTATTTCTTATATAACCACGGAGAGCAAATATAATGAAGCAAGCCCTGTAGAGTCCACGTCAGAAAAGAAGGGGAGAGGAGGTTTCTGATTCAATTTCACTCATTCTTCTTTTTGAAGGATGATGTGTGGGAAGAAACTGATAGATTCTCTCTTTCCCTCTCCACTTATCCCTTAGCTATGTCAGATCAATATACAAGCCACTGGAAATGTGTGTATCTGTCAGTGGTACTTGACAGTTGAGTTGTCAAGAAGAAAGAATACCATATTTTATGACTAACAGAGAGATTCCAGTAATAGCTCCCATGTTACTGTAAGCTTCCCCTTCATGTGTAAATTCCATAACTTGAGTAAGTGAACTCTATTCTTAAAAACTCTTACTTCTCTCTTCAGGAACAATCCCCGCCCTACTTATCTTCTTTCAAAATTATTTATCTTTTCATTATCCTTTTGGCTCTTTCATTACCTCTACACATCTCAACCAGAAAAGCATCTATAATAAAAAAAGCATAATATGCTAATTAGACTGGATGAAGCTGGGGCTGTGAGGGAAGCCTGGTCCCAGGTGCCCAAGGGAATCCTGGGTCCCAGGTGCCAGAGGGAAGCCAGTGCTGGCAGCTGGGGAAAGAAAGTCCTACTTTTGCACGTATTTCATGCATCGGGCCTCTAGTCTGATTATAATTGTTGAAGTCACCTATGCATTCTAACAAAACAAACAAACAAAAAATACCTGCCAAATATGCCTCTAATGTGGGCTCAGTAACCTTCCAAACTGTTAGGGCAGTTAATTTTTAGACCCTCTTGTTCTGATTTTGGAAAGTGTTCAGGCTTCAGGAGGGCCCCGGGTAATTTGGGGGGCAATATGGAGGAGGCCAGCCCTCTTTCTGAACGAACAGACCATGGTTAATATACTTTGTTTGGAGAAGGTTTGCCAAAAACGACTCTTCTACCCTGCCTGAAATCTCTTTCCTCTTGCCACACAGCTTGACAACCTGCCAATTAGAATTGTTTGGGTAACATTTGCTTTTAAAATGCCATGACTCCCAGGAGGCTCATTCCAATTGCTTTATTTCTAAACTCAAACTCAGCTCAATCTTCTTGAACAGAACATGAATATGGATGTGGGAAGAAAATAATGGATTTTGCAGCAGATAAGACCTCATCATAGAGTGCTAACAAAATAAGGAAGTTAGACAGACACTTGTCAGCAACAGGGCAATGGGAACAGGACTTGGAGGGGACCAAGAAAGACTGCAGAGTTAGCTATTTAGTCACAAAACAACAAAATAAGGTGTTATTTTATTTGTATATGCTTTTCTTTCACCAATAAAAAAATGGAGTTCAAAGAGGTTATCACTTTCTCAAAATCTATTGACAAATGGTCCAGCTGAGATGAGGATTCAGGTGTGTCTGGCTCTGGAATCAGTGCCCTTGACTATAGCAAGCACTGCCTGGGTCTGGCCACTGGGAAGGGCAGGCACAACTCCTGATTCCCTGATAGGAGCAGGGACCACCGAGTTTGGGCTCTCCCCAGCATCCTCCCTGTTGTAATTAAACCCTAATTCCAGCCATCTTCTCTTCAATTGGTTTTCAGGACTCCATAAAATAGTGAACTTGGAAAAATGCCGCATTTGTTTTTTGTGGTCTTACTGTGATCGAGTATAATCAATTCCACATAAGTAAAGTAACAAACATTAGAAGATTCCAAGTTCCACTTTTTTGGGGGTCGCTCACACATCTGCTGCTGCACAAAGGTGAAGAGCATGGCACACAGAATCACAGTTATGAGTTCAAATCACTACTCCATATTTTACCAGCTGTCTGACCTGCGGTACGTTCTTCAGCCTCTTCAGACCTTACTTTCCTCATATGGAAAATGGGGCTGAAAAATTTCTCTTTTAGGATTGAAGTGATGATTCAATGAGGTAATATATATAAGGCACAACTGGCATAGAGTGAGCACTTGAAAAAGGTCAGCTAGAGATTGCTTTACTTAAAAACTGTTTTTAGTTCTTGGGGCATTTTTAGAATTCAGAATTGTGTATTTTTATATATGAATATAGAATATATATTTTTTAATTTTACACAACTAGTTTAGCAGTTCATTTAATGTAACAAAAAATAAACCAAAATTTTAGCCTACCCAGGTGGCTCAGTTGGTTGGAACATTATCCCCTACACCCGTGGTCAGCAAACTGCGGCTTGAGAGCCACATGCAGACTCTTTGGCCCCTTGAGTGTGGCTCTTCCACAAAATACCACGGCTTGGGCGAGTCTATTTTGAAGAAGTGGCATTATAAAAAGTTTAAGTTTAGAAAATTTGGCTCTCAAAAGAAATTTCAGTTGTTTTACTGTTAATATTTCACTAATGAGTTTGCTGACCACTGCCCTACACCAAAAAAGGTGGTGATTTAATAACCAGTACATACCTAGGTTGTGAGTTCACCCTGTTGAGGCACAAACAAGGGGGCAACCAATGCATGTTTCTCTCTCTCAAAAACAAACAAAAAAATCAATAAACATATCCTGGGGCAAGTTTTGAAAAAAAAATACAATTATAGAGAGAAATGGACATTATGTCTTTTAGCAGAGTCTTTATTTCTCACAAGGTTGAGAATTAATAATCGGCACTGTTTTTTTTTTGTAGCTATTTTATCAAGTTTAGAAATATTTCTAAGAGTATAGGGTCCAAGAGACTAAGTATTGCAATTTGGCTTAAAAAGTTTCCAAATTCAGTAAATCTAAACATTAATAGGTGCCATATAAATTAAACTTGATTGATACACATAGGTCTTTCTGCAACCTATGTCTTCTTAAAATCTGTTCCATTCTTTAACACCATTTTATTAAGCTTTGGTTTGTAGATTAATGCTTTTTCTTCCAAGTATAAAATAAATGTAATAAATAGCATACTTAAAGCAGCATTTTTGACCTGGTAATATTCAATTTTTTAGGCAAGAATGTGCTTAACAAGCCAAAGTTTTTAAAAAAAGTGACTGTAAGGGCTGTGATGACAGTTTTCATACCATTTTCAATGCACATTCTGTGTATTTCTTCTATATCTGAGAATATGTTTTACATACATTTTCTAGAAAAAAACATGTTTAGTTTCTCAATTATCATCAAATATTTAAAAGAGAATATAAAAATGAAAGGCCATCATTATAGTTATCCTAGTGGAAAGCACTAAAATTTCTAGGCTGGTTGTAACCCTAGACAACCTTCACCATCCTTAGAAGTGTCTCTTCAAACAGTGATGAAATCATTGCCCATAGTGGGCACTGAGTAGAACCTGTGTCTCTATTAAAAAGGAAATAAGTTCACTCATGTGTAGCTGCAGATATATTTTTTCAGGACTTTGAAGTCTCCTTTCAAATAAAAGCAGTGGAAAATTTAAAAAACCATTTAGTGGGCACTGTTAGTTTTACTGTGAATGTAACTGAATTTCAGTTACAACTCAAGTCAGCTTAAAGATGTTACCCATTAAAATATGCCTCACTTGTAAACATTTTAACAACACTATCCTACATAATAAAAAGCTAATATGCTCATTAGGCCAACAGCAGAATGAAATTCCAGAAAGACCAGTGGGCAGGGGCAGGGCAGGTAAGCATGGGCTACCAGGCCAGCCGTGATGATCCCAGCATCCCCCCTCCCACAGAGGCTGGTGCCTCCATTGAGGTGGGATGAGGCGTGACTGTGGTGATTCAACCTCCCATGACCCTCCCACAGCTGCCCACCCACCACTGGGGAGAAGGGATGAGGACAGTTCTAAGGAGGAGCAAGCCCAGCTTCTGGTTGAGCAATGCACTCCCCGTCCCATACAGCCAGAAGCCAGGAGCCAGGCTTATGGCTGGCAAGCACAGGGGCCATGGCAGGAGCCTCTCCCTCCTCTGGACAGCGCTAAGGATGTCCAACTGCCAGCTTAGGCCCGCTCCCCAAGGGCAGGCATAAGCAGTCAATTGGACATCCCCTGAGGGCTTCTGGATTGCCAGAGGGCACAGGCTGGGCTGAGGGACTTCCATCCCCCACCGAAAATTGAATTTAATGCATTGGGCCTCTAGTTTTTTTTCTTTTCTTTCTTTTTTTTCCTGTTTTTATTTTTATTTATTTTTTTAATCTTTATTGTTCAGTTTATTAATTATATTGTTTCCCCTTTTTATCCCCCTATAGCTCCCCTCCACCCTGTACTTATCCCACCCTCCACCCTCATCTCCCCCTCCCCACTGTCCTCTCCCATTGTTGCAAGATTTTTATCCAGTCTCTTGCTGTACTTCCAACAACACTTTTCTCCCCAAGAATTGTCAGTCCATTCCCTCTCTATGTCCATGATGCTGTTATATTCACCAGTTTATCCTGTTCATCAGATTATCAATTCTCTTGATTTTTAGATTCATTTGTTGATAGATGTGTATTTGTTGTTCATAATTTATATTTTTACCTTTTTCTTCTTCCTCTTCTTAAAGAATATCTTTCACCATTTCATATAATATTGGTTTGGTGGTGATGAACTCCTTTAGCTTTTTCTTATCTGCAAAGCACTTTATCTGACCTTCAATTTCGAATGCTAGCTTTGCTGGATAGAGTAATCTTGGTTGTAGATTCTTGCTATTAATTATTTTGAATATTTCTTGCCAATCCCGTCTGGCCTGCATCGTTTCTGTTGAGAAATCCGCTGACAATTGTATGGGTGCTCCCCTGTAGGTAACCAACTGTTTTTCCCTTGCTGCTTTTAATATTCTCTCTCCATCTTACGCTCTTGGCATTTTAATTATGATATGTGTTGGTGTGGTCCTCTTTAGATTCCTATATTTTGGGGTTCTGTGTACTTCTTGGGCTTTTAAGTCAGTTTCTTTCACCAGGTGGGGGAAGTTTTCAGTCACTATTTCTTCAAGTAGGTTTTCATTATCTTGCTCTCTCTCTTTTTCTGGCATCCCAATAATTCAGATATTGGTATGCTTGAGGTTGTCCCAGAGGCCCCTTACACTATCTTCAATTATCTGAATTCTTTTTGTTTCTTGCTTTTCCAGCCGAGTGGATTTTGCTTCTTTGTATTTCGAATCTTTGACTTGGTTCTTGTGGCCCTCTGGACTGCTTTTTAGGACTTTGTGTAATATTTTTTAATTCAGTCAGTGTATGCTTGATTTCTAGTTGGTCCTTTTTCATATCCTTGAGAGTCTTGTTCATATCCTCAGAGGTCTTGTTCATTTCCTTGAGGGTCTCATTCATTTCCTTGTAAGTCTCATTCATTTCCTGGTTGGTCTTGTTTATTTCATCATAGTTCTCATTAAGTTCATCGGCCTTTTCTAGGAGCCTCTTGAAAAGCCTTATAACCGTGGTTTTGAACTCTATGTCTAGTCGTCTTTTTTCCTCCATTTCTTTCACGCCTGATTTCTTTCCATATCTCTGCATGGTGGCTGCTTTATGTGGTAGATATCCTCAAAGGGACAGTGGCTCAGCCTCCCCAGTTACCTGAGGTGGGTACTCTTACTGCAATCCTTTATGGGTTGTACAGTATTTTTTGAATTTAAACCACTTCTTGGTTCTTGTTAGCCCTAGGAGGGTTTAACTTCTAGGCCAATTGGCTGTGAAGGGAGACTGTGTTCAGGTTGGATGGGCGGAGTCTCTGAGCTGCACAGGCAGCCTCAGTGTCAGCTATGTCGTATGCGGCGCTCACGTGCACGGGTCTCTGTTGGATGGGGATGGCTGCAGGCACCTCCAAGAGAAAGCCGCTAGTCTCTTCCCCTTGCCAGACAACTCTGCCTCTCCCCAAATGAGTCTGCACACCCAAAGTCTCGCCCAGGGTTGTAAAACATGTGGTTTCCAGGACCAGGAGACAAGTTTCCAGGGAGCAAATCGCGCGTCTGTGCTGTGGCACAGTTTAAGTGCGCGCAAACTTCTTTTTCAAGTATCCGGCTTCTCTGCAGACTAGGAGACCTCTGCAGTGCCCGGCTTCCAGGGTGTGTCCCCCGGACCTCGGACCTCGCCTAGCACTGGGGAATCCGTCTAGTGGGACGTCTCCGCCCTCCCCGTTGGCGAAATCCAGCTGGGGTTGCTGCTCCAGCCACCGCCCAAGCGAGCGCGACCAAGACGCCTCCTCACTTGTTTCCGCACGATCTTCAAGGCTGTGCTCCCGCCACTCTTCTGAGTCTCAGTGTCCCACCTTTACTTTTATTTGTGGAGTTTTCACTCAGCCAGCTTTCTGGTGATTCTGGGTGATGTTTGTTTTGTTGTTATGTTGTAATTTTTAAATTGTTGTGTGGGGCAGAAAAATAGGTGTTTACCTATGTAGCCATCTTGGTTCTCTCTCGTTTTTTTAATACATAAGAAAACAGAGCTATAGATTGTTGATTGTAAATACAAGGCTTTTAACAGATTATATTGACTATACATATGCATGTTTATTATAATAGTAGCACATTTGTGATTCTTTGGAATTATTATTAATTACAAAGGAAAACTGAGTGAAAATATACCTGCTAAACTATTCTAGGGAAATGCTTCAGAAAGACAAAATTTATCTAGAAAACAGGTGATGTTCTTAATGATGGCTATGAACTGAATATTTGTGTTCCCCCAAATTTTTATGTTGAAGCCTGAATACCCAATGTGATGGTATTAAGAGTTGGGCCTTTGGGGAGGCAATTAGGTTATGAGGGTAGAATCCTTATGAATGAGATTAGTATTCTTATCAGTGTACAAAACAAGAAGGGCAAGAAGTTGGCAGGATATGGGCCTTCACCAGAACTATGCTAGAGTCTTGATCTTTAACTAGCCAGTCTCTAATGGTGTGAGAAGTAAATGTTTGTAGTTTTAGCAACCCAGTCTATGAAATTTTGTTATAGTAGCCCAAACTGACTATGGCAGTGATATTCTTTCAAAAGTATTCATTGTTCTTCATCCTAGGCTTCCTCTTCTCATTCCTTTCTCCTCCATTCCCTTCCTTTGATTTCGTGAGGAATTCAATCCTAAAGGCACTAGATGGGGCAGGGCAAGATAAACATCCATATTGAAGAACATGTGGATTACATGGGCCCAAGAATTCTGTTGAGGATTTTTATTGCAGGGTATAAATGGAAAGTCAAATAGGATGAGGAGGGAATTCATGCTTGATAGTAGCTTAGTAAAGAGTATCAGGGCACACACAGGCCAACGAGAGGGGGACCTCAAAGAGGGAAAGAACAGTATGGTGAATTAGACACAAAGAATGCTGTCTTCTGGGGTTGGAGGGTGCCTGGTACAAGTGGAAGAGCCAAGGGCATGTGAAGAAGGCAGCTAGAAGGGCTGGGGACAGGCACAGGGAGCTGGTGCCTAAAAAGAGAGGGGAGATCACCCACATGGGGGAACAACCTGGCACAAGAAGTTGGAGCTCAAGTGGAATGAGAAAGGTATTTGGGCAGGGGCGTGGTTACATAGTCCTTGGAAATTTGTTATGTACAGGGATAGTGATCAAACAAATATATAAAAGATAATGGGTATCAAGCTTTTAAGTATAAGCAAAAAGAATTACAAATACAGAATGTGAGAAAGCTCTGAAGTATTGAATTAAAATTGGCAGTATCATTGTGAAATGATGGTCTTCAATAGCTAGCTAACTAGCTGGATAGAGAGATGGAGACATAGTGTTGTGGAGTGGATGCTAGTGAAAGACCACTGGAGTCCAGACCAAATTAAATTTAGGGAGCTTTTATTAGTCGGCCCGGGAACCGCTCTGCCATCCTTCATGCAGGGAGATCAGAGAGCAGCCTGACCCTCTGTGCAAGACCACTTTTAAGTACGTTAACCACATCCTATTTTTGTACAACGAGCAACCCAAGGTAAAACAGTTTTTCCCAAGCTACTTTAGACTCATGCCATTGATGACCATGCCACCCACAGGGTCATCCTGTTCTTCAGAAAGCTGACAATGTTCTATATTGCAAGGCCTACATGCTGGGAAAGGGCCTTGAGACTGTATCTCCAGGCCTGACCTGGTGTCAGCACTGACTACTCTATCTGGGGTATAGTCCACGGCCTCAGTAGTGCTCAAAAAATTCCCACTCTATAACATTCCCCACTGGTTTTATGTACATGAGTCAAATCATTGACTCTTTGGGTCATTGTTGGCGAGGTAGTTATATTGACCCATGAGGACTATGAGCTTGAGAGAATTAATTCTCTGCTGAATAGAGTCAGTGGCCTGTTTAAGATAAGGGCTTAAGTCAGGTGTGATGAAGCCACGTCGGGATCCCATCAACCTTGACTGCTGTGGAGATAGTCTTTTCCAGGTAGGAGTCAGTCCTTGTATGACAAATTTCTTTACCCAAACAGAGTCACCAGGGTAGAAGGATGGACCAGATCAGAAGTTGGTACTGCTTTCTGAGTGGACTGTAAAGCCTGTAAGAGCTTGAGTAAAGATTGGTTATGGATTTCAGCTTTTCTAGATTGGGTTTCCATATAAGCTGGTGATGTGGGTAGGTCAGGGTTTGGAAGAGTCACTAGAATCTATAGAGGTCCCACTGGTTTTAGGGCAGCCTCCCGGGCTGCTTTATCTGCTTTATCTGCAGCCTCATTCCCTCTTGCTTCTGGGGAGTCCTCTTGTCTCACATAGGTAGAGAGTGCTAGTTGGCCCATTGTCCTTGCTCTGCTCATATCTGTCTAACTGCCTAATATATTACGTCAAGGATCTTGTCTTTGAATCCTTTTAGGGAAAATGGATGTTAGTGGGCTCTTCTAGCTACTTCCTGCTGAGGTGGATCAGAAATTTCTCTCAGAGATCCTTGCTATCTGTCAGAGGGACAATGAGGCCTGGGAACAGAAGGAGTTGGGCTTGTGACCTTGCAGAGACAAACTGTAACAAATGATCTGGTGGAAGGGAAAGAAAACCTTTCAGTTTTAATAACTTCTATTGAAATAGAATTTTTCTCCTCAAAATTATCCCCATGTTTATTAAATTAGCCAAATCAAGACTAATTTATCTATTGCATTTAATTTGGCCTGATTGTTTGCATAAACATAACAAGAACGGTAACCAACTACCTTTGCTGGAAATTCATGATTGCTTTAAAACATGATACTCCAACATGTGCTGGGGGGTAAGGGAGGCTGGGGGGAGGATAATGGGGGGGAAGGAAAACATATGTACTAATATTAAATAAAAGTTACACTGCAAAACAATCAATAAAAATATATTAAAAAATAATAAATTAAAAATAAAAATAAAATCGGATGTTAGACATGGCATGAAAAAAATAAAAAAATAAAACCCTTGGAAAATTAAAAAAATAAAATAAAACATGATACTCCTGTCAAATTTTCTGGTTAATAAAACCACTATTGGAAACTGGTCTTATTGAATTTATGCAAATAACTGTATTGCCATGATTTGTTTATTCAGTATTGCCAAATTTTGGAGGAATTGTATAAGGAGAAAAACACACTGACCTACTTTAAGATAGAATTTTCCTTGCCAGTCTTTTTTATGAACTTTCTAAAATAATATTTTCTGAAATTATTTACTCTTTCTGGCTTACTGGCCTGTATTATTTGATTTCTTTACAACATATCTCTTCTCCTTCTTATCACATGCACAATCACTTTCATAAATACTTCTAAATTAGCCTTCAAAATTTCTTTCTATGTCCTTTAAAAATGCATAACCATGCCTCAGACCTTCTACTCAGTATTCCTTATTCGTTGAAACCTCAATCCTTTAATGATTCCTAAACAGTAAACAGATAAAATTTCTTAGCTTAACATTTATGACTCTTAGACTTACTGTGCTTAAATGTCCTAATATTCCACCACTGCCCAAGAACTACCCAGCTGTAAATGGGGCAGAGACATATCCACTGTGTTTTGCCAGCATAGTTCAGATAAGCAAGAAACCAAGGACACCAGCAGAGCGGGTTGTACCCAACAAAATCAACAAAAACCTATCTCTTCCTGCTCTCTCCACCAGTGGCCTTCCCTTTTCTGCATTAACCATTTACACTGTCTTTAGCAGGGGAAATAAGGCAAGCAGTCTGAGATCCTGTATAGCCAGGCTTTTTACACTTAAGGAAGAGCTTCTCTCCCTCCCAGATTTTCCTTCTTTTTTCCAAGGTCCCAGAGGATCTCAAATCCTCCTTCTCCTTCACCACTTCTGATATTTCCAACCATCCCTTGTTCCCCAGCCTAGGGCTCCTCTATCTCAGCAGGCTGAGAGTGAATTCTGCTTCTTCCACCCTTTCTCACACCTGCTCTGGAGCAGTTTTTGGCTCCAGAGGACTCACTGTAAATCTATTGGGAAGGGCAGGCAGGTCGCAGTTCTCAGGACCACATGATTCTCTGTTTGCTAGGAGAGCTGAAAAAGGCAGTCTACAAAGCAGTTAATTATGATTAATCTTAACCCAACAAACCTTTGTTTAAACTTCTCTGGATTGGCAACCTTCACTAATTAACCCTAGAATTCCAAAATTTTAACTAATACAGCAAAATTATAAATTAAGAAAAAGCAATTAAATGTTTTCTACTGTTGAACAACTCCAAGACCATGCGGGTTCCTGGGAACTGACGGGTCTATTCCAGCAACGAGGATGGTCCAGAGATGGGGGATACTGACGACACCTTGCCATGCTAGCAGTCGGCAGCTGTGCATTGCTGCAGGCAGCCCAGGACCAAACCAGAGAGGATGGAACTTGCATTGCCCCCATGTGTCCACCATCCGGATACCATTGCTGACATGTACACATAAAGAACTATTTGACATTGAAACTGAGACTCAAACATTTTTTGTTCTTACACATTTATTTCTAGTATGCAGATGCAAGATATTTTTGAAGAAAAGAAACAGGGGAGAGTGATTGATATAAAGGCAGCTACAGGGGGAAGGCTGAGGAGGGTGGGGGGAGGGTGCGGTGGGAGATCAACCGAAGGACTTGTATGCATGCATATGAGCATACCAATGGATGCAAGACACTGGGCTGGGGGGAGGGGGGCAGGTTGAGATGTGTGCTGGGGGGTAGGGAAGGCTGGGGGAAGGACAATGAGGGGATAAAAGGAAAACATATGTACTACTATTAAATCTAAATTATACTGCAAATAAAATAAAAAATATTTAAAAACATGTTCTCTACTGTTTTCCCTCTAAAGCAGGGTTTGCACTATCTTTAAACAAACTAAACAAAAGAAAGAGATAAATGCTCTCATGTATAGAGCCAGACAACACCAAGTATCTTTCACTTCACATAGACTCTCACACTTACATTTAAACACCAGACAGTCTGATTTTTTGACTTCTGGGGAGGTGATCAAGCTCCCCCTTCCATTCACTGGGATATGGGAAAACTGGCCATTCCTGCTCACAAAATTTCTGTAAATCAAAAGCATTAATGGAGGCTCGTAATCATCTGCTTGCTGCTTGAATTCCTGAAAATTTTTCAAAAAACATTGCAGAGGAATACAGACAACATGAAGCAGACTGACCCATTCTAATGATAGAGACAATTAGACCACAATAACACAGAATAACAAAGACAATAACAATCAACTGAGAATCACCAGGTACCGTCATGCACCGGGATCTGGTCTTGGAAGTAGTGCTGCATCCAGCCTTCCAGAGACCCCAGATGGGTGCCCACAGAGCCAGAAACAAGTTCCTTACTGGTAAGAACCAGATTCAGATGGCTCTTGTCAGAGTCAATCAGGAAATTTAGCAGGCGGTGTCTCCAACTTCTACCAGTCCTGGGGCTGAGGAACATCTCTCAGAGATCTCCCCCTGGGTGGGAGAGTCTGGGGACCCTGGTGGGCTCTGGTCACAGGACCAGTCAAAGGCTGTAGAAAATATTTCTAGGCAAAACATTTTCCAGTATATATTTCTTTCTCATCAAGTTAATAGTATTCTTCTCTCATGATCACTTTCTTTTAGAAAAGTTTATTCCTATGGGGGGAAATTAAAATAATATAATTTCATTAAAAAAAATTAGACAAAGCTATCTTTCAGCTTGTATACCATGCCCATTATCTGCTTTCTTTTCTTTTTTCTATTGATTTCAGAGAAGGGAAGGGAGACCAAGAGAGGGATAGAAACATCACTGAGGAGAGAGAATCATTGATCAGTTGCCTCCTGCACATCCCCTACTGGAAACGAAACCCACAACCCAGGCAGTGTCTTGTCCTGGAATTGAACCATGATCTCCTGTTCATGCGTTGATATTTAAGCACTGAGCAACACTGGCTGGGCTACTTTCTTCAAAGTTATTGTCATACTATAGGCCTGGTTCATAAAATTTATACACCCAGGGTGGGCCCCTCTTTCAGTTCAGGAGCCCTTGGGAGATGTCTGACTGCTGCCACGGAGATGGGAAAGGCTCCTGCTACCACCGCTGCACTTGCCAGCCATGAGCCCAGCTTCTGGGTGAGCCGTGTTCCCCCTGTGGGAGCTCACTGACCACCAGGGGACAGCTCCTGTGTTGAGCAGGATCGGGCCAAAATCAGCTCTCCAACATCCCCAAAGGAGTCCCAGATTGCGAGAGGGTGCAGGCCAGGCCGAGGGACCCCACCAGTGTATGATAGGAGCTGGGGAGGGACAAGGGAGGTTGGTCAGCCAGGGAGGGACTGCAGGAGGGCTCCAAGGCATGTCCAGCCCATCTCGATCAGTCCTGATCTGCCGGACCCTAGCAGCAAGCTAACCTACTAGTCAGAATGTCTGCCCCCTGGTGGTCAGTGTACATCATAGCCAGCAGTTGAGTGGCCTTAGCATATCATTAGCATATTATGCTTTGATTGGTTGAGTGGATGACCAGATAACTGGACACTTAGCATATTAGGCTTTTATTATATAGGATGAACCATAAAAAAAACAGTTCTATTAGTGGAGTTCTATTAAGTCAAGTTACACTACTTCTGTACCACTCTACTGTACATTCAACTAACTGTGACTGTGGTGGCTTTAGCTGAAAGAACCTGAGCTTCTGAGTTAGGCATATCTATATTTGAATTCTAAGTCTACTGTCTACCATTGTGCAAAATGCCTATTAGCATTTAACCTCCATTTCCTCTTTTGGAATAATGACCAAAGTGACATCCAGCTCAAAGGGCTATAATGAGAATTAAATGAAATAATGTAAAAAGTTGTCATTTGAAATAGTTGCTATTACTATTATCATTCTCTCCAGGTACACAGAGTTCTTATTTAAATAATTTTATTAATTATTACTCTCTACCCATTTTTTCTAATATCTCTGCCTGCTCTGAATAATATTTAACTCTCCCCAGTTACATATTTATGAATAGTTGATTAATGAAAAGTCTTACTTCTCAGCTGCCTTTAATTCTTCATGCACATAATTATTGCTCATTATAATGGCATCTCCATGAAAGATGGTCTCCCACTATCCTAGAGAAAATGAGATGGGTGAAATGAGGGTCTTTGCTGGGGGTAGTTGGGAAAAGAGTCCTGGCTCAGCCTGGACTGTTTACTCTCACATCTGTTAACATTTCATATTGTGCCCACATTATGTTATTGGAAGAGATACTCTCCATTAATGAATATATTCATATACTATATATAAAAAATCAGTAACTTTAATAAGGACTTGAGAAAGAATGAACACATGTTGATTATAGATGCTTGAAAAAAAAGTTCTACATAAACAGAATTTAGATACTTTTTAATATCTTCGGTATTTTTTGTCATGGCAAGCTTACTAATGTACTAGTCTTGTCACATGTCACAACAGATTTGGTTAACAGCTCAATATAGAAAACAAGAGATTTTTCCATTGAGAATCAGAATGTGAATTTCAAGTCTCCAGCGATTCCTATGCACATTAAAGTTGGAGAAGCACTATTGTATGTAATATTCTTTCAGCAAAAGAAAAGTACGTGCATTATGATTCTATTTTTGACTCCACAAAGTATGGCTCAGTTAATAGAAAAAAAGAATAGATAAATAGACATCAAACATAATACACAGTGATTATTTCTGGGGACTGTGCTTTTTATTTCATCCTTTTGCTCATATTTTCTAAATATTCAGTGCAAATGTGTATTATCTATAATAATAGAAGTGTGATATGCAAATTAGACCAAACAGCTGAATGATCTTTCAGATATCCTTCTGAATGAAGCTGTGGCAGCAGGGGCTAAGGCAGAGGCTGTTAGGGGAGACCAGGCAGGCAGGCAAGTGGTTAGGCATGATCAGACAGGCAGGCAGAGGGGTTAGGGATGACCAGGCAGGCAGGCAGACGAGCAGGTAGGAGCCAGTGGTTCTGGATTGCAAGAGGGTGCAGGCTGGGCTGAGGGGACCCCATCCCACCCTCCAGCCCTCACCACCATCCCACCCCCATGCATGAATTTCATGCCCTGGGCTTCTAGTTATTATAATAAAAGATCACTATAAGTATAAAAAACAAACAAGAAGCAAATTTTGTATAGTTGCTAAAAGTTTAGGGTTTGTCTTCAGATAGGTTCAAATTCAATTCTCATATCTATCTTTACTGTATGTCAGATTGAGAAAGTCACCTGAGTTCTGATTTCTTCATCAATAAAATGGAGGTAATGATGACTACCTCATGGGGTGGGTATAAAGACTAAATAACAAAAACACATTACCAATGTTCTTAAAATGCTGTTTATTAGGCACATAGCCATCGCTAAATACACTGTTGATGTTATTCCAATTGGTCTTGTAATTGTTCACAGAAGACAATGTGATAAGTAGGAAATAAGCTGCTTAGCTAAGTTTGGAACCTAGAATTCCATTTTATAGTGTTTTTTTCTTTATTGTTGATACTATTATAGATGTCCCTCATTTCTCTACTTCCACCCATCCCCTCCTTTCTGGACTTTGATAGACACTCCCTCTCCCCAACTGGTGGGCGGAGTTATGATGTAACTGGCATCTGCCACAGAGACATTGAGCCACCAATCAAGTGCTTGCTGAGTGCCCTGTGTCCCACCCCTTCCTGATCCGTCCTGGGCCCAACCCCTGCTTGTTCCTGCTTTTAAAAGGTGTCTCAATGCGATAAGTGGCACCTTTTCTCCCCTGAGGCAGTCCGGAAGGTGGTCTGGCTGGGTCCCTTCTCCTCCCCCCTCCCCTGGTTTCTCTGTCTCCTCCGCTGGGCCCTTCCCTCAAAGGTGCCTTTACCCCACACGTGAGCTCTTTGTCCCTTGGGAAGGGTCTATAAAGTCTGTATCCTGGTACCCTGGTCTCTCTGTCCCATCTGTTTCATCTTTCAGTCATCACCACACTATTGTCTGTTGATGGACTATGCATATATCTTCTTTGACTGATCTCTTCATTTTTTTTACAGTCCCCCTTCCATCCCCTTTCCTCTCAGTCTGTTCCATGTATCCATGCTTCTGGTTCTATTTTGGTTGTCAGTTTATTTTGCTCATTGGATTCCACATATAAGTGAGGTCATGAAAGGAGTTTTTAGGAGTAAATTAGTCAGGTTTAAGGAGTTTTAGAAATAAAGAGGGTCCATGGGGGAGAATTACAAAGCTGGGGAGGGGGTGCTGAGAGCTGCCAAAAGGTATACATTCACAAAGAACTAAAGGCACCACAGCCGAAAGGGAAAAGAAGATACCCATTCACAGAAGATAAGGGGGGAGCCACAGGGAGTAGAGAAACAAAAGGGAGAAAGAGGAAAACAGATGTTCACAGGGAACAGAGAATTCTACCACAGGAGGTGGAGAAAAAGTTGGGGGGGGACCCTTTGTGGGGTTTGAGCTCTGAAGCTGCTGTAGTGACCAATCAGAGGGGATATCAGGACACAAAGAACTGCAACCTATATAAACCTTAGAAAAGAAGGACTTAGTGGGTCTCTCCCTTGAAACCCCTTCCCCACGTGGGAGTCTGTGCTTATTTCCCATAAATTCTCACCTTTTCCTATACCAACTTCTGTCCATGACTTCATTCTTCTAATCCACCTGGACAGGGAAATCACTTTGCATCCTGCCCAGAGAAAAACCACATATTTCAGTCCTATGGTATTTGTCTTTCTCTGTCTGACTTAGTTTGCTTAGCATAATAATCTCCAGATTCATCCCTGCTGTCACAAACGGCTTTTAATCATAGGATACTGAAATATCAGGTGAACCATAAAGGAATAATATAATTTAATCCATATGGTATCATCACACCCATAAAACATAGAGGAGCGCCAAGTCCCGAGATCACGCTTAACTGTGTATTACTAGTAAAGAGCAACTAATGTCTTGGCTTTTAAGAAAACAGTCTAAGGAACGTAAATGGCCACAGCTATTTTTTAGATGGACTGGACATACTATTGCTATTTTGAATGTATAGGCCTGATGCAGTTTCTTTTGTATTGAGACCCAAATTGAGCCTGTTGACATCTTATCTGGAAACTTTAAAAATTGGTTGGCTTGGTAATCAGGAAACTACAATTATTTTAGAAACCGTAAGTCAGGCTTTCAGCCAATATCCATCTACAACAATGAATGGTGAGCACACCAATCTCTACAGCCTGAATACCAGCCACAGTCTGAAATGCCAAGCAATAACCTGGGGCTAGCAGTGATGTGATCAACAGCCCCAGACCTGGGTAGATTTTAGGCTGTTGCAAAAACAACAGCAAGAGATCTGTCATTGGGGCATTCTAGGTGAGGTTCTCCTGAAAGGGCGGTGATGAATGTAAACATATCAGTCAAAGGAGACAAGTGCTTTGTTCTGGCACTGCTTCTGAAATACATGGTAAGGCACTCAAAAGAAATATGGAAAGAAAACATGGAGCCTAAAACAACTTTGAATTTCTTCCCAGAAGAGGGGCCAAATGGTGTTACACATCACATTGCAAGCCAGACAGACTTTTAACTGATGTCACCATCTGGCTAACCCAGGCCACACATCTCAGCCACACCACCAGACAATGCCAGTAATAATCTTGACAAACCTAAGTAGCTAAGGACAAGTCTCCTCTTTAGCACCATAGAAGTAAAAAAAACCTGGGACTTGAAAATAAATAAAGCAAGTGTCTTCTGTCTCATCTGTATGAGGTGGTACCCCTATGGAACTTCAGCAGCATCCCATTATGACAAGAGGGGGCACAAACAACTTCTCTGGAGTACTGAACCTAATTGTGGAAATAACAACACAGATCAAGTATAATGATGATGGATCACCTAACTTACCAATGTGTATTCTACTCTATTTTGTTATTCCGTTTATAGTGTATTTAATTAACACATACAGAATTTACTTTGTGTGGCATCGTTCTAAGCATTTAACAAATATTAGCTCATTTCTTCCTCCTAGTATCCCTATGAAATGGATAGCATTATTAACCTCATTTTACAGACGAGGATATTGGCACGGTGTGCCTGGAGTTTCCACAAGTTTATAAAATTAATGAAATAAAGACACTCAAGGAGACTATTATAGATTTCTCCAAAGTGTCATTTTAAAACACAAGTAAGTAAACAGTATTCTTATCATAAAACATGCCCAAGAATCTGGAGATGAGAATATAAAATGCCTGCCCACCCCCAAAGCCAAGTCATGATTATTTTAACGGCACATATTGTAGCTAACATGTAAGTGAAGTAGATTCAAATCCCTTCATTTCTTCCTTCTATGTCTTGGTTCTGACTCCCTCAAAGAACTAATTATCAGAGGTCTCCCCTCCGTCTGATACTTTGCAGGGGCTAATAAAGAGGTTGATAAAGAAGAGTGGTATCCAGTATGAAAGGATTTACTTCAAAGGTACCAGAACATCAAACTTACTTGGCAGGAAAGTGTGAGATCTTGCTGAGGTGGGCTGACCTGGCCCTTTCTCACCTCACCTCCTTGCTCTAATTGCTACTCAGGCACTACTCAGCAATGGAAAATATATCCTAGCTCAAGCCTCCCTGTGCTCTAGCTCAGGAGAGCAATAGATGTATACCAGGTGTCACATTTTTTGTTTTGATTAAGTACATGCTCTCAATAGATATCACTGAATAATATCATCACTTAGTTCTTCTGAGGTTTCTTTATCCTTATAGTATTTGACAGTATTTTTCAAATTAGGTGTTGTTAATGCAATGAGGTTTGTGACAGCGAGGCCATGTGTGGTGAGCGATATAAGACGTAAGGATGCATCAACTGTAATGTCATCAAAAGTGTATTTTTAGAGCTACAACACATGTAACAGGGAATGAAACAAATGAAATTGATCGCCAGGTCACCTCCCGCCCCTGAGGGTGCCCAGACTGTGAGAGGGGGTAGGCCGGGCTGAGGGACCCCTTCTCCACTGCATGAATTTTCATGCACCGGGCCTCTAGTGATGAATAACCAAGAGAGTATCAAATGAAGCCATGGCTTGAAGTTTATCTGGAAGACAGTGCCGTGGCATGTATTATCTAATATCACAAAAGTGGACCCCCAAAGCCCATTTATGTCAAGCTCGGGAGAATTCTGGGTAGCCATTGGCTTTCCATCTAATATTTTTAAGAATGTGAATTTGAATTATAAACAGTTGATGGCAACAAATCTACTACTTTCTACTCAGTCTACCAACTATGTGAGTCCACAGTACAAATGAGGTAATAGAGAAGAACTTGGGGACAAAATATATTTCTTTCTCTTTAAAACATGATTGACCTGGCTTAATACGTTATTCTTTTAACATTTAAAGTATGATATTTCATTTTTATATACTTTGCATTATATTAAATAAAACATACATACATGTAATTATTGAAAAAATATAGTTGACTAATGCCCAATGTCACATTTAAGGAACTTAGAAAAATTGAACATAATAGACTTATAGTGCTATCACCATTGTTATACCTGCTGCCAGAAACCCTATTTTTATAAATCTTCTATAACTTTGTATTTGCAGAGCTATTTACAGTATTTTAACATGTTCAGAAACTGTGATAAACCATTGCTATAGAGAGCTGAAAATCCAAACCTAGTGCGAGCTGTTTCTTATCCTTGCCTAAGACCCCCCAAACAAACAGGCAAAATAAAAGTAAGCTAATCAAATTATATGGCCATGTTACTTGATGTATAAATAGTGTTTGACAAAATTCAACACCATTCATGATAGAAACTTTCAGCAAATTAAGAATAAAGAGGTATTAACCTCAACTTAAAGAGCATCTACAAAAACTTACAGCTAACATCACACTTAATGGTGAAAGATTTTCCTGTAACATCACCAGCAGGGCAAAAATATTTGATGTCTATGCTCACTGCAATAATGCTAAATAAATTATTAAAAGGCATACAGTCATAACTGGTTCAGCTCAGTGGATAGAGTATTGGCCAATGGACTGGAGGTCCTGGATTGGATTCTGGTCAAGGACATGTACCTTGGTTGTGGGCTCAATCCCCATTAGGGGGCTTGCAGGAGGCAGCTAATTGATATTCCTCTCTCATGGGTGTTTCTAACTCTCTATTCCTCTCCCTTACTCTCTGTAAAATCAATAAAATATCTTTTTAAAAATAAAATAATAAAAAGCATAAAAATTGGAAATAAATAAAACTGTCCCAATTTGCATAACACATGATTATTTATATAGAATATTCCAAGAAATCTATAAAAAACAAATGATTTCAGCAAGGTAAAAAAATACTAGATCATTACCCAAAAGTCAACCACATTTCCACTTAAATATTATATAAACATACAAAATCAAAATTAAAATCACAATCCCATTTAGAATTGCTCTAAAGCAGTGGTCAGCAAACTGTAGCTCGCGAGCCACGGTTTGCTGCTCTGTTGACTAATGAGTTTGCGGACCACTGACCTAGACTCTCGATTCCAATAATTACAGGCTGTTGTTGTCCCTTGTGATTAAGCCCCTTTCGGATAGAGTCTAAAAGAAATTAAATACTTAGGTATATTCAAAACACAGCATGTACAGGATCTGTATGCTGAAAATTACAAAATACTGATGAAATAAGTCAATGCCTGAAATAAATGGAGAGACATACTGTGTTTATGGACTGAAAAATTCAACATAGTAAAGAATTTAATTCTTCCCAAAATAATCTATAGATTTAATGCAATGCCTATCAAATCCCATTGAAGTTTTATGTTTGTTTGTTTATTTTTATAGATATACTGGTAGACCCAGTTATTCTAAAATTTACATGGGAAGACACAGATCTAGAATAGCTAATACAAATTGACAACAAAGAAACAGTGGAAAGAGTCACTCTAAGTTATGTTAATGTTTGTTATGTAACCACAGTAATCAAGACAATGTAGTATCAAGGGAGGAACAGACACATAGATCAATTGATAAGAATAGAGAGCCCAGTAATAGACTCACACCAATATGGTCAACTAATTTTGAACAAAGGTACTGAAGTGATTCAATGGAGGGGGGAAAGTTTTTTCAACAAATGGTATTTAAAAAAAAATGGTGCATCCATTCTCAAAATGTGAATCTCAACCTAAATTTCACATCTTAAAAAAACCCTCAAAATGTATCACAGACTTAATTATAAAATATAAAACTGTGAAATATTTAGGGAGGACACACACAAAAAAGTCTTCAAACTCTAAGGCTAGGCAAAAATTCCTTAGATGACACCAAAAGCAATCCATGAAAGGGGAAATTAATAAATTGGACTTCATCAAAATAAAAAAATGCTAACTATACAATAAAAGCTTAATAAGTTCTACTATATAGGAATAAAGAATAATGATACATTACAGAGCAACATAAAAAAGTGAAAAGACATATAAAGTATTAGAAGATAAGATTCAAAATATAGTAATAATATTTAAATAATTTTTTTACAGTCAAGCAAACTATGAAGAGGTAATTTTATGGAAGAGAAAATACAGCCTATAAACTAAGAAAAAAGTCCAACTTCATTAATAATTAAATATAAACATGATACCATCAAGTCTTCGGGACAACATGGGGAAAGAGAGAGAGAGAGAAAGGGGAAGAGAGAGAGAGAGAAAGGAAGAGAGAGAGAGAGAGAGAGAGAGAGAGAGAGAGAGAGAGAGAGAGAAAGATCAGCAGGTTGCCTCCTGTACGTGCCCCAACCAGGGATCAAACCCACAACCTTTTGGTGTATGGGATGATGCTACAATCGACTGAACCAACTGGCCAGGGCACAAAAATGTATTTTTATACACAGCTGGTAAGGGTATGAATTGATTACCCTCTTAGAAAATAAATTTAGTATTATTTAGTATAGATGAACATGTACCTACCCTCTTTTTCAGCATTTCCACATCTAAGCACATACACTAGAGAAATTCTTATGCATGTATATCATATGATATTGCCATGAATATCAATAATAGCAGTGTGCCTTACAGCTAAAACTTGAAAAGGTTTTTACAAAAACTTCCATATCCATCTAAAAGAGAATGGATAAATAAAATTTGAATATGCTGTCAAATATGATAGTGTGATGAAAATGAATCTGACTATAACCAATTACACAAAAGCATCTTAGAAACAAAAACCAGGTTAAACTCCGAAAACTGAATGTGCTATGAAATCATTTTGAATAAGTAAAAAATAAGCAAAGTTAAGCATTGTTTAGAGATGATACTAGCATAAGTGATGAAACTACTATTTTAAATCAAGGAAAAACAAACAGGATAGAGAGATCTGGAAGGAATACACAGGAAGGGTCAACAAACTTAGAATGGATTCCCAAGTGTGTTGTGTTGCTTTAAAACCTCCCCAAATGCTGCAAATGACCTTTCTTATATATCAGTTAAATATAACAAAATCAGATTTTTAAAACTTTTAAAGCTAAGGAAAAAAAATTTAGAATAAGATAAAGAACAAATGTGGAATTGTAATCTAAATTTCGCAGTAACCACCATCTCAATAAAATGACCTTTAATACAATCATATATTTAAGTGGGAAGAACACTAGTTTTAGAGTTTAATAATACCCAGATGTAAATCTTGGCCCTGGAAATCACAGGCAAGTGCTTAGTGATGTGGACAAGAGTTATACATATCCAGCTTCCTCCTCCATGGAGAGGGAATAACCACCTAACTCACAAACATACTGCAAAATTGAATCAGGAAGTAACACCAGAAGGGCAAGCATAGAACTGCTCAGGAAGGATGCAGTGTCTTCTACCCACAGCAGCTATAATCTTATTATTTATGTTTTACAAATTGGCTAATACTTTAAGTTAACAAGCAGCCATCAGTATCCAAGTTGTGGGAGTCATCTTATTTTCATTAATAAGAAGGTAGGTCTGAGGTGTTAAATATGGTAGAAACAACCATTTATTGAACATCCACTACTTGCTGGGCATTTTTCAGTATTAAGAGTTTTATAGATGTTCAAACATTTAATTCTCAGGCAATACAATGAGGAAATCAAAACATCAAATCATTTTGAAAAAATTCAAAAGCAAGCAAAGTTATGCATTTTTTAAGGCATAACTCCATTTTCAGATGAGAAAAGTTTAATTACCTTTAATTTCCTTTAATTACCTCAAATTCATTCCACTGGTCACTAACAGAAACAGGATCAACAGCTATGTAAGTGGCTCCTTTATCCACATTTCATTTCATTACTCCAGTTCTCTATGGCGAGAACAATACCCTTTCCTGTTTAGCCTAAACCCTCTTCTGCAATCTTCCTCTCCAGCTACTATTTTAGTTTGCGAGAACTGTATAGTTCACAGCCCATTTCCAGAAAACTAAACTTGATGCCTTTGAGTTCTTTTGAATTCTTTGTTTGTTTTTATCTTTATTGTTGAGAGTATTACAGATATTCCTCCTCTTCCACCCAGTTTCTGACCTGCCCCAGGCCTTCACTACCCTACTGTCTGTGTCCATGGGCAATTAATGTTTGCATAAAAGTTCTTTAGTTAATCTCTTATCCCCCACCTCTTGTCCTTTTGAGATTCATCAGTCGTTCCATGTTTTTATGTTTCTGGTTCTGTTTTTTTTTATCAGTTTATTTTGTTTATTAGATTCCACGTATAAGTATGATAATGTGATGTTTGTCTTTCTCTAACTTATTTATTTTACTTAGCATAATAATCTCCAAGTCCCTCCATGTTGTCTCAGAGGATAGCATATACTTTTTTACGGCTGTATAGTATTCAATGGTGTAAATGTACCACAGCTCTTTATCCACTCATCTGCAGATGGGCAGTTGGGCTGTTTACAGATATTAGCTATTGTAAATAGTGCTGCCATGAACATAGGAGTATATATTATTTCTGGTTGGTGTTTCAGGATTCTTAGTTTCTAGTCTTAGAAGTGGGATCACTAAATCAAATGGCAGTTCTATTTTTAATTTCTTGAGGAAACTCCATACTTTTTACAATAGTGCTGCACCAGTCTGCATTCCCACCACAGTGTGCTAAAGTTTCCTTTTCTCCACATCCTCTCCAACACTTATTGTTTGATGATTTGTTGATGGTAGCCATTCTGGCAGGTGTAAGTTGGTACTTCAACCTCCTTGATCAAATTCCTTACTTCTTCTATTTTTCAATTTTAAAATTAGCTTCTATGAGCATAGAAGGAGTGACTGAAAATCTAGCAGTTTTACAACATGTAAACATTTATGATTTATGTGTATACCATGAGAATAACATACAAACAGTGTTATTACCATGGAATAAACCTTAAATCTTATTACTAAATCTTAGCAAAGACGTTTGAACTCCAGTGAACATCTCACTGAGGAAGGGAATAGAGAAAGAAAGACTAACAGGTAGGAAAAGATGGAAAGAAAAACTGGAAGATTCCAAATTGAAAGAGTTCCTGCTTAACAACACTGACAATGACAACTCTTACTTCATATGATCTGCTATCATTATTCCACCACTCAGAGATCTCCTCTGAGTTCTCTCCTGCTTATGCACAGTTTAAATTGTTCACATTTCCCTTGGCTGCCAATTTTCCTCTCTGAGGTGTTTGGTGGGTAGGTAACAAGTTGATGAAGAGTATAGGCTCTAGAGTCAGAACTCAATCCCTATCCCAGTTCTGTTTTTTATTAGGTAGATAACCTTGATCAAGTTATTTAACTTCTCTGAACTGCTGTTTTCTCATCTGTAAAATGGATTCTAACAATAGTATCTATCTCATTGGATAGTTATGAGATTTAAATGAGACAATGTAATACCTCGGAAAGGCATAGCTCAGGACCCGGTATACTGTAAGTGCCTAATATTTATCAGCAACATTGGCATCTGCATGAAGCATAAGCTCAAAAATGCAGCAATGCTAATATATTTTATAGAGAATAGAACCTTATGTGGTGTTTGATGATATTAATGATACGAGATAATGATGTTACAAGAACCAACCAAATGGAAAATATGCCTCAAGGCTGCAGGCAAGGTCTGGCCCTTAGGTTTCCAATTTCTATATTGTATTCTTTTCTTTCCCTTTAAAAATTGCCTCAACATGTAAAATAATTCATCTTACTAGAGCAAGGATTTCAATGTGCCACTTAGGAAATAAGAATAGCAGGGGAAGAAATGAGAAAAAGTGACAAAACAGTACATTCTTTCATATTTCACTTTGTTATTCCCCCCCAATGTGATGTAATTATATGTCTGAAAAGATGTATTATTGGTGATTTCATGCTCTATAAGAGCATGAAAATCCCCTCACATTAGTTTAAGGCAATTTATTTAACATCCACATGGGAAAGTTTATTTGGCTTGAACTTTTTTTTCAGACCCTGATAAGGCTGCTATTGATTTAGTGCTCTACTAAACTATAAACCCAAAAAATACATAACATGGGAAACACTAATCCTATCTAATAAAAGAGTAATATGCAAATTGACCATACCTCTGATCAAGCCATGCCCACAAGCCACACCCACCAGCCAATCAGGAGCAAATAAACCACAACCACAATGGCGGCCAGCCTGCCCCCAATCAAAGCCCGGCCATGGCAGTGCTTTGGGCAGTGATGGGGGTCCAGACCGCAGCCCCAGGCCACCATTGGGGATGGGAAAGGCAGACTGGCTGCTCCTGATGCTGCCCACTGGGTCAAGGCTGAGATCAGTAACAGGGCAGGCAGAGGAGGGCGGGTGGTAGTGCCTGATGCCTCCCAGGGGTCCAATCCACCAAGGGGGACAGGGTAGGCCTGGCAGGCAGTGCCTGAGGCCACCTGAGGGATCCAGGCTGCCATTGGGACCTGGCAGACAGTGCCTAACTCCCCCTGAGGGGTATAGGCAGCCTTCGGGGTTGGACAGGGCGGGCCGGCTGCACCTGATGCTGCCCACTGGGACAAGGCCGAGATCAGTAGCAGGGCAGTCAGGGGAGGGCGGGGTGTCTACATCTGACTCCACGCGCAGGGGCCAGGCTGCTATTGGGGACATGGGTAGGCAGGGTTGGCCAGAGTCTCTGGGATCACTGTATGCCCCTGGGCTGCCTGTGCACACTGGTGGAGCAGGCCAGGGTTGAACTTTTTAATGAAAATGGGATGCCTGTGCCCCCACCCACCGAGCCCAGTCCCTGGGGAGGAGAGGGCAGTGGGCAGTTAGGCACCAGGGCTTGGAAGGGACTGGGAGCAACCTGCAGGCATGCTATCAGGAAGAGATGCTGAACCATGATGAGGCAGAGGGCTGGCTAATGGAGGTACGCAAAGGTGCAGATGAAGCGGCTCTCACTGGAGCTGAGCTTGAGAAGTGCATTGACAGCCTGATGGACTAAATTGCCTTTCTGAAGAAAATGCATGAAGAGGAGATCCCTGAGCTGCAGGTGCAAATCCAGTATGCTCAGATCTCCGTGGAGATGGACGTGTTCTCCAAGTCCAACCTCTCTGCCGGCTCAAGGACGTCTGTGCCCAGTATGAGAAGTTGACTGCCAGGAACATAAAGAATGGTACAAGAGCCATTTCACCATGCTGATTCAGAGCACTGTCAAGAGCATCTACGGGGTGTGCACAGCTAAGGAGGAGGTGTCTGAAAGCCGCTGCCTGCTCAAGGCCAAGACTCTGGAGATGGGAACATGCCAGGGCATGAACTAAGCTCTGGGAAAGCAGCTGGGAGAGCTGGAGGATAAGCAGAACTCAGGTGTTAGTGCTATGCAGGACACAATCAACAAATTAGAAAACGAGCTGAGAACTACAAAGAGTGAAATGACCTCCTCATTGTGCCTTGGACATTGACATTGCAGCTTACAGGAAACTCTTGGAAGGTGAGGAGACCCCGCTCAGTTTCACCAGTGTGGGAAACATAGCCAGTGGCTACTCCCACAGTTCCCAGGTCTTTGGTCGATCTGCCTATGGTGGTTTCCAGACCAGCTTCTACTTGATATACGCTGGCTCCTTCCCTTCTTAATACACCAGCCATGTCCAGGAGGAGCAGGTCGAGATGGAGGAGATCATGGAGGCTGCAAAAGCTGAGGAAGCTGAGGATTAACCTCCTTCTAAAGGAGAAGCTGAAGAGGAGGAGGAGAGGAAGTGGCTGATGAAGAGGAAGGTGAGGAAGAGGAAGAAAGTGCCAAGGAAGAATTTGAGGATACAAAGGAGGTGAAGGTGAAGGAGAAGATGCCCAAGAAGCTGAGGATGAGAAGAAAGATGAAGGTGCTGGGGAGGAGCAAGCAACCAAGAAAAGATTGAGCCCCCCTTCCCTTAATTATTTCAGGAGTAATTCCTTCAGGTCAATCCTGTCACCAACCAAACAGTTGAGTTCCTGATACTATATGAATTAAGAAGTCAATATATATAACATTCTGAGGTGACTGAGGTTGGACATTAAATGTTGTGCAATGACTTTTCTCCTTATGCAAAGTATCTGTTTGCTTTCAGAGTGGCTTCCTGGCTTGCTGCCAGCCTGTGCATGGTCCATGCTTTTGAGTTCAGGATCTATGACAATGTGAATAATTCAGATGTTTACAATAAAAACACATGAATACATGAATTCACTGATATTAATGTTAAACTTCATGGAAAACATAGTCCTTTGAATCTTTGGTGGTTAGAAATTAAAAACCTCAAATCATGTGCAATAAACAGTAAATAAAGTTACTCTGAATGACAAAAAAACACATTAGGGGCCAGGAAACATTCAAAGAACTGGGGAATCATTCCCAGATCAGGAAGGGAAGTCACAGGGTGTATATTATTGCTATGAATACTGTATTTCCTACTACTTACAACATATACAATGTAATGTATTAGATGCCTTCCTACCGCATGAAGTATGTATTTTCATAGAGTAATACTGGTACATATGTTATAGTTATGGCAGTATATCATATTCTATCTATAGTAATGAAAGGGTAATATGCTAATTAGACCATGAGTCATTCCAGATGTCCTTCCACACAAAGCCATGGTGGCGGGGCCGATGCAGAGGCAGTTAGGAGTGATCAGGCCAGGAAGGGAGGGCAGTTGGTGGTGATCAGGCCAGGAGAGGAGGGCAGTTAAGGGTGATCAGGCTGGGGGTGGGGCATTGGGGCTGAGTAGGCTTGCAGAGGGGGTCAGTGGGGCAATCAGGCCAGCAGGCAGAGTGGTTAGGGGAAATCAAGCAGGCAGGCAGGTGAGCAGTTCAGAGCCAGCAGTCCCAGATTGTGAGGTGGTTGTCCGATTGCCAGTTTAGGCCTGATCCCATAGGGGTCTCAGATTGGAGAGGATGCAGGCTGAGCTGAGAGACAACCCCCCCCCCCCACGTGCACTAATTTTATGCACTTGGCCACTAATTATGGTAATAAGAATCAAGCATACATAACTCCATTAAAAACAGTCACCACTCTTCCTATATCATAACAATTTTTCTTTTTACAACTCTTCTGTTTATTAAGAGAAAATTACCTTTTAGTGTTAAGTGGACTATAAATGCACTATTTACATTAAAAGCAGGAATAAAAAACCCTAATGTCATGTTTCCAGGTAAAACAATTCTTAATATTGGTGTTGCCTTATTGTGCTACTTCTAAAGGTGTGTAATAAATGGCAGGATTGGCACATGCTAAGTGATTGAGCTCCCGTTGCAGAAGAAGAATTTACCCTTGCTGGCCTTCGGCTTAGACATTTG
This sequence comes from Antrozous pallidus, assembly GCA_027563665.1. Lineage (NCBI taxonomy): Eukaryota > Metazoa > Chordata > Mammalia > Chiroptera > Vespertilionidae > Antrozous > Antrozous pallidus. The sequence continues at coordinate 39,088,086 of CM050519.1, read as the reverse complement.
AGTCCAGGCTCACATAAATTATCCAATATTACCTTACTGATTCTTACTTTCTACAAGGTGCAGGTGTTTTCTTACTGTACTCAACTATTAAGACAAGTTAATTTTCTTTTTTATTTATCTAGATAACAAACAAAGAACGATATGCAAATGTGCTTTACAAAAATTAAATGGGATCCCAAGGTTTCAGAGGTAGAATAGACTGCTGAGTTGAAACTTCTGGTAATCTAAACAATCTCCAAAGATGGATGCTTTCAGGAGAAGTCAACTGCCTCAAAAAGCAAACTATTCTTATAAATAACCCCCATTGTTAAGAAAGGTTTTGCTGGTGCGGGTAGCCCTTGTCACTCTTGTCTTTTGGACCAAAATAATAACAAAATGGATGGAATAATTAAATAAATTGAATAAATACCATAAAAGAGGTAGGGAAGATTATGTGCAATAAAAATATTTGAAACATCTACATTTCTATTATCAAAGATATGTAAATTAACATAATTGCCATTTTAATATATCAAACTGAAAAATATTTTTGAAAAGTAATAAATGCTGGCAAGTTGGATGAAGTATAATGTGTGGGAAATAAGATTGTCCATATAGCCCAACATAGCTCAGTGGAAGTCAAGGTTTGATTCCCAGTAGGAATCCAACTAGGCTCCATCTGAATTGTGGGGCATATAGGAGGTAACTGATCAATGATTCTCTCTCATCATTGATGTTTCTATCTCTCTCTTCCTCTCTGAAATCAATGAAAATATATTTTTTAAAAAGATGATCCTGCTCTGACCAGTTTTGCTCAGTGGATAGAGTGTTGGCCTGCAGACTGAAGGGTCCCAGGTTCAATTCTGGTCAAGGGCATGTACCTTGGTTGCAGGCCCATTCCCAGTAAGGAAGTGTGTAGGAGGCACTGAATCAATGTTTCTAACTCTATCCCTCACCCTCTCCGTCCCTCTCTGTAAAAAAACAATAAAATATATATTAAAAATATGATCCTTACAATGTCAGAAGAATATAAATTATGTTTTCTAATGTGCGTTTTTCAATAAGTATCAAAAGATTCAAAATATATTTACCTTTGACCTCCTACTTTCATTTTCATGAATTTACTCAAAGAAAACCATGTATACAAAAATGTTAATGAAAACATTGTTTTAATATAAAATGACAAAACATATAAATGTTAATAATTTTGTGACCTTGTTTAATTCAAGGGAGTTTAGGGGAATCGCAGGATCAAGGTTGGTTTATGTTGGATGCCTGAGCTTTCTTACCAGCTTTTCCAAAAATTACTTTTGTGGAATTAGTTAAAGCAGGTCTAGAAACTCCCAAAAGAAGAAATAAATCTTGACTTTCCATTCTGGATCATCCTCCTTCAGACTGAATCTTTATTAAGTTCTTAATCTTTGCAATAACACCAACCCTAAACTAACTCCTCTTTCTTATTCACAAGAGTAACAATCATTTGAGATACTTCATGAAGATTTTCAAAAGTTATTTTCAATAAAATGAATAATTAACAAATCTTGCTAAATAGTTGAAATTCCCCTTTAACATTTTTAAGGTGATGTGCCCTGCAATTTTAACAGGAGCATACTACCAAATATAATTATGTTATCATTAATTTAAATTAAAATTCTTAATTGCTTATACTACATATTTTACTTTTTCTTTATTCATAACTTAACCTTTTCAAACTTATTTAAGAAAAAATAATGTGATATTAACTGTGATTTCTTTCCAATCTGTTAATCAGGAAGTAGATATCCATTGAAAAGAATGTGGATATAAGATGGGTAGAAATAGAGTTATATATGGCTAGATTTAGGTTAACTTAATTGACAGTCCACACATGCTCTTTATTTTAGATTGCTCACAGTAAATGATAGTCATCATGGTAGAAGTAAAATTTCTTACAGGAAAAACTACTTATATTACTACACTACTTAACTAAAAATAAGAATCTCAACTGAGAACAAATTGCTGGCTGAGTACAAAGAACACAGTGTTCTTTCATAGAGCCACCTGTAGGAATGACAATGCTCACATATTATTTTCAAAAGCAATGCAAATAAAATAGAGCTAAAAATCAATACAAGCAAAACTAGAAGGGGCTGGAAAATTGTTCTTCTGGAATAGTGACTAGATTTGTAATATCCTGGAAGAGGAAAAAAGTAAGCATTTTTTCATAGGAGTCAAGGAAGAAATATGACATGAAAGCCAAAGGCTATAGTGAGCTAGTGAAATTGCCCATTATTTAAACTGCAGGTGGTGACACACACATAAATTGGTGTAGCAAGATACACCGAAAGTGAGGGATGTGAGTGGATTCAGTGTGAAATCCACTGTGGGATTCTGTACTTCAAGGGGGGATATAGGTGTGTTCTACCACAGGAGAACATGGTGTTGGAAATGCTAACAATGAAAGAAAATATATTAAAGGATAAGTACATTGCATCTATCATTTCAATGATATTGGCAGAGTATTAACAACTTGGCAGAAAATGTGGGGCATTAAGATTCTTAAAGTATATAAAAAGGAAAAGATGACAAGAGGATGAAGAGCAAAACAGATCCGATGGAAGGAGAGACAAAGAAAGCAATAAACAAATAATAAACAAAATGAAGACTATAAGAGAACTATTTAGAAAATAAGTAAAAGAAGTTATATTCAGTGTTGCCAACCTAAGTCTTCCTGCTTCCAGCAAAAGACTTTAAAAATCAATAGTGTTTCTAGAATATATCCCAAGAAACCAGAAACACTAATCGGAAAGAATATATACATCCCTATGTTCATAGCAGCACAAGCACAATTTACCATAGCTAAGCTTTGCAAACAGTCAAAGTGCCTATCAGCAGATGAGTGGATTAAAAAACTGTGGTATATCTACACAATGGAATACTACACTGCTGCAAAAAAGAAGGAATTCTTACCATTTGGAACAGCATGGATGGAACTGGAGAGCATTATGCTAAGTCAAATAAGCCATTCAGAGAAAGATAAAAATCACATGATCTCACTCATTTGTGGAATATAATGAACAACATAAACTGATGAACAAAAACAGATCCAGAGACAGAGAAGCATTGATCAGACCATCAAACCTCAGAGGCAAGGTAGGGGAGGGTGGGGGTAAGAGGAAGAGATCAATCAAAGGACTTGCATACATGCATATAAGCCTAATCCATGGACACAGATACCAGGGCATTGAGGGCATGAGTGCGGGGCGGAGGGGTGGCAGTGGAGGAAGGCAATAGGGAGATAAGGACATAACACATATGAAATACCTTAATCAATAAAGAAAAATAATAATAAAAAATGGTGTTTCTTTATAATATCCATTCTAAGTCTATATTTCAGAGATCATAAATATTTCCTGTAAAGGGTCTGAAAATTGATGTTTTTGACTTTGGCAACTACTCACTTCTACTATTATGGCAAGAAAGCAGCCATAAAATAAGTGTAGGCAAATAGGAATATCTGTGCCCCAATAAAACTTTATGTACTAAAACAGGCAGGAGGCCAGATGTGGCCAACCTGCCCATAGTGTTTCAATTGTACCATATTGTATTGCAGCTTCTAACAATTCTCACTAACCATTGCCTTATCACCCAAAGCTCCATTGTCTTCATCATTCAATGCTCCACTGACTATCCATAATTTTTATAATTATGCTCCCTGTCTTCAAAACTTACCTCCCTGTTTCTTCTCACTCTGTTTTTAATGCATCATCCAGGTAGCAACTAACCACCACAATAAAATTTCCCTGCTTAGAGCTCATGACAGGAAGAGAACTACAGTACAAAGGACACAGCAAGATACTTCTATCACTACCAAATGCATCCCAGGTGAACCCTGCTCTGCTCCTATCCAACATCTACATCATTCTTCATTAATTGTTTAAGATTTGAGTGTCTGTTATGTACTTCAACCTATAAACAACAATTTTTAAAAAAAGTAATTCTTTACCTTGGGTGGCTCAATCTAGTATGAGAAGAAATTATTTACATGCCCACTACCTTCCTTATCCCCAGCCCCATCAAGTCATTAGAAAGCAGTGCTATGCAGGCCAGATGAGAGTGGCAAGAAATATTCAAAGTGATGAATAGCAAGAACCTACAACCAAGATTACTCTTCCCATCAAAACTATCATTCAGAATTGAAGGTCAGATAAAGAGCTTCACAGATAAGAAAAAGCTAAAGGAGTTCATCACTGCCAAACCAGTATTATATGAAATGTTGAAAGGTATTCTTTAAGAAGAGGAAGAAGAAGAAAAAGGTAAAGATAAAAATTATGAACAATAAATACATATCTATCAACAAGTGAGTCTAAAAATCAAGTGAATAAAAATATGATGAACAGAATAAACTGGTGAATATAATAGAATCAGGGGCATAAAAAGGGAGTGGACTGACAATTCTTCAGGGAGAAAGGGGTATAGGGGTGTGGAAAGAGACTGGACAAAAATTGTACACCTATGGACGAGGACAGTGGTCGGGGGTGGTAAGGGCAGAGAGTGGGGTGGGAACTGGGTGGAGGAGAGCTATGGGGGGGGGAAGAGGAACATTTGTAATAATCTGAACAATAGAGATTTATAAATAAATAAACAAACAAACAAATAAATAAAGATAAAAAAGACAGCCAATAGTCACCTAAATAGTTGGGAAATCTATCTGGAATGGGGAGGCTAGAACTAGGAAAGACTAATAGAGAACCAACCCATTTGAGAACCAAAAACATGATGATCTAGCAGCTATTTCTCCCCAAAGCAGTTTCATTTCTGGTGGACCACTAGGACTTGTTAGGTAATAGACACCAAAGAAGCTCTGTTCCAATAAAAGAAAAGAGAAGACAGCAATTTAATAAAAAAAAGATTATATTTCTCCTTAAGTTTGTCATTTTGCTAAGAACTTTCAGATAAAAGTGGTTCCACACTACCAATCTTTGCCACCAAACTATATTAGAAATTTTATTAAAACTAGTAAGATTCAAGAATCTGCCTATGGAACATTATGGTATATCAGATTAATCTTCCCAACTAGAAAACAGTATAAAACTTAATAATATATACGTGAAGGCAGCAAATGTCTACCATAGCAGCAAAGACAGCCATGGAGGTACACACTCTAACCTCCCTTTAAGAGTGAACATGCTTCAAAGGTATCAGTTAGCTCACAGCCTCCATACTTTGGGATTGGCTGAAGCACTCATACTAAGGCCATGCTCTCCAAGCTGCTTGCTGCTCAATGTGGAAACATTCTAATGAGCACTCTTTGCTAGTTGAGCCTATTTCAGAGCTTTAGTGGTCTGAGACTCTCCCTAAGACTCTTCTTTCCTTCCCTCTACTCTCATAGGCCCCAGGTCTGCATTGCAGTCTCTCTGCCTCCTCCTGCCATCTCTACCCTATGATTGACATTTACCCACCTTAAAAATATGGATACTTTCTCAGTTGTGTAGCCTCATTCCACAGTAGGCTAAGATACAGTACTTTAATAAAATATTTTGCTTTGCAATATAAACAACAGCTTATATAAACATAGCAAAAGCTTTCCACCACATGACCTTTTGGAGTTGCCAAACAAAAATGGCTACAGTTTTCTATTAGGGGAGAAGATTTTCCTGAATGGAAATGCACGATTTAAGTTATTAAGACTTTTCCACATAAGCTGTACATACGAGTGTGTATTTTATTTTTTCTTAACTTTACAATGTGAGATAAGCTGTAGACAAATTTTATGTAGCTATTTTATATGCAAATAAAATGTTATTTTTGTGTGTTTTCTGTTTTATAGGAGACAGGCAAGAGAATTTCAAATAATGCATTTTTTCCACTCTAGTCAGAAAATTGACTGGGGATCTTTATTTCTTGACTACTGATGAAAAATATTTAAACATTAAAATCTTCAGAAATCAATACAATTTTATAAACAATTTTATTTGCCATAAAATGAGCTCATTTTGAGTTTTTGTGCATGAATTAAGATGGTCAGTTGACCTCTTCTTTCATTCAGAAGCAAGAAACATCTTCCATGTGGATAATTCCCAGACTCCTCATATGAACAGATGTGAGAATGCTCCTAAGGTAATAGTAATTCAGGTCAATAATGAGACCTGCCTCTGCCCTCATAGAATTTGTATGAGGAATTCATTCATTGGCTTACATTAGTGGCCAAGGAAGGAGTTCAGCAGAGGATTCAGACGTGAACAGACTACCGATCCCAGAACTGGAGCTTTGTTTTTGGCAATATGGACAGATTTGGAAGGACCTGCGGTCCTAACAGAGCCATTGCAGAAAGCATGCTGTTGAGCCAATGATTTCCCAGCAGAGACAAAATCTGCATTGGCCAGTGGCACACTGAAGGAGCCAACAATCATTGGGCAGAGGCTCAAGTAGGCAGGTGGTTTCTGTCAATAGGTGGCCTACAGTGGACAAAACAGAATTCAGGGAAGGAAGTCAAGGCAATAGGTAGAGGTCTAGGCAGGTCATCTATACAAATGTGATATGGCAGCAGGAAGCAGGAATGAAATTCAGCAAGACTGATAGTTCTGAGATGAGTCAACAAGAAGGCAATATCCAAAAATCAAGAGAAAAGGAAGTTCTAAGCAGGACTTGTTCGCCAAGAGACAACAAAATCTACCTACTAGAACTATGATAAAAAGAAACAGGAGAACCACCAGCAATTCTTATGTGCTACTTAATTGGGACTCTTCAAATCTCCCTTCAGAGTACCAGGTCTAGGAAGAGGAGGTGCTCAGGAGGATTACTGGAATTCACAGCTGTGAATTCCGGGGGAAGTTGTAATAGGATGCCTGGCAGACTGTGTAGAGGGAGAGACTATGGAGGATTGGAAAAAAAAAACAGGTCTTGATGAACCTCAGTATTTTCATCTAGAAAACAGAAAACAATATGAACTCCTAGAGTTATTAAAATTATTGCATACAAATGTTTAGCTCTGACTTAGAACTCCAAGGCTGTGAGTTAACCAGCCCTTTCAGCGACTCATGGAGTTGTACAACAACTGAGGGCATTCTATAAACTTGGAAACTTTTGACAGGTCAGAAACACTGTGGCAATTACAATAGCTAACATTCATTGAGTACTTATTATAGGCCAATCACTATCTTAGTTCTTACATGTATCTCCTACTGAATCCTCTCAACCATATGAGGGGGATAGTAGCATCAACTCCATTTTCCAGCTATGAAAACCAAAGAACAGAGATGTTCAGTGCTTGTCCAATGTTACACATTAGCAAGTGGTTGTGCTAGGATTTGAACACAGGTTCAAGGTCCCCAATAATAGTTTAGTTACACATAATGCTATTCTTGGAGCACACCCCCTTGTGTGTGTGTCTGCTGGGGGCCTGCTCCCAGCCAAGCAGTGGAGAATTGGAGCAGGTGACTCTGTGTGTTGTGTCTCTACTCTGGCCTGCCCCCAGTCCCAGCCTCCCTGTGGCCACTGGAGCTGGGGGTGGCACACAGTCCCCTCCCACCCATCTGCGCACGCAGCTCCTCCTGAGCTGGTTGTGATGCCTTAAGGTGTCACAGCTAACTTGCATATTACCTCATTTTATATATGGATTACTCTCACAACCAATTATAGCACCTGGATTGAGGACAGCTAGGACAAGTTACTTATGAAATTTTATATGCTAGTTTGCTGCATGATAAAGAATAGTTTCTATATGTAAATGAGTATCTGGGGGAGTATAATCAATTCAGCAAATAACTGCTGAGCACCTCTAATGTGCTATGCATATTGATCCTGATCACTTATCATAAGCTCTCCAAGAGCAATATTCTTCTTGATCTTGTTCCTTCTATTCTTCTTTCTCTGTTGCTGGCCAGAGAAAAATTCTGACGGAATATTGAGAAAGGAAAGGTAATATTTAAACAGGTTTTTGAAGGTTCCAAGGAGTCTTTGGGTGAGGAAGACATTTCATGATCAAGATAATGCCTGAAAATATCAAGTTGTTGTTTGGAAGTATAAAATATGTGTATTGGAACATAGATTTCATGATCCAGTGTGGTAGAAAATGAAGTTGAAAAGATTTATTTATTGAATGCTTCATAAATACCAGATATTGTATAGTTATCTTTATTGTTGCAACCAAGTTGTGACTATATTCATCATTATAATTAAGGGTAAATAATTAGAAGAGGACTATGAGTAAAATTCTGGTGCACACTGATACTAAACATGAAGCAGAGAAATATAAAAGTAAAATGTAAATAGGCAGGAGTAGTAGAGAATCAACAGAATCCAGTGTCCCAAAGCAGAGGAGAAATGGACTAACAACATGGGTAAAATTTGAGCAACAGGGCCAAATTTCAATAGTTTGAGGACTGAGAATAGAGTAGAAGCTAACACTTAGGAGACTTTTGTTGGCATTTTGGAAGAGCATTTTAAGTAGAATGTTGGAAATAGAAATGTAAGAGGAAGCGTCAATGAAAGTATGAGAATAAGGCAGAAGCACCATAGAATAAGCTCTCTTGAGGATCAATGGCCCTTGAAGGAAGAAAATGGAGGAGTGACACTAGGTATCAACAAGACCCAAGAACCTTCTTAAGGATGAAGAGTGAGATTGACCTATGAGAGATAAAATGTCACTGATGCAGGCAATTTGATGAGAAGGGATGGGCTCCCAAAACAGTTGGAAGAGTTGGGCTTGAAAGAGAAGGAGACCATAGGAAGGCAGAGCTGGAGGGAGGGCTTAAATAATCTGATTATATACTGAATTTTTATCTGTTTTATATCACCACTTCGTATTTCTAGGGGTAATAAGCCAAGCTTAAAAATTGGATCACAGTGATAATTCCAATGCAACTGGGACACTATAGGACCCTGAGCATCTCCCCAGTGTTGGTCAAAATCAGCTCCAGGACTTTTTTATAAAATAGCTGTGATTTTTCTGAATATAGAAGGTTTTCAGAGTAAACAGAGAAATATAACCCTTATTTATATGTGTCAGCTTTATTTATATGTAGGCCCAGCAAGAACCAGACAGGGCATAGAATGAAACACTCTATATAGGTAGGACCTTATGTGTGCCTTAGCTTTCACCCATTCTCAGAGCAAGTGTTTCACAGTGGATCCCATATTGATAACACTAATCAAATCTAATAAAATGTTTAACTGTGCAACTATCCCATAATGGTCCTGGGGTGTGAGGTTCTTCAGGCATGCAGGATTCTGTCCAAGTACAGTCACACTGCAGTCAGTGTTTGCTGTACACAGTTTATATTGGACCCCATTTTCAGCATGCTGCAGTTAACATTTTTTGTTTTTGTAGGGAACAATTTTTCCTTAACTAATTGAAATCTGTTCTCTAGGGAAGAAAAAGAACCCATTAGTTTTTATAACATAAGAAAGGATGCTATGATGGAACTGAATTTGTAAACTAGAAACCAAATAGAATCACATGGTATTACTTGAGTGCCTTGCCAATCAGTAGACAGTCTTCTCATACTTACCTATTGATTTCTAGGTCCTCAAACATCGGAAATTTATACATTTTTTCTTTATAGCTTATATTTTCTTATTTACCTTATAAAACTCTAAACATTTGTGAGGTGGTGGTGAGAGAGTTCTAGTTAGTTAAATCTTATGGAGGAATTCATCTACACATGGCATTTCTCAAATATTCCACTTTATGTAATCAGACCCTTAACATCTTCAAGGAGTTAGAACAAGAAGATTCCCCACCTTCATTTATATGGTGACAAAACAGATGCTGAAGTTAAGTGACAGGCCTATATTAGAAGTGGTATGTTAGAAGGATTAGCCAGGTCTTTATAATTCTTAGAACCGTCTTATTCAACTCCTTACTTAACAGTGAACTTAACTGTTTAACAGGCAGGGCATTATGGTCCTAGGAACATCAGCTTTATAACCACACTTTATATCCAGGCTAGAAGCTTAGTGTCACTGCACCTCATTAAGTTATTACTTATTGAATACCTAGTGCAGTTTGCCGACCACTGACCTAGTGTGTACCAGTTCCATGCTCTTTGCTCCACAGGTGACCTCACTGACCAATCATACACAGTGCTGCAAAGTAGGTAGTGTTATCCGAATTTTAATAAATACAAAAGTCACTTAAAATGATTAGCTGGGTAGTGATGGGCCAGCTCATAATTGACAAAGCTAGGATTTGAAGCTATCTGGCCTTGTTTTCTCCATGCTTCCTCATTGGAGTTCACAGTTACATGCCACTTGACTATGAAACATTCACTTCAGTTTCAGTTTCCTTACTTTAAAAATGGATATGTTTGTAACAGCATCCTTTGCAGGGTGTTTGACAATTAAATCAGAACACTGCAATATCTTTAGTTGCTTTAACAACAGTGATGGGTGCTATTTGTCACTCTAAGTTACTCAGGTGGTTACTGCTGAGGCTGGAGCTGTGCTCTAGGTTTTTCTGATTTACAGCTCCCCCTAGAGTTGCCCTGTGATGCTGGGAGAAGGGTCTTGTGGGCAGACATAGGAATACAGGAGGAGGAGCAAGAGCAAATGGGACAGAAAGTGGGGGAGTCAGCAGTGACAGTCACCAACATAATGATGGGCACGTGGTTAATCAGGAAGGAACCCTGGGGGAGGAGTCAGTCATGTGTGCAGGGAATGGCTGTGAAGCAGAAATAGCCGCAGTGGGAAGAGAGGCATTGATGGATGTGAAAGCAAGCAGAGCCATCTTGTAGCTTAATTTACCATTTATTTGACTTGAGGTAAACTAAGAGAAAAGATCTACTTTAAAATTTCCAAGTATGAAATTAAAGAAGCTGCACATTGTAGGTATAGAAATTATAGATGGCCTGACCACAGTCAAATATAAAAAGGATAAAACAAATATAATTAAAAAATATGGAGTTTAAAATGGATATAGCTGTAAGAAAGGACCAGGCTGTTTGAATGAGTTTACCCATCCATTTACTCATTAATTAAGTACTACTTAGCTCTGGCCATGTGGGGGTGAAACAGTTAGCAGAACAAAGCTGAAGGAAGCATGGGTACTTCCTTGAGGAGATGAGATTGTGGTAGAAAAACATGTATAAATAAGTAACTATAATATGGTATGAAAAGTCCTATTAAAGGGTCTTGCATGGAGTATTATTGGGGAATAGGAACAAAATGTAGCCATGAAAAACAATTTAGTAATTACTTAACTAACGAATAAAAACTATCTTTTTCTTGGAAGATCAATAGCAGGTGTTCAGAAGGAAAGGTGAGTGAGGATCATTCCAGAAAGAAGAAATAAGTACAAATTGACAGAAACATCCTGAGCTCAAGGATATGGAATGTGTTCTGTTTGGAGTGTTGGGTCCATGAGGAAAGGTGGTAGAAGATAACATTGAGATAGCAGAGAACTAAGATGGCGGCAAAGGCAAAACACCTATCTTGCCGTCATAATCAGCAATTTTAATACTACAACTTACCGAAAGAACAAACACCTTCCAGAATCACCAGAAAACTCGCCGAGTGAAAACTCCACAAATAAAAGTGAAGATACGACACTGTGACTCGGAGGAGCGGCGGCAAACAGCGTTGAAAGATTCGCAGGGAGAGAGGTTTGGAGTGCGCGCCGCGGAGAGGGCGGGCGGCTGAAAACCGGCCAGTTTTCTCGAACGGGGAGACAAAGGCGTCCCACTGGACTGATTCTCCAGCTCTGGGCGAAGTACAGAGAACCCACTATCACACGGGGTGAAAACTGGACAGTGGGAGGGCACGCCGAAGCTCGGGTGCTGCCGGGTCTCCCGGCTTGTGGAGAAGGCAGCTTGTGCGAACAGCTCGGCTGCGTGATGGTGCAGAGAGCACACCGCGACTTGCCTCTCATTCGGAAAACCATCAGTCTGCTTTGTTTTACGACCTTGGGTGAGACATTGCGCATGCAGACTTATTTTGGGAAAGTCTGAATTCCCCGGCAACCGGCAGCCTGTGGAGCTCTGCAGCAGCTCTCTCTCAGAGGTGCTGGTGGCCATTGCCCTTGGCACAGAATCCCTGGGGCCGCATAGGGCGGAGCTAACCCTGTCTGCTTGGCCCGGAGACTCCACCCACCGAACCTGAGCACAGCTGAGCTTCACAGACAATTGGCCTGGAGGTCAACTCTCCAAGTGCTAACACCGATTAACTGAGCTTAACTTCAGCAAGACTGTGCAGCCCATATCCACCTCAGGTAACTGGGGAGGCTGAGCCACTATCCCTAGTAGGAAGTCTACCACACAAAGCTAATTGACCAACTCAGGGAAGCAGCCACCATGCAGCAACATGGAAAGAAATCAGATGTGAAAGAAATGGAGGAAAAAAAACGACTGGACATGGAATTCAGAACCATGGTTATAGGGTTTTTTAAGAGGCTCCAACAAAAGATCGAGGCCTATAAGGAAATAAGCAAGACCACAAAGGAAATGAATGAGTCCTACAAGAAAATGAATAACACCCTCAAGGATATAAACGAGAGCTGCAAAGAAATGATCAAGACCAGCGTGGAAATGAATGAGTCCTACAAGGAAATGAAAGAAACCCTCAAGGATATAAAGCAGACTCTCAAGAATATGAAAAAGGACCAAACAGAAATTAAGCATACACTGACTGAAACAAAAAATATTATACAAAGACCTGAAAGTGCCCTGGAGCACCCCAAGAACCAAGTTAAAGATTTGAAATACAAAGAGGTAAAATCCACTCAGCTGAAAAAGCACGAAACCAAAAGAATCCAAAAAATTGAAGATAGTGTAAGGGGCCTCTGGGACAACCTCAAGCATACCAACATCCGAATTATAGGGGTGCCAGAAAAAGCGAGAGGCCAAGACAATGAAAACCTATTTGAAGAAATAGTGACTGAAAACTTCCCACACCTGGTGAAAGAAATTGACTTAGGAGTCCAAGAAGTGCACCGAACCCCAATATATAGGAACCCTAAGAGGACCACACCGAGGCACATCATAATTAAAATGCCAAGAGCAAAAGACAAAGAGAGAATATTAAAAGCAGCAAGAGAGAAACAGTTGGTTACCTATAAGGGAGCACCTATACGACTGTCAGCAGATTTCTCAACAGAAACGATGCAGGCCAGACGGGAGTGGCAAGAAATATTCAAAGTGATGAACAGCAAGAATCTACAACCAAGATTACTCTATCCAGCAAAGATATCATTCAGAATTGAAGGTCAGATGAAGTGCTTCGCAGATAAGAAAAAGCTGAAGGAGTTCATCACCACCAAACCAACATTATATGAAATGCTGAAAGATATTCTTTAAGAAGAGGAAGAAGAAAAAGGTAAAGATGAAAATTATGAACAACAAATACACATCTATCAACAAATGAACAAAAAAATCAAGTGAATTGATAGGCTGTTGAACAGGATAGACTGGTGAATATAACAGAGACATGGACATAGAGAGGGAATGGACTGACAATTCTTGGGGAGAAAAAGGTTGTGGGAAGTGCAACAAGAGACTGGACAAAAATCTAGCAACAATGGGAGAGGACAGTGGGGAGGGGGAGGTGGGGGTGGAGGGTGGGATACGTACAGGGTGGAGGGGAGCTATAGGGGGATAAAAAGGGGAAACAGTGTAATTAATAAACTGAACAATAAAGATTAAAAAATAAATAAATAAATAAATAAATAAATAAATAAATAAATAAATAAAAACAATAGCAAAAAAAAAAAAAAAAAGAAGAAGATAACATTGAGGGCCACATGTTAAGAAGTTTGGAAGTATACTCATGGCCAGTGGGGAAGGTCTTCCTAGGGCAACATGGCAGAATCAAATAGATTCAGAAGTCGCTGTAGAAATAAAGGCCTGAAATAGGATAGCAGAATGGAGGAGGGGGAGTAGAATGATACTATCTTCACAGTGTTTTCTTAAAGTTTTTATTTAACTTTTATATTTTAAAGAACTTAAATAAAGGTCCTTATATATTTTAGCTTGTTAGTTTTAAGTACCCAGAAAAAAGAACTTTGACTTCTTTTCTCCACTCTTCCTCTTCTTTCTCCTCCTTGTCTCACTCTCATAATTTTCCTCCCCTCAGCTATGGCAACACTAGTTCCTCATCCCTCTTGGGCCCAGTAAGCATAGATCTGGAAGGCGGAATCCTCTGAAAAGAGTAGATATTTCTGTTGGAGGAAATGTAGACTAAGTAATGGCCAGGCCCCACGGTTGGTGAGAAGATGAAATAATTGTGGTAATGTGGCCCCACTTTGCAAAGCAGACATGCTGTTGGGAGGCAGCTGTCCTGAAAACATTACTTAGGGAGTCAGCTCAGCTCGAAAGTTCTGAAGCTCATTCTGACCTACAGTAAAGGTGACAACTCCAAGGTGGCTAATTAGAGAGAAGCATTAGAGCCAAAAGCAGCTAATAATTTACATACAATTATAACATACATTTAATATACATTATAAATTTAGTTTTGTTTTATTGTTTGCTAACATTTAGAAAATTTTATATTTGAAATATAATGCAGTATTTCATTGATTGTGCAAAATAAATTACAATAAATATATCATCTTGAAAGCGAAAATACTGACAAACCTACAGGTATCTTGGAAATAAATATAGAAGTATTATAGTAGTTATGTTATTCTGTTATTATAATGGCTAAATGAAATTCCCTATTTGGCTAGAGGCCCAGTGCATGAAATTTATGTCCTGGGGGGATGTCCCTCAGCCCAGTCTGCACCCTTTCCAATCTGGGACCCCTCAGTTGCCAGCAGTCAGATATCCCTCTCACAATCCAGGACCACTGGCTCCTAATTACTCTCCTACCTGCCTGCCTGATTGCCCCTAACCCCTCTGCCTGCCTGCCTCATCACCCCTAACCCCTCTGCCTGCCAGCTTGATCGCCCCTACCTTGCCCCCCTGCTGGCCTGATCTCTCCAGCTTGACCCCCTGCCAGCCTAACCACCCCTATCTTGCCTTCCCCTGAAGGCCTGATCACACCCAACTACCCTCCCCTACTGGCCTGATTGCCCTTAACTGCCTGTGCCTTAGCCCCCAGTCTGGCCTGCCTCTACGAGAGGTGACCTGGCAGATCAGGGGAAGGCACTGCCCCAATTATTCTACTGCTGCTGCCACTGCCAGTGTGAGCCTCAGCCATCGCATCTGCTGTGGCTTTGTCTGGAAGGACATCTGGAAGATGCCCACTCTAGTTAGAATCTTTTATTATTATAAATTTGGAGATCATGACAACCACAAAGAACTTAAAGAAAACACATTTCCCTGGCCAGTTTTGCTCAATGGAGAGAGCATCGACTTGTGGACTGAAGGGTCCCAGGTTTGATTCTGGTCAGAGGAACAAGCCTGGATTGTGGGCTCAATCCCCAGTAGGGGGCCTGCAGGAGGCAGCTGATCAATGATTCTTATCATTGATGTTTCTATCTCTCTCTCCCTCTCCCTTTTTCTCTGAAATAAGAAAAAAAATTTTTTAAAAAAGAAAACACATGATCTTCACTTTGGGCTTTGTCATTTTACAATATCCTTTGTGCAATATTTTAACTTCCCTCAACTTTCCTTTACCCACTCTTAAAATGCAATCTCTTTTGGGGAAGATGATCAGGAAAGTGATTCTAGTGGGTAGAAGTTTTTTTTAGAGGAGATGGGGTCATAAAGATATTTAAAATTTGAGCATGGTGATGGTTGTAACACCCTGAATTTACTTTAAAAAACCAGTTCATTGTACACTTTAGGTGACATGTACCATATATGAATTATATCTCAACAAAGCTGTTCTTTTTTTCTTCTTAAAGACCAGTTTTATAATCAATTGCAGATGTTTTCAGAGGTGTTCCCCTCCTCATTCTCCCCCCCCCCCTTCTCCAGAATTTGCTGAGTCCCAAACCATGGCTGCAACTCCCAGTTGCATCCAGTCCTGGTGGATCTGGATGATGTGGTTTGCAAAGGAGAAGGTGGTAAGAGGCTTGTGAATTTCTGCAACCCCATTCCCTTGGTCTCCTCATAGGGCACCAGGGCCATTTCCACTGTGCCAGCTCTCTGCTTCCTTTAACCAGTTGGGCAAAAGAATCCTGCATGCTCTGGCCAGAAAGTGTTTTCTCTCTTAGGTGGTGGCCGAATGCTTTTTTTTAAAGGTCATTTCATGGATTAAAAAGAATAAACAGAGATGTGAAAAGCTTTGGTCGAATTCCTTTTACGTTGTTCTTCCAGTCTCATGGGAAGTGACATGTGGGTCTTAATTCATCCCAAAGGTGTCTTTGGGCAAAAGCACCCAGAACAGCACAACTTCAGGATGTGCTACACACTTTGCTGTCAAGACTCAACGGGGGCTTGAGAGTAAGCGAGGTGGCGGTGCCAGCACAGGACCTGGGAGAAGGTGGCACTTTCTATACTGCCCAGTCCCGCATGGACCACAGCTGCACCTGCTGATGTGGGCAGGGTGTTTCTACTGTTTTGTTTTGGTCTGGCCTCCACCCTGTCAGCCACGGACCTGTGCCTGCACTAAGATTGTGAATGGTTCGATGGTCCCACACTTTGGTGGACAGTAGATACACTCCCACCTCCCAGATACTGGCAGTTAGATACTGACAGCTTCCCAGTTGCTTGTGGGGAGAGCCTGGCACTAGGTTTAGAACAGACTCAGGCGTCCTTGGCAGGAGGCCTCCTCAGGCTAGAGCCTGCTGCAGTTTGAAGGCCGGTCATGACCCCAGTCCTGGTGGTGGTCTCCTCTGGTAAGCTGGCCAGCCTGGACTAATGGCTGCCAGTGGTTTGAAGGCTGGACATGACCCCCAATCCTGGCGGTGATTTCCTCTGGTGCACTGGCCATCCTGGGCTAGGGCTGCCAGTGGTTTGGAGGTCAGCCATGCCCCCAATCCAGTCAGTTTCTGGTCATCCATCTGGTCGTGAAGGCCCTATACTATTATTAGTATAGATTATGGAACCCTTTTGCATTATCATGGAAAATGGTAAATATTCCAGAAAAATAGGGCAAACTCAATCCCCAAAAAGTGGGCAAAGGAAATTTAAACATTACAGTTGGAAGATTGCCAGCCATGTTTCAGAATGAGTTTTTAAGAGGGGAAATGGTTAGCGAGGAAAGGAAGCAGTAATCAGGAGGAGCCAGAAGTACACAGAGAACACACACGCAAAAATAATTTCATGTCCTTGTTGGATGATGCCATGAGATTCTGTAGACCAAGATAATTCTGATATTGTTACTTTCATTTTAGCAAGATGACATTTGAAAAAATGTTCAGATGATGACAAAGGGGAATGAAAGGACCATTACATCACACCATCTGTCACTTAGAGAAAAGGTCAGCACACTTTTGCTAGAAAGAGCAAGAGTGCAACTACTTTAAGCTTTGTCACGTATGGTCACTGTTGGAACTACTCAGCTCTGCCTTTGTAGCATGAAAGCAATGACAGATATAGATAAATGAATGAGTGTGGCAGAGGTTCTAATAAACTTCCTTTACAAAAACAGATGGCAGGTTGAATTTGGCCTGCAGGCTGCAATTTGCTGATTCCTGGATTATGGTGTTAAATAATGGGTTGAGATCATCATGGACTGAGGTCTCTAGTGGCATGCTGTAAAATTCCCTCTAGGAAGCTGTTAAAAATGTTCTAACTTGTAGCATGCAAGTTAACTATGTTCATGAATAATAGAACTGATGGGAAACAGCTAACACTTGGAAGACAATTAGGATTCAATGGTTATTTGATAGATGAATAATATAAGAATAAATGAGAAGGATGAAATTTAGGGCTAACTATCAAGTTGTGCACTAAAGTTAAAAAGGGCCCTGGCCTGTTTTTCTCAGTGGTTAGAGCATCCATCCGTGGACTGAAAGGTTGTGGGTTCGATTCTGATCAGGGCAGTTATCTTGATTGTAGGCTCCATCCCTGACACTTGTTGGGCATGTGCAGGAGGCAACCAGTTGATGAATCTCTCTCACATGGATGTTTCTCTTCCTCTGTCTTTCCCTTTCCCTTCCACTCTTGTTGGAAATCAATGGAGAAAATATCTCAGGTGAGGATTAACAAAAACAAACAAACAAACAAACAAACAAACAAACAAAAAATAATTCTGGAACTATAAGGGGTGACTTTGCCTGACAGTAATTCATCTGAAAAAAAATCTCTGTATAACTGACCAAAATGTTTACAGGTAGGCAGTGATGTGAGGTGGTTACCAAGACGGCTAAGAATAGTAGGCTGCATTAACACAACATACAGTGTCCAAGGAAAGGAAGTTGTGATCCTATGGGATTTGGAAGGGCATATTCAGTTTTAGGTATTATGTCTTATAAAATGTTTTGTCATTAATCAATGGAGATACCCAATTATTCCTAGAACTGTTGTAAATATTTTATAAATGTGTATTCAGTGAATAAGATGTCTAATTTCTTTAAATTATTGAAAGTCAATCATTTTAGGGTGGTGGAAATCATTTTGCATTTTAGGGGAGATATAGGAATTGGGGGTATATCTTTGTTCTTGTAGGAAACATTTTGATAATGATCTGATTTTAGTATAGGAATGACCGAATTAGCAAATTATCTCAAATAAAAACATTTTAGACATATTTTAAGAGTATAGTTTAGGGATTTATACTTGGACATATTAGAATAATTCAACAATTGGAGAAATAGATAATTTCCTCCCAACCCAAGCCCACATGTGGAGTTTGACTGCCCTATCTATGCTTGAAAACTTATTTTCCCTTACAAGATATATGTGTGTGTTCTGATCTAAGTAAGACTTTGTATATAGGAAACTGGGAGACCAGGCTAGAGCAGAAAGGCTATGTTGGCTTAGAAGACATATTGTAATTTGAACTTGAACTGGGCTTAGTTAAACACTGCCTGACCTGCCTCCATGAATTTTCTGCATGGTAAATTATCTGACAACACATAGCCTTGGACATATGCATTTCCCATAACTTTGTCCTGCCCCAGCCTCAAGGACAACCTGCACAAGGCTGGCCTTTCTTAAGTAGTCAGGGAGTGTAGAGAAGAGGCCTTTTAAAAGAAAAATGACTGTTCTTTGAAATGTCCCTCTCAGAACATAATAATCTTTTGTATTTTATACATCTTTTATGGTTATTCATGGCACAAAGGTAGGCTTTATACAAGCTATTTCATTGTTGATATAAGTGGACGATATCTAATGTTTTTTAAAGAGTAGAGGGCATGAGAATCATTTGAAGTGCTTGAAGAGTATAGTTCTTGGGCCCATATATGAAGGTTTTGATTTATATCTGCATTTTTTTTAACAAAGTGCCAGATAATTTTGACATAGTCAGTCCTGCAGTCAAAGTTTACATCTATTAGACTCTAAAGGTAAAAAATAGGTAAATCTGCTCATTCCTTTGTGATAAAATAAATTTGTATTTTATTGAAAACAAAATTAAACAATGAGGAGACAGCTAGCATCATCACAAAATTTTAGATTCCTTTTTGAGGGTTAAGAGAACATAGAAGCGAAAGAATAGAAGCATGAATAAAAAATGAGAAAGAGTATATATTTTTTGCAAGTGTAAATTCCCTAGGTTTGAAATTAGTAAACAACCCATTAGTCATGAACTTTTCATTAGGACTACTTGGTAGTTTTATCCATAGTCAGGATATTGAAATTCATTTTATATCAGCATGCCTTAAATGCAATTATTGTTGAATTGATTAAGATTCTATTATCAAGACACATTCTCAGATTAATTATTTTGGTGTATAGATCTTGCAACTTCTTTCTTTATTATGGTCTCCAAGATGAGACTGTCTAAGGATGGAATGATTCCCAGTTGTGTGTGTGTGAGGCTTGATTTTGTTTTAGAATTATCGCAGTTATATCTCTGTTGGCCTATTTCTATCTATATGTAACCCAAGTCTCTATTTACTCTTCTGTTAAATAGAAAGGAAAATGTCTAGTCTTACAACTCTACTTAATATTTGAGGATCAATTGAGGCCACTCTTATGAAATTGTTTTATAAATAATAAAGCACTATAACATATTATTAATTATTTAAAGAGACAAATAGTGTGGGCAACAACATAGAAGAATGACAGCTCATGATTTTACAGAAGACACTGGTTGTTCAATACAGCTGAAGTGAATGTAAAACAAAATCAGTGGAACAGTGGACAATGGGTTTGGGTCAAATTGTGGAGCCCTTGTTTGTACTTTTATTCATTAGACAATGTAGACGCTTGCCTTATGAATAGAGAGTTGATGGGATCAGAAAGGTTATATGGCATTAGGTGTAAAATATTCTTGAATGAAATAGGACAATGATGAATTAAGTGGTTATTGAAATAATCTATATGAGGGATAATGAGGTTCTGTACTAGAGACTTGAAAATTAAAATGAGGTGATATTTGAGAAGTTGAGGACAAAATTATATTCAGATATGAAGGGTGGATGAATAGGAATATTTGTGCTGTCTTTGCTTCTGCTAAGTTGATGACTGGGAGAACTAATGGAAATAGGGAACACAGGCATGACATATCTGGTTCAATATTGGCTGTTTTATTATATAGTTCCAAAAGAGACTTTTGTGTTTCTAGGCAGTTCTTTTTCTAAAATTGCCCCAATATGAGTGCATTCATTGTTTAAAATTATATCTTATTTCCATGTTCTGTATTTATGAGCCAACATTCCAACTTCCATGTGTTCACTTTTGCATAAAACACATTTACAGAATTTTTCTGACACTACATTATATTACATGTGTAAGGGCTAAATCTGGAAAAGTTTAACAGATAAATATCCATTCTTTCAGTTATGCACCAGGGATTAACATGGGCAACTCCCATTGATGTTAATCATCCAACACTTTGGCCATTAAAGTTTCACCACATTCAGAGGAAGAGGTCACACATGGAGAGGAAGAAGAGAGGCAAGTAAATAATTTTCATACAGTGTATTGTGTGAGCCATTATATAAACTTATTTTTAAAAAATGAAATGAAGGGATTTTTTTTCTAGCATAAAGCTAAAGAGCAATACTTCACAGCCATCTTCCAATACTTCTTTCTTTAGTCTCTCAGGTGACATTCTGTCTTATTCCAAGTTAGCATTTCATAAAACTACTTCCTATGCTTTGGAAATAATAATAGCCACTAATTATTGAATGTCTAAATGTAACAAATATAAAGATATTTAGAGCTTTTTTATAAAACAATTTTATTAGAGTGGACTCAATTGATCCTCAAAGGATTAAATAGACTTATAAAAGTAGGCATTTTCCTTTCCATTTAATTGAAGAATAAACAGACACTTAGATTACACACTGACAGAAATATAGGTATATATCTGCAATAATTCTAGAACAGAATATGTTAGTTGCTTTAGAAGACAAGTTCTTAGTTTGGCCCATAGGCCCTCAGTATTTG
This sequence comes from Antrozous pallidus, assembly GCA_027563665.1. Classification (NCBI taxonomy): domain Eukaryota; kingdom Metazoa; phylum Chordata; class Mammalia; order Chiroptera; family Vespertilionidae; genus Antrozous; species Antrozous pallidus. Next base: position 39,066,748 of record CM050519.1, on the reverse strand, counting down.
CAACACCTGAGAAGTTGTTAGAAATGCAAACTCAGGCCTCCATTCTTGAGAATGTGGAGGGACAGGGCCCAGCTTTTCTTTTAACAAACCCTGCAGATGATTTTGATAGACGCTGTAGTTTGAGGACCACTATTTTAGACATAGCTTTGATCACAATGCACCTACCTATTAGGAAGTGTTTATATATATCTTCGATTTTTTTACAGAGAGGAAGGAAGAGAGTTAGAAACATCGATGAGAGAGAAAGATCAATCAGCTGCCTCCTGCACACCTCCTACTGGGGATATGCTTGCAACCAAGAAATATGCCCTTGACCAGAATTTAACCTGGGGTCCTTGAGTCCGCAGGCTGACGCTCTATCCATTGAGCCAAACCAGCTAGGGCGTGTTTTCTTTTTGATGTCCGAATTGGGACTTAGAGAGATAAGGGAACTTTCCCAGTGTTGGGTAGGTCTAGGATCTAACAAGCAGCATATTCTTCACCATACTGACACTGTGTTGACTGAATATTAAATGTGTGTCACAGAAGAACAAGGCTCAGTTTACGACTTCTGCAGTTATATTATGAGGCCATGGGCAAAACATTTGGCCCCTTTTTGCTTGTTTCTTCATACATGAAATAGATTAAGGATAATTTACCACTGTGTGTAATCAGCTAATTTATATGCTAGCACCAGGTCTGGGAGACAAACCACTAAGATATGCAAGGTGACTATAAAGAGAAATATCTAGAAAATGCATTTATGTTCTCTTTATAGTCTCTACTATGAGCATCTCTGCTAAATAGTATTAAGAGCTTTATATTGTGATAGTCTAAATTAAATCCTTTGGCCACAAAACTGAGTACACCAGGGACATTGTGAATTTTCAGTCTCTAATTCCAAGCTTCCTCTTTTCTTTTTAGGGATTATATTCTCTTCACAGAATATAATAGCATGATTACTTTCTGGTAAACCTTGTACATGTTACTAATCCAACCCTTTCAAAGAAATTGGCTCTTCTAAAATTAATTTTTATCCATATCACTAATATTTACTGAAAACCTGTTATGTTCATTGTACTGTGTGCACTGGAAGGAATGTAGATGGTAATCAGAGACCTTACACATTCTCTACCTCCTGGTAGTGAAAGTAAGTTATATAAACACAATAAAGGCTAAAACTAAGCAACACTGTAAGAAATCTCTTGGAGTAGAACTTTGCTTTTAGAGTTGCTATGAATTCAAGGCACAGTGTGAGATGTTTGGATTAAGGTGATTTTGGAAAAATTCATCTTGAATGTCTAAAGCCTAGGGAGTATCCAGAGACAAAGAGGAGAGGGGAAGACACTTTATGCTTAGATAGTACTGGTTCCTCCCACCACCCAGTGGTCGGCAAACTCATTAGTCAACAGAGCCAAATATCAACAGTACAATTGAAATTTCTTTTGAGAGCCGGATTTTTAAAACTTAGACTTCTTCTAACACCACGTCTTCAAAATAGACTCACCCAGGCCATGGTATTTTGTAGAAGAGCCACACTCAAGAGGCCAAAGAGCCGCATGTGGCTTGCGAGCCGCAGTTTGCCGACCACTGCCCCACACCATCTAGTTCCTCTCTGGTCCTACTCTCAGGGATACATGGAACTGTCAGTGTGTATCTGTGTGGCCCAGGAATTAAGGGCTACTTCTAGTTTACGCATTGGTTGTATTTCCTGTTTTCAGTCAGAGGTAAAGGAGGGAGTTGCACATTTCTCTGAGAGCACTATTAACTTGTGTAAGGTCTTAACCTGACTCCATAGGAAAGGAATGATGTGGGTGAAGGACATGCTAATTGGTGAGTAAGAGGTAGAGGCATTATATTAATCTGGGAGGCTCTCTGGATGCTCATCTACATGCAGTCAGTCTGGGTGAACTCAAGAACTTGCAGTTCGTGTTGAGAGCTCCTCCTGAAAGCAATTATCAGTTCACCATGTGATTTCAATTCTTTGTGGACTATAAAAGAGACACTTCACCATTTATTGAAAGGGACGTGAGCTGGAATGTCGGTAGCTTATGCATTATTTAAAGCCTGTTATCTTGCCTCGGTCTCACAAAGGAGAATGACAGCATTGTCACTGTGGTTTCAATGTATTGTGATGGTGGAAATGTAGATGTTAGATTTTGGATCTTCTCTGAATTGCCTGTAACACGGTCACCTATAATTAACTTGCTGAGGATGTTAAACCTCATTTTTCCCCACCCATCATTGCAGATAAGTGTCTGGTATCTCATTATATTAAAAAATCATATTGCATATAAATTTGAGAAATGTTGTATAATGATAACGACTTTATTAACTCCAGTTCATATATTATCCAAAGTCAAGCATATGAAAGATTACAGGACAATGCATGAACATAGGTGAAAACTAGATTTGGCTCACTCTTATTTTCAGTAGTGTCACATAAGAACAGTTTTGCTTTGTTTCAAGATATTTTCAGTGAGGTACTTGTAATTTGGATAATACTGTTAATCAAGACACATTGATAAAATGCTTGGCAGTGGCACCATCTTATAGTCACACAATTCCTTTTTCTTTCCTTTTTGGCTATTCATGGGTATCACTTATCTGTTCATAAGAGGAAGGAAGGTTAGGTTTGAAACCTTTGCATCAATCAACACTGCCTTTCCATGGTGAGCAGTACTAGGTTCTTTCACTTTCACTTGTCCATGCTTCTAGAAACTTCTTCCATTCTCCCTTACTCCCCATTCAATTCCTTACCTCAATTGCTCTAGATTCCTGTGGGCTTTCTCTTTCCAGAATTATCTTCTCTGAGCACACCTTTGGTCACATCACTGCCAATTCAAAAGTCATCATTGATTCCCATTTGCTCCAGAATCATTCCGCAAATAACATTGGCTACTCTTTCCAGGATGTATATTCAATACCTTATCCTCTAGTCAGCCTAGGTTATAGATGCTCTAATTTTTTTAAGTGTGTATTTTTTAAAGCAGTTGTAGTTTTACAATAAAATTGAGAGGAAAGTATGATGATGTTCCATATACTTCTTGCCACCCCATAAACATACATACCCATTATCAACATCACTCATTAGTATGGTACAGTTTTTACCAAGAATGAATCTACAGTGGCACATCATAATCACTCAAAGTCCATAGTTTACCTTAAGGTTCATTCTTGGTATTGTACAGTCATTATAACATAACATTTTTACTGCTCAAATTTTTTTCTGTGCTGATTCATCTACATCCTACCCTCCAAACAACTGATCCTTTTTATTGTCTTCAAGGTTTTGTCTTTTCCAGAGTGTCATGTAGTTTAAATCATGCTCTCTGTAGCCTTCTCAAATAGGCTTCCTTCACGCAGTAATATGCATTTAAGTTTCCTCTGTGTCTTGATCCATACCACACTGCAATAAGTTTTGAAGTTGGGTAGCATCATTTTTCTAACTTTGTTCTTTGTCTTCAATACTGTGTTGGCCATTATGGGTCTTTTGCCTCTCCATATTTTCATTAAAATCAGTTTATAAATATTCATAAAGTAAGTTCACAAGATTTTGATTTTGAATGAATTGGATCTATAGACTAAGTTGGGAAGAACTGACATCTTGACAATATTGAGTCTTCCTGTACCTGGACATGGACCATGTTTATGTCTCTATTTAGTTTTTATTAAAAATTTTATCAGAGTTTTGTGATTGTCCTCATGTAAGTCTTGTGTATATTTTGTTAGATTAATACCTAAATAATTTAAATTTGTAGGTGGTAATTTCTATATTTTTAATTTAAAACTTCACTTGTTAATTGTTGGTATATAAGAAATTGATTTTGTATATTAGCCTTGTATCCTACAACCTTGCTGTAATTGCTTACTAGTTTCAGGAGTGTTGGTTTTTGTTGTTGATTACTTCAGATTTTCTACATAGATGATCATGTTGCCTGCAAACAATAACATGTCTTCTTTCCCAATTTGGATACTTTTAGTTTCCTTTTCTTTTTTAAAAATAGTTTTTATTGTTTAAAGTATTACATATATTAGTACATATATTTCCTTTTTCCCCCCATTAACCTTCCCTCAGCCTCCCCTACCCCCTGTTGCATGCCCTCCCCCCCTCCCCCCAGTGTCTTGTGTCCATTGGTGTGCTTATATGCATGCATACAAGTCCTTTGGTTGATCTATTTCCCTTCCTCCCCAACACTTCCCAGCATTCCTGCTGTAATTTGACAGTCTGTTTGGTGCTTTACTGCCTCTGTATCTATCTTTTTATTCATCAGGTTATAATGTTCTTTATTTTCCATAAATGAGTGAGATCATGTGGTATTTTTCTTTCATTGCCTGAATTCTTTCACTTAGCATAATGCTCTCCAGTTCCATCCATGCTGCTGCAAATGGTAAGCATTACTTCCTTTTTTATAGCAGTGTAGTACTCCATTATTTAGAAATACCAGAGTTTTCTAACCCACTCATCTGCTGATGGGCAGTTAGGCTGTTTCCAAATCTTAGCTATGGTGAATTGTGCTGCTATGAACATAGGGGTGCATATATCCTTTCTGATTGGTGTTTCTGGTTTCTTGGGATATATTCCTAGAAGTGGGATTACTGGTTCAAATGGGAGCTCCATTTTTAGTTTTTTGAGGAAACTCCATACTGTTCCCCACAGTGGCTGCATCAGTCTGTATTCCTACCAGCATTGCATTAGGGTTCCTTTTTCTCTGCATCCTCTCCAGCACTTGTTGTTTGTTGATTTATTGATGATTGCCATTCTGACAGGTGTGAGATGATACTGCATTGTCATTTCGATTAGCATCTCTCAGATAATTAATGATTTTTAGTATGTTTTCATATGTCTGTTGGCCTTCCTTCTGTCTTCTTTAAAAATATTCTATTTAGATATATTGCCCATTTTTTATTGGCTCATTTATCTTCCTTTTATTAAGTTGTATACGTTCCCTATAGATGTTGGAGATTAAGCCTTTATCAGTGATAACATTGGCAAATATGTTCTCCCATGCAGTGGGCTTTCTTGTTGTTTTGTTGATGGTTTATTTTGCTGTAAAAAAAACTTTTTATTTTTATGTAGTACCATTTGTTTATTTTCTCTTTAGCATCCATTGCCCTAGGAGCGGTAACGGTGAAAAATTGTTTCAGCATATGTCTGAAATTTCTCTGCCTGTGGATTCCTCTAGTATTTTTATGGTTTCCTGACTTATGTTTAAGTCTTGTATCCATTTTGAATTTACTTTTGTGTGTGGTGTAAGTTGGTGGTCTACTTTCCTTTCTTTTCATGTATCTGTCCAATTTTCACAACACCATTTATTAAAGAGACTGTCTTGAATCCATTGTATGTTCATGCCTCATTTGTCAAATATTAATTGAGCATAGTGGCTTGGGTTGATATCTGTATTCTGTATTTCTATTCCATTGGTCTATATGTCTGTTCTTGTGCCAGTACCAGGCTGTTTTGAGAACAGTGGTCTTATAATACAGCTTGAAATCTGGTATAGAGATCCCCCCTACTATGTTCTTCATTCTCAGGATTGCTGTGGCTATTCGGGGTCTTTTTTCAGTCTAGATGGATTTTTGGAGAATTCTTTCTAGGTCTGTGAAATATGCCATTGGTATTTTAATAGGGATTGCATTGAATGTATAGATTGCTTTGGGTAGTATGGACATTTTAATGATGTTGATTCTCCCAATCCATGAACATAGTATGTTCTTCCATCTGTTTATAACTTCCTCTATCTCTTTTTTCAGTGTCCTTTAATTTTCTGCATATAGTTAAGTTTATTCCTAGATATCTTACTTTTTTTGATGCGATGGTAAATGGGATTGCTTTTTTAGACTCTTTCTATAAGTTGACTATTGGTATATAGAAATGCCATAGATTTCTTGGCATTAATTTTGTATCCTGCTACATTGTCAAATTCACTTATTAAGTCTATTAGTTTTTTGATGGAGTCTTTCGGGTTTTTTATGTATAGTATCATGTCTTCTGCAAATAAGGACAGTTTTACTTCTTCTTTTCCAATTGGATACCTTTTATTTCTTCTTCTTGTCTAATTGCAATTGCTAATACTTCCAGTACTATGTCAAACAGGAGTGGTGAGAGTGGGCATCCCTGTCTTGTTCTTGTTTTTAGGGGAAATGGTTGTAGTTTTTGCCCATTGAGTATGATGTTAGCTGTGGGTTTATCATATATGGATTTTATTATGTTGAGGTATTATCTTTCTATTCCCATCTTGTTGAAAGTTTTTATCAAGAAAGGGTATTGGATTTTGTCAAATGCTTTTTCTGCATCAATTGATATGACTATGTGATTTTTATCTCTCAATTTGTTTATGTGATGTATCACATTTATTGATTTGCGGATATTGTACCAACCTTTCATCCCTGGGATGAATCCTACTTGGTCATGGTGAATGATCTTTCTGATGTATTGCTGGATCATATTTGCTAGAATTTTGTTGAGGATTTTGTCATCTATGTTCATGAGGGATATTGGCCTGTAATTCTCTTTCATTGTGTTGTCTATATTTGGTTTTGGTATTAGGGTGATGCTGGCTTTGTAGAAGGGGCTTTGAAGTGTTCCTTCCTGTTGATTTTTTTTTTGGAATAGTCTGAGGAAGATAGGTTTTAGTTCTTCCTTGAATGTTTGGTAAATTACCCCTTTGAAGCCATCTGGCCCAGGCTTTTGTTTGCTGGAAGCTTTTCGATGACTGCTTCAATTTCTTGTTATTGGCCTATTGAGATGTTTAGATTCTTCTTGATTGAGTTTTGAAAGGTTATATTTTTTTAGGAATATGTCCATTTCCTCCAGGTTGTTCAGTTTGTTGGAATAGAGTTTTTCATAGTATTTTTAACAATCCTTTGTATTTCCGTGGGATCTGTTTTTTTTTCTCACCTCTTTCATTTCTGATTTTGTTTATTTGGGTCTTCTCTCTTTGCTTCTTGGTGAGCCTGGCCAGAGGTTCATCAACCTTGTTTATCCTTTAAAAGAACCAGCTCTTTTTTTTGTTGATCTTTTGTATTGCTTTTTTGGTTTCAATGTTGTTTATTTCTGCTCTGATCTTTATTATTTCCTTCCTTCTGCTTACACTGGGCTTTTCTTGTTGCGCTCTAACTCTTTGACTTGTAGGGTTAGGTAATTTATTACCATTGTTTCTTTTCTTTCTTTCTTTTTTTTTTTTTTTTGAATAGGCTTGTAGACCTATGAACTTCCCTCTCAAGACTGCTTTTGCTGTGTTCCATAGATTTTAGATTGCTGTGTTGTCATTGTCATTTGTTGCCATAATGTTTTTTATTTCTTCTTTGATCTCTCTGGTAACCCAGTCATTGTTTAATATCATGCTGTTTAGTCTCCATGTGTTTGATTTTTTTGGATTGTTTTTATTGTAGTTGATTACTAGTTTTATGCCACTGTGATCTGAGAAGATGCTTGATATGAATTCTATCTTCTTGAATTTGGAGAGACTTTGCTTGTGACCCAATATATGGTCTATCTTTGAAAATGACCCATGTGCAGTTGAGAAGAATGTATATTCTGTGGCTTTGGGGTAAAATGTTCTGAATATGTCAATTAATTCCATTTGGTATAGTGAGTCATTTAGGATTGATGTTTCTTTGCTGAATTTTTGGTTTAGAGGATTTGTCCAATGGTGATAGTGGGATATTAAAATCTCCTATCATGATTGTATTGCTATCAATCTCTCCCTAGATATCCTCCAGCAGTATTTTTATGTATTTGGGTGCTCCTGTATTGGGTGTGTATATGTTTACCAGAATTATTTCTTTTTGTTGGACTGCCCCCTTCAGTATGATAAAGTGGCCTTCCTTATCTCTTGTTATGTCTTTAACTTTGAGATCTAATTTGTCAGATATAAGTATTGCTACCCCAGTTTTTTTTTTTCATTTCCATTCGCCTGAAAAACCTTTTTCCATCCCTTCACCCTCAGTCTATGTGCATCTTTTTTTCTGCGGTGGGTTTCTTGTAGACAGCATATATATGGGTCGTGTTTTCTTATCCAATCCGTTACCCTACATCTTTTGATTGGGGCATTTTATCCATTTATATTTAAAGTTATTATTGATAGGTACTAATTTGTTTCCATTTTTATTCTTTACCGATGTGTTTTCTTTCTTTCTTTCTTTCTTTCTTTCTTTCTTTCTTTCTTTCTTTCTTTCTTTCTTCCTTCCTTCCTTCCTTCCTTCTTTCTCTTTCTTTCTTTTTTTCTTTCTTTCTTTCTTTCTTTCTTTCTTTCTTTCTTTCTTTCTTTCTTTCTTTCTTTCTTTCTTTCTTTCTTTCTTTTTTCATCAGACCCTTTAGCATTTCTTGCATTGCTGGTTTGGTGGTAGTAAATTCCCTTAGTCCTTCTTTGTATGTGAAGCTCTTGATTTCATGTTCAATTTCTGAGTACAGTATTCTTGGATTCAGACTCTTACTTTGCATGACTTTGTATATTTCATTCCATTCCCTTCTGGCCTGACATGTTTATGTTGAAAAATTAGTCGCTAGTCTGATGGGGGTTCCTGAGAGACTTTCTGTCTCTCTCTTGCTGATTTTAAGATTCTTACTTTGTTGATGGCGTTTGCCAACTTAATTATAATGTGCCTTGGTTTTAGTCTTTTGGGGTTCATTTTGCTTGGGACTCTGTGAGCTTCTTAGAATTGTGTGGGTTTTTCTTCCATATATCAGAGAAGTTTTCTGTCATTATTTCTTCAAATAGGTTTTCTGTTCCTTACTCAGTTTCCTCTCATTCTGGATCCCCTATTATGCAGATGTTTTGTTTCGTGTTGTCCAAAATTCCCTTAGGCTCTCCTCCTGCTTTTTAATTTTTTTTCTAGAAGCTGTTCTACTTGGGTATTTTTTCCTACCTTGTCTTCTAGCTCACTAATGAGGACCTCTGCTTCTTCTAGTCTATGCTTGATGGTTTCTATTGAGTTCTTTACAGCAGCGATGTCATTTTTCATTTCTTCTTGGTTTTTCTTCATTTCCTCTTGGTTCTTACACACATTTTTGAATTTGTCTTCCATTCTTTTCAACCAACTTATGGCCATTGCTCTGAATTATTTTTCTGACAGTTTGCCTCCTTTGCATTTACTTTCATTTCTCATGTTGCCTGGTTTTCTTCATATGCAGGTTGTTTCTTTGTCTCCCCAGGGTCTTTCTTCTCTGGGTGTGTGATTATGTAGTTCTCTCTCTCCTGCGTTGATTTGAAGGCACAAAATACAACACAATCAGATACAATGCACAAGGCACTGAAGAGAAATGTATTCATGATATTAATAATCCCAAATAAAGGTGACCATCAGAGAAAGGTAATTAGAGGATAGGAGAGAAAGAAGAAATGAAAAAAAAAGAGAAAGGAGTGCAAAAATAAAATTGGGAAAAGGGAAAAAAAGTAAAAGAGAAAAGAAAGAAAATAACAAGGAAGAGGGGAAAAAACTATATATAAGGGGAAAAACTCCAATAGAACAACCAATAATAGAATACCCAATAAATGCCAGAAACAAGAACCTGGAGATGAATACAACTACAAACAACAACTATTATCAAGTGAGGTGAGGGAAAACAGAAGCAAAAAGCAAACAAAAACAAAACAAACAACAAAAAAGAATAAGCAAACAATCTCACATACAAACATAAAAATTGATATAATCAACAATCAAGCAAACAACAACAAAAGAACAGAGAGAAAAACAATTTTTTTGGATAGAAAGACAGAGAAGAGAAATGCGTGTATGGACTTGGAGCAGAGGATTGGAAATTAGATATATAAGTAGGGTGGAATTTTAACAGGGGGTAAAAAGAAAGAATAAGGAAAATGTAAAGCAGGAAAAGGGTGAAACAGGACAACAAAATGGGAAAAGTTAGGAAGAGAGTGATAGCATAAAGATAAAGTTGAGATAGAGTAAAATGATACTAAAGGAAAAATTAAAGTAGAATGTAGAACACTAATCCCAAAGTAAAATAAAGAGAAAATAAAATGACGCTTTTTTAAATAAAAAAAGCTAAAATAGTAGTAGTGATAATACTGATTAAAAATAAAAATGTAATAATTCAAAAGGTAAAATCAAGTGAGCAAAAAAGATAAAAAATGTCTTAAGTAAAAGATGAAAAAAAATGTGCAGTAGTGAAGGTCATTCATTTCCTCCTCTGTTCTGTTTGGCACTCCTGTTTTCTAGTCAGGACAGTATTGCAGTTCCCTGCATTCTACTGCTCCTCAGTGTTGTAAGCCAGTCCTGATTTTTAAGCAGGAAGTGTGTCTTATTTTCTTGTGTTCCTTTATTCGTATTTACACAAGAGTCAATTTGTGATTCAACCCTTGGATGGCAGTGTTTCTGGATTGACCTCCGGTCTATAGGTCCTTATTAGCCAGTGCTTAGACCCTGCTTTCCTGTGGCACTCAATAGCAGTTTGTAGAAGCAGATTGCCCCAGAGCTGGTTCTCTAATGGTTATTCCCTGCTCTGATCCCCAGATTCCAGAAAAAAACTTTCCCCTGCAGTCTCAGTAATCAGAAGCAAGTATTTAAAGAGAAAAAAGAAAAAAGAAATAGCCAGCGAACTCCAGGGCTGCGTGCAAGTCTGTGCAGTCTTTTTTTCCCCCGTTGGGTCTAAGCAGACTGCACACTTTTAAAATTTTTAGGCTGTCCTTTTGCATCAGATCAAAATGGGTTGTTTTTTAGAGTTCCTTTCTGTTAATAGCTCTGAGGACCCCCTTCCACATTCACAGATTACGCCAGCCCCAACTGCCACGGATTTTTCTAGGTGCAGACTTTCCCTGGCCCTCCAGCTCTGCAATGTGAGTGTTTCTCTCTTATGCCGGGACCAGAGACCTCACCTTATCCCAGGTGAAATCTGACCTTTTTGTGATGGAGTGTAGAGCTCCTCTGAATCCACATGTGTGCAGCAATTGAGGACTGGCAGGTTCCGGGGTTCACAACTGTAGATTTTCAGGCTTCAGATAACAACTACTTTCCCCTTCAAGACAGTGTGGTCCCCACATCCAAGCCGGTCGTTCTGGGGGCGGTGGGAATCAGCAGTAGAGGGAGCTGCCTGGTCAGGGGAGCCCCGTCCAGCAGTCCCCCACCATCTCCTGGAGTATAGCTGTCCCTCAACTCACCAACAAACACTCCCTGTGCGACCCTCAACTGTTTTTTCTATCTGCTCTGGGACAAGGCTGGGGACATCTGTCTATTCTGCCACCATTTTTTCATCTAGTTTCCTTTTCTTGCCATATTGCATGAGCAAGGGCTTGTAGTCCAATATTGAGAGGAATAGTGAGAAGAGACATCTTTGCCTGTATTTATCTTAGTGGCAAAGCTTCAAGTTCTTTACCATTAAGTATGAACTGTTTCTTAATGATATGCCATCTTTTATTTTAGTAATTTTTAATTTTCAAATTAAATAACTCTCTGCAAATAAGAGACAGTTGTTGCCTTAACCTCTGTTTCAACCAAACCATTCTTTAATATTCATAACATCTATAACAATGTTACCTCTAAATGAAAATTTTTCTATTGCTTACAATCAGATATAATCTCTGTGTATTGATTATTTTTTGCATAACACACTTAGTGGCTTAAAACAATACGCATATATTATAATTTCTGTAGGTTTTGTAGGTCAGAAGTTCTGGATCTGCTTCCAAGCTCCCTCAGGTAGTTGGCAGAATTCATTTCTTTGCACCATGGCAGCTTGCTTTTTTAAAGCGAGCAATGGAGGCAGAGGGACTCTAGTAAGATGGGCTTTATGCCTTTGTGTAATAATGTCCCCATAATCATGCATATCCAATCATCTCTAGTGGTTAGAAGCAAGCCACAGGCATTGCTCACTCTGAAGGGGAGGGAATTACACAAAGGCATGGACACTTTGTGAATCATGAAAGCCTCCTTAGAATATGCCTCGGCGCTCTGTGTTATGTTTTCTGCTTCTTTTGTAGTATACTTTATACCTCTCTTCTTTTTAAAATTTGATTCTAGTTGTTGTTGTTTTTTGTCCCATGGATTTAGCAATAACCTATTTATGCTTTATTATGCCTGCACTATTTGGTTCAAAGTATATGTGGGTTAAATTTAATTGATAACTAGATGCCTACATTTTTCTACAGAGTCTATGTTTTCTGTATTATAGATTGTAAGCTTTTTAAAGGCAAGAACAATATTCATAACTTATTTTGCATAGCTTTTAATTAGGTATAAATCAACATTTCACATTATACTCATCACTCATTGAATAAATATTTTAGAGCCTAAAACTATTAAGCAATTAAATTTATAAGATGAATATAATCCTGCCCTCAAGATGACAGAAGTAACATTAGCTTTGAGGTATGTTTTATGGGGGTTACCATAATGCCCTTGGTTCTACAGGAATGTCATCCCTCTGATATTAGGCCACTATGGTTTTACTTTCTTTCCTTTTCTTATCTTTGCATGAAACGTTAACTGTTGTGGATAGTGGCCACACATCTTGAAATAAGGGAACTAGATAAGAAGTGTATTTCTGGGATGAGGAAGGGTGCTTGGCCATGGTCAGTTGGTAGTGGTAGAAAGTTCTGTGAAGGAAGAATAAGAAAGTAGAACAATCCAGCCTTCTGTGAAAAGGTCTCTCAAAGGTTTTCCATAGGATTCTTGTTCTTTGCTATCTTAAAGGTGTTATTTGAAAAAAAAATCTATTGTTCAAGGAGTATATGTAAGTGATGTTAAACAGATGCTAAACAGATGGCATTCTTTAGACTTCCTAGTATGGGAAGTCTTCAAGGAGGGAGATTTAACAGGCAAGTTTAATTTTTCTTGGAGGCTGTATGTGAGAAAGACAGAGAATTTTATGGGTGGTGAAAAAAAAGAATGATACTTAAATTCTGCATTAATTTTTGGAGAGGTGACATAATATTTACCAAAATTGGATGGTTATGGGTGGGTAACACCTGTGTGCATTAAGGAAGGAATAATAACATTTTTAAGTGTATACATTTTTAAGCATCTCTGTTTGTATCTTGAGTTGAAATAGTGTGAACAGAGCTTTTCTATTAATTAGCTAATCTATGAGATAAAGACCCATGGTCAATGTTGTAACTTGATCAAGTTTCTACTAAATCATTTGAATAAGTAATAAAAGAACCCAAAATTCCTTTCTTCTTCCTTCCTTCCTTCCTTCCTTCCTTCCTTCCTTCCTTCCTTCCTGTCTTTCCTTCCTTCCTCCCTTCCTCCCTCCCTTCCTTCCTCCCTTCCTTCCTCCCTTCCTTCCTTCCTTCCTTCCTTCCTCCCTCTCTCCTTCCTTCCTTCCTTCCTTCCTTCCTTCCTTCCTTCCTTCCTTCCTTCCTTCCTTCCTTCCTTTCTTTCTTTCTTTCTTTCTTTCTTTCTTTCTTTCTTTCTTTCTTTCTTTCTTTCTTTCGCCAGTAACTAAATGGGTAATAGCCACATTTACCCATGTGGATTCAGAAGCTAAATACATTACAAAAATTTTAAGCTAAATATACTTCTGTATTTTGTCATTTTAAAGTTGAATTTTTGTACATTTGTTTACTAAAAAGGGCAGAGGGTTTTCCTATCATAGTCAAAGTTTTGTTTCACTAGGTCTAAGGACTTATGTTTTATAAAGTTGAGGTTGATTGTTTAAAATAAAACAATCACATTTGTTAGAGTGTTTATTCTAGAGATTTGCATTGGTTCTCTTAGGGGAGGTGAATCATGTTTTACCATAGGAAGCTGAATCTATTCAATCATATTTGAATCTGACATGATGAATATAATTTTACTAGAGGCTTGGTGCACAGATTCGTGCACTGACAGGGTCCCTTGGCCTGGCCTGTGCCCTCTCACAATCTGAGACCCCTCAGGGGATGTTGGAGAGCCAGTTTCAGCCTGATCCCTGCAGGCCATGCCAAGGGACCCCATCAGTGCATTAATCCATTCACTGGGCATCTAGTATGCATATAAGATCTTTGGTTAATCTCTTCCTACCCTTCCCTTTCCCCCTTCCTTCTGATATTCATCAGTCTGTTCCATATTTCCATGCCCATGTGTTCAGCATCTGCCCCCTGGTGGTAAGTGCACATCATAGCTACTGGGTTGAATGGTTAGCATATTACCCTTTAATATATGTAGACTAGAGGCCTGTGCACAAAATTTGTGCATGGAGGGAGGTGTCCCTCAGCCCAGCCTGCACCCTCTCCAATCTGGGACCCCTTGAGGGCTGTCTGACTGCCCTCTCACAATCCAGGACTGCTGGCTCCCAACTGCTCTCCTGCCTGCCTTCCTGATTGCCCCTAACTGCTTCTTCCTGACAGCCTGATCACCCCCTAAACATTCCCCTGCCAGCCTGATTGATGCCTAACGGCTCCCCTGCCAGCCTGTTCGTCCTTAACTGCCCTCCAGAGAAGGCCTGGTCACCCCTAACTGCTCTCCCCTTAAGGCCTGGTCACTCCTAACTACTCTCCACTGCAGGCCCAGTTACCCCCAACTTCCCTCCTCTCTTGGCCTGGCCACTCCTAACTGACCTCCCCTGCAGGCTTAATGGCCTTCAACTGTCCTCCCTTGTAGGCCTGGCCCCTCCCAACTACCCTCCTCTTGTGTCCACATGGGAGCAGGATCTTTGACCACATGGGAGCAGCCATATTGTGTGTTGTAGTGATGGTCAATCTGAATATTCTTTTATTAGATAGGATAGAGGCATGGTGCACAGGTGGGGGCCAGCTGGTTTTCCCTGAAGCGTGTCCCTGATCAGGATGGGGGCTCCCTTGGGGCATGGTTTGCAGGCTGGCTATGCTCTCTGGTGACCCAAGCAGAAGCCCTGGTATCTGGGATTTATTTATCTTCTACAATTGAAACTTTGTAGTCTGGAGCAGAGCCAAGCCTCATGCTTGTTATGTGGCCACAGCCACTTCTGTTGGGATTTATCTTCTACAATTGAAACTTTGTAGCCTTAAGTGGAGGCCTGTGCCCGCCAGGGTGTGTGGAAAGCTTGGCTTCCTCTATCATTGGTAAACCCAAGTCTCTTTCCTGCTTGTTCTGTGGCCGCAGCCATCTTAGTTGGGGTTAATTTTTATACTTGCTCCTGGTGGGTGTGGCTTGTGGACGCAGCTTGTGGTGTAGCGGAGTGATGGTTAATTTACATATTACTCTTTTATTAGATAGGATGGCTCTAGTTGCAGTTAACCTACTGATATATGAGATCTGAAATTCTTTTAAGGTTCAAATATTATTTAAAAGCATTTTTCTAGGTGTAAGTCTATATAAGTCAATACTAAATGTGTTCCTAATGGAGTAACTTCAAAAATAAAACAGCATAGACACCAATTCTTTTTCAAAGATAATATGGACCTTTTAAATCTCAATTACATAGAAAATGTGATCTCCTGGGGGAACTAAGATGGCGGCAAAGGCAAAACACCCATCTTGCCGTCATAATCAGCAATTTTAATACTACAACTTAACGAAAGAACAAATACCTTCCAGAATCACCAGAAAGCTCGCCGAGTGAAAATTTCACAAATAAAAGTGAAGATAAGTCACTGTGACTCGGAGGAGCAGCGGCGAACAGCATTGAAAGATTCGCACGGAGAGAGGTTTGGAGTGCGCGCCGCGGAGAGGGCGGGCGGCTGAAAACCAGCCGGGGAGACAAAGACGTCCCACTGGGCTGATTCTCCAGCTCTGGGCGAAGTCCAGAGAACCCACTATCACACGGGGTGAAAACTGGACAGTGGGAGGGCACGCCGAAGCTTGGGTGCTGCCGGGTCTCCCGGCTTGTGGAGAAGGCAGCTTGCGCACGAACAGCTTGGCTGCGTGAAGGCGCAGAGAGCGCACCGCGACTTGCCTCTCATTCGGAAAACTGTCAGACTGCTTTGTTTTACGACCCTGGGTGAGACATTGCGCATGCAGACTCATTTTGGGAAAGTCTGAATTCCCCAGCAGCCGGCAGCCAGTGGAGCTCCGCAGGGGTTCTCTCTCAGAGGTGCTGGCGGCCATTGCCCCCAGCACAGAGTCCCTGGGGCCGCAGAGGGCGGAGCTAACGCTGTCTGCTTGGCCCGGAGACTCCGCCCACCCAACCTGAGCACAGCTGAGCTTCATAGACAATTGGCCTGGAGGTCAACTCTCCAAGTGCTAACAAAGATTAACTGAGCTTAACTTCAGCAAGACTGTGCAGCCCATATAAACCTCAGGTAACCGGGGAGGCTGAGCCACTATCCCTAGTAGGAAGTCTACCACACAAAGCTAATTGACCAACTCAGGGAAGCAGCCACCATGCAGCAACATGGAAAGAAATCAGATGTGAAAGAAATGGAGGAAAAAAAAACGACTGGACATGGAATTCAGAACCACGGTTATAGGGTTTTTTAAGAGGCTCCAACAAAAGATTGAGGCCTATAAGGAAATAAGCAAGACCACAAAGGAAATGAATGAGTCCTACAAGAAAATGAACAACACCCTCAAGGATATAAACGAGAGCTGCAAAGAAATGATCAAGACCAACGTGGAAATGATCAAGACCAACGTGGAAATGAATGAGTCCTACAAGGAAATGAAAGAAACCCTCAAGGATATAAAGCAGACTCTCAAGGATATGAAAAAGGACCAACCAGAAATTAAGCATACACTGACTGAAACAAAAAATATTATACAAAGACCTGAAAGTGCCCTGGAGCACCCCAAGAACCAAGTTAAAGATTTGAAATACAAAGAGGTAAAATCCACTCAGCTGAAAAAGCAAGAAAACAAAAGAATCCGAAAAATTAAAGATAGTGTAAGGGGCCTCTGGGACAACCTCAAGCATACCAACATCCGAATTATAGGGGTGCCAGAAAAAGCGAGAGGCCAAGACAATGAAAACCTATTTGAAGAAATAGTGACTGAAAACTTCCCACACCTGGTGAAAGAAATTGACTTAGGAGTCCAAGAAGTGCACCGAACCCCAATATATAGGAACCCTAAGAGGACCACACCGAGGCACATCATAATTAAAATGCCAAGAGCAAAAGACAAAGAGAGAATATTAAAAGCAGCAAGAGAGAAACAGTTGGTTACCTATAAGGGAGCACCCATACGACTGTCAGCGGATTTCTCAACAGAAACGATGCAGGCCAGACGGGAGTGGCAAGAAATATTCAAAGTGATGAACAGCAAGAATCTACAACCAAGATTACTCTATCCAGCAAAGATATTATTCAGAATTGAAGGTCAGATGAAGTGCTTCGCAGATAAGAAAAAGCTAAAGGAGTTCATCACCACCAAACCAACATTATATGAAATGCTGAAAGATATTCTTTAAGAAGAGGAAGAAGAAAAAGGTAAAGATGAAAATTATGAACAACAAATACACATCTATCAACAAATGAACATAAAAGTCAAGTGAATTGATAGGCTGTTGAACAGGATAGACTGGTGAATATAACAGAGACATGGACATAGAGAGGGAATGGACTGACAATTCTTGGGAGAAAAGGGTTGTGGGAAGTGCAGCAAGAGACTGGACAAAAATCTAGCAACAATGGGAGAGGACAGTGAGGAGGGGGAGGTTAGGGTGGAGGGTGGGATAGGTACAGGGTGGAGGGGAGCTATAGGGGGATAAAAAGGGAAACAATGTAATTAATAAACTGAACAATAAAGATTAAAAAAAAATAAAAAATAAAATAAAATAAAATAAAATGTGATCTCCTGGATCCAGCAGCAGCTTTACCTGGGAATTTGTTAGAAATGCAAATTTTCAGGCCTCACCTCAGACTTACTAAGTCAGAAATTCTGAGGGTAAGGCCCACTAAACTATGTTTTAATAGTCTTCTAAAACTGACTCTGATACATATTAAAATTTGTGAACCATTGATCTAGAGGGACTTAAATAATTCTAGGCAGCTTCCTTACTACATGTACAAGGAAAGCAATGAGGGCGGGAAGCTAAAATAAATAAATAAATAAATAAATAAATAAATAAATAAATAAATCTCAATTACATAGATGATGATAATACTCTTAACAGAAAAGGTGAAATAAAGCAGAAATATTTGATTTGGAGGGAAAGAGTGATCTATTTAGTTTTAGAAATGTTGAATTTGAGGGTATGCTAAGCTTGAAAGTCACAATGTTCTGATGTCACAGCTCTGGGCTATATGTGTCATATGATGTGACTTGAAGGTTTTTTGAAGATTTGAATAACTAGAACGCACAAATGCTGTTTCCAACTCTTCATATAATTCCCCTCATAAGTGGCTTATTCTCAGTAAGATTCCTGAACACCCACAATCAAATTACCATATGTCTCTTCTTCTCTTGATAACATATAACATTTATGTAAAATTAACTACATTATCATATTTGGGTATGTATTTTTTCTCACTTGTCTGTTTCTTCATCTCCTCACATGAGAACATAAGCTCCATGAGGCATATAATAGCAGCTCAATAAATATTCTTTGAATACATGAATATCATGACCAGACGGATGAGTACATGTATGCTATCATATGGTTCTAGGATCTCTGAGAGCTCCTAGAAAGGTGTGGCTTTGTGCTATGATTCTCCCAGGTCTGGCTTGGCTTGAGAGGAAGCATATTCTAGATGTAATCTAGCTTTTACTTCTCTGTGACACTTGTGTGAAATGCTTGTCCAATTAAATTTCGATACCAGTTAAAAGACTGCAACAGCCGTACAATGAATCTGAGAGGTCGGGGCAGGATGAAAGTCAGTCTCGTCATTGGGGTGGTGTGAGGGTGCCAGCCAAATTGGGATGTTTATTCGGAAAGCCCTCCTGAAGAAGGCATTCTGGGCCTATCTCGCTTTCAGATTCACTTGGAACCAGATTGTGTGCTAAACGCCTGGGCAGAGTCCTGGCCTCACATCCTGGCAGTTACCTTCCTGGAGGATTTCCAGCTGCAGTTCTACTAATAGATTAGTGACAAATGCTGCCTGTGTCTTCTCATCTTCATCTTGTATTCTCATTAAACTGAGTGCAACAGCAGCTTCTGGAAGGCATTCTACCAATCGCCCAAGTGTTTAAGAGGCATTACTCACATTATCACAGAAACATGTCTTGCTCCAGAAATGTATTTACTGTTCTTTTCAGAAACACAGATGCAGTCTAGGTAAATAATACAAAACAGTTACTTTCTTGCCAAGGGAAAATGCTGTTTTTGTATTTATTTTAAAAGCAAATGGAATCATTCATGCGGGAGGAAGATGCATGATACATCAGGGTCTTAGACTTGCTCATTTCTTATTAATCCATGTATTTATTCATCACTATTTTTTCAAGTTTATCTCCATTTGGTCTAAATGTGGAAGGCCTATCATCTGTAAGTCAGTCTTGTTATAACAAAAATATATTATCTTAGCACTTTCTCAGTTTCTGTAAAATGACAACTAGCTATAAAAAAAAGTCTTGTGGAAATGTTGGAATGAAAGTCTTAGCATTTAGAGACTATGTATTTCTTTATAAAGTTGTAACTTATTTGGAACCTCAAATTGTAACTGAGTAACCTTTGATGAGAGAATGGGAATGAGTGTCAGCAGCAAGGAGCTGCTCTTGCTGCTTTCTTCCCTTCAGTTCATGATGTAAGACCTATACCATTTGCAGTTCATGGCCATTTTCTAAATGGCAATATGTTTCCAAGTATGATGTCTTTCTTATTGTGCCTCAACTGTGTGATTTAATGTAGTTTAAGCAACTTAAGTTATTGATGTAAATCTATAAAATCCTATCTAATAAAGAGGGAATATGCTAATTGACCATCACTCCATCACAAAGATGGCTGCACCCACAGCTGAGGCCAAGTTCCCATAAGGAGTCTTAATGAGCAATCAGCAGGGATCTGAGGCTATGCCCTCCCCCACTCCTGTGGGGC
Organism: Antrozous pallidus; assembly: GCA_027563665.1. NCBI lineage: Eukaryota > Metazoa > Chordata > Mammalia > Chiroptera > Vespertilionidae > Antrozous > Antrozous pallidus. The sequence continues at coordinate 39,046,938 of CM050519.1, read as the reverse complement.
TTGACAGGGGACCTAAGGCCATTCCCCCCATCCAGGGGGCCTTGACAGAGGATCTCAGGCCATGTCCCAACCTGGTGGGGCTTGACAGAGAACCTCAAGGTATTCCCCCTACACTGGTCTGGGCTGGGGGGCCTCAGGCCACACCCCTCTGACCTGGCTTTGGGCCAGGGGACCTGAGGCTATATCCCCTGCCCAGTGGGGCTTGACAATGGTGGGACTGGCTTGGTCTGGATCTAGCCTAATTGGGGGAGACACTGGCTGGGTCTGGGTCTCATGTGATTTTGAGGTGCATGTGGGTAGGTGGGAACTTGACTCTGGGTCCCCTGATGGACCCCAGATTCTGACAGGAGGATGGTTTTCATGTACATTTTACTAATTTTCTTTCATCTCTGACACTTCTATTATTGAGAAAGGGCAAATAGCAATATTAAATTATTTCCTCTAATTAATCCCCTTTTAATGTGCACGGATTTTGTGCACTGGACCGCTAGTTTATATAATAAAAGCCTAAGTGACTATTATGGCAGAACGACCAGAATGACTGGTCACTATGATGCACACTAACCACCAGGGGTGGACACTCAATGCACGAGCTGTCCCCTGGTGGTCAGTGCACTTCCCCAGGGATAGCAGCCACTCAGCCAGAAGCTGGGCTCACAACTGGTGAGCACAGTGGTGGTGGCAGGAGCCACTCCCACCTCTATAGCAGGGCCAAGGAGCAATGAGCCAAGCGGTAAGGAGCCTGCCGCTAAAGAGCAGCAAGCCGAGCGTGTGGAGCAAGGGGTCCTGCATTGCGAGAGGGATGTCCACCTGCTGGTTTAGTCCTGATCCTCTGGCAGGTGGAAATCCCCTGAGAGGTTTGGGACTGTGAGAGGTTGCGGGCTGGGCTGAGGGAACCCTCCCCCCGCCAAGTGCATGAATTTTGTACACTCGGCCTCTAGTATTTAATATGAGCAAAGTGCCTGATTCATGGTATGTACTCAAAAAACGAACATGGAATGAATATGTCCTTGTTACTGTGATTCCATTCCCAATATTGAAATGCCATGCAGTACTGCTGAAACCCATAGCTCATGAGACTGAAGAAAGAAGGTATTTTCAACCTGGATCTCCACAAATCATTGCCAAAGAGCTCTAAGTGCAGCTGAAAGAGTTGGCTAAAATAGAAATCTTAGATATTGCTATGGGATTCATCCTGTATATAAGAGGGGCTGGGGAAGTAAACTACTTCATGTGGGAGTTCTGCTGATTCTCTTCTGTGGATAGGCTCAGAGTCTGTGGAGACCCAGGTGTCTCAGATGGTATGAAGTGAGTGTGCTGCTATCTGAGCCTTAGGCATTTCTTATTCTGTTCCATTTTCTCATGGAGAAAAATCCATGAATGAGTTAGTGGGAGGTTTTGAGGCTGACAGGAGCCCCATTTTGGGATGAGAGCAGGATGAATGGGCCCACCAATGTGGATCAGGATGCGGGTGGCACATGTTATCTGACATCACTGTCCTGGGACACTGCCAATGGCTGCTGGGAAAATATATAATCTAATGGAAAAGTAGTCCACTGAACCAGAATGAAGCAGCTAGTCATTCCTCAATTGGAATTTATTTTAAGAATGAAAGTTAAGCCTGTAATTATAAAATTTAAAAGCTCTAAGTCAATAAATAGGAAAACTCTTAAAGAGCTATCAGTCTGTCCCGCTTGCATATCTAGTCAGTTACATAGATCTTACAAAGAAATTAGGAATTTAAATTAATCTTTATCTTTTGGGAGGGACTAAATGTTCTCATATAAGTGGTTCAATATTTCTTGACATTCATTCTTACAACATTTTTGTAAATGAAGTAAATGGAAAAAACGTTTTTCCATTTCTACCACACCAAGGCCTATAATGAACTCCTCTGCATCTATCTGCCTTATGTGCTTCCTCTGGGCATTAACTTCCTTAAATTTTAAATGTCAGTCAGCTGTGTACTCCACCCCTTAACTGACTCATGGACAGTTTACTTTTTCTGAAACCCTGTTTTGGCATGGGGTCATGTTTAACATACGTTCATGATTATTGCTGGCACAGAACATAAAACTCTGCACTTACCTATTATGAAAGTCAGGATAATGGAAATGACATATACTCATAAGATTGTAGCGAAGGTTAAATGGGCGTTATAGAAATATCAAAGTTCCTGCCACATGGACAGCTTTTCCTATAAATTCTGATGTAACCTTCAATATTAATTTTCCAGAGTCTGCTGTGCTTCTAAATATGTTAACTGGTTTTTAAAATTATAAATATTTTTTAAGTTGTGGAAAGAAAAAACTTCTTTACATGAATATAATGCATAAAAAGTGCATCATGACAGAATACGAATAGTCTCTTTTCTTGATGATATATGGTGTCTCTTACCTATTCTCTTTCATGGTTTCACACAATCAAGGAGATGCTTCTTCCCAAAACTTCCCCTAAAAAAGCAAGTGGTGAACTTGAGAGTATAGGACAATTAAACATGCCCCTTCTCATGTTCCATGGCTCGTTTGGGCAGAGCCCGTTGGGGACTGTCCAGATTTTACTAGCCATTTTAAAACGGAAATAACCACCAGGGGAGGAGACCTACACGTGGATTCTTCCGAAAAGTAAGCAGTTGTTTTATAAAATCTTCCACACTTACTATTTAGTACTCAGAATTAAAATTCTAAGGAAGGGCAAGTTATTGCTTTCTAGACCATTCAGCAATTTAAATCCCCTTTCCATTTATAAGATTATAAATTACTTCCCCCCTTTTTTATACCTAGAAACCTATATCATATTATTCAAGGGATGAGAATCTAGTCCACTGATTGACTAAGACAACTTTGTATTTGCAGCTAAATCTGGAATGTAAGGTATACAAAAAATTTCAGCTTAAGTTGCCTAATACCTAGCTTGAGAAGAAAAATGATCACTTGAAACCTAGATCCTAGACAGTAAGTCAATATAATGAAGTCAAGATTGATCTCTGACAAAAGAATAAGTAAGAGTACTAGACCACACATGTGATGACGTTAGGATTAATAAATGACACTGACTTACACAGAAAAACTAATTGCAGTGGGTTTGGAGAGACAAATGTCCTTAGCTTATACAGGTTATTCCACATGTTCACTCAAGAAACATTTTTGGGATCATATCCTAGACACGTTGGATAGAGAGATAAACACATAGTCCCTTCCCTCTGTATCGATGGATTTAACCTAGATAAATCCTACAGCATTTTTAAAACACGTACTCCACTCCCAAAGATTCAGATTCAGAAGCCTGCAGTGAGACCTGTGCAAGTAGATTGAGAAGCCCCAGCATCAGTTACAAAAACAACTTCCCTGCGTTTTGTTGTGCCACGGTAGTTAATAATCGCTGCTCAACAAGCTAAGAGGTGGGTACAGGCACAGCATGGGAAGAATAATTTTTGAGTTATGAACAGGATATTATGAAATCTCCAAGTAGGGAAACTTAATCCATCCTGGAGTGATCTGGATAGGGAAGTGTTTCTGGAGAAAGTGACACCCAATTGTTCGGAATACTTTGTATCATTTTAAAAAATTACGTAATGCAGGAAACCAATGAACATAAAAAAGCAAAAATTATCTATTAATTTGATGTTCTTAAACTTTATTATAACATGTACAAGGTAGGTTTTTTTCTCTTAACTAGTGAATTTTGCATTATATGTCTTTTTAAATTTAAGTTCTTTAATAATTCTGTAATTCAGGACAATACTTTCAATATTTCTCCCATCTCTATCTTTTTTTTGTTTTGTTATTTTTATGGGATTTGTATTGCCTATGTGTTGGTATCTTATTATGTACTCCCTATCTATTAATTTTCATCTTTTTATCCCTTAATCTTTATAGGTTCAATAAATTATTTCATTTATTACATTCAGTTTCCAACTATTATATTTTCAATATTCAATATTTTCACTTTTTTTTTTTTAGCTTCTGGTTCTTATTTCATATGTTTCTCTAATCTGCCCTATTTCTTTGAGAATTGTAATCCTATTCTAAATTTTACTTTCTGATATAAAGATCTGCTTTGCAGCGAATGTACTTTGCTTTAATGCAGGTTGCCACATAACAAAATCATAACAAATTACCCTAAAACTTAGTCATTTAAAAAAATGGTAATCTCTTTTTGTCTCTCATGTTATTTAGAGAACATACAACATGTGTGGCTTGTTTTTGCTCCATGGTGTTTGGGACTACAGCTGGAACACTGGAAGGCTGGCACTGTGGGAACTGCATTCATTCACATTTCTGTGATATGATTTCTGATGCAGAGGTTGACTGGAGGCTTAGCTGTGGCTGATTACAGGAAAACGCACATGTGGCTTATCTGCTTGAAGTTCCTTGAAACATGGTGGTTGGATAGAGAGAGAATTATCAGGCAGAGTTGTTTTCTTGATCTACCCTTAGCAGTCACATAGCATCACTTCAGCCCTACATTATTGTTTGAGGCAGGCATGAGTTTCTGCCCAAGTTCAAGAAGAATGTCAGTTACATTGTAAGAAGAGCATGTGGAAATGAAACAACATACATATGTTGTTGTCTTTGCAAAATACAGTTTATCCCATATTCCTTGTTGTCTAGCTGTTTTTGACTTGTGAGCTCAGTTTTTCTGGGGCTATAACTTTTTTCCCCCCTGTGATATGCAAGAAGGTGTGGTGAACCTGAACACTAACTTATACATCTTTTTGTGAATTTATGTGCTTCCCCTTCTTGTTCTAACTAGAAGATTTAATGGAAGGGGTTCTCACAGATTAGTTCGATATGAGCTCTCCTTTCATTCCTCTCCATCTTCTCCTCCTCCTCCTCCTCCTCCTCTTCCTCCTCCTCCTCCTCCTCCTCCTCCTCCTCCTCCTCCTCCTCCTTCTCCTACTAACTTATACATCTTTTTGTGAATTTATGTGCTTCCCCTTCTTGTTCTAACTAGAAGATTCAATGGAAGGGGTTCTCACAGATTAGTTCGATATGAGCTCTCCTTTTATTCTTCTCCTTCTCCCCCTTCCCCTCCCCTTCCCCTCCCCATTCCCCTCCTCCTCTCCCTCCTCCCCCTCCTCCCCCTCCCCCTCCTCCCCCTCCCCCTCCCCCTCCCCCTCCCCCTCCTCCTCCTCCTCCTCCTCCTCCTCCTCCTCCTCCTCCTCCTCCTCCTCCTCCTCCTCCTCCTCCTCCTCCTCCTCCTCCTCCTTCTTCTTCTTCTTCTTCTTCTTCTTCTTCTTCTTCTTCTTCTTCTTCTTCTTCTTCTTCTTCTTCTTTCCCCAGAGAAATCTAGTAGCTCAAGCTAGATTTACCAGGAACCAGAAGCTTTCAATGTTCCTTATTTTCTAAATAGTTTGTAATTACAGCTTTGATTTCTTTGTTGTCCTAGAAATTATTTTGAACAGTGTGGTTTTGTTTCCTATTTGATTGGTGTTTTACAGTTTATGCTTTAAAAACTTTTTTTTTTATTGCCTCATGGTCAAAACAGCCTTATGTTATTCCTACTTTTTGGAATTCAAAGTTATTGTTATCATGTAGTTATACAGTCAATTTTTATTATTGCTTAAAGGAATCCTGAATAGAGTGTTGCCTTTGGAAAAAGTTTCTTCTGCTTGGATCCTTTTTAAGAATTCTCTTTTTATCCTTGAAATTCAGAAAGTGTTAAAGCCATTTCTAGATGATAGGATCTTTTCATTATTGGGCATGTTATAAAGCAACCTACTTTAATATGCCAGTTCAGGTTTTAACCTCATAAATTATTTCTATGTTAAATCTATAGCTATGTCTATTATTTCTGGTTTCATGTCTTTTTTAGAAAGTCTTTTCCATCTCAAAATTATTAAGCTCTTTTATATATTTTATTGATTTTTTTTATAGAGAGGAAAGGAGAGGGATAGAGAATTAGAAACATCGATGACAGAGAACTATCAATCACCTGCCTCCTGCATCCCCCCAACTGGAGATATGCCCACAACCAAGGCACATGCTTGACCAGAATTAAATCTGGGGATTATTAAACTCTTTTGAATGAAATTAGATCTTTCATCTTACGTGAAATATTTTTGTATAAATAGCTAATAATTATTTTGTTTCCAAAATTTGTAACTAGCTCTTTCAATACCAGTGATTAAAGTGAGACATTTTATCATTTTAAAATTACCATGTATATGTACATATATTTCTGTTCTGTCAAATTGTGCATTGATCAATTTTTCTATTCCTTTTGACATATACAATCTAAAATATTACTTCTGGGCAATTTTTTCCACCTCCCTCTCTCTTTTCATGTTTTTTTTTAAATTCATAAAAGTAATTTATGAATTAAAAAATAACAGTAGAAATATAGTAGTTCTCATCTTTTCTGCTCTCATTTTCTATAATTATGGAAAGCTAATGAGCTTCTACTAGGAACTCTTCTTTGACTTACTTTCTGTGTCAATTTACTACTATCGCAGATGAGGTAGAAAATATTCTTAGTGACTTTATTTAATGTATCTTTTAAATTCGTTCCTCATTTTCTCTATTAAAGTAAAAATATTTTTGACATTAAAGAATGTTTTGTTTTTTAATTATAGTTGGTATAGAATATAGTTTCAGGTGTATACCCTAGTGATTGGACATTATATAACTTATTAAGTGATTATCTTGATAAATCTTGTACCCAATTCACACTATAATTGTTATTAGAATATTATTGATTATATTCTCTATGCTGTACTTTACATCCCAAACCCAAAGAGGCCAATATCAAGACACTTTAGAATTAAGATGCCAAAGGTTAAAGACAAAGAGAGAATCTTAAAAGCAGCAAGAGAAAAGCAGTTAGTTACCTAAAAGGGAGCTCCCATAATACTGTCAGCTGATTTTTCAATAGAAAATTTGCAGTCAAAAGGAATTTGTAAGAAATATTTGAAGGATGAAAAGTAAGGCCCTACAACCAAGATTACTCTACTCAGCAAAACTATTATTTAGAATCAAAGGAGATATAAAGAGCTTCACAAGGAGTTCATCACCACCAAACCAGTATTGCAAAAAAATTTTAAAGGGTCTTTTTTTTTTAGTTCTTGGTTTCTTTACTTTGATTTAGAATTTCTACTATGCTAGTTTGGGAACTGTATCCTCTAGATACCTAGTTGTGACCTTGGCCCTGTTGCCATAATTTTTTTGGTGACTGAATCTGACTCAGAGATTCATGGAATGAGCAGCAATCAACTTGGTGGTATTAAAAAAATGAATTGAGAACATTTACTTTTTATCCCATGTTTGACCTAAATTTTTTTAAGTAAAAGATCCAGGTAGTCTTGTAATAGGTAGTTGAGAATTCATGAGGAAAAATCAGGGCCAGATAGATTTTGATACGTTTCTTACTTACAGAGGGAGCAGAAACTAAGAGTAAGCAGAGTTATGCAGTTTGTCACTAAGGGGCATACTGTGGAAGTGAGACCATATTACCTATGGAAGAAATAGGATACTAGATTTTTTAGCTTAAGTTAATAGCTAGTAGTTGTTTTATAATTCAGATAAGAAAAACAGAAGGTGGACTGAGTTTTTCATATTGTTTCAGCTTAAGTCAATAGCTAGTAGTTGTTTTATAATTCAGATAAGAAAAACAGAAGGTGGACTGAGTTTTTCATATTGTACCTATCGATATCATGAGAAATTGAGAGGGTGCTACTGAGGAGAAAGTTGGAGACCTGAGTGTGAAGTTCATGGAAGGATTCTGAGTTGACATAATGGTGTGGGTTGGTCTAGGTGAGGGGGCAAGAAAATGAAGGTATTAAGTTTATTTACCTAGACTCTATGAGGAAAGGACAGGGAAGGACTTGTTCTCAGGAATGATATATAGGACTGCAGAGTCAGAGCTGAAGAGAAAATTTCAGAGTAAGGGTTACAAATTTTTCATTAAATTAATGTCATCATTGTTATCACAAAGATATGATGTTTGTTAATGCTTCAAGTGATTTTATTTTGTTACTTAAAAGTAGGTATCATGATGGCAAGTGAAAAATTCCTCCACTATGTTTGGAAGAAAATTAGTTCCATGTAATAATCCACACACATTGAATTATTTGGTAGTCAAATCCATTGGCAAAATGCTATCTAATTTATATCTTAATGGAAACTAATGATGACTATTAGTGCAAAGGTTTTGAGAATTCCTGTTACAGTTAAGAAACCAGATTAACCTAGTATTTCTCAAACTTCTATTGAAACTTTATTTTCATTGTGTGCAACAGCTATTAACATTCCTATAGAATGAGTTTTACAAAGAAAATGGCTACGCTACACCCTGACCAGTATTGCTCAGTGGTTAGGCCTGCATACCCAAGTTTCTTGGATTTGATACCTGGTTAAGGGCATACCTGAGTTTCATGTTTGGTCCCCAGCCCTGATCAGGGAACATGTAGGAGGAAACCAATCAATGTGTGTCTCTCTCTCCCCATCCATTCCTTCCAGTCTCTTAAAAAAAAATCAATGGAGCACTAGCTGGTTTGACTCAGTGGATAGAGCATTGGCCTATGGACTGAAAGGTCCCAGGTTTGATTCCAGTCATGCATACATCCTAGGTTGCAAGCTCAATCCCTAGTAGGGGATGTGAAGGAGGTGGCAGATTGATGAATCTCCCTCATTATTGATGTTTCTCCCTCTCCCTTCCTCTCTGAAATCACTAGAAATATACTTAAAAAATTAATGGGAAAAATATCATTGGGTGAGGATTTAAAAACAAAGAGAAAACTCCTAGATCAACACAGCAACTAACCACTGTTTATTATCTCACATCAGTGAGGATCAGATATTAAATAATTGATCTAAAATGGAATTATTTTTGATTGCCTGTAAGGAGCTGTCTGTAGTTCCACTATAAAAATAATGAGAGATTGCTGCTTAAGATTTTTCATATATTTTATATTTACCATAGTACTAACTTCATACTTCTTACTCCTCTATAATATGTAACTATAATCATACCGTATGTACTTTTCCCCCACTGAATACTAGGTGTACTGGTCAATAATGAAATTTTTTTTCAATAGACAGAGTTATACATATGTTGATATATATGTGATTTGATATGTATGTTATTTTGTTGTATTGACAGGAAGCTTCAAAACTACTTATGTCAAATTTTTTGAAGGTGTTAACATCATAGATATTTTTACACTTAAAATGTTGAATTTCATGCCAAAAAAGAGCAATTATAGGAAATTTTAATTCATTATTTTGAAGAAAAGTGCTGCTAAAAATTATCGTACACTTTGGGAAGCTTATGGTGAACATGCTCCATCTCAATATACTTGTGATGCTGGTTTAAATGCTTTAAAAGTGATGATTTCAATGAGAAAGCAACATCCAGGTCAACCAAAAAAGTTTGAAGACCAACAATTATGCTGGAGGCTAATTCCAGCAAGGCATAATAATTTGCAAGAATTTCATCAGAAGGCTGATGGACACCTTCAGCTGAGCTGAAGATCTGCATGTTATTGACTGCTGCCAGACAGCTGAAGGCAGTTTTCCCAACCTGATAATCCTTTACTGTTTACCAAACCTTACCTTTGATATGTGCATCTGCTTTGCTAAAGAGAAAAATGTGTGAATAAAAAGCCCTGGGTCTGGAGATTCAGGGAGCTTAGTCACTAGAGCTCCCCACAATGCCTTCCAAATTTATATTTCACATCTAGTTTATTTAATTTATGTGTCAGTCCTTCTCCAGATTACTGAACCCTTAATGCAGAAAGACGAGAGCACAATTACAAGCATTATTGGATGAAGATGCATATCAACTCAAAAACAACTTGCAGAAAGATTAAACATTGCTCAGCAAACAATTTCCAATCTTTTATAAACAATGGGAACGATTTTTAAGGAAGGGAAATGGGTGGCACATCAACTGAATGAAAGACAAATGGAAAACTGAAAAGTCATCAGTAAAATGTTGCTTCAACAGTATGAAAGAAAGTCTTTTTTTTTTTTTTTGCATCGAATTGTGACTGGAGATGAATAATGAATTTATTTTGAGAGTCCCAAATACACAAAATCATGGGTTGATCCAACATCGACTGCAAGGTCAAATTGCTTCAGAAAGAAGACAATGCTTTGCATTTGGTGGAATCAGGAACATGTGGTGTATTGTGAGCTTCTAAAATCAGGTGAAACCATTAATACTGATCGCTACCAATAACAAATAATCAATTTGAACCACGCTTTGATCGTAAAATGACCAGATTGTGCCAGAAGACACGGAAACATAATTTGCTTCATGATGATGCACCATCACACACTTCAAAACCAGTTAAAGACACATTAAAAGATCTTGCTGGAAAGTATTAACCCACCTGCTGTACTCACCAGACCTTGTTCCTTCAGATTACCACTTGTTCTGATCAATGGCACAGGCACTTTCTGAGCAGCACTTCAAAATGAACAAAGAAGTGGGAAATTGGGTCTCTGAATGGTTTGCCTCAAAACAAGAAAAATTCTTTTGGGACAGTATCCACAAATTACCTGAAAGATGGGGGGAAATGTGTAGCCAGCAATGGACATTACTTTGAATAAAGCACTTTTGATGTTTCTCTTGAAATGATGGTGTTTTCTTTGATTTCAAAATTTGCATTATTAACCGATACCCCTAGTACAGTAAAATTCTTATTATAGCATTTAAATTTTCTTCATAAAAATTGCAACAATTGCATAATATTTTATCATTTGGATTTGTTATAATTAATCATTTATTTTTTGGACATTTGTTCAAGTGAATTGTTATAGGATATAACTGTGATAAACGGTGAAATGTGGTGGGTGAAGGGATCAAGTAAAAAATACCTTATAGAGAACATTATGGTGATTAATAGAGAGAAAGGAGGGTGGAAGAGGTAGGAGAGTATAAAGAGGGGAATAAATGGTAATAGAGGGTGGAGCCCTAGCTAGTTTGGCTCCGTGATTAGAGTGTTGGCCTGCGTACTGAAGGGTTCTGGGTTCACTTTCTTTCAAGGGTATAAGCCTGGCTTGTGGGTTCCATCCCCAGTTGTGCAGGAAGCAGCTGATCAATGATTCTTTCTCATCATTGATGTTTCTATCTTTCTCTCCCTCTCTCTCTGAAATCAATAAAAATATATTTTAAAAAAGTGTACTTTTGGTGAATATATGCAAAATTAAAAAGATATATAATATGCTGTGATAAATGTATTTACATTTTTATGCATTTTGAATTATTTCCTCAATAATTTTTAAATGTACCTTTTCAGAAGAATTCTCAGGATAGATTATCATTTGATCTAAATTTTTTAGTAATGTGATCACAACAGTAAAAATGCATGAGCATTTTTATTAGAAATCTTCAAATGATTAAAACATATTATTATAATGTGATCAGGACTTGATAAATAAAAGAGAGTCTGTGTCACTCCCCATCAATTCCCCCCTCTTTATTACTTATCCATAACTCTTTTCATTAGCTCTTCCTATGCGTCCTAAAAACTATCTCCTTTCTCTTTATTCTGCTGCTCCATTTTACACCTTTCAACCCTCACCAAACACCTTGGAAAATAGTCCAGACTCACTTTCTCACCTTCTAATGACTTATTAAATTCCTGCAATCAAGTGTCTGATGCAATTACTTAACACACTTGACACATTATATTATAGTTTATTTTACCCTCTGCTAGACAGTGTTTGCCTTAGAGGTAGGAAGCACTGACTGTCTTGGTATCCATAGCATCTGGCACAAAGAGTGTACTCAATAAAATGAATTTATTCAACAAACATTGAATGATTTAGCCTCATCTAGTTTTCACTTAAGCTTCCATAAAATGAGTTTGCATGTCTTTGGTTTTAAGAATAACACAAATCCAATATATCTTTTTCTAGGCGCGATTCCATATTGGATTTCCTTTCTCTTACTATTCACTAGGATTTTTTGTCTGCCTGTCTGTTTGTACCTATCTATTTAATTATCTATCATATGTCTATCTTCTGTTTATATCCTGAATCTTTATCAAGTTGATATAAATTGGCTTAATAACTTTATATTCTGATGGTTCTCTGTCCAATAAAATTTATATTATAGATGCAAGCAAACACCATATTTTCATTAAAATAATATTCTCCATAATAGCAGGAATAGAACATGTGACCAGGATCACAGAGCTCAGTGTGGCTCAGGGAGTCATTGGATCATTGGAACCACTTGCTTAAAGTGTTTGTGTCACATTATGTCACCTCTAAAAAGGGGATACTGCTAATTACTTGACACAACGGTATGGTCACAACACTGTACATGACATCAATACCAGAGGAAGTAAGAAAGGAACCCTTATGTGGAGAAATTTTTCTAATTAAACCAAGCAACACATAAACACATCATCGAAAGCAGGTCCGCACAAGTAGGGGTTGTGTCCACTATCTAAGAATTGCTAAAGTTATTATAGGATCTGGAGTGAGATGCAGTTTATCTGGAAAGACTGTGGGGAAAGGTGAATTTTAGTGCATAGTAAGAGTTTTCATCTTAAGTCAAAAGAAAGAAGGCTCACTTTGCAGTGGAAGATAAAGGATTCAAGGTAGAGTGAGTGGGATGTTTGAAGAGTCAACATTGAAAGTGAGCTAAATGGTAGACAGTTTCGATGCTAACAATTAATTGATATAAGAAGCAATTCTGAATCATTTTTCAGCAAATAAAAAGGTGCTGAACATGCACAAACACTGTAAGCAGGAAGCTGTTTTTATTTAACAAAGGAAGTTTTAGTCTTTGCATACATTGTGGATCTGAGACTGAAAAGGCGAAAGAAGAAATCTAAGTGTATGACATGATGTATGGTCATGAGGAAGAATACAAATATTGGTGAGATTACAGGCCCATCATCTAGTCATGATGCTCATGGAGATACCTGGCTGGGTACTGCTAAACCTTTGTGTCTGAAAATAGAAAGGACAGGTGGGGCATTCAAATAGTGTCCTTAAGAGAACCAAATGAACCATCCTATAAGACAGAAAAAGAGAGGAGAAAAGAGAGAGAGAGTAGTTGATTGACTTAACTTTTGGGAATCATTACTTTAGGGAAATATCAAACAAGTGGGTGCTGAATTATTTAAGAGAATAAGAATGGTTGGAGGGAAATGAGAATCTTGCATAATATAACATCTCCTTCCTTCTTAGAAGAGTTAGCAAAGAGACTCCAAGTAAATGGTTGAATACAAAGGGAAATGGGGCTACAGAGGGCTTGGTGAATTCAAGAAGTGGAAGACAGCACCGTGGTGCTTTCTCAGTGGATTGTGGCCCTTTGGCAGTAGCCTCATCTTCCCAAGGGTCCGTTTTAGACATACAGGTTGTTGGCCCCACCCAGACCTGCCAATCAATAACTCTGCTGGTGAGGACCAGCAACCTGTGTTCTAATAAGACCTCTAAGTGACTGTGTTGCATACTAAGTTTGAAAATACTGATTTAGGAGATACTGATGTTTAAACAGGGGTAAGCACACACTAACTATGAAAGACAGTATGGACAGAAAGTTTGCAGGATATGTCAGCAACTCTACAAAAAGAATGAATTCATGAAAGGTGATTAGGAGGACACTTTGATAAGGAATATGAGAGAATGTGTCTGCTATGAAAATGCCTTCTTTCAGCCCTGGCTGAGTGTCATCTACACCAAAAGGTTGCAGGTTCGATAACTAGGTTATTGGTTCCATGCCTAGTTGGGCCACCTATGGGAGGCAACTGATGGATATTTTTATCTCACTCTCCCTCACTCTTTAAAATCAATGAAAGCATATCCTCAGGTGAGATTTAAAAACAATTAAAATTGTCTTCTTTCAGCCTTAAGAATGAGGGAAAAAGTTATATCAACTATGGGGTTTACATTTATTTTGTTGCTGTTGCTTCCTTAAGGCTTTCCTTTAGTACGATGGTTTTAGGTACTAAACTTCTGCACAAACTTTTTGCACAAAACAAAAAGGCAACCAACCAAATGAGAGAATATATTTGCAAACTATAGATCCAACAAGGGATTAATATCTAAAATATATAAAAACTCAACACCAAACAAACAATCCAATTAAAAAATGGGCAGAGGACCTAAACAGACTCTTCTCTCAAGAAATACAAATGGCCAATAGATATATGAAAAGATGCTCAAACCTCATTAGCTATTAGGGAAATGCAAATCAAAACCACAATGAGATACTGCCTTATACCTGTAAGAACAGCTATTACCAATAAAGCAAGTAATAAAAAGTGTTGGGGAAGTAGTGGGAATGTAAACTGCGATAGCCAACATGGCAAATAGTATGGAGGCTCTTCAAAAATTAAGAATAGAGCTACCAGCCTAAACCAGTTTGGCTCAGTGGATAGACCATCGGCCTGTGGACTGAAGGGTCCCAGGTTTGATTCAGGTCAAGGGCATGTGCCTTGGCTTCGGGAATATCCCCAGTAGGGGGTGTGGAAGAGGCAGCTGATCGATATCTCTGACTTTCTATCCCTTTTCCTTCCTCTCTGTAAAAAAGCAATAAAATATATATTTAAAAAAAAGAGTAGTGCTACCATAGGACCTAGCAATCCCTCTTCTGGGTATCTTTCCATAAAATTTAAAAACATTTATATGTATTTTCATTGCAGCTAAGACATGGAAACAAAGTGTCTTTCAATAGATGACTGGATACAGGAGATGTGGTATAAATATACAATGGAATACTATTCAACCATAAGAAAAGGGAAAATAGTGCATTTGTGACAACATGGAGAGACCTTAAGAATATCATGCTAAGTGAAATAAGTCAGTCAGAAAAAGCTAAGAACCATATGATTTCACTCATATGTGGAATATAAAACTGAAGCTCATAAACACAGACAATAGTATGGTAATTACTAGATGGAAATGGGGCAACATGTATGGTGACAGAAGATTTATCTGCCTTTGCATGGTGGGAATACAATGCATTATATAGATCATGTATCATAGAAATGTATACTTGAAACCTACATAATCTTATTGTCCAATGGTTGTTTTCTTAATTCTTTACTTGGGCCATATGGGAAAATGGGAAGCATTTGAATCTGGAGATTTAACTGAACATCAGTCAGGATTTGCTTTTTATAAAATGTTTAACAGTCATTCTTGAGCCATAACCAATATTTTTAGCACAAAAAAAGTGTGCCACTGCGTTTGGCAACGGGCTCAATGCTACTGGAGAGAATCAATCAGAGCATATGTAATGGCTTAAAAATATGTTCATATACTTGTTTGTGCTAAGATAAAAATCAAGTTTGAGAAGTAACTAATTCCTTGAAGATTCATAAGTACTTAGAAGTACCTAATTTTAGCCCAATTTTTAAAATTTCTTGAAAGATAATATAGAAACTAAAATGAACACACAAACTAAGCATAGAGGTTGATAAATTAGTACAAAAGTATCGTGTAACCACCATCCAGAACAAGAAGTAGAATAGAAACAGCACCCAGAAGACATTCTTGTTGTTGCTGTCCTCATGCTTCTCCCCAAGGGTAATATCTGACCTGAGTAGAATAGTCCTGCCTGCTTTTTAAAAATGTATGTAACTCCATCATACACAGCATATTCTTTTTTTCTACCTTTGTTTGCTCATTGTTGTGCTCGTGATATTTATCCATGTTGTTGATTATAGTGGTAGTTCATGGCTATGTAGCATTATTTGCATACCTTGAAAAAAATGATCACATTATTGAAAACTAAAAAAACCCCTACTCCATATTTATATTCAAATATAAGTATAATAATCACTTTGATTAGTATAACTTCAGGGTGATTTCCTTGAAGTTGATCACTAAGATTAGGATGAAAGAACAGGTAGTTTGTTTGGAAATGTAGAAAATAGGGGAGTGTAGAAAACAGATGAAGAGGGGGAAGGAAGTCAGTATTGGGTGATTAATGAATGAGTTTGCCATTGCTTTTGGCAACTGGGGTTCAGTTCTACTGGAGACTTCTAGGAGATGGGATAGAAATCACTGAGAACTGTCCCACCCATGGGGCAAGGAAGCTTAGATATTTATCCAACAATTTCTCCATTTTTTGGAGGCTGCTCCCCAAGGTGTAAACTTCCTAGAAACTCTAGTCTGCTGTGTACCTAGGCAGAACATGTTATCACAGTTGAGTAAAATGGTCAGGTACAGAGCTGCAGTACTTTCATTGCGAGCAGAACCTATGATTGCAAAATCTGAGTGCTGAGAGCTTGTAAGTAGGACTCTGAGAGTTACAAAGAGAATCCCAATCAAAAGGCATCTCTAAATAAAATACAATGGTGAATTACTTGAAAGCTAGCAATATCCAAACTCACAAGGAAGGAACAAGTGTTTGAATAAATTATCTTTATATCTTGAGGAACATGCTATTTCTAATAGACACATAAATTTCCTTGAGGTTCCAGATTGAATCTTTGTCCTTCTGGTAGGGTAAAATGTTAGCCATGGATACCTATGAGTTATGATCATAGGTATTTATTGCAAATTCCTGATTTAGTTTGATAATTATCCATTTGCAAGTGACCTATAAAAATCACTGAATTAAAATAAATTCAGAAAAAATGGAATTTGTGAAAGCCAAAATATTCCATTAATTTGAATCTTTTAAACTTGGTCTGATAAAGAATTTGATTACAACTGGCCTTAGAGTTTTGATCATAGACTATTGCTTTGTTTGCATGAGATCAATTTAGAAGTAAAACTCATTATCTGGAGAGTTTGTAAAACTTTTTAGTTTGCAAAATATAAGATTATTAACATGCATAAAATTCTTTATGCATTTCAATTTCCTCTTTACGATCTAGAAAGCATAGACTATGCCCACAAACATTGCATATTCATGATTATCCATAAAGGATATATAATTCAGAATTTGGTTTCAAATTATGGCTATTGGTTAACATATCCTCCAAGCTCTCACTCTATTCATCAGAACTACTAAGAGATGAATGTAGTTCTAAGAGATTAGATAATTTCTTTAGCTTTTTAAAAAAATCACAGACTTTCTTTTGAGGTAGCCTATTTTATTTTTAGCTATGTATAATCAAATAAAGTTGTCTTTTATTTCATGGAATTTCACCCCCTTATTATTCACACTCTCCTCTGTCTTCACATAGGGTCAGGTCAGAACATTTCTGTTCACTCCTTTCTGGACAACAGGCACAGGCATATTACCCTCCCATCCTTTCTTTCCCATTAAGTTGTCGGCTTTTAGGCTGATCCTTAAATTGTTCACAGGGACATAGTACTGGATTCCTTTTTTTTTCTTCCTGCTTTGTTTTATGTTCAAACTTAAATTTGTTGATGTTTCGGTAGTATATTATCTGGAACTGAAACCAATATTCTAGGTATGCTCCTTGTATGGAATAGATTGAAGCAGGGAATCTTTGGTTGGAAACAAACTGAAACAAAGAGTGTCATGTTTTCTATATTCATTGGGAATTATGAGATGTTTTAAGGGGAGAATTGTAAAGTTAATGTCAAATTTTATAAAAGTAACTTTGATAGCAGTAAAGTAAATTTATATATATAAAAGTCTAATATGCAAAGTGTCCCCTCAGGAGTTCGATTGGGAGACTAGGAGTTTGATTGCTCACTATGATGTGTGCTGACCACCAGGAGGTGGTGCGGAATGAAGGAAGGCCCTGGCCCACAGCTGGTCAGGCCTAGGGACCCTTGCATGAATTTTGTGCACTGAGTCTTTAGTGTATTATAAAGGAAAATAAATTCAGTAGATTTGTTCAATAGGCAATCAATGTCTATTCTTAAGACATATTGAAATACATTGTCTGATCAAGAGAGGAAGAAAGATACAGTATTACAGGGTCCAAAATGCTCTTCCTTCCGAATCACTCCCACCTTCTTCAGTATGAACACTCAGACTCTCATATCTCTACCTGGTGAATCTTTATCTTGTATACAGTGCTGCTAATAATAATGATGATGGAATGTTTTTATCATTTATGAAATACAGACACCCTTCTAAGTGCTTTATAAATAGTAATCTATTTAATCTTCTAACTCATGGAGGTAGTGTTGTTTTTATCATCATTTATACATGAGGAAACTTGGGAACACATGATTTAAGTAGTATGTTTAACATCCCACAGATGATAAACGGCAGAGCTACTCCAGCTCGGAGGCCTGATTTCAGAGTACATGCTCTGAACCTCTCCACCACACTATCTCAGAACAATGCAGAATAAATATCACCTAATGTGACCATACTGAAAGTAACCTCTACTTCATGAGCTGTTTATATTGCTTGCAAGAAACCTCAGTCTAGAGAATAAGGCCTGGGAAATAGAATAGTAAGTCTAGGTGGTTTCTCTGCCATTTTGAGAGTGAATATTTCAGTTGAGAAATATAGTCATTAGGTAAAGCCCTCCTCCACCAAAGTTAAGTTACAAATGGGGTTTAAATTCATTTTCTCTTTTTAGCATATCACTCAATTGTTTGTTCTTGCAAAATATTAACTGTTAAACTATTTTAAAAAACCTAATTTACAGCACTAGCTGGCTTGGCTCAGTGGATAGAGCATCAGCCTGTGGACTGAAGGGTCCCAGGTTTGACTATGGCCAAGGGCACATGCCTAGGTTGCAGGCTCGATCCCCAGTGGGAAGCATGCAGGAGGCAGCCAATCAATGATTCTCTCTCATCATTGATGTTTCTATTTCTCTCTCTTTCTCCCTTCCTCTCTGAAATAAAAAAAGAAATATATTTAAAAAACTAATTTACATTGAACTTAATATAATCACTAATTCATAACTGGAGAGGTGTTATAAATTTTAAAATATCCATATTCTGCTTAAGGTTCAGTTTTACTACTTATCTCAAAACTTTTTCATTTAAAGTTGGTTCTTGTTATTCCTGGTATTATAAAGTCACTGTAACACTAAATTCTGAACCATGGCTTTTAGGGGAAACACAGATGTGGGTTCTTGTGAGCTTCTGGGCATATTATTTTTCTCAACCAGTTAATATGTAACTTTGGTTTTATGTGTGTTTCTTTTAAAAAAAAATATATTTTATTGATTTTTCACAGAGAGGAAGGGAGAGGGATATCAAGTCCGAAACATCTAAGGGAGAAAAACATCGATCAGCTGCATCTTGCACACCTCCAACTGGGGATGTGCCTGCAGCCAAGGCACATGCCCCTGACCGGAACTGAACCTGGGACCCTTCAGTCCGCAGGCCAACGCTCTATCCACTGAGCCAAACCGGTTCGGCTATATGTGTTTCTTTTTATTTATTTTTATTTTTTATTTTTATTTTTTAATCTTTATTGTTCAGTTTATTAATTACATTGTTTCCCCTTTTTATCCCCCTATAGCTCCCCTCCACCCTGTACCTATCCCACCCTACACCCTCACCTCCCCCTCCCCACTGTCCTCTCCCATTGTTGCTAGATTTTTGTCCAGTCTCTTGCTGCACTTCCCACAACCCTTTTCTCCCAAGAATTGTCAGTCCATTCCCTCTCTATGTCCATGTCTCTGTTATATTCACCAGTCTATCCTGTTCAACAGCCTATCAATTCACTTGATTTGTATGTTCATTTGTTGATAGATGTGTATTTGTTGTTCATAATTTACATTTTTACCTTTTTCTTCTTCCTCTTCTTAAAGAATATCTTTCAGCATTTCATATAATGTTGGTTTGGTGGTGATGAACTCCTTTAGCTTTTTCTTATCTGCGAAGCACTTCATCTGACCTTCAATTCTGAATGATATCTTTGCTGGATAGAGTAATCTTGGTTGTAGATTCTTGCTGTTCATCACTTTGAATATTTCTTGCCACTCCCGTCTGGCCTGCATCGTTTCTGTTGAGAAATCCGCTGACAGTCGTATGGGTGCTCCCTTATAGGTAACCAGCTGTTTCTCTCTTGCTGCTTTTAATATTCTCTCTTTGTCTTTTGCTCTTGGCATTTTAATTATGATGTGCCTCGGTGTGGTCCTCTTAGGGTTCCTATATATTGGGGTTCGGTGCACTTCTTGGACTCCTAAGTCAATTTCTTTCACCAGGTGTGGGAAGTTTTCAGTCACTATTTCTTCAAATAGGTTTTCATTGTCTTGGCCTCTCGCTTTTTCTGGTACCCCTATAATTCGGATGTTGGTATGCTTGAGGTTGTCACAGAGGCCCCTTACACTATCTTCAATTTTTTGGATTCTTTTGTTTTCTTTCTTTTTCAGCTGAGTGGATTTTACCTCTTTGTATTTCAAATCTTTAACTTGGTTCTTGGGGTGCTCCAGGGCACTTTTAGGTCTTTGTATAATATTTTTTGTTTCAGTCAGTGTATGCTTAATTTCTGGTTGGTCCTTTTTCATATCCTTGAGAGTCTGCTTTATATCCTTGAGGGTTTCTTTCATTTCCTTGTAGGACTCATTCATTTCCACGTTGGTCTTGATCATTTCCACGTTGGTCTTGATTATTTCTTTGCAGCTCTCCTTTATATCCTTGAGGGTCTTGTTCATTTTCTTGTAGGACTCATTCATTTCCTTTGTGGTCTTGCTTATTTCCTTATAGGCCTCGATCTTTTGTTGGAGCCTCTTAAAAAATCCTATAACCGTGGTTCTGAATTCCATGTCCAGTCGTTTTTTTTCCTCCATTTCTTTCACATCTGATTTCTTTCCATGTTGCTGCATGGTGGCTGCTTCCCTGAGTTGGTCAATTAGCTTTGTGTGGTAGACTTCCTACTAGGGATAGTGGCTCAGCCTCCCCGGTTACCTGAGGTGGATATGGGCTGCACAGTCTTGCTGAAGTTAAGCTCAGTTAATCGGTGTTAGCACTTGGAGGGTTTACCTCCATGCCAATTGTCTGTGAAGCTCAGCTGTGCTCAGGTTGTGTGGGAGGTGTCTCCGGGCCAAGCAGATAGCGTTAGCTCCGCCCTATGCGGCCCCAGGGACTCTGTGCCGGGGGCAATGGCCGCCAGCACCTCTGAGAGAGAGCCGCTGGGGAGCTCTACCCGCTGCCGGTTGCCGGGGAATTCAGACTTTCCCAAAATGAGTCTGCATGCGCAATGTCTCACCCAGGGTCGTAAAACAAAGCAGTCTGACGGTTTTCCGAATGAGAGGCAAGTCGCGGTGAGCTCTCTGCGCCGTCACGCAGCCGAGCTGTTCACGCGCAAGCTGCCTTCTCCACAAGCAGCACCCGAGCTTCAGCGTGCCCTACCACTGTCCAGTTTTCACCCCTTGTGATAGTTGGTTCCCTGGACTTCGCCCAGAGCTGGAGAATCACTCCAGTGGGATGCCTTTGTCTCCCCGTTTGAGAAAACTGGCCGGTTTTCAGCCGCCCGCCCTCACCGCGGTGCCACTCCAAACCTCTCTCCATGTGAATCTTTCAACGCTGTTCGCCGCCGCTCCTCCGAGTCACAGTGTCTTATTTTCACTTTTATTTGTGGAATTTTCACTCAGCGAGCTTTCTGGTGATTCTGGAAGGTGTTTGTTCTTTCGTTAAGTTGTAGTATTAAAATTGCTGATTATGAAGGCAAGATAGGTGTTCTACCTTTGCCGCCATCTTAGTTCTCCCTCTGTGTGTTTCTTTTTAAAGACACCCTTTAAAAATATATATCATTGAATCATTAACAGTAATCACACAGCAATATCATTAAACTCATGCTTAAATGAAGCTTACCCAATATATGTATTTTCTCTAAGACACAGCATAGCCTTCTTGCTTTCAGGAACTCTAGACAGTACTTAAGCAATATGCTGGTAGACCATTTTCAACAGCACATTCACCAACAAATATGCAAAAAAACCTAGCACTAAATAGACTGAGGAAAAAAAAAATACTTTTAAAAGTATGAGACCTAAGTCTGGCTAGTGTTGCTCAATGGTTGAGCATTGACCTATGAAGTAGGAGGTCATGGTTTGATTCCCAGTCAGGGTTCATGACAGGGTTGTAGGCTCAATCCCCAGTAGGCAGTGAGCAGGAGGCAGATGATCAATGATTCTTTCTCATCATTGATGTTTCTACCTCTCCCTCTCTCTCCCTCTCTGAAATCAATAAAAATATATTTTTTAAATAAAGTGTGAGACCTGAAACAAGACAAAGGATCAATTGATAATGTACATGCTTGGTGATTTAATTTTTCACTACTCTACGCAACTTCACAAATGACAATGAAAACACATGATTCTGGGTTATAAATAAATGTTAGTGAATAGGCTTGTGAAAGATATGTCAGCCAAGCCACGCATGGCTAGGGTTCAGGACCTGGAGAACAGCTGCGTGCAAATGACAAGACTAGATAAGAAATATAAATTTGGAAACAGGGGCCAGGCGGAGAGCCCAACTTTAGTGGGAAGGCTTCATTGGTGCCCAGGCCCTGCCAGCCTTTTATTCAATTTTAGATACACATATTTCCCTTCGCCAGGCAGACAATTCCAATAGCAGACAGACTATCGTAAAGGTCAATAAATATTAGTAAAGATTTTCTTTGAGACTATTAGGTCAGGAAATTGCTTGAGCTACCATTGTCTTGACTAAACAATGGGTGCATAGCTTCGGCCCTTGCCAGAGCTCAAGGTCCATCTACCTTCTGGGTTCCTTGTTTACACTTTCCTGATAGCGTAGACAATGGGTAGCTTCTAGCATAGGCATATTTAAAACATACATAATCCACAAATAATGAGGTTCAACTGTATATTTTTGCCTTTATAGTTTATTAAAACTCAAGAACTGCTAATTTTGTGACATTATGAACTGAGGATGGACTTTAAGATGACATTTATTACTGAAAGGATTAAAGAATCTAGTATTTTTCTCAAGGGTATTATTTCTCCAAATACCACAACGTTTTTTGATCATCTTTTAAAAATGATATCCGGAATTATTGTTTTAAATGATTAAGAATTCTCTTGCTGAAAAAGGTTAATGGGATTAACTGGGTTTGAAGCCTATCTCTTGGGAATATTGAGGATTACAGATATTACAATTAGGTAAACCTTTATAAAATAGTTTTAAACATCATTACATAAAGAACTGTTGCAAAATTTGTTACACTGCTGGAGACCAAACACAAATTTGAAAAGTCAGCAGGGGAAAAAAGGGCATGTTATCCTAAAAGGTAGAAACGATAAACTTGGTGACCAGCTTTGCAACACATTGCATGAAAACCAGAAGGCAGCATATTGTCATCTTTAAAGAACTGAAAAGACAGAACTGTCAACCTGGAACCATGTACACTGCAGAAATATCCTTCAAAACTGAAGGCTAAAGGCTGTAAGATCAGAAAAATATTAGACAACTTGACACCAGTACACCTGCCGAAGAAAAATATTAGCAGAAGTTCAGGCTAAAGAAAAGTAACCCTTGACAGAATTTACAGGAAGGGATAAAGCAATAAAATACAATGGGAAGATGCACGTGTGGATAAAGATAATACAATATTGACTCTTTAAAACAAGAACAATACTTATGTCTGTCTGGTTTATAATTATGGTAGGAGATAAATGAAAACAGTATAGAAAGGGCAGAAGAATATAAATGAAATTAAAAGCTTACAAGTTCTTTACATTGTTTAAGAAGTAGTAAAAATACTTAAGAGCAATAAGCGAAAGATGTGTATTATAAGCTCTAGGGTAACTACTAAATAATAATACAAGAATATATAACTAAGAAATAAAAGAGAATAATAAAAGTACTTGCAACAAAGATAAAAAATAAGGTTCTAGGCATATATCCAACTTTTTTAAAGAATAGTTTATTGATTTTTTTTGTATTTTTTTAAGAGAAGAAATGTTGATGTGAGAGTGCAATATGGATCAGCTGCCTCCTGCAAGCCCCCTACTGGCATGCCAAAACCCTGGCATGTGTCTTTGCCTGGGAATCAAACCAGCAAGCTCCTGGTACACAGCATGACACCCAACCAACTGAGCCATACTAGCTAGGGCAACCCAACTATTTTTATAATTACATTACATAGAAACAGGCTAAGCAACCCAAATGAAAGGTGAGATTAGGAACTGGCGAAATAGCTCAGTTGGTTAGAGAATCATCCTGATTGCCAAGGTTATGAGTTTAATCCCTGGTCCGGGCACATACAAGAATCAACCAATGCATAAATAAGTGGTACAACAAATCATTTCTCTCTCTCTTCCCCCTCTCTAAAAACAATCCTATCTAATAAAAGAGCAATATGCAAATTGACCATACCTCAAATCAAACCATGCCCATCAGCCATGCCCATCAGCCAATCAGGAGCAAATTATGCAAATAAACCCCATCCAAGATGGCTGCAGCCTCTGAGAGCAGGAGGGAGGCTTGGGTTTCCCTGGCAACGGAGGAAGCCATGCTTTCCACCTGCCATTGCTGGCCTAGGCCTCCACTCAATGCTACAAAGTTTCAATTATAGAAGATATATCCCAACAGAAATGGCGGCAACTATGGAGCTGAAGAGAGCAGAGGCTAGGGTTGCCCGGGCGATGGAGAAAGCCAAGGTTTTACAGCCCTAGCACCTAGGCCTGCACACTAGGCTACAAAGTTTCAATTTTAGAACATAAATTAATCCCAGATGCCAGGGCCTCCACTTGGGTCGCTGGGGGTTGGGGGGGCATTGCTGGCCTACAAACCACAACAGGCCCCTCTCCCAAAATGCCCCACACCCCAAGGGAACCCCCACCCTGATCTGGGACACCCTTTGGGGCAAATCAGCTGGCCCCCACCCATGCAGCAGGCCTCTAGCCTATCTAATAAAAGAGTAATATGCAGATTGACTATCACTCCAACACACAAGAGGGCTGCCCCCATGTGGTCAAAGATCCTGCCCCCATGTGGACACAAGATGGCCACCACAAAGATGGCCAGCTGGGGAGGGCCCTTAGGAGGTTCCAGGCCTGCAAGGGTGCAGTTGTGGGGGATCAGGCCAGCAGGGGAGGGCAGTTGGGAGGGACCAGGCCTGAAAGGGAGAGCAGTTGGGGGTGACCAGGCCAGCAGAGAAGAGAAGTTGTGGGCAATTAGGCTGGCAGGGTAGTGGTTAGGGGGTGATCAGACTGGCAGGCAGAAGCGGTTAGGGGCAATCAGGAAGGCAGGCAGGCAAGCAGTTGGGAGCCAGCAGTCCTGAATTGTAAGAAGGATGTCCGACTGCCCATTTAGGCCCAATCTTACCGGGATCGAGCCTAAATAGGCAGTTGGGTATCCTTTGATGGGTCCCAGATTGGAGAGGGTGCAGGCTAGGCTGAGGAACATCCCCCATCCCCGTGCATGAATTTTGTGCACCAGGCCTCTAGTCAATTAAAAAAGATAAGATTAATTTAATTATTCAACTTGAATAATAATTTTAAAATATCACAACACAGTTGTATGTTCTTCATAAGAAATACACTCCTGTTCTGTATACATGCCCAACATGAGGGTTCGATCCCCAGTCAGGTGCCTATGGGAAGCAACCAATTGATGTTTCTCTCTCTCCATTTCTAAAATCAATAAAACCATATTTGAAAAAGACTCTAGTGTACATAAATTTAATAATGAGTAAAAGAAGAAAATAGAATAGAAATTAGATAGTAATGCCTGATCATGAAAATATAATATGTATATCAAAAATCCCTCAGGGGAATTTTAAAGTTGGGGCACTAGTTGTTGAGTCCAAATACCTTTGTTCCTCAAAGAGAAGGTGGGAGTTATGAGTTTCCTCCCAATGTATGTTCTGTGCCAGCTGAGGTTTATGGTAAAAGTGTGTCTCATCTACTTGTTTCAGTGCGTGTGTGTTTTCATTCATTTGTTGTATAGGAGTCTCTGCTCAGTTCCTGTTTTTATTTTTTATTTTTTTAAATTTTCTTTTAGTGGGAATTGTTCTGTGTGTAGCTGTAGATCTTGAAGATTGTCCTTGGGAGGAGCCAACTTCAGGAACCTCCTATGTAGCAATCTTGGACAGGAACCCCCTGTGATATTTTGTTTCCTATTTTAAATGGAACATGTTCAAAATTTAATGATTAAATATGACACTGGCTGAAAATTTTTTGTCAATTCCTTCAATAAAATTGTAAAACATCTTTTCATATTCTTAGTTTTCTGAGTTTCTTTTTTCTTTTAAAAAAAATTATGAATGGATGTTTAATTTTGTCAATTGTTTTCTCTGTATTTATGGAAATGATCATATGGGCATTCTCATTTATGTTATTAACTAGAGGCCTGGTGCACAAAATCCATGCATGGGTAGCATCCCTAGGCCTGGCTGATGACAAGTGGGGTGATCAGGGGACCCTTGCTGGGACCCACCTTGACTGGCCTGGGGCCTGTGGGCTGGGAGCAGCTCCTGCATTGAGCGTCTGCCCCGCATCATAGCAACTGGTTGTTGTTCTGGTCATCCGCTGTTTGGTCAATTCGCATTTTAGACTTTTATTATATAGGATATATTGAAATAAATTGATTTTTCTAGTTTTTGAATGTTAAATAAACATTACATGATTGGGATAAATGCTATTGGGTTATTATGGATTATCAATTTTATATATTGCTGGATTCAAATTGCTAGTATTTTTAAGGATATTGTATCTATGTTTATGAGGGACAATGACCTGTAATATTATTTTTTTGTAATGTCTTGTTTTCAGATTTTGCCATGACCTCATAAAGACAAATTAAGCAATTCCTTTCTCACCTAATTTTTAAAAATGTTTGCGTACATGTAATGTTTTTTCTTCTTGAAATATCATATTTCATGCATGAAATCATATAGGCCTGAAACTTTATTCATGGGAAAATTCCATTAAAAATACCAATATGGGGATATTAAAATTTTGTTTCATCTGTATCAGTTTACTCAAAGTGACTATTCCAAAAAAATTGTTTATTTCATCTAAACTGTTGAATTTTTTAGCATAAAGTTTTTCATTGTAGCCTATTTTGAAATAGAAACAAAAGTGATGAGAATCATTGATTGGCTACCTCCTGCACATCCCACACTGGGATCAAGCCACAGTCTGGGCATCTGCCCTGACCAGGAAATGAACCGTGATCTCCTTGTTCATAGGTCAATACCAAACCCTGAGCCACACTGACTGGACTGTAGCCTATTTTTTAATGGTTATAAATCTGTAATAATTCTTTCACTCCTAATTTGCATTCTGTCCTTTTTGTGTGTGATCAGCTTAAGTAGGTATTTAAAAAATAATGTTTATCTTTTTCATAGAATCAGTTTTGGGATTTGTTAACTTTATCATTTCTATATATTCTATTTTATTGATTTCTGCTCTTAATTCTTTTCTTTTTACTTTGAGTTTACTATGCTCTTGCTTTGCAAGTGAAATTTTAGGTAATAGTTTTTTTTTTTTACCTTTCTTATTTTCCAATATAAACATTTAGAACTATATATTTTCTTAGAGATACACAGACTTTGATATGTTATATTTTCATTATACATATTTATTTATATTTTCTATTGATTTTATCTTGTGATGAGAACATATGGTTTTAATCTCCTTAATTTTAAACTTGCTTAGTGTGGTTAATCTACTACGTACCCTTTAAATTATTTGTCTTCTAAAGTTGTTAGGAATAGTGCTCTGTAAATATCAGATCAAGGTATTGATATTCAAGTTTTCTATATATCACTAAATTTTGTATGATTATTAATTTTTGAGAGAGAGGCATTAAAATCATAAACTGTGCTTTTGGTCTAGCCTATTTCTCTCTTTAGTTCTGCCAATTTTTGTTATATATATATATTTAAATATATTTTATTGATGTTTTCAGAAAGGAAGGGAGAGGGATAGAAAATCAAACAGCGATGAGAGAGAGACATCGATCAGCTGCCTTTTGCACGCCCCCTACTGGGGTCGTGCCCGTAATCAAGGTACATGCCCTTGACCGGAATCGAACCTGGGAGCCTTCAGTCCGCAGGCTGACACTCTATCCACTGAGCCAAACTGGTTTTGGCTATTTTAAAATTCTGTTATTAGGTATTTATTTATGGTTATTTCTCTTTTTAAATTGACCCTTTTTTAAATTAATTTTTTTATGTCCACTCTACTGTACCTGATATAATCTTCTCAGCTTCTTATATTTGCCATTTGGCAGGAAGAATCCTAAGACAGCCTCCTAAGATTTATTGTATAGAGAATGTGATGAGATATCATTCTCATGAATATGCTACATTATATGAGAGAAGGGAGATTACTGGCCTGATCTAATCATTACCTGATTAATTCAGATAGCTTTCTCTGACTGCTCACAGATGTCAGAGAGATTTGAAGCATAGGAGAACTTGACATGAAAAAGGTTCTCCATTGTTGGGAAGGAGGAAATCACATGGAAGGATCTGATAGGCCTCAAATACTGAAAGTGACCTCTAGCTGACAGCCAGGAAGAATATGGGACCTCGTCTTATAATCACAACAAACTGAATTCAGCCAACTACAGAATGAGCTGGGTAGTGGATGCCCCAGAGCCTCGCTGACACCTGGATTTTGGTTTTGTGAGAGACTGAGCCAAGAATCCAGTTGAGCTTGTCTAGACTTCTGACTTAAAGAGACTGAGAGATAGTAAAAGTATTATGTGTTAAGCTGTTAAAATTATGGTAATTTGCTTAAAAAACCAAACCAATAGACTGCATGATACATCTTGCTTCCACCAATTTATTTTTATATGTTTTTTCCATCTTCTTCTGGGACTCTATTGATGCATAATTATTTTATATCATTCTTCAAATCTGTTCATTTTTTAGTATCTATTTTTCAAATGGGATAATTTCCATAACTTTATTGTCAATTTACTGACATTACCTGTTATCTCAAATATATTGTTAAGCCAGTTTAAAAAGTTTATATGTGTTTTAAGTTGCAAAACTTTCATTTTATTTTTAATAGCTTTATTTCTCTCTTTAGCAATTTTTTCTTTGTCATTAAGCATACTTATAGCTTCTTTAAAACTGTTATCTTCCAAGTATAACTTGTAGATCATCTTATGGTTTGTTTCTTTTGACTATCTTGTCTCTTGAGAATGGGTCACATTTTCTTGGTTGTTTGTATATTGAGTAATTTCGGATTGTACACTGGATTCTGTTACAACCTCCAAAGAGCATTGATTTGTTATTGCTTTTTTAATGTAACATTAAATGTGGTTGAACTCAAACTGAAATACTGTGTCTCAGACAACTGATCAATTATCAGTTGTTTATCTTAAGTTGGAATTCCCATGCATGGTTCATGGTTTGGTCAGATTTTTGGACATAACCAGAATTTAGGACTTTCTTTCTCTGGATCTTCCTTTGCAAGAATTGATCTGCATTTTAAAATTATTATGGAATTTTATTTTCTGAGGATCTAGGCTAGGAAGATTTTAGGTTAGGCTTTTAACTAGGATTTTGATTACCTCCTATGGTGCCAATTTTGGTTTGCCCTCTGGCTTTCAGCTGTAATAAAAAAAAAAAAAAAAGGAAGGAAGGAAGAAATCCCACATGCTATTTTCTTCTTCTTAATGTCAAATTCTAAAATCTGTTGCTTTGTTCTCTCTCTAGTACTTTTAATTAGTTGCATTTATTTTTATTTTATTTTGTCCAGAGTTTAAAATGCATATCTGTGAGAATGTCACTTTAGCACGAACTTAGTTGATAATTATAAAAAAGTAGATTTGACAAAAAATATATAGAAAGATTCCATTTTTAAAAGCAGTTTCATAAAAGAAAACAAAACAAGAACAAACTCCAGGCCCAGATATTTTCACTGGTGATTTTTAAAAAAATATTTGAAGAAGAAATAATATCAGCCAAGCAAAAATATCTTTAAAAAATAGAAAAGTAAATATTTTGTAATAATTTTGTATGTCCAGTGTAACATTGGAATAAAAAATAAATACATTATAGGAATGAAAAACTACTTAATAATTTATTTCCCCAAAGCATACACACACATACAAATAATTCTAAAAAACACTGTAGTCCCAGCTGATCCACACTACAGATTGGCTGGGGGTCAATCCCTTCGAGTGACGCCAAATAAATCAAGGCTCACCTACAATAGGACAGTGCACACAGCTCAGGTGACTGAGGAGGCTGGGCCATTGGGCCATATAGGGCACCTACTACACAAGGCAACTTTATCAAGTCTGGGAGACATAGCAGATCTACCTAATACATAGAAACAAACACAGGAAGGCAGCCAAAATAGGGAGGCAAAGAAACATGTCACAAATGAAGAAACAGGAGAAATTAAAAAAAAAAAAAAAGAACTAATTATTTTAAACCAAAAGAAGCAACAATTATGGGAAGCAGATAAATTGGTTTTGGGCTATAGTAGATGACATCACAACAATACCCACTGAATGTCAGTTTTATCTACAGGGGAAGATTTCATTCAGGTGCTATAAAATCATTCCACTTTGAAAAAGGGAAAAACTGTATAAAAGCCCAGGCAAGGATTGTGGCCACAGTAGAATGTCACAATTTTTCCATGGTCCATGTATGAAAGTGAGTAATCCCATGGGGGTAACAGTCACAGTTCCTGCCCATATAGGACACACCATTTCCTTTCTCCATTTATTCTTCCTTTAACATTCTACCAAACCACAGGGCACATCAGGAGGAAACAGTGAGCTCCTAAGGTAGGGGCAGCTGGTGGCTTCCCTCTCCAAGAACTGCCATTTCCTGCTTGATGTCCTCTTGTGAGAAACAGCAATTACACTTTTCCCCCAAGGTCTGGCTGAATATAACATTTCCATTTGCTTGAGCGATCTGCACCTGTTGCTGATTAGGGTTGTCAACTTCTCTTGAGTGTCCTTTCCAGAAAAAATGGGAGGAGGTTCAAGAGGGAGACCAGGAAGGTATTTGAAGGCAGGGCCAGATTTCTTGTGTATTTATAGTTTAAAAGAAATTAAAGTGAATCCAAGAAATAAAGCCTCTATTGTCTCTGCCAATATAACCCATGGCCAGGGCTGTTGACAGCCTTTAAGCATGGCCTATGTCTTGGCTGGTCTGTATATGCTGCTAAAAGATAAAGTGAGGCTTAGTTAACACTTTAAAAGTTTATGTACATAAAAGTTGATTGCAATGAGGCAGTGCCAAAGCAGAGGCAGTGTCAGACACACTCCACCATCAGGAGCTCCCGGAGAGGCTTTTACAGAGAAAAGAAGACCACTCCTGATTACTGCAGCTTACAGCCTAGTTTGCTGTCATTAGTTGTCCTTAGTGTATTGGTTTCACAACCTTTGGGCATTTACAAGCTTATATTTTGGTTTACTTACCCAGGCCACCAAGATGTTAGAGCCACCTCAGTCCAATGGTCTCCTGTTTAATGAATTTAACAAGGCCCAGAAAGGACACAAGACATCTGTCCACTGTTCCTAAAGCCACCTCAGCCCTTCCTCTCAGGTGCAGGCAGGCTGAACTTTCCTCACCTTGTTTACTCACTCAAGTGACCGGCTTCTGCTTCCTCTCAGGTCATCCCAAAATGTTTCACTGCCCCTGTCTGTCCCTAGCCAACTGGCCCACCCTAAGAAGAAAGCCATCTTACTGTCCAGTATGTGACATAATGAGACACCCTTAGAGCAACTGTCTTCACACTGAGGTTAGGATCACAGGATTTAAGGACAGAACAGGTTTAAAAAACAATAGTTGGTGAAAGGTGCTATTCAGATATTTTTGGTGAATGTTAAAGCCTGCCTTTAAAGATCTATCTATCTATCTATCTATCTATCTATCTATCTATCTATCTATCTATCATCTATCATCTATCTATCTCATCTATCTATCCATCTATCTTCTTACCCACCTACCTATCTACCCACCAACACAGAACTGAGTGTAGATGGTGGGAAACCAGGACAATATAACTATTCAAAGGGTTAGCTAGACAAGGGAGTAGGCAGAGTTGTCTACGAAAAGTGGTTCTGGGAATCTGGATAAAAATATCGTGACTCCACAATTTGGGAGTAAATATTTGGCCCCCAGACACAACTGAACTACAGAACAGCTATCATTCAGAATTGCCTAAAATATGGCTGAACTTCTGTTCTATAACTAAGGATACACAGAAGAAGCCACATCAAGACTGGTAGGAGGGGTGGAGACTTGGAATGAGCTGGTTTCACATTGTGTGTGGTGGTAAAAATTTGGGAGGGCCATCTTGGCTATGGTGGTGTCCCTTAAGAGTGAGGGATCTAAGCCCCATGCCAGGCCCCCCATCCCAAGATCTATTGCTGGAAAAAGAAGTCTCCATAACTTCTGGCTGTGAAAACCAGCGGGAATTGTGGTTGAGTGAGATGGATGGCTGCTGGAATCTTTAAAAGGCCCACATACAGATTTATTTGAACTCACTCTCTCTGAGCTCCAGCGCTGGGGCAGAAGCTCAAAAGGCACCAGGGCCATACAGGGAGGAGCTGAATTGTTCAGCATCAGGGCAAGAACTGGAAGGGCATCTTTCTCCCAGACAGAAGTGCTGACCGTGGCCATTGTTCCTTTACTAAGCCCCCCTACCACAGAGCTGTCAGACAGGTGCATACCTGAAGCTCTATCACCTGAGGTAACACTATTCAACTTTCCCTGGTTGATTTCCTGAGACCCTACACAACTTAAAGGTCCACCCACACCATTTCCAGGGGCTTTTTCATACAGATGCTTTTCCTTGGTTCATGCTTCGGATTTCCTAAAATCACTCTAGCAAGCAGTATCCGGCATGGTGTGCCCTGTACCACATGCTAAGTGGCCTGGCACTAGTAGTAACAGCCAGCTTTGTTGAGTGGCACTAGGCAGGACACGGGCAGCAGCTGAATGTGGCCTGCACATCCCAGGAGGCCCTAGAGCATGCACATCCAGCGGACAGCTTCAGACCATGCTGAAGTCCCTCCATGAGTGACACACTCAAGGCGCAAACTCAGGGGGAACCAGAGCCACAATGAAGCAAGTCCTGTTCTGAATGGTCAGTCCCAGCATATCAGATCCTTTACAGTAGTCAAGCTATGTCCTTGTATCCAATTGGCCTGGGGATAAATCCCTCCCATTGACATGCCAACAGCAATAACAGCTCAAATGCAATAGGAGGAAACACACAGTGCACATTCGGGGGTACACTCGGAGCACCCAGATCATGTGACCAGGGAGGCTATGAACTGGGTCCTATAGGACACCTCCAACATTAGACCACTGTATCCAGACTGAGGGACACCACAGCTCTACCTAATACATAAAAACAAACACAGAGGATGGCAAAAATAAGAAAAAGAAATGTCCCAGATGAAAGAACTGAACAATACTCCAGAAAAGAACTAAATTCAATTGAGATAAACAACTTAGCAGATGCAGAGTTCAAAACACTGGTTATAAGGATGCTCAATGAAGTTAGGAGAAGAGTAGATGAACTTAGTGATAACTTCAACAAAGATATAGGAAACAGCACTAACTGGTTTGGCTCAGTGGATAGAGCATTGGCCTGTGGATTCAAGCTTCCCAGGTTTGATTTCAGTCAAGGGCATGTACCCAGATGGCAGGCACATCCCCAATAGGGGGTGTGCAGGAGGCAGCTGATTGATGTTTCTCTCTCATCAATGTTTCTAACTCTCTATCCCTCTCTCTTCCTCTCTGTAAAAAAATCAATAAAAAGTATATATATAAAGATATAGGAAACACAGAGACAGAAATTATAAAGAACCAGTCAGAAATGAAGAATATATTAACTTAAATGAATAATACATTACAGGGAATAAAATGTAGAGTAGATGAAGCAGGAGAGCAAATCAGTGATTTGGAAGATAAGGAGCCAGAAAATACCCAATCAAAACTAATATAATATTGTATGTCAACTATAAAAAAAGAAATTAATTTTAAAAATTGATGATTAGAGGACTTTTAATACCAGACTAGAAACAACCTGAATCTGATGATTGGCCAGAGTGGCCTAAAAGAAAGGAATAACTAAGTAGGGACTTAGATGACCAAAGTTTTATCTGAACATTCTAGAATGACCTATTTTTGAATAAACAATTTGCTGTCGCCCCTTACCTTTGGTGAAGAAGTTTTTGCTATAATCAGAAAGTCTGCCATTCATGGCTGCATGAGGAGGAGAGTGTTAGGTATGAAAATCATGACTCTTTATTTTTAGGAAGACTCAATTTGTAATATTTTGTCCTTTAAAATAAACATGTATTTATCATAGCAAGATTTTGACGTACATATCAGAATACATGACCTGCATATAGGAAACATAAAAGATAACATTATTTCTAAAACCGCAATCATAACAGAGAGATCCAAGACCCTGAGTGTTTCCAGGTTGTTGCGTGGAGGGAGCAGAATTTTCAGTGCCTTAGAAACCCAGTCAAGATGCTGTTGGCATGAGCTCATGCCTTTGTGTGCACAGTGCACGTGGCACATCATGTCTCCAGTGGCAGAAGGTCTCATACTGACAGGGCCCAGCAGGGCAAGACTAAGCTCCTACCAGGTGGAACTCTGATTTCAGTTAAGATGACCCAATTAGCCTTGATTACAGTTTGGGCACAGGTGCTAGGGTTTAAAATAAAGCAGCAAGTGTGACTATTAAAATGTGTCCCTACATACATAGGTATTTATTAAAGAAAAAAGTTGAGATTTTAAAAGACTATTTCTTATTGGTTGAAATGTGGCCCCTGGACCCCAATGCCTGGTTCACATCTCAGCTCCCTCACTCTCTGACCTTGAGCAAGTTATCCTCTCTGCACCTCAGTTTCTCCTGTGCATGACTGTTGTGATAACAAAACAATTAGCATACTGGCTGAGCCTGTAAGAGGCTTTTGTCTAATGTTTGTTGTTTTTATTAATGTGTATGACTAAACATGGGGAAAAACTTATGCTCTCCCTGAATTGTTATTAATATGTTGACATTATTTTATTACATATTTATTTTACTTGAAGAGGGTTTGATTTAAGTTTTTGGTTTCATTGAAGATGTTTTAGAGATAACCAACTTAATTTGTTAGCTCATATAGACAACTCTGTGTGGACAAGTGTATATGTATGTTCATATTTGTACTTATGAGTGATGGGTGTATATCAGTGTGTAAATATGTGAGTGCATGCATGTATGTACGCATATTGATGGGTGTTTCCTGAGGCTACAGTAAATTACCATAAACTTGGTGGCTTAAAACAACAAATTTATTCTCTCACAATCAAGAAGGCCAGAAGTCCAAACTCAGCATTACTGGGCTGAAATCAAGAAGTAGGCAGTGCTGTACTCCCTCTGGAGGACCTAGGGAGAAAGCTGATTCTTGCCTCTTCCAGCCTCTAGTGAATGATGGTAGTTGTTGACAGTGATCACATCACATAGAGTTTTTTCTCTCTCTGTGTTAAATCTCTCCCTGACTCTCTCTTATAATAAAGACACTAGTGATGGCATTTAAGGCCCATATGCATAATCCTATATAATAAAAGAGAAACATGCAAATTTGACCGTACCTTCGCTCCTGATTGGCTATGCTACCAGCCAATCAGAAGCGGGAGCGGGGCCAAGTGGAGTGAGCACTGGGCCTGGGGGTGGAGATGAAACAGCAGTGACAGCGAGCGCCCAGCCCCCATGCACTGTGAGGCTGGGAGTGAGTCATCAGTTGGGCATCCCCTGAGGGCTCCCAGTATGTGAGAGGGGGCAGGTTGGGTTGAGGTACCACCCACCCCCAGGGCACAAATTTCATGCACCAGGCCCCTAGTCCTAATATATAAAAACCGTGGGTTGTAACAACCAGTAACGATAGAGGCTTGACCAATGGGAAGTCAGTCCTGCAGTCAGCGCTGGGTTGCTACAGCACTGACTGCTGAGGGGGCTGTGAATCAGGGCCAGCAGTCGGAAGAGGGAAGCAGGGACTGATCCATTGCCTCTGTGGCAGCTTTTGATCAGCACTTGCCTCTCTTTTTCTTTCCCAGTCTGGCCAGCAGCCACACTTCCATTTATTTCCAGGCCTCCACCAGAGCTGCTTATCAGCCCTGCCTTTCTGACCAGGCCCTGTTTATAGGCCTAGGGACACTGACTGGCATAGAAACTGACCAATCAGAACCAAATTTGCTGGAAGAGGAGAACATTTGGGGGTGAGATCAAGCCTGCAGGGGAGGGCAGTTGGGAACAACCAGGCTGGGAGGGAAGGGCAGGTGTGGATGAGATCAGACTGGCATAGGAGGGCAGATAGGGGTGATCAGACAGGCAGGCATGTGAGTGGTTAGGAGCCAGTGGTCCCAGATTGTGAGAGGGATGTCTGACTGCTGGTTTAGGCCCGATCCCTGTGGGTCCCCGTTTGGAGAGGATGCAGGCTGGGCTGAGGGAACCCCCCTCTGAGCACAAATTTTGTGCACTGGTCCACTAGTCCAGAATAATATTCCCATCACAAGATCCTTAGTTTTATGAGTCATGACCCTTTTGCTAAGTAAGATAACAAGTGCCAGGAATTGGGTCCTGATACCTTTGGGGTCCATTTTGAGGCTACTACTGGTTTATATGTACATATATGTGTGTGTTTACTTACATGTATACATGCATATGCATGATGGGTGTGTGTGCACATGAGTGTATGCATGTGTATACATGTATGTGTATATGCAGGGTAGCATGCATAAACATGTGTGTATATGTAATTATATATGTGTGTGTATGTGTTTGGGTATTTTTTTTATGGAAAACAGGCTATCCAAGCTAACCTTGACTTAAAATTTTTTATTAATGTTCTGAAACAGGAATCAGTTGGAAGCCTGTTCTAATGAATCAGTGCTCTCTTAGAAGATGGTCAAATAAACACAATGTTTCTTGCTTCCCAGAAATCCTTTTAAACACAAAATTGTTGTCATTTGTGAGAAGAGAGCAACCTTGTTTAAATACTAGTAAATAGGCAAGCACATACCTCCATTACCTTTGTCTGAACCTCTGAAAGAGGACCCAAGCGGGAGTTCAACTTAATGAAAAAATGCATTAGAAGTGGTGCTGATGGCATGGAGGGTCTATTACTCATTTTAATCTCAGCCATCCAGATAAACATGCTCTGGTCCATGAACCCTGGCCTGAAGGAAAGCTTAATGACAGCCAGATAGTGGCTCTAAAAGAGGGCCTTTTCCTCTTCATTTTAAAACCTGCATTGGTGGTTGGTATAAAGGAGAGACTGGGAATGATAGAGCCATGGTGGCTTAAGCACACAGTGCAACTTTCTCAATGCCTAACGTGTATTCTATACATAAAACATTACATAATTATATGGTATATAGTTGCATGTGTTTAATGATTATTTTTAATATCTACGTATGCTACAAAAATAAAAAATAGAGCCCATTCAATTGTGAGTGGTACACTATGCTAGCTACCATGGAGGTTTACCAAGGTGATAAAAGTATTGCATCTATCTGAAACAATTTATCATTGCTATTGAGAAATTAAGTAACAAAAATGTAGGCAGGGTGAATGTGACACACAAGTGCTATCTTAGTCCTATAGGGGTTCTGTAACAAAATACTATAGGCAGGGTGGCTTATAAATGACAAGGATTTCATGTAGTTCTGGAGGCTGGAAGTCTAAGATCAACGCACCAGCAAATGTGTTGTCTGCTGAGAGCTCACTTCTTATTCCCCTTTGATTTTTTTTTATATATCCTCACATGGAAAAGGGATGAGGAAATACCCAGGTCTCTTTTCTTAGGATACTAATTCCATGCATTGGGGCTCTGCCCTTATGATCTAATCACCTCTCAGAAGTCCAACTCTATATACTATTGCACTGGAGATTAGGTTTTACTATGTGAATTCTGGGGGATACAAACATTCAGTCTGTAGTAAGTGAATGGAAGACAATTCAGAGGAGGGAGAGAACCTATGATAAGAGGAACTAAGATGCATTCATGAAGTGGGTGGTGTAACAACAAAGCCTTGCTACATGACTCAGAAATCAGTTGGTCAAGTTGACTATTGGGAGGATAAGAACTAGTTGGAGGAAACATGGTGATAATGATAGGAAAATGTAGGGAAGAATGGAATGACATAAAATTCCATCTTTCTAGAGCTTAGCCTACCTTTTGAACAGGTTTTCTCAAACACAGTAGCATTGAGTTTGGATTAAGTAATGTCTTGGATGCAGGGGGCTGTCCTGTGCATTGCTGGGTATTTAGCAGCTTCCCTGACCTCTACTCACTAGATGCCAGTAGCACCCTACTTTCCCTATTCTACCCACAAACCTTGCCCACTTGTGAAAAACACAAATTTATCTGAACATAGTCCTAGGGAGCAATGTGGCCCCTAGTGGGAAATCACTGCTCTGGGAACCTGCCACTCCAAGATCAGCAGCATCAGCACCACCTGGAAACTCGCTAGAAATGCTGAACCACAGACCCCATCTCAGACCCAATTAAAGATACTTTATGTTTTTTCTTCCTTAATCCTCACCCGAGGATATTTTTCCATTGAGTTTTAGAGAGATTGGAAGTGAGAGGGAAAGACAGAGAGAAATATCTATGTGAGAAAAATACATTGATTGGTTGCTTTCTGCACATGCTCTGACCTGGGCCCTGGCCAGGGAGGAGCTTGCTTGCAACTGAGGTATGTCATCTTTGACCAGAATCAAATCTGGGACCCTTTGGTCTACAGGCCAACACTCTATCCACGGAAACAAACGTGCTAGGGCAAGACACTTTACATTTTAACAAGCTCCCCAGGTGATTAAAATGCACACTAAAATATGAGAACTACTACTCAACAAAATAGAAGAATTATATGGTGAGAATGGTTGGAAGTAAACATGGATGATCATGGACTTACATATTTTGTTCCAAGTTTAGATTTAACTTGGTAGTTAGTGAGGCTACATTAAATGTTTTCTTTTTATCACAGATGCATCAACTGACTTCAAACCCTTCCTCCCCTGCCTACTAAGGCAGAGCCGTAGAGGTAGCTGTGACACCCCAGATAGTGTGGCATTGGGAACACACAGGCCAGGAGTCCCATTACTGGCCATACCCACTATGAATGGGGTGCCCTGAAACCTATTGGCTGGGTTGTTAAAGAAGGCACTCACTTTTTGGGGGAATATGGAATATTTTCCAAAGCTGAGGTGGCAACACACCACAAAGATGCTGAAAATCCCAGTAGTGCGGGTAAGAGAAAACAGAAGCTTGCAAAATAGCACTGGAAAACATAAGAACAAACAAACTCTTAAAACAAGCTAAAGAGTCAAAAGAAAGTACTTAATTTTTTTTTCATTTCCTTAAATACTGAGGCAGAGAAGTAATTCATCAAGTACCATGGTAACAAGGTACCAAGGTAACAAGGTAGTTCAGAAAAAAGAGAAAAAATCTCCAGAAAATAAACATAAAAATATGGAAGCTGTGATTTAAAAGAGAAAATTCAAGATAACAGTTCTGAAAAAAAATTCAATAAGATACAACAACAACAACAAAAAAAACCTCAAAGAGGCAGTTCAATGAGCTTAGAAATAAAATCAATGAACAAAAAGAAGTACTTTACTGAATAGATTGAAACTAAAAAAGAACCAAATAGAAATTCTGGAGCTGAAGAACTCAATAAATGAGGTGAAGAATTAATTAGAGTTCAGGAAATAGAGCGGACCAGTTGAAAGAATAAATTAGGGATCTTGAAGATAGAAATCTAGAAATGACTCAGATGGAAGAAGATAAAGAACAGAATTTTTAAAAAAATGATAACTGTCTGACTCCATTAGAAAGAGCAATAAATAAGTAATGAGTATGGTAGAAGGAGAAGAGAGGCAGAAGGGAACAGATAGCCTATCAAAGAAATAATCAACAAGAACTTCCTAAACCTAAGGAAAGAGCTAAACCTTCAAATACAAGGAGCTAACAGAACACCTAATTATCTCAATGCAGAAGACAATCTCTAAGACACATTATAATGAAGTTATAAAAAGTTAATGCAAAGAAAGAATTCTCAAGGCAGTCAGGGAAGACAGTAATCTGTAAAAGAAATTCCATTAAATTATCATTTGATTTTTAAGCAGAAACACTAAAAAGTAGGAGAAAGTGAAATCAAATATTTAAAGAGAAATCACCAGCCAGGAATGATATATCCAGCAAAGTTATCCTTTAAATATAAAGGAGAAATAATGACTTTTCCAGACAAACAGCAGCTGAGGGAATTTATCGCCATAAGACCTGCATTACAAGAAATACTAAAAGGAGGTCTTCTACCTAGAACAAAAAGACAAAAGGAGCCTAGATGGTGTTGCTCAGTGGTTGAGTATCCACCTATGAACCAGGAGCTCACAGTTTGGTTCTGTCCCAAGTAAATCTTGGGAAAGGATCTGGGATGTTTATCTAAGATGTCCCTTGAGATAAACTTTAAGTGTGCAGGAATTGGCAGATTCAAGTAGTTGCTGATGAAGAGACTGCTTTGCATCAGCAGGACCGAGTGCAGGCTTAGGACCAAAAAGACCAAAGGTTTTAATTTTAAGTTTAAGTATATGCAAATTCATTCAATTAACTGCTGGAGGAATTATACCTCATGAAACATATGCAGTTGCAAATTACACAGCTTTTTATTACTCATACAAATTCCTGAGTGGCTCTGGGTACAAGCTTAGTTAGGGATCCCCGTTGGTACTGTCCTCTGGGGTCCAGCAGCTGGTCTGGTCTGGTCCAGGTGTAGGGGAACTGGCGTTCTTCTCCCAAGAGCTCAGCAGAATCTCATTTGGGGATTATTGGCCTTTCTGTTGTCTGGCAGGAAAAGGAGTGTGGAGCGCATCTCTTGTCAGACCGACAAAAGGATGGGTCTTTGTAATGTCTTAACAAGACAAGCATTGTTGGCTGGCAGGGGTCCATATTTAAAGCTTGTTCATACTCAGGTGGCTATCAATGCACATATGTTAATCTTAAACACAGCGAGGGGCTAAGGAGAGTAAGCTGCTCATGCCTTATCTCTGGGGTAAATACACTTCAGGGCAGTGGGGAATATATCTTTGATATCACACTTTAAGTTTTAAGGGAAGTTAACTCGAACATTTTTTTAACTTTTTAAACATTCTTTAAGCGTTTTAAAAACATTTCTGTATTTTACTACAAGAGGTTCCAGTTAGGGCATATGCTTGAGTTGCAGGCTTATCCCAAATAGGTGGCATGCAGAAAGCAGCAAATTAATGATTCTCTCTAATCATTGATGTTTCTATCTCTCCCTCTCCATTCCTCTCTGAAATCAATAAAAATATTTTAAAAAAGACAAAAGGGTACAAAACTATAAGATGACAAAAGAAAACAGTCAAAAGCAGGAAATTAAAACAGCTACTGCAATTTAGAAATAAATGCACAGCACAAAAAGGAATAATTTGGGACAGCAAAAATATAAAAGGGGAGTGGGTAAAGATCTGAATTTGCAAGGTAAATGAAAAGATAAAATGACTATAGGAAGTTTTTAGATATCAATATCACCCTAAATGTAAGTGGTCTGAGTTCACCAATATAAAGTCACAGAATAATGAATTGGATCAAAAAACAAATTCAACTGCATGCTACCTTCTGGATACACATCTCAGCTGCAAAGACAAACATACTCAAAGAGAAGAGATGGAAGATGATATTCCAAGCAAATAGCATCCAAAGAAAAGCCAGTATAGCCATATTACTATCAGAAAAACATAGACTTCAAGATAAAAAAAAGTAACAAAAGACAAAATTGGACATTTTGTAATGATAAAAGGGACAATACATCAACAAAACTTATCACTTACCAATATCTATGCATCCAACCTGGGACCACCAAAATATATAAAGCTATTACTAACAGAACTAAAGAGAGAAAAAGACAAAGATACAGTTTTATATTAGGGATCTTAAATATCCCATTGATACCAATGGAGAGATCATCCAAGTAGAAAATCAATTTAAAAAGTAGCAGCTTAAAAGGACACATTAGTCCAAATGGATATGCCCTGTACATACAAAGCTTTGTACCCAGAACACCAGAATACACATTATTTTTAGTGCACATGGAACATTCTTTTTATTTCTTTATTGATTTCAGAGAAGAAGGGAGAGGGAGAGAGAGATAGAAATATCAATGATGAGAGAGAATAATTGATTGGCTACCTCCTGCACTCCCCCTACTATAGATTGAGCCCTTAACCTGGGTATGTGTCCTTGACCAGAATCAAACCCTGGACTATTCAGTCCACAGGTCAACTATCTATTGAGTCAAAGCACTTAGGGCAGTGCACATCGAACATTCTTAAAAATAGACCATATACTGGAACACAAAATTAATTTCAACAAATTTAATAAGGTTGAAATCATACCAAGCACATTCTCTGACCAGAACAATTTGAAACTTAAAATTAATTACAAAAAGAAAGCTGGAAAACACACAAATATGTGAGATATTAAACAACAAACTACTGAACAACTACTGGGGTAAAGAAAAAATGAAAGAAGAGACAAAAACACATAGAGACAAAAATAATACATTTCAAAATGATGAGTATGCAACGAAAGTACCACTAAGAGGAAAGTATATAGCATTATGGGTGTATCTCAAGAAACAAGAAAAATCTCTAATAGCCTAACACAGTGATCGGCAAACTGCGGCTTGCGAGCCACATAATGAGTTTGCTGACCACTGCGATAGGGGCTTAATCATAAGGAACAACAACAGCCTATAATTATTGGAATCGAGAGTCTAGGTCAGTGGTCGGCAAACTCATTAGTCAACAGAGCGGCAAACCGCTCTTATGAGTCACATGTGTGTGGCTCACAAGCTGCAGTTTGCCAACCACTGGTCTAACATTTCACCTTAAAAAACGAAAAGAAGAAAAACAAAGCCCAAAGTCAGTAGAAGGAAATAAATAATAATAATTAGAGAAGAATTAAATAAAATAGAGAATATATATGGAGATTCAGAAGATTAGACTTTAGGTAGCGAGCACATAATGCAATATACAGATGATTCATTACATAATTGTACACTTCAAACTTATATAATGTATCAACAAATGTCACCCCAATAAATTTTGAAAAATTGCCATTATAGCCACTATTTCTTACTTCACGTTCACAATCTCTTATATTCAATTCTGAAATCAATCTCAAAGCTTTGAAAACCAGAAGAGAGAGAGAGAGAGAGAGAAAGAGAGAGAGAGAGAGAGAGTGTGTGTGTGTGTGTGTGTGTGTGTGTGTGTGTGTATAAAATTGAGCAAAAGTGCCCTGAATTATATGGTCTTTACTCATCTCTAAAACATTCATTTTTTTAAAGAAATGTTCACATGTTTGGTTAAGGAGTGCTTTTTGTAACTTACAAAGAGAAATAGTTTTATCACCTTTCTAAAATTTGAAAAATTCTGAGTTCCAAAACATGTCTGGTTTCAAGAGTTTTGTATGAGAAAATGTGGACCGGTAGCATTCTCAAAGACCTACCCAATGCAAAGAA
This sequence comes from Antrozous pallidus, assembly GCA_027563665.1. Taxonomy (NCBI): domain Eukaryota; kingdom Metazoa; phylum Chordata; class Mammalia; order Chiroptera; family Vespertilionidae; genus Antrozous; species Antrozous pallidus. Next base: position 39,003,639 of record CM050519.1, on the reverse strand, counting down.
GATGAGAATAGGAGGCTATAATGATTGGAAAAATGGAAACCATTGATCACCATTTCCCAATGATGCTACAAGTTAACAAAAACTCATGAGAGTCAACTGAAAAGCAATTACACATAAGTAAGATGACTGAAACCAAGCAAGGACACAGTGATTGTGGAACTAATCTTGTAAGGAGCACCACCTAGTTCTTCAGTTTTGATGACTAAGTACTTGGCCTGATCTGGTACCCTAAATTTAGTAGCTGAGTTCCTGCCTGTACTTGTGCCCAATATCTCACTTGGCCAGTGTCTCCAAAACTCCCAGAGATGGCAGATCTGACTCTGAACAGCAGCTCTAGAATGAAGGAGCCATAGCCTGTGCTGCAAGCTCTTCGGTCCAGCCTGCCTACCTACATCTCTGTTCCCTTGAGCTGCTGGGAACCGCCTGCCTGGATTGTGTCCCTCAGTTGTCCCTGCTCTTGCCTCCAGGCCCCGTTTTCTGGTTGACTCTGGAATGCTGTCCTCTGTGACTTTATGAATGCCAGCTTTGGAACTGTTTTGAAATGACATTTAGGCAGCTTTGATGAAATTTCACCTGCAATGTGTGCCACATCATATAAACAACCTCAGAAATCAGAGGAGCAGAATGGCACAGCTGTGCCTGAGCTCCCAGCAAAGCTATTGAGTTTGGGTGACATTTTAGATCTGACAGTGACTGATGATGCCTCTTGGGTATACCCTCTGAATCATACAAAACTATTCACTGTTTCTGTACCAGGTGTAGCTAAGGCAGTGGGAACTATTTTGTATGGGACATGTTTGGGCTTCACACATGAGCAGGGGCATAGAAGGAATCTGTTCAGAGAGGCCACCTTCTCTCTTCTGAAATACTTTCTTCCTTCTTCCTCCAGCTCTCTCCCTCCCTTTGTTCTTTCATTTCAGTTTTCTCATCTTAAAAATGGATATATTAATAGTACTATTATAATATTATTATAATAGTATCTTCCTTATAGGGTTGATACAATGATTAAACAAGTTGATATATTTATAGCCATTTGAAGTCTGGCTCAAAGCAAACTTTTTTTTTAAGTGTCTAGTTATTGTTCATGCCAACTCTATGTCAGGATCTGTTCTAGGAGCTACGAATACAAATATAAAAGCACCACTCCTGCTCTTAACTAGCTCTGATATTTGTAGATACTTTGTATTAATAGGATGTGCTGCTCCAAATCTTAGTTTCCCCCAAAGAGGATAATAATAATTTCTATCTCATCTGTTGTGAGTAATAAAGGACTTAAGACAAGCAAAAAACTTAGAATCCAGAATATGTAATAAATTCTGAGTTCCTGAATTTTCAGGTACTGCTGATAGCATGTCCTGAGATGGTCCTGGGATGGGCTTTCCATTAGGATCCCCATCCTTATGCATGGGACGGGAAGGGGAGAGTGTGGGGTCTATTGAACAGCTCTGAATGTGGGAAGTTTTTCAGTTGAGATACTTCTTCCCTAATGTGAAGGTTCAGTCTGGAGGGACCACATGGAAGATTCAGGGGCTCTGCAATGAGAAGACCTGGTTAACCTATAGATGGTTTTTCACTCTACTTACATGAGTCTAATAATAATAACCACTAACTCACAGTTATAGCAAAAGTCAACTAAGATAATCTAGGTAAGGAACCGAGTGTAGCAAACAGGCCTGATGTGCAGTAAGAGTTTGTTTAGTTGGCAGCTGTATTGTTGTTGTGAAATTTTTGTTAGTATTTGATTCATTGCTTGGAAAAAGAGCTTGTCTGCCACTGTCCTTATTTATTTCCATTGTGATTCCAACACTAAGCAAGTGGGGATGCTGCCAAGAGTTACCATTTATTAAACATCAGGCATTTTTGCTGTATTACCTAACTTATTCCAAATGGCAACCTTGTGAAGTAGGTATTAGTTTCCCCATTTTACATGAAAAAATTAGACCAAGATTAAATAACTTGCCCAAGATCAACCAAATTCAATATGACTGTAAGTTTCTGTGCCCCCAAAATTAGAGTGGGTTTTTAAAAGTGTTAAAAAGAAGCAAAAAGCTTCTAACAATAATATCTACCAAAGGGAAAACTTCATAAAAACTTCATAGGACCACACAAAAAACCCTATATAATAAAAGAATAATATGCAAATCAACCAAACAGCTGAACGACTGGTCACCATAACATGCATTGACCACCAGGAGGCAGATACTCAACAGAGGAGCTGCCCCCTGGTGTTCAGTGCACTACTCATGGCTGGTGAGTGCAGCAGCAGTGATGGGAGTCTAAGGATGTCCTATTACCCAGGGAATGGGCCTAAGCTGGCAGTCGAACATCCCCTGAGGGCTCTGGAACTACAAGAGGGCACAGGCCAGGCTGTGGACCCCCCCTCCATTGCATGAATAGTAATATAAAAATGCAAACATTAAACCACAGCCTAAGCATATTTTCACTAACCTTCCTGCCACATCCCCAATATACATATCAAATACTGATATTTAAAAATCTAGTACAGTCAACCAATGAAATTCATAGTTTTGACCTCATTTAAGTTGTGAGATAGAAGAAGATTCTAATACACAAACAAGCAAGAGAATAATAAAAATTGCATACAAAGAGCTTTGGAAATACCTGAATACAAATCACTTTCTAAACACAGGCTTCTCTTATCAATGAGTGTCTATGAAACACAACCTTTGACCTTCATAGCACTATAACAATAATGAAGAAAAGATCTTATACTCACAATGATTAAGGCGTTTAACACACAAAGTGAGCACTGGGGAGAAAGTTTTATCTTCATTATACCAAGTGTTATGCAATACAATGAACATAATCTCCCTTAGGTTTTACTAACCATCCAAGCTCTTTAATTTACATTATTTTATTCATTTGTATTCACCTTGGATTTACTAAAGAAAAAAAAACAGTCCTCACAATAAATGGGAAGGCATAGTTAACAAGATACTTTAATGGATCTTAATAAAAACCAGATGGGGTGAAGGTGAATATCAATTCACCCTGAAGTCATAACAGCTAGTGACCAAAGAGCAAGTGTATTCATAATTAGAAGATAATATTATTATTGTTTATATATGCCCCCAGCTTAAGTTATTATAATTTAATATTTCACAGTTTTTTGGCTCATATTCAAAACATTTTATAGGAAGGAAATTAGCCCATAGACTTGAGTATTTACCATGATGCTTTGAATATAAGCATTCAATGAAACATATTTGACTGACTGAAGGGTGATGAAAACTTTTCTTGTTTCAATCACATTATACTTCAGATCTTGTGGGATATCTTAGCATCTACTTATTTAACATTTACAATTTTAATATTCTCAAATAATACTGGTGGTGAAGACATGCAGACTTATAACATTTTCTTTGCTAAAATTTGTTTTTTAAAATAGTTTCTTTTTTAGTAAAAATAAAGCATCATTATTTTAGCAAATGCAGCAAAATGAAGAAAAAGTTCTTGCAGCTCTGTCATCAGGGAATAAGCAATATGTTCTCCAGTGTTTTTATGTTTATGTATATATAAAATTTTAAAAAAGCATTGGATTTTGCCAAACATATGTCCATTTTTTGTTTGTTTTTACATTGTATTTTTTCCACTGTGTTTATCTTTCTCACTATTGAGGTTCCATCTCCCAGCATAATGTTTGGGATAAATTAAGAGCTCAAAAACCATTTACTGAATAAATAAATGTATTGTTAAGATTTTTTTCATTCCATTACATATTATTCTCATCATTTTTTAAAATATGTCTTTATAGATTTTGAAAAAGAGAAAGGGAGAAGGAGAGAGAAGTAAACATCCATGTGAGATAAACATGGATCAGCTGTCTCCTGCAGGCCCCCTTGACATTGGTCTAGAATTGAACTGGTGACCTTGGATACAAGAGAGGAACCCCAACCAACTGAATCACACTAGCCAGTATTCTACAGCATTTTAAAAATGACTGCATAATATTCTCTTCCATGGATGTATTGTAATTTATTTAGCTCAAATTCCTCTGACGTTACTCATTTTTTTACTAAATAAGCATTGTTGTAGCAAAACAATTTTTAGAAATTCACTTGGACTTCTTTGAAATTGTCATTGTAAAACATAAGCAAGAATAAAAAGAATTTTGATAGCTATTATAAAAAATTCACCATAAAGACAAATTCACCATAAAGACAAAAAAATCCATAAAGACAATATTTACTCTAGCATGTATAAAGTAAGAGTGACTATGTTCTACACTCTATGCTTTGCAGGTCTTAGAGGGCAAGTATGGGGGGGAACCTAGTTAAGCGAGTAAGCCTAATTAATTGACCGTCACCTATTTTTCTCAAGTGTATATTCTATGAAATGAATTAAATCACCAATACTTGGAAATTGTAAAAGCTATTAGAATGAGCACCATTTGAATGTCAATAGTAAATTGTATTCAGTGTCATTTAAAAGCCACTTTTTAGTTATTGAAAGCCCAACTCCAGTGACGGTTAGGGTGAATGAAACTTCAGTAGATGAAGGCATTTCCTTGGATAGTGCTGAGCAGTAACTTATCCTACATTTCATTTTAGAAAGTAAATAGAGCTGGGGCAATAATCTATATCTCAGAGGTGTCAGATTATAATGGATTTAACATTTCACAATAAATTACCAAGAAACAGAAACATTATGAAGAGCCACTGCATTTATTTGTGTCAAAGAAGGAATCTAGAAATAAAATAGCCATCAACCAGCAATTGTGGTGATAGTAACATTTCATAATTCTTCATTAACAGAGAAAGAGAAAAAGGAAACATGATTAAAAAATGGAAGTGAGGAGATTTTCCAATTTTCCTTTGACACTGAAAAGATGTAATTCATCAGTTGAATATGAGCCTTTAAATGTGTGAAATAAGAGCATTCCTTGTACATTCCAAGCATTTCAAAACATCCAGGAACTCCTTAAAAGTAATTCACTGGAGCTGTCAAGTTGGATATAAAATGGTACTAAACAATTTAATTTTAAGAAGCATAAAGGAAACAAAGACATAAAAACTGAATAAAAAGTGAATTTAAATGGTAGCCAAAACAAAACAAAACAAAATAAAACACAACCCTATGGATCTGAGAAGGCCACCTATTATATATGCACAGAAACAGGAAGAACAAAGTCCGAGAACAGAGATCGTATTCCTAAACTCCTGGAAGTGATGTTCAATTATAAGAATGTACCTAAGAGATTATTTTTCAAAATGCCTGATGAAGCAACTTACTATAAAATTACTGATAGATGGGTCTGAACATTGTGATGGTTAATTTTATGTATCAGAATAACTGGGTTATGTGATGCCTAAATAGTTAGTAAAACATTACTTCTGTGAGGTTCTTTCTTAGAATCAGTGGACTAAGTAAAGAAGATCAGCCTCCCCAGTGCTCATGGGGATTATTCAATCTGTTGAAGGACTGAATGGAACAATAAAGGCACATTTACTCTCTGCTTAAGCTAAAGCATCCTTTTCCTGCTCCCTTCAGACATTGTATTCCTGGTTCTCAGGCCTTTAGACTCAGGCTAGGAATTACACCACTGGCTGTCTACCCCTCATCCCACCCCCAACCTCAGTCCTTCAGAGTTGGACTGAATTAAACAACCAGCTCTCCTGGTTCTCCAGATTAAATAGGGTAGGTCATTGGACTTCTCAGTGTCTATAATAGCATGCATGATTTTGTTTTTCTGGATAAGCCTAACACAAACAAACAAAAAAAGCTTTCCTTTTATGGTGTTTCTCCCAAGAACAGCAAAGGGGGATAGCAAACTTTAAAAAAGTCTGTCAATTTTCTGATATTGCCTAAGCTGTTTACATGTTAATTTACTGTTTAATTCAGCTGTTACCAAATAGGCCTATAGTTCTGATTCCATGAAGTGGATTCTTCATATATGGTGGTAAGTAGACTGTAAGAGTATAACATGAGTTATCTTGCAAGTAGGTGTGAGGAACTAGAGTTTTGTTCTTTTGGAAGGGTACCTAGAGTCATATTCTCTCTGCCCACCTCCCTTATTCTGATTTATCTAAATTCACTTTGGAGATTTGGTATATTTTTACTCCCCCCCCCCCCCCCACCATGTCTGTGAGGAAATTCCAAAAGTTGATTTTTCCTGAAGGAACTTTGAGAAGAGATTCCATTTTGTACAACGTTAAGGGCAGTGTGAAGGTCCAATAATTCTAGCTTTTATTTCATTATTTTTTCAATTCAGCAGATATTTACTGAGTGCTCTGTATTGCGTTATATACCTTACATTCGTGAAGTTGCCATTTCAGTTGAAAAGCTAAAACACAAATAAAAGAATGCAAGCAAGACTAAATCAACTAATGAAATATTTCTAACTTGTGATAAATGATATAAAAGATAAGAGCAATGGCCCAATTGAGATAAGAAGGGGATATCTACTTTTTTTTTTGGGGGGGGGTGTCCTGGCCAGCATTGCTAAGTGTTTAGAGCATCAGCTTGCATACTGAAGGATCACAAGTTTGATGTCCAGTGAAGATCACATATCTGGCCCCAGTTGGGGTGCCTCTGGGAGGCAACCAATCAATGTGATGTGTCTCTCTTACATTGATGTTCTCTCCTCTTCTCTCTGTCCTGCCCCCTCCCTTCCACTCTCTCTAAAAATTAATAGGAAAAATATCCCATTAACCAAAAAAAGGGGGGAGGGATATCTACTTTTTATAGGGTGGTGAAGGAAGGAAGTGTTCTTCAAGGAAGTGAAATTTAAGTTGAGGGCTGAAAGATTGCAGGACTTAATCATCTAAGAAGAGTGGATGCAGAGAGTCTGTACAAAGCCATGAAGCAAGCAAGTGCCTGCTGTGTTTGCAAACCATTGTGGATGGGAAGAGCAGAGGCAGAAACATTTTTAAGAGTTGTAGACATTTTGGCTGGAGGATGATAGCGGTATTAGTGGAGAAGATGGAGAGAAGTAGATTTCATTTGAGATATAATTTTGTAACAGCATCAAATTCATTATGGGTAATAAGTTGTCTATAGGGGTTTAGAGAAAATGCAGACTTAAAAACTAAGATTTTGGCTTCTCTAGCAGGATAAATAGATGTGCTGTTTTACTGAAATGTCGATGATTGTAAGGGCAGGTTGAAATCTATGGATTAGTCAATAGAACAAGGTTTCCCCAAACTGCTCTGATGATGGGTGACTGGAGAGAGGAGTACTTGTTAAAAATATACGGGTCCCATCCTCAGCTCACTGAAGCGGACACTCTGAGAAAGCCTTTGTCTTGACAGGTACTATGGATGATTTGCTATCATGAAGAAAGCTGGGAAAACATCCCACCAGAGAAAGGCTCATCCATGGAAGAGGGTTCCCATGTGATACTGTGAAAATTCAGAGGATAGGGAAATAAGAAATTGAAAGGAATTGGGCTTTCCCTGATGAAGCCAAAGACCCTCATCTAAGCAGCTAGCATTGCTATCTGCCATTGAAGAGTCCATCACAGCTTCATCCCAAGGATTGCATTTGAACAGAATTTCAACTTACTATGTTAATTTAATTCATTGTTCTAGTTAAGATAGCATGAACTGCTGTAACAGATCAATTTGGAAACAATATAGGTTTAGACAGGTTCCTTTTGCCTTGTGCCTTTGCCATTCTGCAGGGCAGCGGGTTCTGAACTTTCTTACTGGTAGTTCATGGTACCTTCATTGTCTTAGTAATTTTTTTTTCACAGTGCTCCTAAACTAAAAGAAGCACCTAAACACCTCATTGTTCTGTTAAGTAATTAGCCCCAACAACTTAGTACGTATCTATCTATGTCCTAACAACCTAGCTGCCACTTGAAAAAATTGTGCACATGTATTAAAAATATTTTTAATACCACAATTATGTACTTTTTGGAATATGTGTGCTCACTGAGCACTGCCCAGCTTTAACCCTGATATCACTCACCTTCAATTCTTGGTCCATGTTGATTTTAAGGCAGCATTTGCTTTTTACTATAGCAATCATAAAGATCAGAAACCCTGGAAACACCCTAGCCAGTTTGGTCCAGTGGATAGAGTGTCGGGCTGTGGACTAAAGGGTCCCCGTTTTGATTCCAGCCAGGGGCACATGCTTCAGTTGCAGGCTTGACCCCTTCTCCCCCGGCCAGTGGGGGACATACAGGAGGTAGCCAATCAATGATTCTCTCTCATCATTGATGTTTCTATCTCTTTAGCTCTTTCCCTTTCTCTCTGAAATCAATAAAAAAAAAACTCTGTAAAGAAATATAGTGTGATCTAATGTTGGAATTACCTCAAGCCAGTAGTTTGTGCTGTATTTGGGAAATATTGCTGTTTTCCATTGAAAATGTATAATTTCCCAGGAAAACCCTGTGAATTTGCTGCCCCATATGTTTAGAAATTTCAGCTCACGAGTCTTGGCATCATTGTCTCCTGAGTGAAGGATGAAAAAGGGAAAAGGAGGCTCAGCCACGGGAGGTTTCTATGGTCTGTATGTGGAAGTGGTGATTCTCTTCTGTTGACTAGAACTGTCACTCAGCCACCCCAAACTGCAGAGGCTGGGAAATGTGGTCCAGCTCCATGCCTGAGAGAAATTTTTGGTGAAAGAGCAGTGTTCTGCTACACTGAATCTTTTTGAACATTATTGTATCAACCAGTCAGAATAGGAGAGCAAAAGCATGACTTTGTAACACACAAGTTGAAATAATAAAGACATCTCAGACAAACATTTGCTACCTGCAGCTACTAACCAAAGCATGGTTTTGACCAGAGTTCCTCAACCATGACACTGCCGACTTTTATTGTGGGTACTGTGGGAGCTGTCATGTGCATTGTAGGATGTTTAGCTGTATCCCGGCCCCTACCCAGTAGATGACAGTAGCACTCCCCTCCCCCTAGCTGTGACAACTGTAAGTATCCCTAAACATTACCAAATGTTTCCCTGCTGGGGGCAAAATAGCCCCAGATTAAAATCCATTGATTTACACAGAATGATACTAGAAGAGATTAATAGAAATTAATTAGAGTTGCTCCCTAATGAAAGACTTTTTAGGAATTTTTTCATATGTGCAATTTAACATTTTCATAGTATATCTCATTTAATTTAATCATATCTAAACTATTCTCACTAGCCTTTCAATTGTATATAAATAGCCCCACTTTGGGATGAAAATACTTACTTTCCTACCTTCAGGAAGTGAGTCCCTCCCTGGCATCTGCCCTTACCACAGGGGAGCTGAAGCTGCCTTGCCCAGGCCACACCTCTCCCCAGGGACAGTCCTCATCCAGTAAAGACTGGGTGTGGAGGAGAAGGGAGTGTGCTGGCCTGCCTCTTGCCCACCCAACTGGGACCTCTCTGAGACTCCTGTTGAAACTGCATTGTGTGCATTTCAACCTCTTGCTGTGCACGGTCTTGTTCTTCCCTGACTGCTGTACACGTGTTGCTCCCTGGAGCACTTTCAAAAAACTTCTTGCATCAAACCCTGTCTCAGAGTCTATTTCCAGAGAACCTGACCTACAGCACACACCTTAAACCTTTATTTTAACTTAATACACATAATACAATTGTACCCCCATCTTTTGATGTTGGAAAAATGCTTTTTAAAAAAAAAATTACAATTCTGCTTAGCAGAGGTCTATCATTTTTATTCATTAGCCATAACCTAACTCATCATCTTCAAGTTCAAGTCTCAGTATCTTTAAGTGTAGTGTACATCTAAAGACAGATGTAAGGCTGAGTAAAGAATTTTTTTAGATTTTAAAGACTGTCTTATAGTTGTGTTACTACACCTAATTCCAAAGCAATTTTTGTTGAGACTCAACAATTCTCCCCAGATCATTCTACTTAGTCAGAGAAACAATGTTTTCTTGTACACTTATATTATCTAATTAATTAAATTACATACTTCCAGTGATATATAGAACTTGCACAAATAAGCTTGGGAAGAAGGAAAACTAAGAGTAAATTCACCTGGTGGGTAGAGGTCAGCAGGTCAGCCACTATAGGTCACAGCATCACTGTGTTGGAAGGCCCAAAAGGCTAATCCACTGAGTTAGGTGGGCAGACCTGTCAGAGATTCTAGACCCAGACACTGAAAGACACAAGGGAATCCATGACTTGATCCCCTTCTGACTAATCCTGACTAATTGACAAAATGGAATTATACTACTTCAGGAGATCTGGCTCCTTCCAGGTCCTTAATTTACAGGTAATGAGACAGCAGGTTAGAGAGAGAAATGTGTATTGGTGATAGCCAGTATTAGAAAACAGGCTTTTAACTATTAGCTTAGTACCTTTCTGCTGCACTGCACCACACACCCAGAAGGCAAATATCAATTAGCAACTATAATTTATCCACAAATTGCAAACTTTTGGTTCCTTGAAAGTAGCATTAAAAGATTTATGTTTGGGATGGCGGCAAAGGTGAAACACCTATCTTGCCGTCATAATCAGCAATTTTAATATTACAGCTTAATGAAGGAACAAACACCTTCCAGAATCACCAGAATGCTCGCCGAGTGAAAATTCCACAAATAAAAGTAAAGATAAGACACTGTGACCCGGAGGAGCGGCAGCAGACAGCGTTGAAAGATTCGCACACAGAGAGAGGTTTGGAGTGCGCGCTGCGGAGAGGGCGGGCGGCTGGAAACCGGCCAGTTTTCTCGAACGGGGAGACAAAGGCGTCCCACTGGACTGATTCTCCAGCTGTGGGCGAAATCCAGGGAACCCACTATCACACGGGGTGAAAACTGGACAGTGGGAGGGCACGCCGAAGCTCGGGTGCTGCCGGGGTCTGCCTGCTTGTGGAGAAGGCAGCTTGCGCGTGAACAGCTCGGCTGCGTGACGGCACAGAGAGTGCACCGCGACTTGTCTCTCATTCGGAAAACCGTCAGTCTGCTTTGTTTTACGACCCTGGGTGAGACATTGCGCATGCAAAGTCATTTGGGGACAGTCTGAATTCCCCAGCAGCAGGTGGAGCTCCACAGCGGCTCTCTCTCAGAGGTGCTGGCAGCCATTGCCCCTGGCACAGAGCCCCTGGGGCTGCATAGGGCGGAGCTAACGCTGTCTGCTTGGCCCGGAGACTCTGCCCATCCAACCTGAGCACAGCTGAGCTTCACAGACAATTGGCCTGGAGGTCAAACCCTCCTAGGGCTAACAACAAAAAGCTGGGTTTAAATTCAAAAACACTGAATACAACCCATGAAGGATTGCAGTAAGAGTACCCACCTCAGGTAACTGGGGAGACTGAGCCACTGTCCCTTTGAGGATAGCCACCACATAAAGCAGCCACCATGCAGAGACATGGAAAGAAATCAGGTGTGAAAGAAATGGAGGAGAAAAGACGACAAGACATAGAGTTCAAAACCACGGTTATAAGGCTTTTCAAGAGGCTCCTACAAAAGGCCGATCAACTTAATGAGAATTACCAGGAATTAAACAAGACCAACCAGGAAATAAACAAGACCAACCAGCAAATGAATGAGACTTACAAGGAGATGAATGATACTTACAAAGAAATGAATGAGACCCTCAGGGAAATGTACAAGACCTCTGAGGATAGGAACCAGACCCTCACAAATAAAAAAAAAAGGACCAACTAGAAATCAAGCATACACAGACTGAAATAAAAAATATTACACAAAGTCCTAAAAGCAGTCCAGAGGGCCACAAGAACCAAGTCAAACATTTGAAATACAAAGAACCAAAATCCACTCAGCTGGAAAAGCAAGAAACAAAAAGAATTCAGATAATTGAAGATAGTGTAAGGGGCCTCTGGGACAACCTCAAGCAAGCCAATATCCGAATTATTGCGGTGCCAGAAAAAGAGAGAGAGCAAGTTAATGAAAACCTACTTGAAGAAATAGTGACTGAAAACTTTCCCCACCTGGTGAAAGAAACTGACTTAAAAGCCCAAGAAGTACACAGAACCCCAAAATATAGGAATCTAAAGAGGACCACACCAAGACATATCATAATTAAAATGCCAAGAGCAAAAGATAAAGAGAGAATATTAAAAGCAGCAAGAGAAAAACAGTTGGTTACCTACAGGGGAGCACCCATACGATTGTCAGCGGATTTCTCAACAGAAACGATGCAGGCCAGACGCGAGTGGCAAGAAATATTCAAAATAATGAATAGCAAGAATCTACAACCAAGATTACTCTATCCAGCAAAGCTATCATTCAGAATTGAGGATCAGATAAAGTGCTTCACAGATAAGAAAAAGCTAAAGGAGTTCATCACCACCAAACCAGTATTATATGAAATGCTGAAAGATATTCTTTAAGAAGAGGAAGAAGAAAAAGGTAAAAATATAAATTATGAACAACAAATACACATCTATCAACAAATGAACATGAAAATCAAGTGAACTGATAGGCTGATGAACAAGATAAACTGGTGACTATAACAGAAACATGGACACAGAGAGGGAATGGACTGACAATTCTTGGGGAGAAAAGTGTTGTTGGAAGTACAGCAAGAGATTGGACTAAAATCTTGCAACAATGGGAGAGGACATTGGGGAGGGAGAGGTGAGGGTGTAGGGTGGGATAGGTACAGGGTGGAGGGAAGATATAGGGGGATAAAAAAGGGGAAACAATTTAATTAATAAACTGAACAATAAAAAAAATAAAAATAAAAAAAATAAAATAAAATATTACTTTACCAAAAAAAAAAAAAAAAAGATTTATGTTTGATGCTCACTGGGATAGGAAGGTAATGTGTTCTGGGATTTGTTTAGCATTCAGGACTGTGAACCGCCTTTCCTGACACTCTACACAAGCTCAAATTAACTAAGTATGAGGTAATGAGGATTTCAGTATACTAGTCCATGTATGTAATTATGAAAAAAGCTCTTCCCATTACATAGCGAACATTTTGGTTTGGGCCAGTTCTATGCACTATATGAAGAGAACACAAAGTAAATAATCAAATTGCTCTTTAAAAAAAAAATTACAGAAAACATTTTATTCCATCATTTAGTGAAACTGACAAAGAAAGGGATTTCTAAAAGTATTTTTGAGACTATGTTAACTATAAAAATTGCCATTTGAAACAACTTCTCCTTTATTTTAAAGCTATTAAGTCAGTAGCCTCCTTGGTTTAAAAATACTGTGCTTATTTTTTTAAATACATTTTATTGATTTTTTTATGGAGAGGAAGGGAGAGGGAGAGAGAGAAATATCCATGAGAAAGAAACATCGATCAGCTGCCTCTTCCACACCCCCTACTGGAGATATGCCGGCAGCCAAGGTACATGCCCTTGACCAGAATCAAACCTGGGACCTTTCAGTCTGCAGGCCAATGCTCTGTCCACTAAGCCAAAACAGTTTCAGCAATACTGTGCTTATTTTTAAAAATATATTTATTATATAAAATGTTGTTTTGTGAATTTTTTTGCCCCAAATTAAAAAAATATTTTTATTCTAATGAAAAAGTCGTGTGTATATATGAGTTGTGTGTATATATGTTCAGATATATATACATATGTATATATTTGTTATATATACATATACATGTATATATTTATTATATATACACATATATGTATATATTATATATGCATACACGAATACTAAAACTTACCAGTAGAATAAGCCTCCATTTTAGAGAAGTGAATTTTATATTATCTGAGAATAAATTGGGGGCAGATTGTTATTCAGGGTAAATCAACTAAAGAAATGCTCTAGTTAATACATGCATAGGTAATTATCAGTAACTCTCACTCTTTATTACTATGGACCAAACTTTCTGGGCATTTAGAAAATTTTCAATTTTTGGCTATTAAAACTAACACTTTTTTGAATGTATTTGAAAATAAGGACGTCCGGAAGATTGTTCAGCTGTCCGGTCTAATTAGCATATTATGCTTTTATTATTATAGATTATTATCGATATATTTTTACTGATTTCAGAGAGGAAGGGAGAAAGATAGAAACATAAGTGATGAGAGGGAATCATTGATTGGCTCTACCTGTACCCCTCACATTGGGGATCAAGCTTACAACCAGGTGTGTGCCCTGACCAGGAAATGAACTGTGACCTCCAGGTTCATGGCTCGAAGCTCAATCAGTGACGTACACCAGCTGGGCTTCAGGTCAAGTTCAGAATGTATTATTTTTTCCTGTGGAGGTGAAATGTATTAGAGTTCATCAAAAAATAAATATGTTGGAAATATTTAAAAGATATCAAATATATATGTTTTAAGAGAAACAGTTTGTATGTTCAATAGGAACCAGTTAATTATTTCTCAAATCTCTTTCTCTTTTATGGATAATTTATAAGCTAAACACATATTCTACATTATATTTGTTCTGTAAAAATGTTAATTACATTTATAGTTATAAGGAAAGTGAAGTTTTGACCTGTTTAGTATGACAGGAACCAGTCCAGGAACAGCCAGGTGGCAGTACAGGCTAGCTCTCTTACATAATGGGACATTGTGATCTTGCCAAATATCCCCAAACAAACCTGAGGAACACCTGGGGAAAATACCATTTTAGGATTTAAGAGTTTTCTAATCAGATCAAAATGTGGAGCTACTGATGTTAGTTTTAAACCTGAGGTACCCAGTACTCAATGTCTTGAAATTACAGGCAAAAGATGTTCATTTTGGTAGACGCAAAACAGAAAAAGAAGAATTGAGCAAAGTACATATTTTTCTTATCAGAGGAGGTACATTAATTTCTCTATGTATTCTAGAAAGTTAGATTTGATCAGTGAGAAGACATAGAGAATTCTGCCCTTTCCTTTCCAATAAATGCTTACTACAACTAAATCCTTCAAGGGATAATTGGAGTTGGTATTCTCTCCAGTTACATAAATAATGCCCCAGTTCCATTCCACTTACAGGCCTTTGTTTTTCTCCCCTTAGGAATTCATTTAGGAGAAATGGAAAAGTGCTAGGAGTAGAATACTTGCTTTTACGACCTAATACTACACAACTAAACTAGTTCCAAGTGGCCTATTGACTCCCAAGATTTAATGGGTGAGTAGGTTGATGAAGACTTGAGGGTGGAGTGGGGTGTAAAATCTGAGTTGTGACCCCATCCTAGTTTTTAACCATGTTAACTTTCAGAAATTGTCACTGAATTAATCCTATATTTTCAGTTGTCTGAAGTGCAGCAAGTACTTTATAATGACCAGGGACCAGGCATACTCTTTATAGCTAGTTGTTTGAGATGATGTGTTAGTCAGCAGTAGAAACCCTACAGGGTAATCCTCTTCAGATCTGCTCTGGGTGTTTGCTGAATATCATTCACATACAAGCTTGTTTTATATTTATACTTGATGAGATTTTGAATTCTCAATATTGGATAGTATCTACTGGTTTAAAACTAAAAGTAATATAAATTTTAGACACTTGAATATTTAAAATTTAAATATATATACTTTAAGTTCATATCAATTGAACAAATAAAATTGGACAGAATCAAGGGGCCTAGGTAGAAGATGTGTTAAATATCCAGCTATGCTGGAAGGATTTTTATAATGATTGTATCTGTTTTGAAAAATTTCTTGATGATGTTGCTTTGAAGGCAAAGGTCCAGGGAACTTGCTCTAACCAACTTTGTAGGTCTTATGAGATGCAAAGTAACACTGAGCCCAAGAGCAACAGGTTCTTTCAGGTCTCCCAGGTGCATGGGATACACAGAATCCCTGGATTGGAAAATGGAAGGAAGAAGAAAGAACATGTTTGATGAATTTTATTCTCAAGCATGAAAGCTGTGGGGAGAAATGCAATGGGGATCTTTTTCATATTAGCAATCAATAGGTGGACCATGAAATAGCAAGATTCCCAATAGTTCATAATTTCTTCTGGTTGTTTTTCAATTTATATATGTTCCATAATAATCAGCAGTAAAATCATTATAATAGAAGCTCTGAATATGTTAGTATTTTGGAGCAGTAATGAAAAAAGATCGACTCTTGCTAATAGAATAATTGATGTGACAGTCACCAAAAGGAAGGACACAGGGAAGAAACGGGGCCTAAAAAGTGGCCTAGAACTACACTATTGAAATGCCCTTGAGTTCTGTCCGCATTCCTGCAGATTTAAAGAAATTTGCAGAATGTCACGTTGAGATTTTAATAATCTGAAATCTCTAAACATGCCCACAGAATTTCATTATTAAAACACGATTCTTGTCATGATAATGATGGCACATGTGGTGTTAAAAGTAATTTTCAAATAGACTAAAAGAGGACAACTGTGTCCTAGCCAGTTTGGCTCAGTGCACAAAGTGTTGGCCCTTGGACTGAAGGGCCCCGGATTTGATTCTGATCAAAGACACATGCCCAAGTTGTGGGCCCAATCCCCAATAGTGGGTGTGCAATAGGCATCCAACCAATGATTCTTTCTCATCACGAATGTTTCTATTTCTCCCTCTCTTTGCCTCTCTGAAATCAATAAAAATATATTTTAAAAATAAATAAATAAGAGGACAACTGTGATGTCATCCCCACATTATAACAAATGAAAGCCCAAATCACTGGACGGCAGGAAAAATACTCCGCTTATAACTGTGGCATTTGCTCCTTATTTTTATGAACTAGTTCATATTTTGTATTATGCAAAATGTCTAACAGACACAAAAGTACAGAAAACTACAATAAACTATATATACCTATCATCTGGATAACCAAGAATTTCCACATTTGCTTCATTTGTCTCTTGAGTTAAAACTTTTAAAGAATATCTTAGACCTCATCTAAGGATTTTAAAGTTTCCAGTGTGTCTTAATTTTACTTGTTTTTCACTTTACCAATTAACACTGCAAGTAATTATAGTATGAAATATTATCAATACTTGATAGAGAAGAAAGCCTAGGCCCAGACATTTGACCTAAGGTCACCCAAGTAGTTGGTAGCAGAGCTGTGGTCAACTCGTTTTAGCTCCCCCACACTTGGGATATCTTACCAGTTCCCAGTGCCCTCTGTTCTTGAGAACTGACACATAGAAAAGTCACGTGTAAACATTTAGCCTCCTCTGAAGTTCTCGCTGACTCAGCATTTTCTGCCTGACCTGTGAGTGAGGAAGCCCTAGCGATGGCTCTAGCGCTAGCCACTGTCTGACTGCAAGTATACAAGGGACCCTGGGCAAGAACCACCTGGCTAAGCCAGTCAACCTAAGAACTTAGAAGAACAAAATGGTAGTGGTTGTTTAAAGCCCTTAGATTTGGGATAGTTTGTTACAGAGCAATAAATATTTTTTAATCCTCACCTGAGAATATGTTTATTAATTTTAGAGAGGAAGGGAAAGAGAGGAAGTGAGAGAGAAACATTGACTGGTTGCCTACCATTCGTGTCTCAACAAGGGATCTAACCACAATCTATATATGTGTCTTGACTGGGGATCAAACCACAACCTTTTTGTGTATGGGACAGAACTCCAACCAACTGAGCCAACTCAGCCAGGAACCTAAGAGAATTCTGATTTAAATTATTTATGCCAGTTGTCAGACAGTAACAGCAAATATTTATATAGTACTTGTAATTTTCCAGGAACTATTCTAAGTGCTTTATATTCTTTTAATTTTCACAAAGGTATCATAAATTAGCCACTATCATTTTACAAATGAGAAAATTCAGGCATAAAGAGGCCCAAGGTCATACAATTTGTAAATTTTCTGCCAACTTTCAAACCAGATGGATGGTTCCAAAGTCCATGTACTTACACATTGCACAGACCTTGTCCAGCTGTTTATCAGGCCATTTTGCTCAATTCTTTGTCCCTAATATCCAGTAGTTAAGACAATACATAGAGAACAGCAGAATTAATGTATCCCAAATTAGCTCATCCAAGAAGTATTCATGTTTATCACCCTTTGGTTTTTCTGTTTGATATTTTTAAACAAACACCCAACAGAAGACTAAACAAGCTGATGTTCCTAAAAATATTTTTATTAAAATAAAATGAAAATTTATGTCTTAAGCAACCCAGAAAATATAAAGGATCCCAAATCAACCCCCTTATGTACAAATAATCATTAGGGGGCATGCTTCTTATTGTTCTGCAACTACTACTTTTACTCTCTTATGAAATCAAGGACTTTAGAGAAATTTATGAAAATAGGTCAAAATATGCCCCTGGACATGGCCGAAGGCAGTAGTTTAAGTAGGTCAAATGTTTTTTCTCTATCATTCCCTCTTTTGTGTTTGTTTTCTCTTTAGGTGACACACTGCCTTAATACCTTCCCATAAATTTAATCCAGTAAGTATTTATTGAGTTCAGAATTTTTTTATGGCATGTATGTGTCAGCAGACTATATCACAGTGTGTTGCTCTTTTGATGTTAGTAGAGAAAGGTAGAGGGCCAAGAAGTAATAGGAAAAGCTAAATAGACTTGGATTTTTCAAGTAGGGACAGGGAAAGGGTATTTCAGGTCGATGGACCAGCATGATCAAAATTGTGAGGTGTGTTAGTTCAGAGTTTAAGTAACACAGGGAGTTGGGCATGTGATAGAGATTTTCAAGAGAGGACTACCAAGGGAGATTTGAGTGGAATGGAGGAAAAAGGTTGTAAACACTCAGGGAGCACCTAATCAAGGCATGTAAGTCAGGTGCTTTATATACCATTCATTTAATCCTCACCCAAATCTGTGGTGGTATTGGAAGCCCACCAATACCAATCAGTCTCTAGAAGAGGTCAAAACTAAAAACTGAATGGATAAATTAATTCCAGAAAGGTATTAGATTCAGATTTTCTCCTCTAATTATGGAATGGATTGCTTGGGCTACAGTTAAAGAGATTTCTGCATTAGGGGAAGTATTTTTAGAGAAGCAAGTTGAATATATATATATATATATATATATATATATATATATATATATATATATATACATATGCCTAAGCAACCGTTTGACCATTTGACTACTAGCTATGACATACACTGACCACCAGGGGGAAGACACTCAATGCACAGGCATGGGAACATGGAACAGATTGATGAATCTCAGAGAGCAGGGAAAGGGAGGAGGGCAGGAAGAGATTAACCAAAGATCTTGTATGCATACTAAAGGCCAGGTAAATGGATTCGTGCATCAGTGGGTGGGATCCCTTGGCCTGACCTGCAGGGATCTGGCCAAAACCAGCCCAAGAAGAAACCAGTAGTCTGACATCCCCCGAGGAGTCCTGGATTGTGAGAGGGCAGAGGCCAGGTTGAGGGACTCCACCGGTGCACAAATCCATGCACCAGGCCTCTAATATATATATGTAAAGAGGTAATATGCAAATTGTCTGCGATGCCATAACATCATGGAGGAGGCTGTGCACACAGGTGGGCAGAAGGGAACTACACGTGTGATGAGGCAAGATACGGATGGCGCAAGCCTACAGAGAACAGGGCCATGTAGCTGCTGCCGCAGCAAGCAGGCCTATAGAGAACAGGGACTGCCAACTGTGGCACACTGGCAGTCCCACCTCTGCACATGAGCTGTGGAGGAAAACACCTTTTCTGACTGCTCATTGCCTAAGCTCCCCATATACCACTCATAGTGTTCTTGATAACTTGAGTAATAAGAATCCAAGAAGGTGATCTAGAGTTTTTCCACTTCATTCCTGGAGGGAAAAACTACGGTCTGCTGCTGGAGGGGCTAAAAAATTTCATATCCTGCCCTAGCTGGTTTGCCTCAGTGGATAGATCCTTGGCCTGCCAACTTCAGGGTTCAGGTTTGTTTCTGGTCAAGGGCATGTACCCAGGTTGCAGGCTCCTCCCTGGCTGGGGCCAGGTCAGGGCTCATGCAGGAGACAACCAATCAAAGTGTCCCCCTCACATTGATGTTTCTTTCTGTCTTTCCCTCTTTCTTCCACTCTCTAAAAATCAATGGAAAAATATCTTCTAGTGAGGATAAAAACAAACAAACAAACAAAAAAACAAATGTCATATTCTATGAAAGACACATCTTGAAAATGCCTAAAGAAAGTTGTCATTTTTTTTTGTGGTGAAGAGACTGGAGTCTATGTTGATGAAAACAACTTGGTGGCTTTGGTGGCTGGCAGTGGCAGCAGCAGTGGGGTGATAGGGGCAGTGCTTTCCTCTGATTAGCCCAGTTGCCTCCTTACCTTTCCAGATTGGAGAGGGTGCAAGTTGGGCTGAGAGACCCCCTTCGCTGGTGCATGAATTTTATGCACCCCCTCTAGTTGGTTTATACTTAACTAGCACATTTCACCTTCAGAGTTACAATCTACACAACACAGTCCTATTATTTATTTCTAGAGCAATCCATCCCAGCAGTCTCTGGGATTTGCTCTATGGTAAAAGGCAGGATAAGGTGCCATCCTTGTCCTGAACTGATAAGAAGAGCAGGGTGACCTTGGGGTCAGCAAACCTGTGTAATGCTCCACTAACTGGGCTGTTTCTCCACCTGTCATGTGGGAGTCACTTCTCACTCCACCTGTTTCAAAGGTTGTTAGTGACAATTAAAACTAATTAAACCATCGTATCTGTGGCAATGAAGCTTTCCTTTTTTATCCTGAATAATTCCATTTAAGACAGTCCATTTAATTTTAATACAATTTTAAAATTTCAATCACTTTTCAGAGAGCTGGCAGTGGGCAGGAAGGGGCTGATCTCCCTCCCCACCTTTTTTTAAACCAGAATGATAACAGTAGAAATAAAACTAAATATAGAGCCAAAATATTCAAGTTTGGAATCTTGGCCTAGCTACTAACTCAGGGGTCTGGGGTGAGCCTCTTTACCTTTTGAACCTCCAGTACCTGCAGTTCACTCATTGCCTACCTCATGGGCTATTGTAAGGATTTGTGGTTTAAATAGAAAAGGAAGTGCTTTGTAAATTCTAAAAAATTCTGGTAATGTTGGTGTAATATGTAGAGCCGTTCTTGTGTGATTCCAAGCTGGTACCACCAATCCATATGACCAAGACACTTTTGTCATCTCATCTGACTCATTTAACAGAAGCAGTAGTGCATAAGCCAGTACACAGGCCACACCCGGCCCTCTTGTGTGCCACACTGCAAAACAGTGTCTGTCATGCACTGAGCCTAACACGATACTGAGGAGCAGTGTGTGATTCCTTCATCCACTACTTGTTTAATATCTCATTTCCTGAGATCTTGGCCTTTCGTATTATATATGTGTGTTCACAGTTGGAGGTATAAGAGAAGCAGTTGAAGTTTTATCAAGATTTGAATATCGAAGTTTTATTAAGATATGAAAAAAATTACACATTCTTCCTCTGCCTCCTCACATCTAAGTATTAGGGTAAATCATGGCTTATGTTATTCATGTATGTAGATTTACCATTTGCATAAATATAGCAATACTTAGAGCTCTGAGGATTTTTTAGATAATGCGAACTGGGCTAGTTAGCCACAACTCTATCGTCAATGAAAAAAAAGTAATTGAAAGTATTGTTATTAAAGAATACCTATCAGCACCAAAACAAACTTTAGTCCTAGTAAACTTTATTTTGTATCCATATTTTTTTTTAAATTTACTTTCTTTGAAGCTGAAGTTGATCCTCCAAAGAGAGTTTTTCGGGGGAAAATACTTTTATTTTTCAGGGCGTTGTGTCAGGTAGGTAAGCTGGTGAGCAGACTATTCCTTTTCTCTCTTTATTAGTAACATTGATGCAAAGTATTTCACAGAATAAGTGCTGCTTAGGAAAAGCTTTTCACTTTAATATGCAGAAATGACTTGTAATTCAGAATTTAAAGTCAGGTTACTTCATAGAGTCCAAAGGACAACAAAAGAGTTATTTTATCAGCTAATCACATTCTGCTGAACTTGATTTAAGCCTGCTCTACTGCTCCCATAACATCTTACAAATCACTGTCTGCACTTCAATAGGCTCCATGCAATGTGCTGGTGGGATCCATTTCTGTTCTTAAAGACCTTCCTATCACAGGAGTGACATTAATGATTATCTCTCCTTTTCACATGGGCGCTCACCAGCTGAATTGCCTAGGTGACTTCCTGCCTGCTTGGATGATTAGAGTTTTGCAATTGACACTGACTTGGACAGCAGGATCAAATTCCCCTCCTCCATCTGGCCTCTTCCTACTTCAGTCTCTTGCACCCTAAGGACTAAACAAGGGCAGAGGCATCGCCCTAACCTACCTCTCTTTAAGGATTATAATTTCTCATTGAATGAATGTGAAGGCAGCAGGCGTTGCTTCATTTTTAGGTGAACATTACCATTAAATAATAGATCTCCCTGGGAGTGGGCTGCTGATGCCTGAATGCTAAACTACTTAATTAAGACTGAAACTGGGATGGCAGCATAGGAGGAGCTTGTCCCCTCCCAAGAACACATGGCATGTACACTTCTAGAAACAACTGAGAGCCAATCGAACAGCTTCTGCACACACACAAAAGGAGACATTGCAGAGAGAATGTTGGCAAACCACCAGAGTTCTCTGGGAGCTGAGGGAACTATCCAGGACCCATGAACCAGGGAACAGCGTTGTTTATGTTTCCCTCCCTGCACTTAGAGAGTGGCAGGAGCTTCATCCAGATTATCTGGCCCACCTGCAGGGCCTCTGTAGCATCTCCCCAGCCACCTCTTCGCTGAGCTAGGAGGACACCGTAGCTACATACAAGGATCCCTTCCACCCAGAAATTGACCCAGTGGGTAAGGCAAAGCGTGGCTGTATGCACCCACTAGGCTGCTCATGCATATGAGCTACTGGCCTGGAGAGAGCACAGAGCTAGCAAAATGCTGGAAGTACTCACATGCATGGTTGCCTCCTCCAGACAAAGTATGCAAACAGTGGAGTGCTTCCACATGTACATGTGGGGACAGTGTAGAGCTAGCAAACCACATACAGCAAACCATGTGGCATGAATAGGGTGCTGTTGCACACGGATGTGAGGCTGCTCCACCCAAAGAGAGCACAGAACTAGCAAAGTGCAGTGGTGTGCACACAGGGCTCCTCATTCAGAGAAAGTGTGGAACTATAAAAGCATTGTGGTACCTGCATGTGGGCTGCCTGTGTGGAGACAGTTGTATGCTGCAGTAAATAGGACTATTCCATCTGGAGGAAGTACAGAGCTGGAAGGGCATTGAGACAAAGACAGTCAGAGGAGTCTCACACAGACCCAGCTTGGGCAACAGACAGTTAAAGCAAAGGGTATACCATGCATGCATTGGTCAGCCCCATCATACCAGGCAGCTCTGCAGAATCAAAAGAGAAACACTAGGCTGTTCTGCCTAGGACCCACTTTTTCTGGCCAGGCAACATGCCACACACCACATGTGCTCATGCTGCCAAAACTGTCCATGACACAGTCTACATAGAGGCCACTTTGTCAAGAGTGGGAGAGAGAGATACTGCATTAACTCACAGGAACAAACACAGAAAGCCAAATAGAATAGGAAGAAAGAAGAACATGCTGCAAATGAAGGAACAAGAAAAATGCCACAGAAAAACTCTAATGAAATGGAGATGACTCATTTGCCTTATAAAGAAGTAAAAGAAAAGGTCATAAAGAGACTCAACAAACTTGAGAATAGAATAGAGGAACTCAGAGAACATGTCTACAAAGAGAAAATGAAATAAAAAATAATTAAGAGATGAAGAATGAAATAACTGAAATGAAGAATATATTAGAAAGAATCGACCAGAAGATTAGTTAATGCAGAAGGATAGATTAGCAACCTGGAAGATGAAATAGTGGAAATTACCCAATCACCCAAAATAAAAAAGAATTTAAAAACTGAAGATGGTATAGGAGACCTCTGGGATAACATCAAGAGCTCTAACATTTGCATAATAGGGAGTGAAAAAAGGAGAAGAGAGAAAGAGGCAGCAAGCATGTTTGAAGAAATAATGACTGAAAACTTTTTTAAGCTTAGGAAGAAATCAGACATCCAGGTCCAGAAAACACAGAGAGTTCCAAAGAAGATGAACCCAAAGAGGCCCACACCAAGACATATTTTAATTAAAATAGGAAACAGTAAGGGAAAAGTGACAATCTTGAAGCAGCAAGAAGGAAACAAGTCACATACAAGGAAAATCCCATAAGGCTATCAGCTTTTTCCTCAGAAGCAGCTATATAGGCCAGAGGAAGTGGCAGGAGATGATTTAAGTGCTGAAAGAAACTTATAACCTAGAAGACTTTATCTGGCAACTTTATTACTCAGAATTGGAGTTTATCACCAGGAACCAGGTTTACAAGAAATGCTAATTTTATGCAGAAAAGGTCATAACCATAAATAAGAAAATATAGAAAAGAACCTCACTATTAAAGGCAACTATATCATAAACATAGTGAATCAACCACTTCAAATGCTGATGAGATGGCTAAAAAACAAAAGTAGCAAAATTAATTGTGAATAGTCCTGGTATACACAAAACAAAAAGATCTAAAACATGATGTCTAAAACAAAGAGTGAAATGGGAATAAAAATGTTGCTTTTAGAATGCATTTGAAATTAAACCTTAGCAGCTTAAAATAGGTTGCTATAGATATAGGTGGATATAAGTGAACCTCATGGTAACCATAGTCAAACACCTATAAAAATACACAAAAAAATAAAGAGAAAGGAACCCAATCAAACATCAAAGAAAACCAGCAAATCAAAAAAATAAAACAATAAAAAGGGTGGATCTAGAGAAGAGAGGAACATTGAAGAACAAAAGCCACTAAAAAATATCTATCAATAATTACCTTAAATGTAAACAGATTAAATTCTGCAATACAAAGATGTATGGTGGCAGAATGGATAAAAAAGCAAGACTCATCTATATGATGCCTAAAAGAGACTCACTTTAGATCAAAAGACACACACAGACTAAAAGTGAAGGGATAGAAAAGGTATTCCATGCACATAGAAACAAAAAGAAACACTGGGTAGCAAAACTCATATCAGACAAAATAGACTTTAAAACAAAGAATGTGGAAAGAGACAAAAAAAGGACATTACAGAATGATAAAGGGATCAATCCAAAAAGAGCATTTAACAATTCTAAGTATCTATGCACTCCACCTGGAAGTACCTACATAAATAAAGCAAATATTAATGGACATAAAGGTAGAAATTAACAGTAATTAAAATATAGTTGGGACTTTGATATTCATTGGTCTCAAAGGATAGATCATTAACACAGAAAATTAATAGGAAAAAAATGGCCTCACATACCACCTTATACCAGATGGACTTAATACACATTTTTAGAACATTTCATTCTCAAACTGTAGATTACACATGTTTCTTAAGTACACAGACCATTTTTCAAAACAGAGCATAAATAAGGACACAAAACAAGCCTCAAATTAAAAAGACTGAAATTATATCAAGCATCTTTTCTGACCACAATTGCCTAAAACTAGAAATCAACTACAGAAAGAAAACTGGAAATACTACAAATTCGTAGAGATTAAATAACATGTTACTAACAACTACTGGGGCAAAGAGAAAATAAAACAGTAAGTCAAAAGCTACCCTGATATAAATAAAAATGAAAACATAACTTACAAAATTTATGGGATGCTTGCAAAAACAGTTCTAAGATAAATGTTTATAGCTGTACAAGAAACAAGAAAACACCCAAATAAATGATCTAACTTTAAACCTAAAGAAATTAGAAAGAGAGGAAAACAAAACAAAACAAAAGCAAAGATGTGGTATGTACATACAATGAAATATGCAGCCATAAGACTGAAATCTTGCCATTTGCAACAACATGGATGGACCTAGAGTACATTATGCAAAGTGAAGTAAGTCAGGTAGAGAAAGACAGATACCATATGGTTTCACTTATCTGTACAACATAAAAATAACAACAACAAATGAACAAACAAAATAACAGGCACATAGAAATAGACCGAAATGATGGCTGCCAGAGGATAGAGGTGTAGAGGGATGGGTTAAGAAGATGAAGAAAAATAGTCAGTAACAGTGATAACTTTGGATGGTGGCAGGTGGTTATTAGACTTAGTGAGGTGAATATATTGTAAGATATACAATGTCAAATCATTATGTTGTACTCCTGAAACTAATATAATATTGTATGCTAACTCTGCTTTAACTTAAAAAAAAAAGTTGACATCAGCGTCCTACTTCTGACCCACACAGTACCAATAGTCTTGTCTGCTCTGCCTTCTGAGTAAGTGATGCCAAGTTTTTGAGGTTATTGACTTCTCCAGCATTGTAATGAGACTGCTCAGCTGGGTGTGTGACAATTAAAATGAAACAATAAAAAAAGGAACTACCAGCATCTACTCAAAAGCTAGTACCATTTAACACATCTATCTGAAGACAATGGCTTAATACATATTTACAGGAGTACTTGGGAAGTACTTGGTGAAGCATAACTTTTCAATTAGGTCAAATAACTCATTTTATATTAATTTAACTTCTAATTAGTTGCAAGTTCATATATAAACAAAGCAGTAGTGGTTAATATATTAGTTCCCTTAATTGAAATAGAACTTTAAAATTAGTTAAATGAGGCCAGTTTTATGTTGCTCTCATTACAGGCCTCATATAGATAATCAGTTAGGTTAATCTTTTATATTATGCCTAATAAAATAGAAGTTGTAGTTATCCAAATTTATAAATATTTACATACATACAAAGAATAATTAAACTAAAAAGTATTTTTTTAGGAGGTTCATCTTGAATATAAAATAAATACTTTATCATGGCATAATGTGCTCTTTTTATTTTCTACCAATGTCCATTGGATTTTAGTATATTTGAGAATCTGAAGAACTATGTTTTAAATGAATTGTCATTAAATGGCATGAACGTTTGCAAATGAGTTCTCTAAAATTTCAGCAGCATTTTGTTCAAAATCATTTTAAAATTTCAAAGCAAAGTATTCAGTGAGTAAAGTCCCAGAACACTTCAGCTTTTGAAGCTTTTATTAAATTGCTATTATTGGAAACAAAATTTGTAAACTGGAAGTCATTACAATTTTTTGCTTAATAGCAAAGGAGTAATTAAACAAATTGAATAATAAGAGCATAAATAGTATCTAGTGTTAAAATTTGAAATTCTATAATAATTCTATAGAATAATATTTTCAAACTATCTGTGATATTTGAGGCCTTTAATGAGAGCAACATGAAATTGATAAAAAAACAATTTTTATTTTGAACAATTCTTCACAAAATAATACTTTTGTGAAGTTCAGTAAAAGTTGACAAAAAAATAAAATGGATAAAAGAGACATATAAATTGAAACCTACATTTTTAACATTAGCTTATGTGGACATAAACATTTTATAAATATAATTAGAACAATCATAACATAAAAAGAAAAGAATTGAAATAATTATAAAAGTTGGTCATTGAAACTATTGTATGTAAATAAGAAACTATGCTTATAGGCAACTAATATATAGAAATGCTACTAGATACCTAACTACTGAAGAACTGATCATTCTGCAATTATAATAAAAATTATGGTTTAAACACAATTTCCTATATTAAACATTCATAGGCATACTTTCAATGAACAGCACTACATAATATTTAAAAATTTTAATATGACAATTGAGCTCGCTTCTCGATTATTTGTCTAACTTAGGTTGGATTGACAGCAATGTTACTTGCAAAAGATAATGTATGTCTAAACCACTTTCTCTTTTTTATTAGTATAAAAACACAGATTGCAAAATAGTCATGGGAATATAAAGTGCAGCATAGGAAATATAGCCCATAATGTTGTAATAACTATGTATGGTATGAGTTGATATTTCTAGTACCTGATCTTTCTTGCTTTCTTTGTCTTAGATGAACTGATCCTATAAATGAGTATTTATTCTGGAATTTTAATATATTTTATAAAGTATATGATTGTCTAACCACTATGCAGTACACCTGAAACTAATCCTATCTAGTAAAAGAGTAATATGCAAATGTGTCCTTACCTTCATCGCACCCATAAGCCACACCCATAGCCACACCCACCAGCCAATCAGGAGATTATGCAAATAAACCCCAACCAAGATGGCTGAGAGTAGGAGGAAGGCTTGGGTTTCCCTGGCAACAGAGGAAGCCGAGCTTTCGGCCTGCTATTGCCTGTCTAGGCCTCCACTCAATGTTACAAAGTTTCAATTATAAAAGATACAGAAATGGCAGCAGCCACTGAGCTGGAGAGAACAGGGGCTTGGGTTTCTCTGGCAACAGAGGAAGCCAAGCTTTCAGCCTGCTGTTGCTGGCTTAGGCCTCTGCTCTAGGCTACAAAGTTTCAAACAGAAATGGCTTGGCTCTGCTCCAGGCTACAAAGTAGATGTAGATTAATCCCAGATACCAGGGCCTCCTCTTGGGTTGCTGGGGAGGGGGGGTGGTCGGCCTGCAAACCTCCACAGGCCCTTCACCCAGGCTGCCCCTCACCCCAAGGGAACCCCCCACCCTCATCTGGGACACTCTTCAGGGCAAACCAGCTGGTCCCCACCCATGTACCAGGCCTCTATCTTATCTAATAAAAGAGTAATTTGCGGATTGACCATCACTCCAACACACAAGAGGGCTGTCCTCCATGTGGTCAAAGATCCTGCCCCCATGTGGACACAAGATGGCCACCACAAGATGGCCAGCAGGTGAGGGCCGTTGGGAGGTTCTAGGCCCTGCAAAGGAGGGCAGTTGTGGGCGATCAGGGCAGCAGGGGAGGGCAGTTAGGGGTGACCAGGCCAGCAGAGGAGAGAAGTTGGGGGCAAACAGGCTAGTAGGGGAGCAGTTAGACATCAATTAGGCTGGCAGAGTAGTGGTTAATGGTGATCAGGCTGGCAGGCAGAAGCGGTTAGGAGCAATCAGGAAGGCAGTCAGGTGAGCAGTTTGGAGCCAGCAGTCCTGGATTGTGAGAAGGATGTCTGATTGCCCATTTAGGCCCGATCATACCAGGACGGGGCCTAAATGGGCAATCAGACATCTCTCAAGGGGTCCCAGATTGGAGAGGATGCAGGCTGGGCTAAGGGACATCCCCTACCCCCTGTGCACGAATTCGTGCACCAGGACTCTAGTATTAAATAATATTGAATGTAAACTGTAATTGAAAAAAAAATGAGAAAAACAATTTAAAAATGCTAGAGTAACCTTAATCACAAATATGTCAATGGGAATGGAAGAATAAAACATATAACTAAACTAATAAAAGCCTAGGTGGCCCTTGCACTCTCACAGGGCAACCCTCACATGGCACCCTTGCATCATCACAAGATGGCTGCCCCAACGTCATTACAAGATGGCCAACACCAGATGGCCAGCAGGGGAGGGCAGTTAGGGGTGACCAGGCCAGCAGGGGAGAGCAGTTGGGGGCAACCAGGGCTGTACGGGAGGGCAGTTGGGGGCCATCAGGCTGGCAGGGGAGGGCAGTGGGGGGCAATTGGGCCATCAGCGGAGGGCAGTTGGGGGTGATTGGGGCAGCAGGGGAACAGTTAGGTGTCAATCAGGCCAGCAGGGGAGTGGTTAAGGGGCAATGAGGCTGGCATGCAGAAGCTAGTAGGAATAATCAGGCAGGCAAGTGAGTGGTTCAGAGCCAGCAGTCCTGGATTGTGAGAGGGATGTCTGACTGGCAGTCACACATCCCCCAAGGGGTCCCAGATTGGACAGGGTGCAGGCTGGGCTGAGGGACATCCCTTCCCGCAGTGCACAATTTTTGTTCACTGGGCCTCTAATATATTCTATCTAATAAAAGGGCAATATGCAAATTGACCATCACTCAAACACACAAGATGTCTGCCCCCATGTGATCAAAAATGACCACCCCCATGTGAACACAAGATGGCCACCAAAAGATGGTCAATAGGGGAGGGCAGTTGTGGGTGATCAGGCCTGCAAGGGAGGGCAGTTTGGGGAGACCAGGTGTGCAGGGGAGGACAGTAAGGGGTGATCAACCAGCAGGGGAGGGCAGTTAGAGGCAATCAGGCCAGTAGGGGAGTAGTTAGGCGTCAATCAGGCTGGCAGAAGAGTGGTTAGGGGGCGATCAGGCTGGCAGACAGAAGCAGTTAGGGACAATCAGGCAGGTAGGCAGGCAGGCAAGAGATTGGGAGCCAGCAATCCTGGATTGTGAGAGGGATGTCGGACTGCTTGTTTAGGCCCAATCCACCGGGCAGTTGGGAATCCCTAGAGGGGTCACAGATTGGAGACTGCAGGCTGGGCTGAGGGACACCTCTCTCCTGCCCCCAATGCACAAATTTCATGCACTGGGCTCTAATATATATATAAAATTTGAACAAACACAAATTATTATATTTTTAACTCTTACCTAAAATCAACTAAATGATACTATATTTTCAAAATTCATTTTCACAATTTGTTCTATAAAGTTATAAATTTATTATGAAAAATTTATTATGAAGGATCTTCTTGTGATAAAATTCAAAACATTTCATCAACTTTATGAGGTATTTGGTGATAAACTTTTGATGTTGTGCACTAGTGTCAAGATGTACAGTATGCAGTATTATCATTGTTTTTGTTAACTCAGTAATCACATTTACCCATTTATTATTTTTGTTGCTTTACATTTCTCCTGAAAGAGTTTCCTTTTGGAATATTTTCCTATACTTGAAAAGAGCCTTTAATACTTGCTTTAAAATAAATTAACAAATGTCTTCAGTAGGTTTCCTTTTTTGGAGAATATTTTTGCTGGGCAAAGAGATTTATTCTGTAAATGGAACTGTCAATTTATATGTCTTTTTAAAGGCATATTCTTTGAAATTCCAGAGGATTTTCCTCTCTCTCATCACATTATAGATCATTTAGACCATCTCAAAGGAAGCATATGTTGAAAACAGACGTACTTTGAAGACTTCTGCAAGGCATCAGACTCCTCTTGGTCCAAAAATGTTATCAGTATTGGCAAGATTTGGAAGACTGGACCCATCAAATTCAGACTGACCTAACCAATCCTTTACCCAAAAATAAGCAATATTCTTTGAAACCAGCACCAAAGGAAGAATTAAAGCCCACAGAATAAACACCAATAAAAATCAGATGTAATATATTTTGCCCTATCCCTTGAATTACTCCAAACATGCCTTAGACAAGAGTTCAAATGCTAAGGCTATTAATAGAATGATTATATCTCACTTTCCAGATTTACTTGATCCTCTGATAAACTTCTTATAGTCATCAATCAATACTAGTAAGAGAGTCATTTTCTTTCCATTGGTCACTTCTTGTACTTACTGTGCCCCTACATTATTCACCCTAACTTCAAATCATAAGAGAAAACAAAAGGATTCTTACCCTGGAAGATCAAAGTAGTTCTGCAAAAAGCATTACTTCAATGCCCATTAAGACCAGAGTTAAGATAAATCTTGGGGTTATTTTTTTCTGCACAGTTAACTTTTTTTCCTCACAGACTCTTTAACTGCTTTATAGGAACTACTAACTCCTGGGAATCTTCCCTTCCTCAAACAGGTAATTGGCACACGTGTCATATTAAATGACTCCTACTATGGCACATAGTCTGTACCCCTAGGACACAGACCATTTTATTGTATGAAACCAGTCCTTTGCTTGTTCGTCACAAGCAAACAAACTCTTATAAAACAGGTCTCTTTGCAGAGTGTGCCCACTTAGAAAATGAAGCCACATAGGCTACTCTGGAGAGTCACTCAGAGGAAATATTCATTTACTTTTGTACGTACACCATCCAATCTGAAGTTCTTACAGAGATGTGTATAAAATTGGAAAAAGTGGTAAGAAACGTACACAATTGGACAGAGTGGTAAGAAGTCAAAGCATAGCTAATATAAATAATACTTCCATAGGTCTTGAAGCTCCTAAAAAATCTGAGCTTTTTGGTTCAAGTAGTAATGATCAAAGTGATAGCTTTAGATTTTCTATTAGCTTCTCAGTGCAGTATCTGTGTCATTATTAATACCTCTGTTAGACTTGGGTACATAGTACTGGGCAAACAGAATAATTCATCTCTAAAAAGAAGTCCATCTGATTCCTTTTTAAAAAAGAAAATACATTTTTATTGATTTCAGAGAGAAAGGAAGAAGGAGAGAGAAATAGAGACATCAATGCTGGAGAGAATCACTGATATGCTGCCTCCTGCATGCTCCTCCCCGCTATTAACCAACCCCTGCCTAGAGGATAGAGCCTGCAACTTGGACATGAGCCCTGACTGGAATCAAACCATGACCTCTCCTGGTTTATAGGTCCATGCTCAACCAACAAGCCACACCGGCTGGCCAAAGTCCACCTGACTCTTAAAAGTAGATCCAAAAGGACTCTGGGATGAGTTTCCTTACTCTGTATTTTAATCATCATTCTGCCCTCAGTCCTTGTGAGTTTTATAATTGCTAGTTGTAAACTTTCCAGAGACTTAAATGCTTCTTCATGGCCATGTCACATCACATGATCCAACAATTTCTAATTTGATAAAAGGAGAAAAAAGGACAGACCCTGGCCCAACCCAGACTATTGTTTGTTGTTTCCAAAATAATGTACTATCTAGAGACTATGAAGGTAAGGTAGATATAGAATGAAAGACTTTTCTACCTGCCTCTCTAGCCTGGCTATTGGTTGGTCAGAGGAGGAGGATTCAAGAGAGACTAATATTAGAAATAATCACCCCTATGAGATATGCAAGATTGAGAACAACCACCTTTATTATATAAAATTATAACCACATAACATCATATATCTTGCATAATACTTCTTATCTCAGAATATCATCTAGTTTGTACTGATCACCACTTGAAAAAAACAATCAATCCAGAGGCTCACTTTGCTTCTGATATCATACCAGAACTTTTGAATCAATTCATAAGCAATAAAAACCCATGCTCTCTTTGTTCATTAAGATGCCTTTTCAGAATTTTCCTTGCTTTGTTGTCCCTTACTATAACATGTCATTGAGATTGTAGTTACTTATATCATAGCAGGTTTCTTTGAATAAGAGACTTTTTACACATAAAATATAGAAACATAATGTTGATACAAAATACATCCAATTATGTTACAGATTAATACAAATGTGTATGATTTGGAAAAGAAGCAATGATCAAGCAGACCCTAAGAGTTTATAACCAGCAAATTGATTTCCTATTATAAATAATCAAAATGCTATGTTGTTTGGTAAATGTGTAGCACTCTTCCTCTAAAGAATTCAAGAGCCTTGAAAATGGCATTTTGAACTATTTTAGTAATTATTAGTAGTACTGAGTTATTGTTAGTGTGGAAATTTAAAAGAACATCCCAGAATAATATAATGACATTTGGAAGTAATGAGCACTGGAGAAGCAACATTGAATTGAAAATAGCACTGACAATCCGTAACAGTGACACTCAAGGCAAGTCACTTAACTTTACACCTCAATCTTCTCATATACAATAGAATAATAATGTCTGTCATGCTTAACTGCGGGTGTTACTCAAAGAGAACAATTATACAATGAATGTGAAAAGAATGGTAAAATGACAAAGTACTATACAAAGTTAAATGATGTGACTGTGTATATGCTTTAGGCTTTCTATAACTTTTTTTTTATCCCACCTGCTTACTGTGCTATCCCCATGTTCACTCATCCAATTTTTCCACACCAAAAGAATAAAAATTTCACAGAAGTTACAAAAATTGAATCTACATATCGTGAATTGTAGATCCCACTCAAATGACTTATTTACTTGAATTTGAACCAGTGGTAGGAAGTAGTGTTGAGGAATTAGAGGAACAGCATAACAATTCAACTTCAATAAATGCCAACACTGAGAAATCAACTTCTATAAATGCTTTGGGTAGCTGCATAAATAAAAAAACAATTCATTTAAAATGTAATTTTGCATGTGATTAATTTATCATCTGGTCTGGTTGCCTGTGGTTCATTTTTATAATTATAAATCAAATGGAGAATAAAAATAACTCAAATAATCTTATTGGCTAAGGCTCAAGGCATTAATTCAGTTTATAATAGCAATAATGACCTCAGCCCAGGACATTTCCAGGCAATTAATGACTGGTTGGAGTTAATGGCCCGAGTTTCAGCCAAGGACCATCAACTCCTCTTAGCTGGTCATCAATCCTCAGAAAATGCCCAGTGCTCAGAGCACAGTCAGACCTGTTCAGAGTTTGACATTATCCCAAATTTTTATTTTCAAGTAAATTTGTTGCTCTACTCTTTTTTTCTAAAAATTCATTTTTTCTTGTAAGCAAGGTAAAAATAATTGATTTTTTTTCGAGAATGAGTAAAGGTAGATTTAACTAGAAACAAATTCATGAACAAAGTAGGAATTAAAATTCTCAGTCATGTTTAATTACATTATCTTATGACAGAGTATCAGAGAACATGAATTCAAATCTCTGTTTTTTCCATTATTAATTGTATAACTTTGAACAATTTCCCCTAAATCTCTGATACTCAAAAATACTCCTCAAAAATAGGAATAATATCTATCCAATAAACTTCGTCTCTTCTTGAATTGTGCCCCTATAATTTATTCATTTTTTTATTTTTTAATTGTATTGGGGTTCCATTGGTTAATATTATATAGGTTTTAAGTATACATGTCTATGATACATGATCTGTATATTGCACTATGTTTGATAATAAATTGTCATGGAACATAACAACACACAGCCATAATACAGTAAGTAGTATGGTAATATTGAAAAACAGGGTACAGACCCACAATACTAGACATCCATTTTTGAACTTTACAAATACTTCAAAATCAGTCCTAATAGGGACAGTTGGGGTGGTAAACTAAGCCCCAATTTTCGTGCATTTGTTTTCTCTCTCCCAGAAAGAACATCAGAATTTATGTGTATTCTATAGATTTCGGATTTTTACCTAATAATTACCATGTTTGACTTGACATCATTTTCCAGGATGAGTAGGAGACACAGCAGAGAGAAATATGACTTTTACTATGCAGAGCTACCACATGGCAATATCATCAGTCATTTCAAGCTCCTCTAGTGTACTTCACATTTTTTTTCCATCTCGCAGGAAGCATATGAAACATATAGCCTGGATAAGCAGCATGGCACATGCAGGCTCTTTGTGAGCCATTCAAGCAGAGAGAGGGATTCCCCAGCCAGCCTATCTCTATGGGGGGCCACCAGGATGCTGCTCACCTCTGGGGTCAGAGCATATAGGAAAAGCACTGTAAGTCTCATTTAGTTTGCCTCTCATCAGGCTCACTTCTCTCTTCCTCTTTCTTCTTCTTCTTTATTTCTTTTTCTTTTCTTAGTTTTTTTTTTTTTTACAGATTCCTTTGTTGTTTTAATCCATCATGGAAAAGACAGAAGTCATGAAATGACAGTGTATAAGTGGCCTGTACTGGCCCAGAAGGCATGAACTCAGACCACCTGTGACTGTTAGTGAAAGAGAAGATGCCTTTATTCGGTCCTGGCTGAACTTGTTGCCTTCTAGTCATTATCTATCTGAAAAGGCAAAACTTTAAAAATATGCATATTATTGTCAAGTGGACAATTCACTGTCATTATTATCCCCGTTAAAAGCTAATGTCCACAACAGGTCTCATGTAGGCTCTCAAAATCACTGTCTGTGCCAAGAGATAGAAAGCCCTGTAGTAGCTGGACATGTACCTCCCAGAGGGGATTTCTCAATAGGACTGGGAGGTATGTTGCCTGGTCATCAAAGATGACTGATGACAGAAATAGTCAAAATAATGTTAATAACAGGTATAAAGTAAAGGAAAACATTGTATTTCCATGTTTTCTTACTGGGATGGTATCTATCATTAAAATCATTATCCTCCTGTCAAAAAGTAGACATGGAATAACAAAAACTCTCACACAGAACAAATGTCTTGATGGTTTGGTGTTTGGTGGAGGAAATAAAAGCCCAGAATATGGCTTTTGATGGTTTAGCTCAGGGGATAGAGCATTAGTCAGCTTAAGGATTGAAGGGCTCCAGGTTCAATTCTGATCAAGGGCATGTATCTTGGTTGCAGGACCACATCCCTGTTTCTCTCTCTCTCTTTCTCTCTCTCTTTCTCCTCCTCCCTTCCATTCTCTCTAAAATTCAATGGAAAAATATCCTTGGGTGAGGATTAACAACAAACAAAGTTCAGAACATGGGATGCTGCCCAAGCTTTAATGAACCTCCAACCAGCGGCCACATGCAAGTATGAGACAATCAAAGCACTAAGAATTGTCAACCAGGAGCAAGAAAATATGATTCATCAAGTTTTGCTAAAGTAAATTTGAAGTGCTGGAATAATACACTTTTTAATTTAATCAGAAACTTTATTTATACAAATTAATACTAAAGTTATAGGCAAACTAGTAAGTTTTACAGAATAAAAATAATTTTAATTTGAGAAAAAAGCAGTAATATTTAGGTCATTTTTATAGGAAGCAGCTGATGTCCCATGTTGAGTCCTACAGAATGTAACTAGATTAATTGGCTTAGGACCAGATTTTCTATGCTGGAGCTCAGTGGATTCAGGAATCTTGGGCCCCATTTAACAGAGCTAAGAAATGAACTCATGTCAGTCTTGACACAAAGCCTATGTGCTTCTGTCTCACTGTGGCCCATATGCTAAAATCCCTTCCTATGATTGCATGCAATGTGCTATTTCACAAACCAATTAAATGTGCAAACAGGAGAAAAGCTAATTTACAGTTTTCCCCATTACTAACATCTATCTAACCTGTTCAACTATAAAAGAAGACAACACACACCTTCCAAATACTCTGATTTGAATCTAATTCGAGATTAGAATTTGGAATATCTTTTCATCTAAAAAGCCTGCAGCTTCAATCAGAAAATGACAAAGAGAAAAAAAAGTCAAAGAAAGTAACATCAATACCCAAATTGCAAAGCATGTTTTAAAAACACTCCCCAAAGAACATTTAAACACTAATAATCAAGATCAAGAATCACTTTTGTACATGGCATAAAAGTTGTATAAATGTGATTTAAACTATGCATGTAAAAAGAAAAGTCATGCAGCTAATTCTACTCCCAATTGAATCTAGGAAGAGGAAGAAAGAATTAATGGCATGTATACTGTTCTGGGAACCACGGTGATAGTCTCTGTTCTCTCAGTTCTTTGAATTAAAGGCTCTCTAAGATATGTTTATCTTGTGAACTCCTATATTTAAGTTCCATTAAAATTATACAGTGAGTGTTAATTAACTGTCTTCCCTCCATTCACTGGGAATGTGTTATACTAGTTATTTCTACAGGTGCTTATAAGCATGTATAGTGGGGTTGTTTTACATTTAGAAATCAGAGTTAGGAAACTGATGAATTGCAAAGTCACCTGTCAAATAAGATGCCTTTTTAGTCTATTTTAAAGTAAGTGTTTCAGGATGTTATGATGGGACATGCTTCAGACTATTCCCACTTTATGAAACAGATTGACACAGATGCTCTTTCTAAGGTCAGTTGATCATTTCAAAATGTTATCCACACTCTTTAGAGATTTAACAACAAACCAACCCTGAAACAGAAGTAGGGGATTCTCAGATTTAAAATGGGGCTTTATTCCCAAAATCTGTAAAGCAGTTGTTCAAGCTGCTTGCTCTTCCCTCTACAAATACTTATATATGTAGTGATCATGTTGTTAAAACATAAAGTACAACTGACCCAACTATTAATATAGCTAAAATAGGGACCAAGATCTATGTTCTGACATCAGACCGAACTATGCAGAGGATGGAAGAAGGATGACAAATAAACTTTTCTTCCTTCCAGCTAGTAGCAGGCTGCACCTCAACAGGGTTTCAAAATAGACATTAACACTTTAGAACAGGTCATCTGTAAATGCTAAGGTATATAAATGGTAATCTCATTCAAGTGGCCACTCTGACCATAGCTTCCTGACTTTGAAAATGTCAGTTGCAGAAAATGATTCAAGTCTATAGTTTCTCCTATCTGCCCCATTGGGCAGAACAACTCACTAAGCCAGCTCAGATTCAAAGGGAGCTGCATATTAATAGACTCTGCATATAAAATTCAATAGTCACTCAAACCTGATAGAAAGTAGTTTAGAAAGGGGGCTTAAGAATGATCTGAAGAAAATTATCCAACCCCCCTCTCACACTCCCTGCCAGTGTTTCAGACTTCTGGTCAAGCTTAAATCAGGCCATTTACAATCTCTTTAGCACCCATTTATGAGAGCACCAAAGTATAGAACAATAGTAGCAAACTACAGCCCATGTTAGCTGTCTTTGTAAATAAAGTTCTGAGGCCCAGTAGAATGGCTCATGCAGAGAAGGTGAGAAGGAGGGCCATTTTGCCATCAATAAGGTGGTGGCCAGAGAATACATCAGCAACATTCACAAGCACATCCATGGAGTGGATTTCAAGGAGTGTGCCCCTTACACACTCAGAAAGATCCAGAAATATGCCATGAAGGAGATGGAACTCCAGATGTGTACATTGACACCAGGCTCAGCAAAGCTGTCTGGACCAGAAGAATAAGAAATGTCTCACATTATATCAGAGTGCAGTTGTCTAGAATAAATATTGAAGATGAAGATTTACCAAACAACTTTATACATTAGTTACCTACATACCTGTCACCACTTTCAAAAATCTACAGTTAATATGGATGAGAACTGCTAATCATCTAATAAAATGAAGGAAAAAAGTTTTATTGGAGTACATCCCTCCTCAGGCATTTATATGTTGTTTATGGCTGTTTCTGTGTTACAATAGCAGAGTTGAGAAGTTTCGACAAAGACCATGGTGGCCCCCTAATCCAAAGATGTTTATTTTTTGGCCTTATTGGTTTATTAAGGCTACCACAACAAAGTAGCACAAGCTGGGTGGTTTAAGAAACAGAAATTTATTTTCTCAACAGTTCTGGAGGTTGGAAGTCTGGGATCAAGGTGTCATAGGATTGATTCCTTCTGGATGGCTGTGAGAGCAGAGTGTGTTGCAGTCTGCTTTCCGTGGCTTGTAGATGGCCATCTCCTTGTGTCTTCACTTTGTCTTTTCTGTGCACATCTGTGTCCAAATCTTCTTTCCTTAGAAGGAAATTTAACTAGGGACTTGCCCTAGTGACTTCATTTTAACTTGATCTCCTCAGAATGTATTGGGGTTGGGAGAAGAGACAGTTTAAGCCATAACAATAGCTTTCACAGAAACAGTTTGCTGATCCCTGGAAAAAGAAGGGGGCAAATCTAGCATTTAGAAATCTTGGACTCTAATTTCAAGTCTGTATCATACTAGCTGGGTTGCTTTGAATAAGTCACCAAAACTCTATTATTCTCTTTCTACATTAGTAAATTACATTCAATAGTTTTTTGACTATATGATCAAATTGGGATGCTATGTACAAAAGTAGCATAAAAAACGAAAGGTGTTTCATGAGTTTTATTATTTACTATATATACTTTTAACAATTTATTATTTTTTTCCTCAAATCTTTATTGTTAAAAGTATCACATATGTCCCCCCCCCCTTGTTCCCCATTGAGCCCTTCTACCCTGCCCCTGTCTCTACCCCAAGTCTTCACCACACTATTGTTTATGCCTATGTGTTATGCATAGGTTTAATCTTTACTATTTTTATATTTAAACATATATTTGAATTGTTTTATTCTAAAATAAATTTGAGGCCAAAAAAGAAGGGCGTAAGAGGGAAACCAGCAAAATGTTTAAAATATTGATTTCTTAAGAGATTAAAAATGGCAGCAGAATAAGTGGATGTGGACATGCTCCCAGGAACAAAATGGTATTACGACTAAAATACAGAAAAACTTCCTGAATAATCAATGGGAAAGTCCCAGGAGAGAATGCTGATACCTGAGGACTGAAAGTTGAGACTGCATAAAGACTGGTAGGAGGGGCAGAGGCCTGAAAGGGCTGGCTGAGTGCCCTCAGACAGCAATTGAAGTTTCAGAGAGATATCTCAGCTCTGGGGGGTTGCCACTGAGAACTCTGAGATCTAACTCCCAAACTGGGCCTCCTCCAAAACTGAGGAGGGTACCCATATAACATCTGTTTGTGAAAAACATCAGGGTGTTGTCTGGCAGGGAGTAACAGTTGAAAATTCAGGCATCCTCTTAAAGGGCCAACACAAAAATTTCCTGTGGAGCCACCAACCTTACGCTCTGGCAGAGGGAGGGTGAAGTGGATTGGAGCTGTGAGAGCAGAAGCCCATAATGGTGACTTGGGGGATAGAGCTCAAAAGGTAGATACCCCAAGTTTCCTGGGTTGAGTCATTCCCTCATGCATCATAGGACATTTTCCCCACATTTGAAATTTCTGGAGGGAAGACAGTTGGCACACCCTACTAGAAAACACCCTGTCCTGAGGCCACTTAAGAGATTAAAAATAACAGCCTCCAACAGAAGCAACTGCCCCACCGTGTTGAAAAAAACTCTCGCCATACCTAAGAATGCTTGCCTGGGAGATGGGGGGAGAGGGGCGAATTCAAGTAGGAATCCTATCAGTCTGTAGGCAGAGGTGGTCTCCTGAGGCTTTGAGTATATGCCTAAATTAGTCAGAATCAGCCTTGAACACTGTCCTGCACTAGAGATTGAGAGGTGTAGACAATCTATTTAATACATAGTCACAAACCCAAACAGAAAGCCAAAATGAGGAGACAAAGAAACAATCCCCAAATAAAAAATAAATTTGAATAGTTTACATATGGGGTTTTGTTTATTTGAACTTGAGGTTGGCCTTTATTTAGTAGGAAATAAAGCAGTGACTTCCTCCTGGTTGAAGAAGAAAGTGGCCCCTGTGCTCAAATTTCTACAATGTTTCAGAATCGTGCTGCTCAGCATATATTGACCTGATTTGTGAAGACTTCTTCATGAGTTTTTGATTCATAGTATCTCCTCCTCTGTGCCCCTGGTCCTTACATGCCTACCTGCTTTAACTATTGCTTTGCATCATTCTTTGGTAACTTGAGCTTGGAAACTTGAGGCTCTAGTTTGAGTTCTAGGACTTTATTTTCATTTCCTCTGTGTGTTCTTCCACTGAATGGCACAGAAAGAGTCTCTGACTCCTGCCTCATACCTGGAAAAGTTTCTAGAACTAAACTTGTTCTAAGGCCTGACCCATCCTAGATCTCTTTAGTTCCACAGGCCTAATATCTACCAGTATTTCTATGTTCTACCTCCACATTTCAAATAAGAAGCTAGAAAACTATCATACTTTTTCCTTTCATATGTACTTACATGTGTCATATTATTCCTATTTAAGGTTGTGGGCAAGCAGATCTGCAGGGGAGGGCAGCTGGGGGCAATCGGGCCAGCAGGGGAGAAGTTAGACATCAATCAGGCTGGCAGGCAGAAGTGATTAGGAGTAGTCAGGCAGGTAGGCAGGCAAGAGGTTGGGAGCCAGCAACCCTGAATTGTGAGAGGGATGTCCCATATTGGAGAGGGTGCAGGCGGGTCTGAGGGACATCCCCTCCCCACAGTGCACAAATTTTGTGCATTGGGCCCTTAGTACATTGTTATAAAAGGGAGATAAATGATTCTAAATTAAATTCCAGTCTCAATGCCCATGCAAGAAAAAGATTAAAGAGTTCATTACCACTAAACCAGTATTTTACAAAAAAATGTTAAAGGGACTTCTTTAAGAACATAAAAAATATGAATAAGAAAATTTAGGAAAGAAAAAATTCTCTTTGACAAAGGCAAACAGTAAAAGCATGGATCCAACAACTATAAAGCTAATACAAAGATTAAAAGCCAAAGTAAAAAGATCATATGTAATTACACCAATAAATTAAGGAATATACAGAAATATGCATATACAAAAGAAGTAAAAATCAATGACAAAAAACATGGAGTGGATGAGTAAACATTGTAGGGATCTTAAAATGTTTTCAAACTTAAACAACCATCAACTTAAAATAGACTGCTTTAAATATATGAAGCCCATGGTAACCAAAAACCAAAATCCTGTAAAATATACGAAAAACAAAAACAAATCCAAACGCACTATGGAAAGTCAACATTCAAGAAAGCACTAAAACAAACAAACAAACAAATAAAAAAAATTAATAAAATGACAATAACTATATACCTATCAATAATTACTTTAAATGCCAATGTATTAAATGCTCCAATAAAAAGACATAGAGTGGCTGAATGGATTACAAATCAAGGTATACATATACTGCCTACAAGAGACCTACTTCAGAGAAAAGACACACAGACAAAGTAAAGGTATTAAAAAGGATATTTTATGCAAATGGAAATTTTTAAAAGGCTAGGGTAGCGATATTTACATGAAATATTTAAGATAAAGGCTGTAATAAAAAAATGAAAGGAATTTCATAATGATATGGGGGTCAATCCAACAGGAGGACATAACTCTTACAAATATTTATGCACAAAAAGTAGGAGCACCTAATATATAAAACAAATATTGATGGACATAAAGGAAAAGATCAATAGTAAGACAATAATAACAGGGGAATTTAACACCATATTGACATCAATTGGTAGATCGTCCGGACAGAAAATCAACAAGGAAACAGTGCCCTTCAATGGCACATTAGATCAGATGGGTTAAATTGATATTTTCAAAGCATTTCACCCAAAAGTGGCAGAATAGACCTACCTTTCAAATGCACTTGAAACATTTTCAAGGACAGATCACATGTTAGGCCACAAAATAAGTCTCAGTAAGTTTAAGAAGATTGAAATCATATCAAGCAAATTCTCTGATCACAATAATATGAAACCAGAATCAATTACAAGAAGGAAACTTAAAAACACACAAACACATGAAGGCTAAATAACATACTACTAAACAATGAATGGGTTCACAGTGAAATCTAGGAATAAATCAATAATACTTCGAAACAAATGAAAATGAAAACACCATGACCCCAACCCAAAAAGACACAGCCAAAGCAGTTCTAAGAGGGAAATTCATAGCAATATAGGCCTACCTCAAGTAATAAGAAAAAGCTGATATAAACCATTAAACCTTATACCCACAGGAACTAGGAAAAGAAGAGCAATGAAGCTCACAGTGAACAGAAGGAAAGAAATAGTAAAAATCAGAGTGAACCTAAACAAAGTAGAGTCTAATATTAAAAAAAAAGAAAAGATGAATGAAACCAAAAGTTGGTTTTTTGAGAAGAAAAAGTGATAAAAATTAGCCAGAGTCATCAAGAACAAAAGAGAGAAGGCCCAACTGCACCAAATCAGAAATGATATATCAGTAAAGTTGAAAAACAGAAAAAAAAGAAAAGGAGAATAAAGATGCTTAACAAAAATATATAACAAATAAATGCCATTGTGTTTAATGAGTGGAAAAATTATTCTTATGCATGATTGATTCCTGACCCTACCAATTATGAATGTTGACTGAATAATTGAGAATAGTATTGTATCAATGCTAAATATCCTGAATTTTGTACTGAACTATGATTATGTAAGGGGATCTACTTGTTCTTATCAATACATGCTGAATATTTAAAGTGAAAAAAAGAAATTACAGAGAAGTAGCAACCAACATTACAGAAATATAAAGGATTATAAAAAAATACTACAAAAAT
Organism: Antrozous pallidus; assembly: GCA_027563665.1. Lineage (NCBI taxonomy): Eukaryota > Metazoa > Chordata > Mammalia > Chiroptera > Vespertilionidae > Antrozous > Antrozous pallidus. The sequence continues at coordinate 38,960,273 of CM050519.1, read as the reverse complement.
TATGTTACAACAAATTTGATAACTGACTCACTAATCATAGTCTCCCAAGACTTACAAACATAGTCTCCTAAGACTGAATCAGAAAGACAGGGAAAATCTGAATAGACTGATAACCATTAACAATACCAAATTAGTAATAAAAAATCTTCCAATAAACACAATTCCTGGATCAAATGGTTTCACAGGCAAGTTTTGCCAAACATTGAAAGAAGAATTAATACCTATTGTTCTTAATCTATTCTAAAAAAAATGGAAAAGAAGGCTCCCAAGCTCATTTTACAATGCTAGCATTACCTTGATATCAAAACCTGGCAAAGACAATACAAGAGAGAGAGAGAGAGAGAGAGAGAGAGAGAGAGAGAGAGAGAGAGAGAGAAAGGTAGACCAACCATTATCTCTGATAAATATAGATGTAAAAATTTTCAACAATATGTTAGCAAACTGAATTCAGCAATACATTAAAAGATCATTCACCATGATTAAGTTAAATTTATTTCACAGATGCAAGGTTAGTTCAATATCCACAAACAATTAATGTGATTCACTATATAAACAAGGATAAAAATTATGATCATATCAATAGATGCAGAAAAGGCATTTGAGTTATCCAAACATCACTTATGATAAAACTCTCAGTAATCTGTGAACAGTGGGAACATTCTTCAATATAATAAAGACCATATATGACAAACCCATAGCTAACATCATACTCAATGGTGAAAAGCTGAAAGCTTGTCCTTAAGATCATGAATAAGACAAGGATGTCTACTTTTCCGCTTTTTTCAATATTATATTGGCAATCTTAGCAAGAAAGTCAGACAAGAAAAAGAAACAAAAGACATTTAAATTGGAAAGAAAGATTAAAACTGTCTTACTTGCAGATAACATGCCATATACATAGAATCCTAAATATTCCACACAAAAACTATTAGAACTAATAAATGAATTCAGTGAATTAGCAGGATAAAATTAATATTAAGAAATAATGAACCAACAGAAAGACATATTAGGAAAACAATCCCATTTACAACTGCATCAAAAGTAATAAAATACTTAGGTATAAGTTTTACTAAAGAGGTAAAATACCTATAGTTACAAAAGTATAAGACATTGAAGAAAAAACTGAAGATAAAAACAAATTGTATATCTTTCACATCATTAAAATGTGTATACTGCCCAAAGCAATTTATAGATTCAGTGTAATCTCTATCAATATACCAAAGACATTTTTCACAGAAGTAGAAAGAGTATTCTAAAGTTTATATGTAAGAATATCTTTAATAGACAAAAGCAATAATGAGAAAGAAAAACAAAGTTGGAGGTTACCTGATATCAAACTGTACTCCAAGCTATAGTTACCATAACAGCGTGGTACTGGCATAGAAAGACTCATAAATCATCAGAACAGAATAGAGAGCCCATGTTTATATGGTCAGTGAATATATGGCAAAGTAGCGTATACTTTAGGATATAGTCTCTTTAGTAAATGATGTTGTAAAAGTTGGACAGATACATGGAAAAAAAAACTAGACCACTTTCTTATACCATATATAAAAATAAACTCAAAATGGATTAAAGACTTAAATGTAAAACTTGAAAACATAAAACTCCTAAAAAAAAACAACATACAGGTAGTAAACTCTTTGACATTATTCTTGCCTTATATTTTTGGATGTGTCTTCTTGGGCAAGGAAAACAAACAAACAAAAACAATGGAACAGCATCAAACTAAAATTGTTGCACAGCAAAGAAAATTATTGACAAAACAAAACAAAAATATGACATTCATGGGAGAGGATATTTGCTAATGATACATATGATAAAAGGTTAATATCATTTATATATGAAACTAATACAACTAATACAACTTAACACCAACAATCCAATTTAAAAAATGGGAGAGGACCTGAACAGACATTTCTCCAAAGAAGAATTACTGATGGGCAACAGACATATAAAACGATTTTCACCATCCCTAATCAGGGAAATGCAAATCAAAACTATGAGCTGTTACCTCACACTATCAAATGGCTATCCTATCTAATAAAAGAGTAATATGCAAATTGACTGTACCACTGATCAAGCCATGCCCACAAGCCACACCCACCAGCCAATCAGGAGCAAATAAACCCCAACAAATATGGCTAGGGCCACTGAGAGAAAGAGCATCCATGCCCCTGGCTGGCCCGCCTGGCTGCATGGAGGGAGGGGTCAGGCCGGCTGTGCGGACTCTGTGCTCACACCGCCCCAGCCGGCTCGCCTTTTCCTTCGAGCGCAGCATCTGCACCGCCCCAGCCAGCCTGCCACCAGCTGTGCGAACACTGCGCTCTCACTGCCCCTGCTGGCCCACCCCTGGCTGCGCAGAGGGAAGGGGCAGGCTGGCTGTGTTGAAACTGCTCTCATGCCGCCCTGGCCAGCCCGCCCCCTCCTGTGAGTGCAGTGTCTGCACCACACCAGCCAGCCCAGTGGTGAGGGGCCACCCCCGGCCACACAGGTGCTGCGTTCGCACCGCCCCGGCTGGCCCACCCCCTCCTGTGAGCACAGTGTCCACACCTTGCAGGTGGGCCTGGCGGGGGGGACAGCCCCAGGCCACATGGAGGGAGGGGACGGGCCAACCGGGGCAGCGCGAGCACAGTGTTGGCACTGTGGCCTACAGATGCTGTGCTCACACTGCCCCTGCTGGCCGGGCTGAGGGACACCACCCCACTTCTGCATCCCCCACACCCTGTGCATGAATTTTGTGTGCCGGGCCTCTAGTCATTAATAAATCAATAAACAAGTGTTGGTAAGAATGTGTAGAAAACAGAACCCTCATGCACTGTTGGTGGGATTTCAAATTGGTGAATCTCTGGAAAATAGAATTTCTTAACAAAATTAAAAATAGAACTACCATATATTCCAGCAATTCTACTTCTAGTCATTTATCTGAAGAAATCCAAAACACTAGCCAAGATATGGAAGCATCTTGAGTATCCATCAATAGATGACTGGATAAAGAAGAGGTGGTAGGTACATATATAAAATGGAATATTACTTAGCTATAAAAAATGAAGTCTTGCCATTTGCAAAAACACGGATGACCCTACAGGACATTAGGTAAGTGAAATAAGTCAGACAAAGAAAGACAAGTATCATATAATTTAATTTATTTGTGGAACCCAAGAAACAAATGAATAAACAAAACAGAAACACCTTGTAGATACCAAAAACAAACTGTTGATGGCTAGATGAGATATAGTTGGGGCGATGGATGAAAATAGTGAAAGGGATTAAGAACTACAAATAGAAAAAAAGTACAAATCACCAATTATTTAAAAAGTCACAGGGATGTAAAATACAACGTAGGGAATAGTCAGCAACACTGTAATAACTATATATGGTGTTATATAAATACTAGACTTATTGGGTGATCAACTGTAAATAAATGTCTGATCACTATGTTGTACATATGAAACTAATATAATATTGTATGTCTACTGTAAATTTAAAAACAAAAAGTCTTAAAATAATGTCATTCTAAAATGGTGAACTCAACTAAATGAAACAATGTCCCAACAGAAAACTTAAATATTAATCTTCAGTGACCAAGTGTTTAGGCATATTGTGCCACTCAATGATATCAAGCTAGGTTTCATATTGAATTGAATTTAATGAAGAAAAATAAGGTGCTATTAATCTTTTGATAAATTATAACATGCTATGGCAATCCCTCCCATATTGATGTTACCTTGCCATTTTATTTCTATTTGCTATGCTTGAATTTTCCAAAAAAATTGAATTATACAGATTGGCAAAGTCAATTTACTGAAATGAGTATGTGTCACTGTCTGGAAAAAGAGATGACAGTGCTATATACCAATAGAGGCCCAGTGCACGAATTCATGCACAGGTGGGATCAGGTCGGCCTGGCCCTGACCAGGGTGGATTGGGGCCAGGACTGTCAGGAAGAGGAGACGGTGGAAGAAGATTGATCACCCTGCCATGTATATGCTGGAGATTGCATGCCAAAAGTCTTAAAATCTTCAGATCAGATTTTAACATTGTTTCTTACTCCAAAGCTATCTCTATTTGCCCTGACATCTTAACATTAAACATACTGTACATACTCAATGTTATTAGTGATATGAGCAATTCAGGCATGATTCTCTGCAACTATAATTTCTATCAAATGAGTGGAAATATTTGTTTAAAAATATATGTTTTTGACTTCTGGATGAATTCTAACCAATTCATTAAGCTTTAATTTGGTGCCAAATCTATATTTTGTTGAATTGATATTTATGGAAAAGATTTAGCTGAAGACAAGCATGAAATTAAAAAGTGTAAAATGACCTGAGGTCTCCACTCTGTCATTTAGAAAAACATGGGAGACACCCAATTATCCAATATAATATAATGAACAAAAGAAATATATAGTGTCATAATATAGTTTATCCAATAGAAAAACATTATTACATCTGATTGTACAATACACAAATACTTTCTGGCAATCAAAAGGAAAACATTCACACTACTGATAATTGTTTAGTTTCTCATATACCCAAATGTATGAGGGGTATATGTTATTTGCACTATTAAATTCGTATTATATTATAATTTGGTAATCTCATTTTTCTAAGTGCCTCATTATTTTTCATTTCAACTGCCAAATGCACATATATTTCATGTTGTTAGTGAATTAAATAGAGGCATGCTAAACAGTTTGATACTTTGAATTTACTCCAATTTAAATATACTGATTATAGTGTAAATAAGACAAGAAGAAATGTGCTATTTTCTGTAGGTCACATCCAGTGGTTTAAAACACAGGCAATCTGTATTGTGCCCAGAAACATTTTGTATGTAAACAAATGACATGATAAATAATGTAATGTCAAATGAGTGTAGTTGCTTATTTGAATCAGAATCTCTGAGATATCAACAAAATTTAAGTTACTAAAAATGTCTGTGGGTAATTTCTACTTACAAAGTCCAGGATAGTCTAATGAAAGTCTAGTCACTTAATAACTGCCTACTGTCCCCAGCAATGACATCACATGAGTAATAATAGATAGATATGATTAGCATAAAGGGATAAAACAGAATGGTACATCAGCTAACTAATACTTTGTAACAAACCTTATCAAAGACAAGTCACTGAAAAATAATTATTTATTTAGCTCATAATCCTGAGAGTTGGCAATTTGGGCCTTGCTCAGTTGAGATGTTCTAGTTATGGAAGCTTCATGTCTTGTGGTCAGATACAAATTAGGAATATAGGTTCCAGAGACAGTGGGCTTACACAGCTGGGACAGTGGGCTTACACAGCACCAGTGATTGGTCTAATTCTCCAGTAGACTAGGCTGGGCTTGTTCGAATGCCATGGTAAGGTCCCTAAGAAAATAACTAGAAGCACTCACGACCTCATCAGGCATGGGTGTGGAGATGCCATCCCATCACTTCACTGAATTATATTGTACTAGAGGTCTGGTGCACAAAAGCATGCATCAGTGTGGTCCTTTGGCCTGGCCTGTGGGATTGGGCCGAAACCAGCTCTCTGACATCCCCTGAGAGGTTTTGGATTGCGAGAGGGCACAGGCCAGGCCAAGGGACTCCACCAGTGCACAATCAGGGTTGGGGAGGGATGAAGGAGATAGGCCAGCCAGGGAGGGAACATAGGAGGGCTTCAGGGCATGTCTGACCCATCTTGTTCAGTCCCAATTTGCTGGAATCTAACAGCAAGCTAAACTACCAGTCAGAGCATCTGCCCCCTAGTGGTCAGTGCACGTCATAAGGAGTGGTTGAGCGGCCTTTGTATATCATTAGCATATTATGCTTTGATTGAGTGGAAAACCAGACACTTAGCATATTAGGCTTTTATTATATAGGATAAGCAAGTCTTGAGTGAAGAGGGAGAAACTTACTCCATGATGGAGGGAGCCATAATGTCATATGACAAAGCACATGGATAAAAGTAAGGGTAGAGCTCAGCTGGCATGGTTCAGTGGTTGAGTGTTGACCTATAGACCAGAAGGTCATGGTTCAATTCCTGGTTAGGACACTGGCCTGGGTTTGGGGCTCAATCCCCAGTGTGGGGCATGCAGGAGGCAGCCAATTAATAATTATCTCTCATTGCTGATGTTTCTCTCTCTCTCCCTCCCTCTTTATTCTTCTCTAAAATCAATAAAAATATATTTTTAAAAAGGTAAGAATAGAGAAGAGATTTGTAGCAATTTTTGCAAACAATTTCCCACAAATGATCATTTATTAAATGTGATATTTTGGATGCCACCATTATTTTCACTAGGACTTATTGAGAAACCACATTTATTATTGCCAGAGACTAGTGCAAGTCCAAATCCTGTACAACAAACCATCTATAACCCTTTTTGTGCCCTGCAATTGGATTTCAGAGAATGATTACTCAAAGAGCCAATAGCCAAATGGAATTCAATTATTTTTTTAAATAGCTGCTACCAAGACCTGATAATTCATGTCAGCTGTATAGCGGAAGGACACTACTAAGCTGCTAAGTATGGCCTTCTCACATCTCAAAATCAACTTTCATGGAGAAAAATGCTGTTGAAAAGAAATTTGCTACATGTCTTCAATATGGAAACCTTTACTCACATGGAAATTCAAAGAATATTCTTGAACTCTGACTATTAAAATCAGTAATTGCTTCTCTTATAGGACATCAGTAGCTAGGAGGAGGTGTTAGAAGTGGGTCTGGCATGTCTCCACCACTTCAAACCCCAACACTAGACAAATATGATGGCCCTGGCTGAGTAGCTTAGTTGATTATAGTCATCCCAATATGCCAAGATTGCAGGTTTGATTTCTAATCAGGGCATATAAAAGAATCAACCAATGAACATATAAGTAAGTCAAACTCACTCTCTCTCTCTCTCTCTCTCTCTCTCCCCTTTTCTCCCTCCCTCCCTCCCCACCCTCTCTCTTTCCTTCTCTGTCCCACTTTGCTCTCTCTCTCAAATCAATTAATAAATAAAAATCAATGGCAACAATAAAAATAATAATACCATAAATAGTTTGAAACTAGGTCTCTTGTCAAAATTTCACCTAGACTAATGCAGGTTCTCTGTGCAAATCATCAGCTCCATTTATCCCTCTTCATAGAGGTATAACCCAACAATTTGCTCATGATTCTACCCTTTGGGATAACATGACACACTTATAACTTCATAATAACTTTACAACTGCAAAATTGATCTGGAAACTCTTGTGATAGCTTCTCTCTATTCCATAATTCAATATATATAAAAAGACTACTTAATGCTCTAAATGATATTTTCCTCTGTTTAATCCAAGTTTATAATTTAAAACAGGAAAGTAACAAGAATCCAAGACTAAAATTGTGTAATCTTAAGAAGACTGAGGTAACAATACCTTCTTTTCTATTTATTTCTTCTTATCAGAACTTAAGACTCTTTCAATCTATCAAAAAATAAAATAAAACATAGTTTAAAGCCTCCTCTAATTCCTCAGTCTAACATTGTAGTTACTCTAAACGCTCTTTTCCACAGTCAAATTTCTACTTTAATTCCCTCTATTTCTTTGTTCCACTCATCTGTGAGCTAACTCCAGTGTGATTGCAGCTGCCACAGCTCCACCAAATTTCTCCTGTTCAGACCACCAGTGGCTTCCATGTTATTAAACCCAGTAGAAACATTTTTCTTTATTTTTTCCATCACCATTAATTCTTATTTTTTTGACTTCTTAGAAATATCTGATATAACCAATCCTTTTGTTTCTTCTTGGAATAAACTGTTTAATTTTTCATGTTTATATTTCCCAACTCAACATCCTCCAGCTAATCAGAGTTCTTCCTCTCTGCTTCTCTTTTCTCAATTCATACTATCTTTAGTCTATTCCCATATTTTCAATTATAGCTATTTGCTAATAAATCCCAAATTGAGCTCCATACCCATACTTTCAATAATCTACTTTATCTCCCCATTTTTATGTTTTAGAGGGAGTTCAAGTCAAATAATTCAAACTAACATCATAGTTTTCCCTTATATGTGCCCCCTGACCATCATTATTTTTTTAAATTTATTTTTATTGACATCAGAGAGAAAGGGAGAGGGAGAGATAGACAGAAACATCCATAATGAGAATCATTGATTGTCTGCCTCCTGCACACCCCATATTGGAGATCAAGTCCTAGTTCACATTTAGATAAAAAAGTAATCAGAGAGATGCAAAGTAAAACAACAATGAGGTATCACCTCACACATATCAAAATGGCTACAATAAAAAAAAGTAACAAATGACAATTACTGAGAAGGATGTAGAGAAAGGGAACCCTAGTACACTGCTGGTGGGAATGCAGACTGGTGCAGCTATTATGGAAAGAGTATGGAGTTTCCTTAAAAAAATTAAAAATGGGACTGCCATTTGACCCAGTGATCCTACTTCTAGGATATATATAAGAATCCCAAAATAACAATCAGAAATAATATATGCACCTCTATATCCCAAGCAGTGTAATTTACTATAGCTAACATCTGGAAACAGCTCAAGTGCCCATCAGTAGATGAGGGGGTAAAAAAGCTGTGGTACATTTACACAATGAAATATTATGCTTCGGTAACAAAGAAGGATCTCTTACCCTTGTGAGACAGCATGGAGGGACCTGTAAAGTATTATGCTAAGTAAAATAAGCCAGTCAGAGAAAGATAAGTATCACATAATCTCTCTTATATGTATAATCTAATGAACTATATAAACTGACAAACAAAATAGATCCAGAGACATGGAAGCATGGAACAGACTGATAAATCTCAGAGGGAAGGAGCGGTTGAGAAGAGATAACCAAAGACCTCATATGCATATATGCATAACCTATGGACACAGACAATAGTACTGTAGACCTGAGGGATGCAAGGTGGAGGGGGTCAATGTGGGGGAAGGGGACATTTGTAATACTTTCAATTATATATATATATATATATATATATATATATGTATATATATATATATATATGAAATCAAGTAGGAATTAAAAACTACCTAGAAAAATTTTAAAAAATTATTACTTGATATCAATAACTATGAAAGACTACCATAGCTATTCTAAAAAAAAATTGCTAGCCTTCATTATCAACTAAAAAAGGCAGAAGGGAGGAATGAGGGAAACGAGGGAGAAATGGAGGAGAGATAAGGAAAAAAGAGAGGAAAGATGAAGAAAAGGACAAAAAAACACACAAAACAAAACAAAGGACAAAAGAACAATCACTAGAAAGAAAAAATGTAATATGAAGTAAGAGAGAAAGCAATTAGGATTACCGATTTTGGATCTCTCTTATAAGCACACTAGGGGCTTGATGCACAAAATCATGCAAGGGTAGGGCTTGGCAGCCTAGCTGCTTGGGCTCTCGCAGCCCCAGCTGCCTTTTGGCCCTGTCCCTGTCCCCCGCCCACACTCACCTTGGCCTGGTGCTGCCTGTGTCCACTGCCACATACCCCGGGTTCTCCGGTTCCAAGGAGCCCCCAATCAATCACCCCATAGAGAATGGCCTGGGCTTTCCTCTTTGGGTCAACATGGAGCCCCCATCCACATTGATTGCTCCCAGGCCAGTGGTCTGGGCCTCCCTCTGTGGGGCAATCAATTGCGGAGCACCCCTTCTCCTCATTGATTGCCCTGGGAAGGGTGGCCTGGGTCTCCCTCTGCAGTGTGATCATGGGGTAATTAATGGTGGGCACCCCGACAAATTGCATCACACTGCCTTGGTTGGCCTGGCACCACTGCATGTCCTAGCATGGTCATGCAGAAGGTCGTCCAGATGGTTGTTCTGCTGTTCGGTCATTCAGTCAATTTGATATTACGCTTTTATTATTATAGACATATAGCATGTATAATGGGTCAGGACCTTTATTGTATATAGAACCAACAGTATTTACCTTGCTTAAAAAAGTTGGGAAAAAATTCAGTTCTTAGTAACAACTGGTTAGTTCAGGCAGCATTAATATGGAGACCTATTTAACCATCAAATCTAAGTATAAATTTGATAAATTACTGGGCACTGATAAAAACAACAAAATACCCAAAGAACTACCCAGTACAGTCTGATGATGTCTGAAAGAATCATTTGTTTAAAGCTCTCCATAGTAAAGGATTGAACTTTGTTTTCAGGGTGTACTTATATGACCTAAGAAGTTGCAGACCAAAGGTGCTTGATGATGCCAAGCCTTACAAATATATCCCCAAGGAGCCAGACCCTGGTGAGTCTTCTATTTTTTTAGGATGTAACATTTCTTTAATGAAGAAAACCCCATCTCTGAAGGCCCACACAGATAACTCAAGAATATAATAAAGACCCACTACTGGATAAGTAACGTGCATCTACAAATACCTAGCTCCCCTGCTCTCCCCTAAAAATATTATTAAATGCCCAATATTGATAAAGTACAGAATACAATAATAGCACAGAAATATATGCTATACACATGAAAACCCTAAAGGTTTCAAAGAACACTACCAACCAAAAACAAACAAAAAAATCATACACTGCAAATTAGCTATGCAATGAGTGATCATAAATGCAAAAGAATAAAGAAATAAGTCTTTTATAGTTAAATAGAAATAAAACTGATTTCATACACACATACATATATAAGAAATATAAATAGTATAGTTGAGAAACAAAACATAGTTGAGAAATATAAAAATCCAACCACAGTGCAAATCATGAAGTACATTAATTTGCCTTTCAAATGAGTAAAAAAATAATTACAATTATTTAGTGCATAAGAGGGTAAGATTGTCACAATCACAACCTTCTGGTAAGACTATCTATCAAAACACATTTCTGGAAAATAATTGTGCAAACTGTGTCCAAAAACTTAAGTATTTTTATTTTTTGACCATAATTACTTTCCCAGAAATATATCATAATGAAACCTTTTCACCAGAGCCTTATCATAGAAAAAAATTTCAAAGTACATAAATGTGTAACAACAGATGATTAATTAAGTACATTTGTGGGTCATCCATAATATTATGCAACCATCAAAATGTCATTCATTACAAACTCTAATGATTACAGAATCATGCTTGTTATATAACGTTAATAATACATGCAATCTAAGATTCATATCTACCATTAAATCACAATATAAAACGTAAGAAAATGCTGGAATAAAATGTGGCAAAATATTAACAATAAATATATCAAAGGAAAAATTAAAATTTTGTTTTAAAGACTGTGCTCTTCCTTTGAAAGAATTTTATAGGATTTCAGTCAGCTGAATTTCCTGTTTGTAGCTTGGCTCCATGGAAGTTTTATGATCTGTATCAGAAGTCATTTATCCATATTCTCTTTCATAGGAGACATATAGCCACTGCTTATCAAAATACATTGTGCAACCATGGTTTCTCCTTCCTTAGAGCAGTAGGCAGCACCAAAAGCAGTGTTGACTCATCTTTCCCCATTCATTTCTGTGTTCCTCCTGCACCCAACTACCTGGATTGCAGACATCATTTATTGCATGGCTGATGGATAAGCAGCTTTCAACCCACATTTTCATGGTCAATTATGTCATCTAACTAGCAGTTATTTCTGATTTTCTGAATACGTTTACATCAGGAAAGCTCCATTTTATTAATTTTAATGTCTGCTCATGTACTGCATCATACTTAGCTTCTCTTTTTCTGGCCTCTCTTCATCCCTTCTGTATTTTTCTATTTGCTGATTTAATTATCAAACCTGCCTAAATTTCTGGTGCTTTTCCATTGTTTACTGTTAATACCTGAAGAATAGAATGGTGCCTGTTAATATTTAGGACTTTTTCAATCATAGTTTGGGTTTCATTATGTAATCAAGGCAAAGCAGAGCAATAAATTATATTTTTCCTTCAGTAAAATATCTCATTTGGAACAAAAAGTCTACACCCAATAAAAGTAAATGCTATTTTTACTTATAGGGAAGTGTTTACATATTAGAAAACTTAATTTATAAAATAGCCATTTTTCTTTCATTCTCAAGTCAGGTGACTTATGGTTTGCAAAGAAGGAATAGTTAATTGGTTAGGAAGAGAATGATCAACAAGCTTACACCTTCATAGAGACCACAAGTATACATCTACTTCTCACAAATGCATGTTAAGTACATTGAACATATTTTTGAAATATGCATACTATCAGCTCACCAATATCAGCCCTTGAACTAACACACTCAGACATTCTTGGAAGAAAAATGACTTCTGTGATGAATTTTAAATGAAGTAACAAAAATATATTATACTTTCAAAGTAAGTGACATTGTATTTAAATGCATACCCATTTTAAAATATTATAAATATTTAGAGACTATAAATATGATGAATATAAAACAAGTTAGACCCAGCTGGTGTGGCTCAGTGGTTGAGTGTTGACCCATGAACCAGGAGGTTGCTGTTTGATTCCCGGTCAGGGCACATGCCTAAGTTTCTGGCTCAATCCCCCAGTTGCAGGCATGCAGGACGCAACAGATTGATGATTCTCTCTCATCATTGATGTTTATATTATTTCTCTCTATCTCTCCCTTCCTCTCTCTGAAATCAATAAAACACATATTTTTAAAAAGTGGGAAGTGTTTTCCCTTACAATACAACTTAAAACTCAATATTTTTCAACCAACTCTTACTACCTGGGAACTATTTCTAACAGGGTCTAAGAAAAATGTCTCTTTGATTTAATGGCCTGGATTCAAACCCCCCTTTGAATTGCAAATTATTTCATCTATCTGTTTCCATATCTGTACAATGAAGATTAATAAATTTCCTATGTTATAGTCATTGGGAGGATTAGACATGAAAGTAAATGCAGTATATTCTATATGTGTGCATTTTTATGTATATATTTATGTATGTATATTTTGCACATATGTATACAAATATATGAAAAATTAATATAAAGAAAATAAGTATTAAAAAAGTACTTGTCCATAATGAAAACTCACTAAAAGTATACAGTTTTGGGGCACTGAAAATTTCTTAAAGTGATTAAATTGGGGTATCTTAATTTATTATCAGACTGGTTTCTTATGAAAACAGATATTTCCCAATAGTACTTTAGAGTCAAAGATAAAAAGCAAGCAGGATTGTAAGTCAAAGTACTTTCAGAAAAGTAGTCTACAAATTTTAGGCATTATTATTATTGATGACAATGTTCAAAACTTAATAGCATCTAGATGATCCCATTTTCTACAACTTTGGGAGTCACTCCCTTTTATCACAAGTAACAGCAGTTTAAGTTACCATCTTTTGTTCCCAGTTTCTCCTACATTAACAACTCACTGAAGAACACGTGTATATGACACCATTCCACTCTCTGGGTTGTCTCATGTCAAGTGCGTACATAGCCTGCACTCAGATGCTCAAAGCACAACTAAGACCAAATGGAAGCCACAGGAAAATGGAAGATAATTGTACAGTAGGAAAAGAAAACACAACCCTCGTTTAGTCCCTTCACAGGTACCTACTTCTAGCCCTTCAAATAATCCTCTGTAGCACTGTACCTGCCAACACATTATAGAAGCTGCCTAACTCTTCCCAACCAAAGTTCTTTCAGACAATGTCCTTTCTCCTGGGAACCTAGATGCATATGTTCCTGGCCATAGAAAGAAGAGTAGCATCTTCTGCCCCTCTCAGTCTAAAACCTCAGCCCAAGACCTGACCCTTGCTTGCTCAGGTGGTAGTCCATGTGGGAGCATTTTGAAAAACTTTCATAATAGTCAAGGATACATTTTCCAAAGTTTAAAAAAACATCACAACCGGTTCCTTTTCAAATCTCTTTCTATGTTGTAAAGAGGAGATTATGTTTGCATGTTCTTCCAGTCTTCTGATCATCAGTGAACAAATATATGGAGGGAGGAAAAGGAGAGATGGAGTAAAAAGAATATCTATATATCTATATCTACATCCATATCTATATCTAATCTATATCTATATCTAATCTATATCTATATCATCTATATCTATATCTATATCTCTACATCTCTACATCTCTCTATCTATCCATCTATCTATCATCTCCTATCTAATAAAACAGAAACATGCAAATTACCATACTTTCACTACGCTACCTGCCAATCAGGAGCAGAGAGTGGGGCAGGGAGGCACATGGGAAGGTGGAAATGTGCAGCAGGGCTAGCAGGAGGGCAGGAGGGTGTAGGGGGATGTGGGCATGTGCCCATTCTAGAGGTCAACCTGCCCAGGGCCTGAGCCTCAAACAGAAGCAGAGGGTTATCACGCCCGCTGGGGGTCAACCATCCAGGGCCCCATCCTCAGAGCATCAGCCAGAGGCTTGTGGCCTTGGCCCTGGGCAGAGCTAGGCGATCCTACGCACTGGCCGTTCCCTGCCCAGGGTCCAAACTTCAAACAGAGGCTTGCAGCTTTGGCAAGGGGTGGAGCAGGGCAATTACACCTGCTGGGGGTCCCCTTCCCTAGAACTAAGCCTGGGATCCTTGGCCAGAGGCTTGGGGCCTTAGCCAGGGTGGAGCAGGGCAATCACAGCTAACTGGGGGTCCCCTGTCTAGGGCCAGAGGCTTTAGGCCTTGGCAGGGGTGGAACCGGAGATCAGAGGAGATAGGTGTGAACTGTAGAGGAAACACCTTTTCTGATCTCTCATTGGCTAAGCTCCCTGTAGGCCACTGGTAATATTCTTAGTAACTTGGGTATAAGAATCCAAAAAAGTAATCTAGGGTTCTTCCACCACACTCCTGGAGAAAAAAACAAAGGTCTGCTGCTGGAGGGCTAAGAAATATCATATCCTTTCCATAGGCAGTTTGGCTCAGTGGATCTTGCCTAGATTGCCAACCACAGGGTCCAGGTTTATTCTGATCAAGGGCATGTACCTAGGTTGCAGGCTCCTCCCTTGCTAGGGCCCAGGTCAGGTCTCATGCCGGAGGTAACAAATCAAAGTGTTCCTCTCACTTTGATGTTTCTCTCTGTCTTTCCCTTTCTCTTCCACACTCTCTAAAAATCAATGGAAACATATCCTCAGGTGAGGATAAAAAAAGAAAAATAAAGAAATGTCATATCCTATGAAAGACACATCTTGAAAATGCCTAAAGAAAGTTGTCATTTTTCCATGGTAAAGGGACTGGAGTCTGGGTTGATGAAAACACCTTGGTGGCTGTGGTGACTGGCAGTGGCTACAGCAGTGGGGTGATGGGGCTGGTGCCTTTCCCTGATCAGCCCAGTTGCCTTCCACAAAGGGAGGCCAGACTGTGGCTTATCTATATATCTATATCTATATCTATATCTATATCTATATCTATATCTATATCTATCTATCATCCATCTATATAAAACCCTAATATGCAAATAGACTGAAAGGCAGAACAATCAAACAACCAAACAACCAAATAACTGGTTGCTATGATGTGCACTGACCACCAAGGGGCATGTGTAGAACATAGTGGATGTCAGCAGTGGCAGGATGGTGGAGCAGGTGAGCAGGGGTGTCATACCAAGGGGTGGGGTACCAGTCACTGTCATCTGGGTGAGCCTCTGGTGGTTACTGAAAATTCTTTGCTCCTGTGTGCCACGGTCTTGCTGGAGACGTCGCTCCTACTCACTGGTAGTGCTGGCCCTAATTTCTCTGTGCCATAAGCCTGTGTGAGTGGGGCTACCAATGTCAGCATGTGGAAGTGGCGGTGGTAGGAGTGAGGCTTCCAGAAGACAGGGGACCAGGGGCCACTGGGGAGGAGCCAGGCAGGGGCACAAAGTGTGGGCTGAGACCCTTCCCCTCCATGCCCACTGTAGCCTTGCAGCCCGCACTTCCTTCCAAGGTGTATGAATTCATGTACTGGATGTACTGGGCCCCTAGTGTGTGTATAGCCTATAGAATAAAGAAGTAATATGAAAATTGGCCATCACTCCAACACACAAGATGGCCATCTCCTTATGGTTAAAGATGGCCACCCCTATATGGACACAATATGGCCGCCACAAGATGGCCAGTAGGGGAGGGTAATTGGAGGCAATCAGGCCTGCAGGGGAGGGCAGTTGGGGAGAACCAGGCCTGCAGGGGAGGATGGTTGGCGGTGATCAGGCCTGCAGAGGAGGGCAGTTGGGGAGAACCAGGACTGCAGGGGAGGATGGTTGGGGGGGACCAGACTGACAAGGGAGGGAAGTTAGGGGTGACTGGGCACTAGAGGGCAGTTAGGGGCAAACAGGCTAGCAGGGGAGCAATTAAGCATCAATCAGACTGGCAGGGAAGTGGTTAGGGGGTGATCAGGCTGGCAGGCAGAAGCAGTTAGGGGCAATCAGGCAGGCAGGCAGGTGAGCGGTTGGGAGCCAGTAGTCCTGGATTGTGAGAGGGAGGTCTGATTTTCTATTAAGGCCCGATCCCACCAGGATTGGGCTTAACTGGGCAGTCGGACATCCCTTAAGGAGTTCCAGATTGGAGAGGGTGCAGGCTGAACTGAGGGATACACCCCTTTCCCGACATGAATTTTGTGCACCAGGCCTCTAGTATTATATTATATGTACCTGTATATTTCTATCTATATCTATCTATCTATCTATCTATCTATCTATCTATCTATATATCTGTCTATATTATATCTATCTGTATATATAGACAGATATATATGGATAGATAGATATAGAGATAAAGAGAAAGAGTCATTTATCAAAGACATTAATCTTCAGGGACAGGATAGCAGAAACCCTATTTCGAAGAAAATATATCTGCTCTTAATAAGTATACACCCAATTTAACATTTCAGTATGAGGTATCTGTATTTGAATTATATCTTCAGTTCTGGGTTTCCTGAGCACCATAAATTAGAAACTTGCTTTATATCTAGTTGATTAAAATTGGCCCCTCCAATAACAAAATAAGTTTAATAATCCCCTAGTCTAAATTTCTTCATCTGCTCTGATATTTAAAAACTATTTATCATTTCCCAAATGTATTTTTCCATCTTTAATTATTTTAAGATCAACTTTGTAAATATAAATATGGAGTAAAAAAAGAAACTCTAAGAACTTTTTTTGGTAAAGGCTACAGGAAACATACATATAATTCATAAGAGGCTTGATTTAATAGTTCATGAATACTAATAAATATCACATTATTGATATGGGATTTGTAGTTGAGGAAGAAAAATTCCAAATAACTCTTTCTCATACCCCAAACAGAACCAAGTCAAATAAATAATTAGAAGTTAATTTCCAAATAGCTTTCTGGAACAAGGACATATGTGTTCTACTCTTTAGTGAAAAAAAAAAAAACATATTCTATTATTAGTTAGCTCAGCCTAATTTATTAATTAAATATATCAATGCATGTTTAGAATCAGCTGTTTAGTAATTTTAAATGTAAAACATCAAGAAGAGGAGAAAAGAAGAAACAATCATCATGAAAACAAGTAGATATATCCAGACACCATCATAATATAAATAATACCATAGAGCAAAAGATAATACTTGGAATTATTTTAATAATACTACAGAGCATAATATAAATAGTACTAGAGTACAAAAGATAATCCAGGAGTCAGTTTAACTTACGTTTTGAAGCAAGCTTCCTACGGCCTGTGAGAATCTTACTTCCATGAGGATTTTTCTAGCTATGACTTGGAGAGTGATGAAATCCAATAAAGCATAAGCAAGTCATGCAGTCACAGAGGGTTCAGCATGACCCCGCTGGGACTCATAGAAGGTCAAATAAAAGTTACCATCATTAAAAACTCTGGATGAGCAGTAGAAAATTATTCTTATTGGATCAATTATTGATAAGTAAAAGTTTAAAGAAAGGGGATGAAGCTGCCATGAACTCATTACCTTTGTTGAATAATAAAAAGGAACAGCTTTAGTCCAAAGGGAGCTAATTATACTACTATAACTAAAACATTACCACAACTGTTTGAACCTCTGGAATCTTAATATTGTTTGAACCTATCTAAGCAAACATTTTCCAAAATTAGTTTTCCTAACTTAAAACTGATTTAATTTCCGTCTTGTACTGAAGAATACCTAAAATGAATTTATTTCCTTTATTTCCTCTCAAGACCATTTCCTCTGAAGGCGTATTTATCACCGATAAATCAGATTTACAAGAACTGTATAAATGATGAGATGTCAAACAACTATGCAATTCAACATGTCAATTGCTGTAACTGTTTTAATCTTTTTAAAATAAATTAACTGATTTTACTTATATGATTTCCCAATTCTGTCAAGTTGCCAAATTTGTAAATATGAAATTGATATTCATGATTTTGATATTACACATTGCTGTATTTAGACTAGATGATGTTTTATATCTTCCTAAAATTCTAATATTTGGAGAACTGTTTTTTGTGAAAATTTTAAAAATATTAATTTAAATTAGGACATACTCATAAACCTCACATTTCTGTTGCTTAAAAAGTTAAACAATTTTTCTTTAATCATGAAAATAGTTTTTATTCCTATGCTCTTTTTAAGGTTTATCTTATATGTCCACTCATGTAATATTAATCCAGGATTTTAAATATTTAAAAAAGCCTCAAGATTTTATAGTAAGACAGAAGAGACTTCACTAAGAGCCTTCAAAACTTTAGCAAAGACTTACTATCCTGGTCACAGATAAACATGGCCCTCTGGGAATACACATTTAACCATCAATGGTGATTTACAAGTCTGTTAAGTTGTGTTTAAATACTCAAGCATAGTTCACTTTTCTTTAGGTCAGTAAGCTCAGATCTCACAATAGTCTCCCCATTTCCTCGGGGAATGTCTTGTTTTATGTTGATTGATTGCATTTTTAGCCATACTGAAGTAAAGCTACTTTTATGGATGAAAAGCAATGAATCCCTTCAATTATTTCTTTATTAATGTCATTCTTTCCTGTGTACTTGTCATTACTAATCCTCTCACCAATGTTCCCGCTTACAATTCCAAGAAGAGTTATGTTTCTGCCATTTGATGAAATATATGTTGGTTTCAATTTACTAAGTTTTTTTTCTTTCAACTAAGAAGTAGTCACTGTTAATTTTTTTTGAGGTTACTTGTACTGCATCTTCTAATATGTTCACGTTTCTAGGCACAGGTGGCACCTCACAGTGAGTATGTATACAGCATTAACATGATACCTCCACATATGTAGGTATCAATAATGCTTTAGAAGCTCTCTCCCCTTCCAACAGCACTCTGAGTGGTCAGTCCAAGACTGACATATAGAAAATACTTGGGCAAGCACTGAAACCAAAAATGAAAGGACTGAGAAAAATTGAATATTTAGCATTTATACATCGCCACATTATTGCACCTAATCTTAACTCTAAAGTCCTACTCTATGACACCTTAGTTGTAAACATGGTTTATGAAAATAAAAATGAGGGGTCTGTCTATTTTCTAAGATATTATAAAGTGGGGGAAAATGTTTAAGAGTGCTATTTAAGCAAATGTAGAGAAGGAATGAGCAGAATCATCCAAGATATTTTTTTAAGAGTCCTGGTCACTACATGGTCTTTGTGAGGGCCTATTCCTTTGCAAATTCCCCTAAAAACAAAGAATAATGCTTTCAACAATTATCATTTAATAGCATGACAATAAATGAGTTTCAGCAGAAATACATGCAACTGAAATGGTTGAGTTAGCAGGACTGCAATAATGATTGGTTATGGAGACCGAGTGAGATACAGGAATCAAGGATGAATCTTTTGTTTCTAGTTTCTATGGAATGAAGGACTATTCATGCCATTTATATAGAAAGAGAATATAGTTGAAAAATAACTTTTGGTAGGAGGAGGGTCAAGATGGCAGCACAGGTAAACACGATATTTGCTTCCTCCTACAACCACATCAAAATTACACTAAACCACATTCAAAACCACCTGAAATCTGCCTGAATGGAAGGCCCAGAACTAGAGAATTAAAGAAAGCACATTGAGACTCGTAGGAGAGATGTAGGTGGGGAACGAGCTGGTCTGACACCCAAGTGTGGCATTTTTTAAATTGGGAGGGATATCTTGGCTATGGAGACCAACTCCATGGTAAAAAGTGCTATAAGGAAACTGGCCTTATAGCAAGGCCGCATGAAGAGAGAGAGATGTCCAATCCAGTTACCTCAGTTAAGGCATAATACGTGTGTGTGAAGATAACTTTGACATCGAACTTGGTCAGATTTTCAGATGACTTTAGTACTTGTAATGATCTAACTGGAACTGGATGAGAAAGCCATCCAGCTGAGCCCAAGATACTGACAAAACCTTGAGAAATAATTTTTAGAGTTATTAATTTTAAATGTGGTTTGTTGTACTACTCTATGTAATAATGGAAATAGCAGAAAATTTTTAAAAAGACAGGAAAGTGACACATTTTCCAATTATAAAAGTATAAAGAGGAGCCCTAGCTCAGTTTGCTCAGTGGATAGAGCCTCAGTCTGTGAACTGAAGGGTCTGGGGCTCAATTCTGGTCAAGGGTACCTCCTGGGTTGTGGGCTCGAACCCCAGTACAGGGCATATAGGAGGCAGCCGATCAATGATTTGCTCTCATCATTGATGTTTCTAGCTCTCCCTCTTCCTTCTTCGCTGAAATCAATAAAAATATATTTAAAAAATAAAAACAAAAACAAAAACAAAATGCAGCCCTGGCTGGCATACTCAGTGGTTAGAGTGTCAGCCTGTGCATCAAAGGGTCATAGGTTCAATTCCTGGTCAAGTGCACATACCTGGGTTGTGGGTTTACAACCCACGCCCTATCAGGGCACATGTGGAAGGCAACTAGTCAGTGTATCTCTGGCATCAATGTTTCTCTCTCTCTTTCTTTTCTCTCTCTCTCATCCTTTCTACTCTCTCTGAAAAACAAGGGAAAAATATCTTCAGGTGAGGAATTAAGAAAAACAAACAAGAAACAAACACAAAGAGTTTCAGATGTTTAGATTTGGGTTTAATATAAGGAAAAATATTATATTGTAAGATCTTTCCTTTGAGCTGCCTCAGGAGAAGATTTTCCCATCCAACCAAGTAGCAATGTTAAAAAGGGGATTCTACTGCTCAGGAGAATAGAATCCCTTAAAAAATGATGAATTGGAACCATAAAACATCTATCTATGAAATTTAATATAGCAATTTCAGGGTATTCTATTTATGAGCCACTTCTACAAAGAATGTCACAGGGATGTGATATTTTCTATTAGAGGTTCTTGAGGAAGATATCAAGCAATAAATTTAACAGGTCTTGCCATAGGCCACAATAACTGGGTATATGCACAAGAAGCTCCTTCCAGCTGAAGTATCTGGGGAGAGGAATCTATTGCTAGCTCCATGGTTTCCTCTTCCTTGGTGTTTTCTTGTGACTGGAGAGATGTCCAGTCACTCCCAATTTGATAGATTAGCTAGTGTTCCTGGTGCTCCCAGAGGCACCTCCAGCACAATTCCTCCCAAATAGAAGGAGTGGCCTTCCCACCATTTCTTTTATTCTTCTTACTTTTTTGAGGGGTGTGGGGTTGAGGTGGGGGGTGATGTTGCTTATTTCTCTAATAGCTCTTTTGTCCCTTTATTTTGGGTTTTATGGCAATTGTGTTATTTGTGATTTCACAGGAAAAAGAGTCCCCTGTCTCCTCTCCCCCCGCCCCCCGAAATAAAAGGAGAAGGTCTGTCACTGAAATTATGCTCCTAGATCTGTATGATTCTCCAAATATTTCCCCTTAAAACCTCCCATAGTATATGTTTTCATATTACTTTTACATTGCTTTACTTATAGAATTCTGTTTGAGTTCTGCCAACCCAAGAAAGACCCACATGAATGTATATGTCCTTCTTAGAGAGAATTTGGTGAAAAAAAACTATTTGCAACTGCAGATGCAAACCAAACTGATATTTAAGTGCTATAGGGATCTATGATTAAGTGAAGTGAGCTATTTGCACATTATCAGGTACATTTCACCTTGAAATGACATTAACTATAATTTGTGGGCAGTGTTTTAAAAATGCAGATACATTTTGGGAAATAACTTATAAAGAGATTACTACTAATAATTAGTATTATAGTTATATTATGTATTATTTCTGTGTCAGTCTAGTGTCAATTCTGCTTTTCTTTATTTAAATCACCTACACATATTATTCTTATGTTCTATTTTTAGGAAGATAAGAACTGGTCTGAAAGTGCTTATATTCCTTAATCTGAGAGTAGAAAATCAAATTATACAGCTGGAGTGGAATTAAGAAAGTTGAATTAAACTACTTGGTATTTCAAGAGGATGAATGTGAAACTACAGGAGTTTGCTAAAGATTCAGAGACAGTTTTACTTTTTCTTTCTATAGAGAGGATAATCAGCTCTCTTGCCCCTCTTTTATTGTACTTTTTTGCCATATTCTGGGACGTCCTATCTAATAAAAGAGTCATATGCAAATTGATCATACCTTTGTACCCAATAAGCCATGCCCACCAGCCACGCCCACTAGTCAATCAGGAGTGATATGCACCAACCAAGATGGCTGCTGCCCAAGGCAGGCCGGGGGCCTGGGGTGGAGCCCCATGACAGGGTGATTGCTGGCTGGGGCGAGGCTGGGGGAGCCAGCTATTTGCCCCATGATAGGGCGATCTTTGGCTGGCACAAGGCCAGGGCTGGGCCAAGGCTGAGGCTAAGGTGGAGCACGGCGCTGGGGGTACCCCGCCCAGGGCCTGAGCCTCAGAGCCTCAGCCAGGGGCTTGGGGCCTTGGCCAGGGGTGGAGCAGGGCAATCGCACATGCTGGGCATTCCCTGCCCAGGGCTGGAGCCTCAAACAGAGGTAGCAGGGTGATCGCGCTGCTGGGGGTCAACTGTCCAGGGCTCCATCCTCAGAGCATCAGCCAGAAGCTTGAGGCCTTGGCCTGGGGCGGAGCAGAGTGATCAAGCACGCTGGGGGTCCCCTGCCCTAGACCTGAGCCTCCGATCCTTGGCCAGAGGCTTGGGGCCTTGGCCAGGGTGGAGCAGGGCAATCACAGCTAACTGGGGGTCCCCTGCCCAGGGCCAGAGACTTTAGGCCTTGGCAGGGGTGGAACCGGAGATCAGAGGAGATAGGTGTGAACTGTAGAGGAAACACCTTTTCTGATCTCTCATTGGCTAAGCTCCCTGTAGGCCACTGGTAATATTCTTAGTAACTTGGGTATAAGAATCCAAAAAAGTAATCTAGGGTTCTTCCACCACACTCCTGGAGAAAAAAAAAACAAAGGTCTGCTGCTGGAGGGCTAAGAAATATCATATCCTTTCCCTAGGCAGTTTGGCTCAGTGGATCATGCCTAGGTTTGCCAACCGCAGGGTCCGGCTTAATTCTGATCAAGGGCATGTACATAGGTTGCAGGCTTCTCCCTGGCTAGGGCCCAGGTCAGGGCTCATGCTGGAGGTAACCAATCAAAGTGTTCCTCTCACTCTGATGTTTCTCTCTGTCTTTCCCTTTTTCTGCCATGCTCTCTAAAAATCAATGGAAACATATCCTCAGGTGAGGATAAAAAAAGAAAAATAAAGAAATGTCATATCCTATGAAAGACACATCTTGAAAATGCCTAAAGAAAGTTGTCATTTTTCCATGGTGAAGGGACCAGAGTGTGGGTTGATGAAAACACCTTGGTGGCGTGGTGACTGGCAGTGGCTACAGCAGTGGGGTGAAGGGCTGTTGCCTTTCCCTGATCAGCCCAGTTGCCTTCCACAAAGGGAGGCCAGACTGTGGCTTAGGCCCGCTCCCCATGGGGAATGGGCCTAAGCCATCAGTAGGACATCCCCTGAGGGCTCCCAGTATGTGAGAGGGGGCAGGCTGGGCTGAGGGGAACCTTCTCACCCCCAGTATCTGAATTTCATGCACTGGGCCCCTAGTTTATAATAAGATAAAATACTTTTAACAACTTCAACTACAACTGAACATAACTTGGAACTCAATTTTCTCAATACAAATTTTAAAGAAATATTCAGTACATTTCAAATTTAATAAAATTTGATTTTTGCTTTCAAATGGACATTTTCAAAATTCAAAAAAAATTTTAAACAAACATTCAAAACATGGTACTTTTAAAAGAATTAAAGATGAACTTTTACTACTTAGTCATTTATCTTGCCTTTTCTAGTAAAGTAGATATTCCTAATTGGTAAACTTAAAAGCATACACTATAAGAAAAATTAATTTTTTTCCTCATTACAGATGCCACAGTTCTTCAGACATTATAACTTCTCCTGGCAGAGCTGCCCTGTAGCACTTATATGATATTTTCTCAACTCCTGGCCAGGTTTCTCTGGAGCTTCTTTTAAGGAGTCTCTGGAATTAAAACCATGTCTTTCTTGTTGATTCTTTTCATTCTTCCTTCAGTTAATTATGTCTTTTCCCCCCTTTTACACACTATTAGATATGCTAGATAATATCCCAGTGCTATTTAAAAAAATAATTTGTAGTCTCCATGTGTCAAGCCATTATCAAATCTTATGAATAAAAGCTATATGGAAGCAATACATTTCAAACATTTTACAAATATTTTAAACTATTATTTCTCTTTTAACAGTTTAATTGCAATACAATTGACATGCAATGAACTGCATTTATTTAAAGTATATAATTTAAGCATATGGATACACCTATGAAAACCATCACTATAGTCATCATAATGAAGATTGCCATAGCTGGTTTGGCTCAGTATATAAAGCGTTGGCCTGTAGATTGCATGGTCCTGGGTTTGAATCTGGTCAATGGCATATTCTTGGTTGTAGGCTCCATTCTTAGTAGGGGGTGTGCAGGAGGCAGCCAGTTAATGATTCTCTCTCATCATTTATGTTTCTCTCTCTTCCTCCTCTCTGAATCAACAATAATATACTTAAAAAAGATAATGAAGATATCCTTCACCCCCAAAACTTCTTTCATGCTGTTTATAATCCTTCACTCCACCAAGCAATCATTGATCTGCTTTCTATAAATATAGATTAATTTGTATTTTCTAGAATGTTATATAAATCATATAATATTTACTCTCTTTTGCCTATGCCATAAAATTATTTTGAGAATCATCCATGTTGTATCATGTTTAAATAATTTGTCTGTTTTACTGATTAGTATTAATTGAATGGATATACTGGGGGTTGCTTATCAATTCATTTATTGATTGACATTTGAGTGGTTTCTAATTTGGGGCTGTGAGCATTCATATATAAATTTTTGTGTGGATGCATGCTTCTATTTTTCATGGGTAAATATTTATGAATGGAATAACTGGGTTATATAGTAAATGTATGCTGAGCTATTTAAAACTCCAAACTATTTTACCAAGCAGTTTTATCACTACATTCCCACCAGCATAAGAATTCCATTTCATCCACATTCTTAGCAACGTGTGGTGGGGTCTTTTAAAAAAATTCATTTTAGGCATTTTTATAGATATGCTACTAATATCTCATTGTGGTTCCAATTTGCCATTCTCAAATGACTAATGGTATTGAATACTTTTCATTACTTTGAGTAATAATGGGACCAGTGGCTTTGAGATCTACACAAATATCCAGACATCTCAGAGGCTGAGGTCCCTAACACACAAATGGCTAGACTGAGATTCACATAACTCATCTAATGAGAGACCATAAATATCCCCTCAATCTAGGCGATAAGAGTGAAATAAAACAGCATGTAGCAGGAAAAAGTAGTATACATAAGAAAAAGGAAATAATATCTTAAAAATTCAAAAGAAGATAATTATTTAAATACTATTTACTATCAGAAGCAGGAGAAAAAAAACTTTTTTGGAAAGCTGCTTGATCATCACTATTTTTTAAAGGAATGATCATAGTAGAACAGGAGCAGAAAACCATGAGAGGAAACTGGGAAGAGAATGAAGAACAACTGTATACTAATATATAAAAACCCATTGTCTGTCATGACTGAAGGCTCAACCGACTGGGATTCAGTCTTGCAGTCAAAGCTGGGTTGCCATGATGACCCAGCACTGACTGCCACTGATGCAGGTGTGGTGACTGAGCACTGACTGCCAAGGGGGCTGTGGAGAGAGGCCTGGAGAGAGAAGCAGGGTCTGATCTGTAGCCTTTGTGGCAGCTGTTGATCAGCACCTGTCTCTTTCTTTTTCTCTGGGCCTGGCCAGCAGCTGTGATTCTCTTTCTCTCCGGGTCTCCATGGGGGCAGCTGATCAGCCCCACGTCTCTGATCAGGCCTGGAAATCGGCCTGGAGATTCTGACTGGCATAGAAACTAACCAATCAGAACCAAATCTGGGTGAACTGTGAGGAGCCAATGGCTGCCTAGGAGGCTGAGCTTTTGATACTAACTTGAATAGAAACGGACCAATCAAAACCTAATCTGGGTGAACTGCAAAGGCAGAACCTAAAGTGGGGGCTGAGAGGGGTTTTAAGGGCAACAACTGGTTGGTGTAAGGTATAAGAAAGCAGTTCAATTTTTAATGACTGGTTTGGCAGTATAGTGCATATGGCTGGCTATCAGTTCAGATATAGGGATTATGTATTTTTGTCTGCCAAGAGCATCTCCTCCTGCTGAAAAAGGCTCCCCTCGAACCAAATTTAAGCAATTCTATCCTATATAATCTGTACATACTAATAAAAGGGTAATATACTAATTAGACTGGGTCGACTGGTCATCTTCTGGATGTTCAACTTCCTTTCGGACAAAGCCATGGGGGGACCAAGGCAGAGAGGGCAGTTGGGGGTATGATCAGGCTGGCAGAGGAGGGCCACTGAGGGTGATATCAGGCCAGCAGGGGAGGGCAGTTGGGGCCACAATCAGGCAAGTAGGGGAGGGTCATTGGGGGTGACATCAGGCTTGCAGGGGAGGGCAATTGGGGGCAAAAAGGCCAACAGAGGACAGCAGTTGGGAGATAGATCAGTCTGGCAGAGGAGGGCCATTGGGGGTGATCAGGCAGACAGGCAGAGGCAATTAGGGGTGATCAGACAGGCAGGCAGAAAGATTAGGGGAGATTAAGCAGGCAGGCAGAGGGTTTAGGGGCAATCAGGCAGGCAGAGGCAGTTAGGGGTGATCAGGAAGGCAGGCAGGTAAGCAGTTAGGAGCCAGTGGTTCCAGATTGCGAGAGGGATGTCCAATTGTAGATTTAGACTAGACAGGGATGAGGCCTAAACTGGCCATTGGACATCCCCCAAGAGATCCCCTATTAGAGAGGGTGTAGGCTGGGCTAAGGAGACCCCCTCCCCAAAGGCACAAATTTCATGCACTGGGACACTAGTAAAATGATAATGGATGTGACACCTCTAAATGTTTAAAAGAAAATCTACGGATGCCAGATTTTTGTGGCAGCCAAATTGGCTTTCACACATGAAAGCAACAAAAGGTATCGGCAAATGTGTGAGAGTGACAAAAATCAGTAAATCACAAACTCTTTTTTGAAAAAATGAAGATATACCTCCCTAAACCAAGATATATACATATATATGTCCATCTATTTGTTCAGTAAATATTTAATTTCGGTCATATGCCAGGCAATTTTTTGTTTCAGAGTCCTAGGAAACAACTGAAAAGGTATCACACCTTTTCATCAAGTGGATGTTCGCCCTTAAATGCATGATTAATTATGGTCTATTGAAATGTTATATAATGCTTTTATTTAAATAATAGGAATTTAGTTACTGTTCAAATGTTTTATAGTTTAACTGTTTTATTTGGGAATATCACTGACAGACCTGTTCTGACTAATCCAATACTATAGTTAATAGAAACTTTTTGGCCATTTACTACTTATATAAATTGGGAGTAGCCAATCTTATCTAATAAAAGAGTAATATGCAAATTGACCATCACTCCAACACACAAGTTGGCTGCCCCCATGTGGACACAAGATGGCTGACATAAGCTGGTCAACAGGGAAGGGCAGTTGGCAGGGACCAGGCCTTCAAGGGAGGGCAGTTGGGAGTGATCAAAACTGCAGGGAAGGGCAGTTAGGGGTGTCCAGGCCTGCATGGGAGGGCAGTAGGGGAAAACAGGCTGGCCGGGGAGCAGTTAGGTATCAATCAGGCTGGCAGGGGAGTGGTTAGTGGTGATCAAGCTGGCTGCAGAAGTGGTTAGGGGCAATCAGAAAGGCAGGCAGGCGAGCATGCAAATTAACCCAAACAAGATGGCTGTGGCCACAGAGTGAGCAGGTGGCTTGGGTTTCCCCACAATAGAGAATTGGGCCTAAATGGGCAGTTGGACATCCCTCGAGGGGTTCCAGTTTGGAGAGGGTACAGGCTGGGCTGAGGGACACACCCTGCATCCACACCCCATGCACGAATTTTTTGCACTGGGTCTCTAGTTACTAAATAAGTAATTAAGAAACAAAATAAATAAAAAGGTTTGATTATAAAGTCATTTCTCACCTTCATTTTAATATTGAAAGAAGACTTTAGGATTGTAGGGTTCTTACTATAAGGATGTAGAATTGTACAATAGATATGAACAATGCCTGTTTCTAGAATTTTAAATCACAGATCATCTATTCTATAGAGACATTTAATTACTAGTGATACCTTATTTGTCACATTCTGCCCTCCAACTGATTAGGCAAAAAGTTAGAAGTGGGAATTTGATCTCCACTGTACCTGAGTTAGACACATTCTTGAAAATGCACTGAAGGTATTAGTGTACAAATATGAATAACCTGGAAAACATTAGAACTTTGACTCTTACCAAATAGTAGCAATTGGAAAGCTATTCTGACAGTAATCCAGTGAGCTAGGTGGCTGCATACAAGTAGAATGAGAATAATTCATCCCAGAGAACCTCTAGAAATTGAACCTGTAATCTGTGCTCTTTATAAACCTGATCTAGCTCATGTTATTCCGAGCATTTACTTCTTATAATGGAAGGTTTTCTGTTGTTGTTATTGTTAGAAGCACAGAGGGGGGAAAAAGACTCTTTAGAAAAACAACATAAATTTCTCCACTATTATTTCCGCATTCCTTGTTGACTTACATGCCTCGCCTGCAATAAATAATTAACTGCAATAAAAAATTTACTACACTAAAACTATCATTAAGGCAACTGAAAGAATAAATCATCATGTTTTACACAGTATGCCTAGCTAACCAACTT
This sequence comes from Antrozous pallidus, assembly GCA_027563665.1. NCBI lineage: Eukaryota > Metazoa > Chordata > Mammalia > Chiroptera > Vespertilionidae > Antrozous > Antrozous pallidus. The sequence goes on along the minus strand of CM050519.1, from coordinate 38,931,289 downwards.
TACTGCTTGGCTTTTTATTTGCTAGATGATGGGATGTGCAATGCAGTTAGAGGAAGTAGGGATTACTGAATAAAAATTAAAAACATTCCTATAGCAAGCTACCAGGATTGAACCTGACCTTTGGGAAACAAATCAAAGAGTCTCATAAAGGCTGTGTTTCAAGAGTTATTTTTATGGGCAAAATCTCCAGTGAGATCTTTGACAATATGTGTTCTCATGACTCTCAAAGAAAATAGCAGGATATAATACCAGCTTGTTAGTATTCCAATACAATGTGCACACTTACACATCATTCTGTGTCCCCAAATACTAACAAAAAACTTCAAGAAAACCTCCTTTATCCTTGTGCCTTTTATATGTATATAGTGTATTGCATATATAATGATTCAGGTCTATTAGAACAGCTCTATATAACCACTTAATAACTATAATTTAGATAACAATGCAAATAAACCATTATCTAATTGTTAAAATTATAGCTATGCTATGAATTGCTTTGTGAAAGTACCACCTTTTCAAAGAATAAGTTATTGTTCAAATGTTAAATGATACTGTGTAGCTTTAAAATACAATGAGAATAATTTTTAAAATACAGTATATCTTGGAAATACAGAGAAAATTTATCATTTCTAAATCTTACGTTATTCATATTCAGAATACAACAAAAGAGAGAACATTATTTGAACTTGAATAATAACTTAATAAATATCTTCCTAAACTTAACTTTCAATTATTACTCTCAAACACCTACCTTCCTCAAGCTTTATTTATCATTTTATAGTTAAGCTTTCCAAATATTTATTAATTTAATCAATATTTATTGTGCTTTTAATATATATTAACAGTGCTGTGCTAGTCATGTCTAGAGGTATAAAATGGCTACAATATCCTTTATTCCTGATCAAGGATTAAGTAAACATAATATCTTTACGTGTGACTCTAAAGCTAAAAGGAAAGAAAAGATAATTGGAATTAAGTTTATAAATTCAGGAAGCCAAGACTATTGGCAGGTTTGCACCCGTGATGCTACCCAAGTCACTAGGACTGTTGCCAGGATTAGAGTGAAAAGAATATGGAGCCATGTGCTAAAATCTTAGGGAAGGCAGGAATTGACAATCGCCTCAACATCATTCATACCTTTAGGAATTTCCATTTTTTTTCTCACTGAAACTGTGTCCTCATGTCTATATGCAAAATAATATCTATCATGGGTATAAGGTTTTTGACTATTTATGATGACCCAAAGCAGGTGGATAGGAAGAATGAGCCAGGACCTTATTCAGACAGACACTAGGGCTAACTGGGAGTAGAGAAAACAATTTAGGTCATATACCAGATGGATCGGGCACAGTGCTCAAGAGAGGTAGTGACCGAAGTCACTCTTCTGGAAATCGAAGGACTGTGAGTGAAGCATGACATCAGACATTGGGATGAGAGCATGCCCAGAAGTCTGAGGCAGGCATTATCCATTCCTGAGCATTTCAGCCTCAAATGCCAATCAGGTTGAGAATAAGAGGAAAGTCTCCCTGAGCAAGACACTGGCAAGAACAAGGGAGGGGAGACATTCCTAAGCATTGAGCCATAGCAAGGATATGCTCTATTGGGCTGAATGATGGGGCAGGACTTCAGATTAAGAACCAAGGCTGAATCCCACACCCTGAGAGTAAGCCAATACATGGGTAGGTGAAAAAGATTTGAAGTGTGCAAGGTAGTTTGGGAAGAAGAATAGAGAGGATAAGTAAATCCAGGTGTTGTGTGGCCTGATGTTTATATAACTCTGAGGCCATTTTTAATCAAAAAAGATACAAAATTATGAGTATTAAAAGTTAGGATCCTTCTCAGAAACTTGAAAAGTATCCATGCAAGTAGGATTTTGTAGTTTAAACTCATTAGTTTATAGCTGTACAGGGGGCTTGAAAGGGACAATGTGACAATTTTTTGTTGTCCCTAAAGCACCCATCAGTTTCTAGACTAAAATACTGATGTTAAGATATACATTTTCTGCCCCGTTTGAGTGCCCTTGGAATCAGAGTGAACTGTGCCTTCAGCTTCTGGGATCACAGATGTCAGCCATGGAGATGCGGAAAAGATGGAATTGGGAAAAGTGAAGCCAAAATTTTATTTAGGAAACTTTTATTTACAAATGTAAAATGAATACTGATTTCCCTTGCTAAATTTCAGAAACTAGTTACATGAACATGCATAGATATTTGATCATTATTTTTATGTAAATAATGTAGAAATGTGAGGGATAAAAACCATATGGCAAGATAGAGTAGTCATGCTCAAAAGTTAACAATGTTTTTAAAAAATTTATTCAAACTGTAAAACATGCAAAAACCACATTCTAGGAAAGAAAGGAGGAATCATTACCAACCCAGTCACAGCCATTTTAGTTTTTGTTCATTGTTCTCAAGTTTTTAAAATTAATATATTTGCTTATATGATTCCTGTGTCCTTTGAAGTAGAGGAGAATTTCCCTGAGCATTAGAACATATCTCGATTATTTATTCACTAACTTCTAAACTGCACCCTAATTTCCTTGAGGCTGCATTTCAGGCTTTAACCATCATTTCCATCCCTGTTGTTAACTGTTTAACAATAGTTAATGCAGCCCTCAATTTCATTAATGGAAGCATAATGCCCAGAATAGAGGTGTTAATAGCCTCTCTCTACCCTGGGCTGGGTAGACCACATGGAGATCACCATGTTCATGCTCAGAAACACATTTTATAGGGGTCATTGGCAAATGAAACTGCATTCATTCAAAGGTGGATTATCAGGAGGATGAATGCCAAATGAGGGGCAATAAAGAAATTGAGGGTCTTTAACCTTGGGAAGAAAAGCCCTGGAATGAAATGGGGAGATGTGATGGATCCCATCAATTATCTAAAGTTTTGTCATGTGGGAGAGGCATTAGTCTCATTCTACCTAGCTCGACCATTAGGTATAAGTTCCAGGGAATCAAGCTGATGCTCAATATTAAGTGAACTTTCTAACCAAGAACGCTGCCTGGAATTTTAATAAGCTTTCTGTTCCCCTCGGCTGAGAGTATTCAAGCAGAGACTGGAGCACCACCTGGCAGACGTGCTTAATTGGGAAATAAGTTAAAGGCCCGGGAAGGTATGTGGGAGGACACAGAGCATAGTTAATATGAGGAGACAGAACATATGGCACACCGGAGTGAAACATCCAACCCCACCCTCAGCTGATGGCAGTCATGTTCTGTTGGGACATTTAGAACACAAAAAACACATATAGTTAGCAGGCCAAATTCGGCCTCTGGGCACCACGACCTCTAAACTGTATCATTTATGAGATCTCTTCCAAGATTAGGATCCCTGCCTTCTAGGTCTGTGTTCAGTACTGTGGCCAAGGGAACATATTTTTATGTTGATGATCAATGAATAAATTTGTCTATTTTAATTTGAATTAAAACTGTATCACTTATAGGATTTCATTGATATTTAACAGTTTTTTAAACATGGACTTTTATAAATTGGAATGTATTTCCTTTTTAAAAAAAAATGACCACCCCAAACTCAAGAGGCATTAAGGATTAGCAGGAGTCCTCATTAATTGACATCATCTGTTATTGCATAGACAAGTAAACAGAAACTTTAAAAAATGAGAATTTGAATCAGATTTTTCCATTGTATGTATACAGTCTTTTTCAACAGTATTTTACAGTAAGTGCCCTGTCAATAAGTAATATGAAGTATTTGAATAACTTTACATTTGTCCAGATAGAAGAGAAAAAATCCTTATCTTTATTTCAAATAGCTAAACATGAAAAACTAAAAAGCTTCTGCACAGAAAAAACAAACAAACAAACAAAAAAAAACAACCATCAACAAAATGAAAAGGAAACCAACCAACTGTGGAGAATATATTTACCAATAATGCAAAGGATGGGGGTTAATCTCCAAAATATGTAATTTATGCAAATAACACAGGGAAGACAAACAATCTAAAGTTTGACAAAGGACCTGAACAGACACTTCTCTGAAAAGGAGGTTTAGATGGCTAATATGTGTATGAAAAATGCTCAATGCCACTAATCATCAGAGAGGTGCAAATTCAAACCACAATGAGCTATCACCTCACATCTGTCAGAACTGCTAGCCATCAACAAATCAACAAATGACAAGTGCTGGTAAGGATATGTCGACTGCACCAACCATTCACACTGTTGGTAGAAAGGTTGGTGCAGTTGCTATGAAAAACAGTATGGAGTTTCCTCAAAATATTAAAAATGGAACTGCCATTTGACCTAGTAATCCCACTTTTAGGAATATATCCTAAAAGTCTCAAGACACCAATCAGAAAGAAGATACTCCCCTATATGTTCATAGCAGTGCAAATTATAATAGCTAAGATCTAGAAACAGTCCAAGAGCCCATCAACAGATGAGCAATAAAAAAAAAGCTGTGGTACAATAATAAAATGAAATACTATGTAGCTGCAAAAACAGGAGGATCTCTTACTCTTTGAGACAATGTGGAGACACTGAGTGAAATAAGCAAATCAGAAAAAGACATACCATATAATCTCACTTATATATGGAACCTAATGAACAAAAATAAATTGATGAACAAAGTAGAAACAGGCATGGATACATGGAACAGACTGGCAGGTGTCAGATGGGAGGAAGGAAAAGGGAGGAGGACTGGATGAAAGAAGGTAAAGAGATTAAGCAGAGAACATATATGTGTAATCCATAGATACAGACAATAGTATGGTGATTACCAGGGGGAAGAGGAAGATATGGATTGAGTCAGGTGTGAAAAAGGGGGGGAAATCGGGACATATATAATAGTTTCAACAATAAAAAATTAAAAACAGTAAGACAAAAATTCTATTTTTACTATTTAATATTTTAACTTTTTATTTTTTAATTAAATTTATCTAGTATTTTTTAGAAAAATAGAACAGACTGTCCTCAAATTTGTATGGAAACACAAAAGACCCCAAAGAGCCAAAGCAATACTGAGAAAAAACAAAAACAAAATATCAAAGCAAGAGTATCACATTCCTTGACTTCAAATTATACTACAAAGCTATGATGACAAAAAACTGATGATATTGGCAAAAACAGTATAATATTAGCAGAAAAACACACAGAGAATTGAGAACCCGGAAATAAACCCACGCATATATGGGCAACTAATTTTTGACAAAGGAGCTAAAAATATAAAACAGAGAAAGGAAAGATACCGCAACAAATGGTGTTAGAAAAATCTAGAAACCCACATGCAAAAAAAATTAAACTATACTGCTATCTGACACCATATACAAAAGTTGACTCATTGTCTCTGGCAGAGTAGCTCAGTTGGTTAGAACATCATCCAGATATGCTCAGGCTGCAAATTCAATCCCTGGTCAAGACACATACAAGAATCAATCAATGAATGTATAAATAAGTAGAAGAACAAATCCATGTTCCTCTCTCCCACCCTCCCTTCCTCCCTCTTTCCCTTTTACTCTCTCTGAACGCAATACATTAAAAAAATTAATGAACTCAAAGTGTATTAAGAATATAAGACCTGAAACAAAATACATAGAAAAAACAGGTATTAAACTTATTCTCCTTGGTCTCAGAGGGGTTTTTGTGAACCTGACCCCAAAGGCAAGAGAAGTAAAAGCAAATATATAGGACCACATCAAACTAAAAAGCTTCTGCACAGCAAAAGAAACCATTAACAAAACAAAATGCCAACTGAATGGGAGGAGGTATTTGCAAACAATAACCTCTATAAGGAGCCAATATCTACAATATATAAAGAAAAATCTATTTTGACATACATTTTATAAAATGCAGTTAAAGTTATAGGTTTTTCATATGTAAGTAGTCATATTATTGACAATAAATGGAACATTTTAGATCCACAAAATAATAGATGTGAAAAAGTAACTCTAAATATACAATAATTTGCCTTTTGTCTAAATTAACACCACTATCTTGGGTCCCTGATATTTGACGTGCTTGAATGATATACTTAGATGTGGGATTTGGCGAAAGTAGTATTTTGAATTGATAGTTAACGAATACAAATAATTAATCATTGAAAAGGAGGAAACTACTGATAATGGGAGTGAAGTTAGAAATTCAGTTTTGGACCTGTTGATTTTGAAGCTCTATTGGGATTCTCATGAGTCTAGTCAACAGATGGAAAGAGATGGTTCTAAAACTCAGGAGAGAGATGTGTACTAGAGCTGTACATGTTTTTATTTTTTGCTAATCCTCACCTAAGGATATTTTTCCATTGATTTTTAGAGAGAATGGAAGGGGAAAAGGGATGGAGAGAAAGAGAGAGAAACATAAAAGTTAGAGAGAAACATCAAAGTGAGAGAGACACAGTGACTGATTGATTCCCACATGCTCTGTGAGCAGGCAGATTCTCCAGCCACTGAGCTGTAAATGTTGAAGTCCAGGCGATATTTAAAGCCAAGGGAGAGGATAAGCCCACTTAAGAACAGGGGGAGTAAGGAGACAGTGAAAGACAAACCCTGGAGATCTGCACTAGTTATAATGTGAGGAGAGTTAAGGGTGCCTGAAAAGAGATAGGAGTGGAGAGGTCCGAAAGCAAAGAGCTCCAGGAAAATTGTTTCTTGGAATCCACCTTAGCCCACTTTTCTGGTGGGAAAAAGGTGGCCAATAAAACCAAATATCATGAAGGAAAAATATACTGGGGCATGAATGGCTCCGGTTACCATGGCCAGAGAAGTTTTCAGGGAAGGGAAGAGCCTGAATCTTAATTAGAGTGGATGGAGAAGGGACACAGAGATAAGTTTTTTGGTACTTCTTGTGCTGTTATCTCATTGGTATATATATTTTATTTTCAAAAGTATATGTCTTTCATCACTTTCAGGTAATGCCTTATCTTTCTCCTCTGCTTGGGTAGGCGTGTCCAAATTTCACCGTAGCTTGCCTCTTCTTCCTCAGTTCCTCCTTGCTTTTCTACCTATTTGTTGATACTCATCCTACAGAAATATGAATAAGGATAAATGTACATTTGTAGAAATAACATTACTGAAATAATAAAATTTGGAGAATCCCTAAAACATCCTAAATAGAGGAAGAGTTAAATAAATTATGGCATACTATAAAGTATGTAACTATCAAAATGAATGAGATAGAGCTATATATAATAATACAAAAGGAACTTAATATGTTGATAAAGTTTAGAAAGCAAATTTAGTAATAGTGTCACATAATACTATTGTTAAACATGCTTAAATATCTACTATACATTCATTCATCTATCTATTTATGCTTTAATATGTAAACAGATACAAAAAGATACAATACAAATTGCTAACAATAACTTATTAGTTGAATGTTTTTGAACAAGTACTGTTTCCATAGTTTATATAATTTTTCAAGATGTCTTCATAATTTATAAGTTTCAGTATTATGCTTATTTCTCATTAATATACTCTATCAAATTAAGTCTGCTTTCTTCCATTCTTAGTTTGCTAAAATTTATCAAGTGGGTATTTTTATTCACATATTTCTGTGGAAACTAACTTCCCATTTCAATATTATTCCTATAGAAATATGTGCATTAGAATATACGTACAAAATGTTTTTTGTAGTAGTCAAAATTAAGAGAAAATCCCAATAAGTCACCAATGAAGAAATGTTAAATGATGGCACATGGACATGTTAAGTATGCAGCTGTTAAAATGAAGTAGCCTTTTCTGCATTTATGTCCATGGGTTTATTCTTTTAATAAACTGATACACCTTTTGCTAATGTTTTATTTTGCATCTCTGTATCTTATTCATAAGTAAAATTAGTCTGTATAGTTTTTGCTGTTCTTATCATAGATTTTGCTATCTAGATTTTGCATATCTAGATTTTGCTAATAGAATTAATCTAATCTCATCAAAATAGTAGGCACATTTTGTCATTTTCCCATGATTTTGAATTTCTTACACTGTCTAAGAATTCTTTTTTCTTTTAAAAACATGAAAGAACTTGCTAAAAAGACATTGGCTCTTGGATGTTTTTGATCCCTTTTAATTGCCTTTTCAATTTGTTCAGTAGTAATGGGGAAAGAAGAGAAAATGCTGCAGAAAAGTAAGTTTTGCTTTTGGAGGAAACTTCTTTTAAGTAAAAGCCTTGAAGTGAAAAGGTGTCATAGTAATAGTGATAATGACAGGAAATAAGTAGAGAGTGTTACAATGTTATAGCAATAGAAAACAGTTAAAGAGTGTTATAGGAAATGTAGACAAATTATTTTTGTGTGAAATATTAAAGAGCACAGGGAATGACCACTCTGGCCAAGCCCTAGCTGCACCATATAGATAAGACCATAGCTGAATGTTACCTTGCGGAATGACCTATGTAAACCTGATAGGCACCTTCTGAGTGACAGTGTGATTTATAACCAGCTTGTACTCTGATTAACACTTGTGTAATGATGTATGTTACTGATAGCCACCTGACAAAGGAGCTAGAACAGTGGGCCAGAACAGACTTAAAAATGAGTCCCCAACTTCAGACATTGATCATCCTCTTAATCTACGCTCCACACTGCCTTGCTCAACGCCGGATGGCAGTAGATTGGCCTAACCTCCCATCATGAGACTTTGGTCGCCCTCCTCCCGCTGACTCGACCCAACCAGATGGCCAGCCACCCAAAGAGGATCTGCTGCTTCCCACAGAAGATACCACGCTTCCCTGGGAACCCCATTAAGCCTGAGCCCATGGCACCAGGAAACTTGTGAGTAATAAAGTGTGCTGTGTGATTTGCAACTGCATATTTTTGTGAGGTGTAATTCCTCTGGCACTCTTAACTATATTAATATAAGGTCAGATGATGATGCCTACTCTTGGTCCTGCTTGTTTAGCAACTACTTAATGTCCAAACACTGCAAGGTTACGTTTATCTCAAGGGACCATATACTCTACTCGGACAAAAGGCTTTTACTTAAATGACTCTCCTCTGAGATCAAGCAAAGAATAAGGGTGATCTTGCTTTCAGAGATGAGAGTGGAAAGACAGAGAAAAGACAGCACACAGAACCCCAGGAGAACAGCAGCAAAAGGGTCCTGGTGAATAGAGAATCTTCAATTTGGGCAATGTCTAGGGTCTCTTGATAAAATAAGATTTGGATAGAATTAGCTAGTCTCAGGGCCCCCACATTTAAGACAAAATTACTTTGCTTTGAGATCAGGATTACTTGAGTAAAATAAATAAGAATCCTGTTTTATTCAAAAGGTCAAAATGTAGAGATTGGGGACAAAACTTTGTGGTTTGGATGAATCAGTGACTTGACTTCAAATCCCACTCAGTTTCGAGGGCCTGTCATATGGCCCATTCCTTCCAGAAGCCATCTCCACTTTGGGTGGTGACCTGTCCTTTCTTTTAAACTAGAAGCTCTTAGTAGCACACAGTTGTTCAATAGTGCATTTCTCAACAAATATTTTGTGTTGAATATTACAGTTTTAGAAAATATGCAAAAATAGTTCAGAAAATGCATACATTTCCCCCTATTCTTAATGTTTTGTAATTATTGGTACAAAAGTATAATTAAACTAAAGACTATACTCAGAATTTACCACTTGTTCCATTAACATTCCTTTTCTCTTCAAGAAATCAAATGGAGATTGAAATTTGGCATTTAGTTATGTTTCCTTAGTCTCCTCTAACCTGTGACAGTTTCTTAGTTTTCTTTACTTTTTTTAACCTTAAAATTTCTCAAGTGTATTGGGCAGATATTTTGTAGAATGCCCTTCCATTTGGTGCTTCCTCATTATTCTAGTGAAAGCCTGGGAAAATACCACAGAGGTACGGTGCTCTTCTGCTATGGACTTAATGTTGTATCCCACTCCTCGCAAATCCATATATTGAGGCCCAAATGGATAGCATGATGATATTTGGAGGGGGAGCATTTGGAAGACAATGAGGCCATGAGTGAAGAGCTCTCATGAATGGGATTAGAGTCCTCATATGAAGAGACAGGGGATACAAAGGATATTTAGGGCAGTGCAACTATTCTGTGTGATACTACATTGGTAGATACATGTCATTATACATTTGTTCAAACCCTTAATATACACAACCTCCAAAGACCCCTCTCCCAGTTCATCACTTATGAACTTGAGTGCTATGTAGGCTCATCATTAACCAATGTTCCATTTTGGTGAGGAATCCTACCTAATAAAAGAGTAATATGCAAATATGACTGCACCTTCATTACACCCACAAGCCACACCCACAGCCACACCTACCAGCCAATCAGGAGCAACTTATGCAAATAAACCCCAACCAAGATGGCTGCCGCCACTGAGAGCAGGAGGAAGGCTTGGGTTTCCCCTGCAACAGAGCAAGCCAAGCTTTCCACCTGCTGTTGCTGCCCTAGGCCTCCACTCAATGCTACAAAGTTTCAATTATAAAAGATACAGAAATGGCGACAGCCACTGAGCTGGAGAGAACAGAGGCTTGGGTTTCCCTGGCAATGGAGGAAGCCAAGCTTTCCAACTGCCGTTGCCCGCCTAGGCCTCCACTCTAGGCTACAAAGTTTCAAACAGAAATGGCTGCTGCCATGGAGTGAGCAGAAAGCTTGTCTCTGCTCCAGGCTATAAAGTTTCAATTGTAGACATAAATTAATCTCAGATCCCAGGACCTTCGCTTGGGTCACTGAGGGGTGTGGCTGGCCTGCAAACCTCCACAGGCCCCTCACCCAGGCCACCCCTCACCCCAAGGGAACCCCCACCCTGATCTGGGACACTCTTCAGGGCAAATCAGCTGGCCCCCACCCATGCACCAGGCCTCTATCCTATCTAATAAAAGAGTAATTTGCAGATTGACCATCACTCCCACCACAAGAGGGCTGCCCCCATGTGATCAAAGATCCTGCCCCCATGTTTACACAAGATGGCCACCACAAGATGGCCAGCAGGTGAGGGCCGTTGGGAGGTTCTAGACCCTGCAAAGGAGGGCAGTTGTGGGCGATCAGGCCAGCAGGAGAGGGCTATTGGGAGGGACCAGGACTGCAAGGGAGGGCAGCTGGGGGCAATCAAGCCTGCAGGGGAAGACAGTTAGGGATGACCAGGCCAACATAGGAGGACAGTTAGGGGCAAACAGGCTGGAAGGAGAGCAGTTAAACATCAATGAGGTTGGCAAGGTAGTGGTTAGTGGGTGATCAGGCTGGCAGGCAGAAGCTGTTAGGGGCAATCAGGGAGGCAGTCAGGTGAGCAGTTTGGAGCCAGCAGTCCTGGATTGTGAGAAGGATGTCTGACTGCCCATTTAGGCCCAATCCTACTGGAATTGGGCCTAAACTGGAAGTTGGACATCCCTCAAGGAGTCCCAGATTATCAAGGGTGCAGGCTGGGCTAAGGGACATCCCTGCCCCCCCCCCATGCATGAATTTTGTGCACTGGGCCTCTAGTGTTGATAATAAAATGGCTATTTATGTCTTAGGGAAGGGAATATAAGTGAAATCTCTGTGCCTTCCTCTCAATTTTGCTCTGAACTTGAAACTACTCTAAAATAAAAATAAGTCTTTAAAAAGAGAAGATAACAGAGACATAAGCTCACTTTCTGTCATGTGAAGATCAATTGAGAAAATTGTTGTTTGCAAACCAGGAAGAGGGTCCTCACCAGATACAGAACTCGTAGCACCTTAATGTTGGACTTCCCAGACTCCAGAAATGTGAGAAATAAATGTTTGTTCTTTAAGCCACCTGGTCTTTTGTAATATTAATATATAAAAACCCTGGGTTTTAATGACTAGTGACAACTGGAGGCTGACCAACCAGAAGTCAGTGCTGGCCCCACCCCCAAGGAAGCAGTAAGGGTCAATCAGGCAGGCAGGCAGAGGGGTTAGGGGTGATCAGGTAGGAAGACCAGCAGTTAGGGGTGATCAGGTAGGCAAACCAGTGGTTAGGGGAGATCAGGTAGGCAGGTAAGTGGTTAGGGGAGATCAGGTAGGCAGGCAATCAGTTAGGGGAGATCAGGTAGGCAGATGATCCCTCGCAGGGTTGGTCCCTACCCCCAGTAAAGAAAGAAGGAGGCCCAGGCCAGCCAAGCTATTGCACCCCAGCCTATTGCCTGCAGAGGAAGTCCACCAGTGGCGGGGAAGAGGGGCAGTGCTGCATGATGGCAAGCAGTGGCAGCGACAGGGGTGGCCTTGTAGGTCCTGATCTCAGGTCAGGCCTAGGGACCCTACTTGGGGGATCCTGGATTGTGAGAGGGTGCAGGCTGGGCTTAGGGATCCCCCAAGTGCATGAATTTTTGTGCACTGGGCCTCTAGGCCTATATAATAAAAGAGTAATATGCAAATTGACCATCACTCCAAGACACAAGATGGCTGCCCCCATGTGGACTCATGATGGCCACCACAAGATGACCTGCAGAGGAGGGCAGTTGTGGACAGTTAGGAGTGACTCAGGCCAGCAAGGGAAGGCAGTTGGGGGGTACCCAGGCTTATAGAGGAGGGCAGTTGGGGGAGACCAGGCCAGCAGGGGAGGATGGTTGAGGGGGGACCAGGCCTGTAGGGGAGAGTTGTTGGGAAGGGGAACCAGGCCTACATGGGAGGACAGCTGTGGGAAATCAGGCCAGCAAGGAGGGCAGTTAAGGGTGACCAGGCCAGCATAGGAGGGCAGTTGGGAGAGACCAGACCAGCAGGGGAGGGCAGTTGGGGTGGACCAGGCCTGCAGGGGAAGGCAGTTGTGGGGAGACCAGGCCTGCAGGGGAGGGCAGTTGGGGGGAACCAGGCCTGTAGGGGAGGACTGTTGGGAGGGTGAGACCAGGCCTACAGGGGAGGACAGTTGTGGGAGATCAGGCCATTAGGGGAGGATGGTTGAGGGGGGACCAGGCCTGTAGGGGAGAGTTGTTGGGAGGGGGAACCAGGCCTACATGGGAGGACAGTTGTGGGAGATAAGGCCAGCAAGGAGGGCAGTTAAGGGTGACCGGGCCAGCATAGGAGGACAGTTGGGAGAGACCAGACCAGCAGGGGAGGGCAGTTGGGGGGGACCAGGCCTGCAGGGGAAGGCAGTTGTGGGGAACCAGTCCTGTAGGGGAGGACTGTTGGGAGGGTGGGACCAGGCCTACAGGGGAGGACAGTTGTGGGAGATCAGGCCAGCAGAGAGGGCAGTTAGGGATGACCAGGCCAGCAAGGGAGGGCAGTTGGAAGGGGCCCAGGCCTTCAGGGGAGGGCAGCTGAGTGGCACCAGGCCTCCAGGGGAGAAAAGTTGTGGGCAATCAGGCCAGCAGGGAGGGTAGTTAGGGGTGACTGGGCCACTAGGGGAGGACAGTTGGAAGTACCAGGCCTGTAGGGAAGGGCATTTAAGAGTGACCAGACTGGCAAGGGAAGGCAGTTAGAGGTGACCAGGCCAGCAGAGGAGGGCAGTTTGGGGCAATAGGGCAGTCAGGGAGCAGTTAGGCATCAATCATGTTGGCAGGGGAGTAGTTATCAGGTGATCAGGCTGGCAGGCAGAAGTGGTTAGGGGCAATCAGGCAGAGGCAGGCAAGCGGTTGGGAGTCAGCAGTCCTGAATTTTAAGAGGGATCCCTGATTGGAGAGGGTGCAGACTGGGCTGAGGAACACCCTTCACCCACCGTGCATAAATTTTGTGCTCTGAGCCTCTAGTTTGTTATAACAGCCTGAGCTTACTAAGATAACTTCTCATCACAATACCTGGAGTAAGGGGATGGGGCAGGGTGGAGAGGAGCCAATGGGGAGAGGGGAGGCATCTGTAATTCTTTGACAGTAAGTATTATGGCAAGAAATTATCTGGCCCAAATGATAATTTTGAAAAGGTACCAGGAGTACATGATATCAGTATGACTATCACTGATGATAAAAACCTTGATCTCTTGATTAAGGTAAAAATTACAGGTTTTGCCACTATAAATTCACTGTTTTTCCCATCCCATTCTCTTATTATTTGGAAGCTAGTCACTAAATCCATCCCATACTCAAGGGGAAAGTAATTAAGCTCCAACTTCTGGAGCTTAATTCCTGTATAATACTTGGAATTCTACAAGGAAGTTTTGTCCCTCTCCCCCATTTATTTATTTATTCAAGTATCTGTTTTGCTATTATCTGAGTACGGTCTCATGGCTACTCAATTTATTCTGTGGGTTAAAATCAAATGTTGTCATTATTTATTTTGTTGCTCAAAGTTAAAGTTCTCTTAACAAGTCCCCTGGGTGAGTTTGTGACATGTCCACCATCCTTCTTCAAATACCAGAGAGTCCCAGCTCTGTAAATGCCTGAACCTCGGCAATGCTATATAGAACTCCTTTGTTTTCTCCACCCCATTCAGTATAGATGATTGGAGTAAACGTTTATCAAATACCTATTGATATTAGCCCTAATCTTATAGATCTCAAGGAGGGGGAGCAGACAGGAGGAAGAATATTGTTAGAAAATTAGAGGGCAATAAAGCATAATTATAGAACAATGAAAACATCTTCAAGACAATTTCCACCAGTAAAAAGCTGTCTATATCAAAGCCTCTTTCCACTTAACATAAGCCATGAATTTTCTCTTTCTACAATGTCTTATCTGCATTAAGTATTAAACATTCTGGCTTTTCCTACAAAACTGCCTGTTTACAAAAAAGAACCACAGATTTTAAAAAATCAGCACTCTGAAGGCTAATTTTAAAATAACTTAAATTAAAAAAAAATCAACTAACGTTTACCCAACATAAAAAGGAAACACTACAAGTTTTAATTACCCTAATTAAAAAAAACTGTTATTATTACAATAATCAATTCCAAAGCTGCATATATTAATGAGATAAACACATTGCTCTGATACTAGAAAGCTCTTGACCCTAATGTACTAGAGATGTGTGATTCTCTAATTAGGATTCACACCATCATGTGCCATTACATTTATCAGCCGAGGACTGCATTTGTAAATTCCTTCCTGTGAGCAAATGCCAAGTGCTTAAAGGCCAATTCTAAACAGTGAAAATGAAGCAGAATATCAAGTAATTATATAACAAATTCAGACAGTGTGGACAATAATAACTGAGGCCAAAGCCTTCATCCTAGGCTCTGGTACAACTAAGCAACTAAGTATTAAGCCACAGCCCCATAGAGAAATAACAATGAGTTAAATGTATTTATTAAGGTAAAGTTTAACTAGCTTGATTGCTATTTATTCCAATTAAGAAAGCAAAAGCTAACAATATAGAGACAATTCTATTTTGATTGAATTCAGAAAATTAACTGTAAGAAGGGCATTTCAAAGCCTTAACTAGGTTTGTAATACGTTTGAAAGAATGTTGGGGGCAGGGAGAAGCTCATCAGTAGAGAAAGTCTACTTTTCTTCTTGTTTTATATTTGAAGTCATCAGATTTGACATGCTACTGGCTGAAGAAGTGCTTAATTTTCCAATATATCTTGAAATAGGCTGTCTGATTTTTCCACACAAAGCTAAAGCTGGAGTGTGTATGCTGTACACTGACAGCTTCTATAAATACCATTTTCCCCTTGTGTACTTATACCACCTGATCCCCAATTAACACGATGATTTAAGTAAAATGAAAGCCCCTATTTCTTTGTTTCACTATCATCCCTCTGTAGTATGCCCACGCAGGGCAGCATTTAAAGCAACAGCTGACAAGTGTGTCTATAGAAAATGAACAACAATCCAGCCAGCATGGCTCAGTGGTTGAATGTCGACCTATGAACCACGACGTCACAGTTCGATTCCCAGTCAGGGAACATGCCCCGGTTGCAGGCTCAAACCCCATTGTGGGGTGAGCAGGAGGACTCTGATCAATGATTCCCTTTCATCATGGATATTTCTTTCTTCTTCTCCCTTCCTCTCTGAAATCAATACAAATATATATTTTTTAAAAAGGAAGTTAACAGCAAACACATACATGCCACTGTTCTGGTCCACAAGCCTGCAGGTATCTAAACGAAGAGAAAAAAAAGAAACTTCAACTTCTCACATTTTCAGCACTGACACTTCTTGCTCCTCATTCTGCAGTTGTTTCAAAGCACAGTTTCACCCAGCAACTGAGGACATTAGAGCATTAAGGTGGTAAGTGCTGCCTCTTTGCCCCAGAAAAGCCTCAGGGATCAAAGGGTTCCTGTTCACTGCTGTTTGAAATTCTAGTTTGTGACAGTGAGCAGTAGAAATACATTTATTTTTTGTTTGGGGAAGCCAGTAGTAGTGGTGACAACATCAGGAGTGCATGGTGGTGGGCCAATGCCTCTTGTGTCCTATTTCAATCATTACTGAAGCCATTTCAGAGGCTTTTGTAGAAAGATAGAGAAAATCTAATTATTACCATTTATAAACACTGAATGTGGCATGTTTTCTTCTAAAAATAAGTGAATCAAAATATATCAGGTAAGATTTAATTATCAGTAAATGGTGGGTAGGCAAGACTGGTTCAGATGGGTTTTGTCCATGGATGCTAAATAAAACTGGGCAGGAGTCATTGGAGAAACAGGCACTACATTCCTTTTCATATTTCCAACTACTATATACCTAACACCTATCTTTACCCTGGAACTTCACTGCATCTCTTTATTATTACTATACTAGGGTCCCAGTGCACAAATTAGTGCACCTTGAAAGGAAATGTGAGCTGTGAGGCTGCAGTGGGCTAAGGGGTGGGTCTTGGCTCATCCTCTACGCCCCTGCTTGGACCCCCTAGTCCCGTGTCTATCGGCAGCCCTGCTCCTGCTGCCACCACTCCCACACGCTTTTGGTGCTGTTCCTGCTTGCACTCGCTGACATCACAGAGCAATTGGGGCTGGCTCCAGCAGTGAGTATGAGGGGGGCCAGTGCTGGCCATGGGTGCAAGCAATGGCTGCCAGCTCTGATCGCCCCTCAGAAGCAGGGGGAGGTGGAGAAACCCTCAGGGGCAATTGAGGCCCGCAGCTGCCTCTTGCACCCACTGACGGCACCAAGCAATTGGGCTCAGCACTGGGCACCAGCAGGAGGTGCAAGTGGTGGTTCTGGCACCAGGAGCAAATGTGAGTGGGCCAGCTCCAGCAGCAGGCCCAAGCTACTGAGCGCAACCATGGTGCACGGGAACAAAGAATTTTTAGTAACCACCAGAAGCTTGGCCTAATGACAGCGACCTGTGCCCTGCCTTGGTTTAGTACCCCCACTCACCTGTTCCACCATCCTGCTGCAGCCGACACCCACCATGTTCCATGTACACTGCCTGGTGGTCAGCACATGTCATAGCGATCAGTTGTTTGGTTGCTTGGTTGCTCTGCCGTTCGGTCTATTTGCATATTAGCCTTTTATTGTATAGGATTACTAGACATTTATCATAGGTACATAGTTTATCTGGTAATATTTTCACTTGGCATAAAGCACATATTATGGGTTAAAATTCTAAGTACAAACCTTGAAATGTCTCATGCCTTTTATTAGTTCTAAATCTGAAATTCTGAAGATATTAGAATGATGATCCTCAAACAGATTAGATTTTTGTATTTGGCACCACCACCATCACCACAGTGAAGTGTTATTTGGACTAAGATGTCAGTGCAGAGGTCCAAAAACCCTGCAATAAAATAGCAGAAGGTCAGGCCTCTGTTTGTCACCTACTATTACTTAAATAGAATGAATTTGGGTGTTAACAGCTATAAACTATTAATACCTCACAATACAGATGAAAGGAATATATAGGGTAATGTATATGGGTATATACAACGAAGAAGGAAGTGTAAGCTAAGAGTTGAAGTCATGACCCTTTCATGGAAAGCCACTATTTCCAAGTGATGGAGGAGGGGGAATAGAAAATGAAATGATTATGAAAAGAAGAAGGGACATAATTATTTCCTTAATTTAGCAATATAATTTAATAAAATATTTCTGGGATTTAATGCAGGGTGGGCTAAAATAGGTTTATAGTTGTTTGTATGGAAATAATACAAATAAATAATACCAATTATTTGTGTGCTAAGAACTACAAACTTACTTTTGCCCACTCCTGTATAGACATGTACACTGAATGGCCAGATTATTATGATCTCTGAACACATAATAATCTGGCCACTCAGTATGTATGTGTATGTGTGTGTGTTAGAGGCCTAGTGCATGGATTCGTGCATGGGTGGGGTCTGGCCAGCCTGGCCAGGGGAAGGGGACATGGGCAGTTGTCTGGCCTGCCTGCTGGTTAAACTCCTGGTCAAGGGGACAATTTGAAAATTAGCTTTTTATTATATAGGATATACAGTAAGTGGCCAGATTATTATTCATTCAGAGATCATAATAATCTGGTCACTCAGTGTATATGTGTATATATATATTATAGATGTACATAGTATAAGTATCCACACACATACACATATACACACACACTGTTGGTCTTATTTCTCTACAGAATCAGAATTAAGCACCTGTTATAATAATGAATTTTAACATTTTTTATGCTAATAGTAAGCCAAGATAAACATTAGGTACTCAACATGGGCTATTTCCTCTGAGACTCATACCATCTAAAGGTGGATACTGCTTTCTTCTAAATGTTACAAATGAGAAAAACTGAGGCACAAGATTAAGTAACTTGCCCAAGTCACTGAGCTACAGTTTCTGCCATTCTGACATCAGAATGCATAATCTTAGCTACTCTGTTAAGGTAGCAAAGCCAGGCACCAAGATAAATTGACATCGCCCCTGGCTTCAGTGGGTATTAGATGTATATGGAATAAACCTAGTAGCACTGTGGTGAGTGCCAAGAAACTTTTGTTCAACTATAGTAAAAAGTAATAAAAAATAAAAAATTTTAAAGTAAAAAAATACAATTTAACAATAAAACATGAGGCCACTAAGTTCAACAGGAATCAAATTCTGAATGACGTGAATGCCATAAAACTGTATTAGATGTATTATTTCAGTGTCAGAAAGAAGTCGAGCAATGATGGCCAATGGAGGCAACACTGGCCCTGTTCCCACAGTACATTCATAAGCTGTATGGACCAGGTGAAACATTTTAAAGGGACAATCTGTTCCATATAAAAGTGGTTCTACCTTGTACCTGGAAATTACTGTACCTTAGTGTAAGAATGGTACTCGGACAGTACAATGTTAGTCTCCAGGGAGACCTAGATTTGTGTTTTAAATTTTTCTCTTGTATAATTTAAGGTTTATAACTCCTAGAGAGATTTGTGTGTATCTCTGCTTGAACACAGGCTCATTATGTTCAGAACAGAAACCAGAGCAATGTGTCCTGCAGGTACAATGTTTTCTCAAGCAAATCCATTAGTCCACCAGGAGTTGCCCATTAAATGTGTGTCTTTTTTACAACCAGCTGGATCACTTCCTATTACTCATAACAAGGTTATTTACAAATGAGATGCTGAAAAGTGTAACATCTTTTACCTCAGCCAAGGTACTTTCTGTTCTATTAAGAATATATAAAAGTAAGCAACAGAAAGAAAACATATCCTGCCAGTTAACGAGATGCTAGTTAAGAGCCCCAGGCAAAGCCCAGGGCCCTTAAACTAGACTTCCATTAACTGCTAGAAAACGCACAGGGAGGTCACCATGGTGATGTAGGAGAGGGCAGACCCATCTAGGGGGTATATTCACCTCTGCATCCTGGAAAACTGATAGACTAAAGAAGAGAAACGTGGAGCAATTCAATGAACCCTTTCTCTTAGTTTTAATCTGAAATCAGTTCCATCAATACAACGGCATTTTCATGGAAGGAAAACCAGCGCATCTTGTACTTTTCCTCCTTGTTTTTTCATGTTTGTTTTTCAGAGCTTTTACTTTCTCTTCAATGAAATGGCAAACTCCACATGGAGGATCTGATTACGGATTTGGCACTGGGAACTTTAATAAGAGAATTTAGGATGAATGTCTGCTTTCTTGATGCTTCATTTTGGTTCTAAATTACATATGGTACTGTTTTATTTTGTTTTGCCCAAGGATCAAAATAAAACCAAACTTCCACAAAATATCTAGGTTGGGCTAATCTTAAAGCACTAGTAAATTCACTTGCTAGAAATTTTCTCAACATGCCATTTGCACTTGATTAAAGATGTAAAAAAAATCAATGTTGGTTTGAAGCAGCCTTATGCCTGGAGCTGCTGCTGTGATATACTGCTTTGGGATTGGTTCCCCAAACGTCAGCAGGTGGAGAAACTGAAAAGTAGTAGAATGGTCTCCCAGTGTCCAGGAAAAAGAAGCCCGACATTTTCTCCTTCTGAAGCATGTCCCAGGTTTATCCCCTGTACCTCTGGTCTTGTTTCTGTGACATGACTATGGACTTTTCTCCACAGGCTATTTCTGCTTTATTTCTCCTTTTATACCTGTACACAGGACAAAGTTTTTCAGGAATCCCAGAAACCATCAACTGCCACCAAAAGTAGAATGGAGCAATGCAGACAGCTCACTAAGATTAAATTAAGAACTAGGTGAGTTTTACATAATTTGCCCCATAAAACCCAATGTCCCTGCTATTACTCTCAATAAGGGATATATACTGAGTGGCCAGATTATTATGACCACCTGACATTTGTAGGCAAATTAGCCATATGCTGCATCCTAAGGGATTTGGAAGCCGAACGCCTGTTTGAACACCTTTGGTAGTCTGCAGTTACCAAGATAAAACGTCTCCAATTCATACAGAAACACAAGGATTGGACAGTTGAGCATTGGAAAAAAGTCATGTGGTCCGATGAATCATGTTTCCAGTTGCATTAGGCAGATGGAAGAGTGAGAATTTGGCAGAAACAGCATGAAAGCATGCACCCCACATGCATGAGAACAACCCTTCAAGCTTATGGGGGCAGTGTTATGGTTTGGGGCATGTTTTCCTGGCTTGATTTGGGCCCTTTAATTCGTGTAGAACAATGTCTGAATAGCACAAAATACCAAAGTATCATTGCTGATCAAATTCATCCTATCGTGTTGATGGCATATCCCAAAGGAGATGGCTTCTTCCAACAAGACAATGCACCATGCCATGGTGCTCATATTGTACAGGAGTGGTTTCAAGAAAATGAGGGAGACTTTACCTTGCTTACATGGACCCCACAATCACCATATCTCAATCCAATTGAGCATTTGTATGAGCATGGAGTTGGGGGGAGGGTTCCCTCAGCTGAGCCTTCATCCTCTCCAATCCGGGAACCCTTAGGTGATATCTGACTGTCAGTTTAGGCCCGATTTCAGGAATCGGGCCTAAACTGGCAGTTGGACATACCTCTTACAATCCAGGACTGCTGGCTGCTAACTGCTCACCTGTCTTCCTGCTTGATGGCCCCTAACTGGCTCCTCTGCCAGCCTGGTTGCCTTCAACTGCCTCCCCCACCCTCCCATCTGGTGGCTCCTAACTGCCCCCCCTATTGCCGCCACCTGCAGGCCTGGTTGCCTCTTACTGTCCCCTGTGCCAGCTGGGTTGTCCCCAACTGTCCCCTCTCTGCTGGCCTGGTCACCCCTAATTGCCCCCCGCCTGCTGGCCTGGTGTCCCTTACTGCCACCCCTCACTGGCCTGGTTGACCCAACTGTCCTTCCTGCTATCCTGGTTATCCCATGTAGCCTGCTGTTCAGTCATTTGGTCATTCCTTACTAACCTCGCTGCCGGCCTGGTTGCCCCACTCAGGCTGCTGTTTGGTTGTTACTGTTACTGGGACTGTATCCCAGACAGTTTGCATATTCCTCTATTATTAGTATACTATAGGCCTGATGCATGGACTGAGGGGGAGGGGTCTCTCAGCCTGGCCTGTACCCCCTCCAATCTGGAACTGCTCAGGGGATGTCTGACTGCCTCTCGCAATCTGGGACTGCTGGCTCCTAACCGCTCATCTGCCTGTCTGATCACCCCTAACCCCTCTGCCTGCCTGCCTAATCATCCCTAACTGCTTCTCTACTGGTCTGATTATCCCTAACAGCTCCCCTGCTAGCCTGATTGCTCCTAACCACCTCTGTCTTGCCCCATACCCAGGACTCAGGATTCCCTCCTCCAGCTGGTATTCAGGCACCTGGGACTCGGGCTTTCCTCCCTCTGGTTGGTGGCAGGCACCCAGGACCCAGTCCTGCTTCACCTGGGCCAGCTGCAGCAACAAGGTATCATAGGCAGGAGGCTTCCCCCTGGGCCGCAGCCACAGGTGCCCGGGACCACGGAGCATGCAGTTTGTCCCTCTCCTGGGCTGCAGGTACAACTGCTGGCACTGGGGACCATGGCGTGGGTGGCTTGTCCCTCTCCTGGGCCCCAGCTCCAGCTCCAGCTGCTGGCGCCTGGGGCTACAGGGTATGCAGCTTGTCCCTCTCCAGGCTGCAGCCTGTCTGGTCCCCATTCCTCTCTCACAAGCTCATTTGTGCCTGGCTGGTACCCATTCCTCTCACCCCAGTGTTGATATATATATATATATATATATATATATATATATATATATATATATATCTATATCTATATCTATATCTATATCTTCAGAGAGGAAGGGACAAGGAGAGTTAGAAACATCAATGATGAGAGAAAATCATTGATTGGCTGTCTCCTATATGACCCACACTGGGAATCGAGCCTGCAATCTGGGCATGTGCCCTGATGGAGAATCTAACTGTGACTTCCTGGTTCAAGGTCAAATCTCAACCACTGAGCCACACTGGTTGGGCCAAGGGGTATATTTTCGTAATCCTTCCAGATCCAATGCTCAGTCTTCATTGCTCCATACTTGCCTGAAAATCTAGGGTTACCTGTGACTACCTGTAAGAAGACAGTTTAGTAACCATCTGTTGCTATTTAATCATCCATTTGGCTCAAGTTGCTCCAGAGCACCCTTTCCAGGCACATACGTACTTTCACTGCCAGGAATCTGGTAAATGAAATGTTTTCCATCTTCATCACATATGTTTTTTTTCAAATGCATGAACTCCAACAACAAGGGCAATGTTTTAAGTCACTTTTGTGAAGCAATTGCTCATGTAAATAATTTAACAGAGAGGCACAAAGAGGTGGTGTTATCAGAACGTCCCTTCTTCATTTGGTGTTGATCTTATTACTATGAACAGTTTACTGTTATAATAGATAAATTCAGGGGAAATGCATTAAAGATGCTACTCTCAGTGAAGGCTCTCCCACATTGGGAAATTTCATCAGGAAACCTACTCTGGTCCCAAACTTTTGGTGCGATAGAAAGTAGAGATGTCAGTCCTCGCTTTGATTTTTAAAAACAGATGAAAGGAGGAAGAAGAGCAATTATAAGCTTCACTTATAATTTTCCCTTTGGGGAACTTAAATTATAAAATGTCTTCTTTCTTTTTCAACTTGTCAAATTTTACATTTCTATCTGGTTTACACAGCTTAATTTTTCCAGTTTCCTAGCAATGTTGGTAAAGCCAAAGCAACTATTACTATAGCTAGCCATTGACTGTTTTAATGTGTTTATGAGAATAGGAATTTGACCTTAGATACAAATACTTACACACATTTTATGACACTTTGCCATCAGTATCTCAATGCTCTTAAGTGACCAGTTTTATGATATTCAGAAAGGTCACCAAAAGTGGAAATAATTGTACTTCCCAGATTGTTATTGGTTTCTTGGCATGCTGATTCATACTATAAGGTAATGAAAAACTTGTTCTAACTCAAATTCACCAAGTTCAATGAGATGTGTATTTTTCTCTCTGCTCTCAAATTATCTTGCTGGAGGAGAATATTGCTCGTTTCATGCCATTCCATCAAGTGTTACATATTTGAAACATAAAACGCAGCATTAGCAATTAAATTGCACTCTGTATTTACAAGATTTTTTATTGAGTTTGAGAGAGAGAGGGAGAGAGAAACATTGATGTGAGAGAAAAACATTGATGGCTGCCTCCTGTGTGCCCCTGCTGGGTATGGAGCCTGCAACCCAGGCATGTGCCCTGGCTGGGAATCCAACTGGCAAACTTTCAGTGCATGGGAAGATGCCTAACCAACTGAGCCCATTAATCAGAGCTACAAGATATTTAAAAGTCATTAATTAAAATTTTAGTTCCTATTTAGATTTCCAAATGGAAAATACCAGAGTTCCAGTTTGCAGGTAGAAAAACATAATTTTATATAGTAAGTGATTATTTTTAAAAAATGGCAAGTTCCTCAGTCATAGAGAGAAAAAAATCCTTCTTAACTATTTTTTCTTAATTCTATCTTCATTTAACTTAGTTCCCAGAGTATGACTGTTTCTCACCTTACCACACTTCTCTAGTCCTTTTATAAATGGGTTGAGCTTCAAAATAGATATATTTTACATGCATAATGGAAGTAATTTTTTCAATCTAAAAATCAAATCCTGAGATGGCCTGACACGAATTTATCAATCACTGTGCCTGCTCTAGCACTACTACAATTAGGTCATTTTTGTCATTACACATGCCAGTAAACACTTTCCCTTCAGATTGCCGCTTGTTCTCATCAGTTAATAAGGTATGTAGAGTTTCATCGCATGTCATCCTTAGATTTTTTTTGTGTGCAATGACTTTAGAAAATAACTGTAAAACTTTTTGGAGGGAGCCTGTTTGCCCTAAAACATCAACTACATTTAATTGAAGTTATCCAGGTTAAAAATACTTTCCTGATTTAAAAGACCTTTCATAATCATTGATGGATAGTCCAATAACATAAACTATACAAAAATTAATAAAATGTTTCCCCTGCCTTAGCCAGTTGGGCTCAGTGGATAGAGCACCAGCCTGTGGACTAAAGGGTCTCAGGTTTGATTCCAGCCAAGAGCACATGCTGAGGTTGCGGGCTCAATCCAACCCAGTAAGGGGCATTCAGAGGGCAGCCAATCAATGATTCTCTCTTATCATTGATGTTTCTATCTCTCTATCTTCCTTCCTCTTTGAAATCAATAAAAATATAAAAAATGTTTCTTTTATGTTTTTTATTTAATAAATCCTTATTGTTCAGATTATTGTAATTGTTCCTCTCCCCCCCCCCCCATAGCTTCCCTCTACCAGGTTCTCATCCCACCCCTTGCCCTAACCACCCCCAACCCTATATTCATCCATAGGTATGCGATTTTTGTCCAGTCTCTTCCTGCACCCTTATACCCCTTTCCCCCCAAGAACTGTCAGTCTACTTCCTTTCTATGCCCCTGATTCTATTATATTCACCACTTTATTCTATTCACCAGATTTTTTATTCACTTGATTTTTAGATTTACTAATTGATAAACATGTATTTGTTGTTCATAATTTTTATCTTTACCTTTTTCTTCTTCTCCCTCTTCTTAAAGAATACCTTTCAGCATTTTATATAATACTAGTTTGGTGGTAATGAACTCCTTTAGCTTTTGCTTATCTGTGAAGCTCTTTATCTGACCTTCAATTCTGAATGATAGCTTTGCTGGGTAGAATAATCTTGGATGTAGCTTCTTGCTATTCATCACTTTGAATATTTCTTCCTATTCCCTTCTGGCCTGCACAGTTTCTTTTGAGAAATCAGCTGACAATCATATGGGTGCTCCCATGTAGGTAACTATTTTCCTCTTGCTGCTTTTAGTATTCTCTCTTTGTCTTTTGCTCTCAGCATTTTAATTATGATGTGTCTTGGTGTGGTCCTCTTTGGATTCCTTTTGTTTGGAGTTCTCTGTGCTTCCTGAAGTTGTAAGTCTATTTCTTTCACCAGGTTGGGGAAGTTTTCTGTCATTATTTCTTCAAATAGGTTTTCAGTATTTTGCTCTCTCTCTTCTGGTACCCTAAATCGGATGTTGGTATGCTTGTATTTGTCCCAGAGGCACCTTATACTATGTTCATATTTTTGGATTATTTTTTCATTTCCAGTTGGGTTTTTTTTTTTTTTTGCTTCTTTGTATTTTAAATCTTTGACTTGTTTCTTGCAATCCTCTTGTCTGCTGTTGGATCTCTGTGTATTATTTTTTATTTCAGTCAGTTTATGCTTAATTTCTAGCTGGTCCTTTTTCATATCCTCGAGGGCCTTGGTAAATTTATCGATCTTTTCTAGAAAAATGTTGAAAAAAATCTTATAACCGTGGTTTTGAACTCTATATCCAGTTATTTTCTTTCCTCCATTTCTTTCATTTGTGACCTCTTTGTCTCTGCAGTTTGGCTGCTTCCCTGAGTTGATAGAGTGGCTTTGTGTGGTAGGTGTCCTATAGGGCCCAGTGGCTCAGCCTCCCCAGTTACATGAGGTGGACACTCTTGGTACACCCCTTTGTGGGCTGTGTGCACATTCTTGTTGTAGTTAAGCCTTGATTATTGTTGGTATCACTGAGAGGAATTGATCTCCCAGCCAATTGACTGTGAGGATCAGCTTTGTTTATACTGGGAGAACTTCTGTGCTAGATACACCCTTATGAAACAAGACTTGCAAAAGCCTCTGTGCTCAGGTTGGATGATGTGGAGTCTCAGGGTGGAGCAGACAGCACTGGCTTCCCATCAGCCCTTCCCTAAGAGGCCTGTGGGTCTCAGTGTCCCTCGGTAATTGCTGCAAGCACCTTTGAGAGAAAGCCACCCTCGAGTTTCACCCACTGTCAGACAGTCCAGTTTCTCCCCAAATGAGTCTGGGTCTCCAGAGTCTCACCAATAACTGGTGGAGTTCAGAGCATTCGGGAGAGCTTTTGTCTCCCTTCTGCTTGAGAAAGCCAGTCATGTACTCAGTTGCCTGCCCTCTCTGTGCACACATTTTCATATCTCTGTCTTCTGCAGCTCCTCTGAGTCTCAGTGTGCTTTGTTTTTTTCCTTCTTGTTGTAGAATTTCCACTCAGCCAGCCTTTCTGTGATTCTGGATGATGTCTATTTTGTCTTTCAGTTGTAGTTTTGAAATTGTTGTGTGAGGCAGCAAGTTCAGGTGTTTACCTATGCTGCCATCTTGGTTTTCTCTCTTGTGTTTAAAAAAAAACCAATAACACCCATAATTAATTTGCCATGATATGCTCACTCCATGCCTTTCTGCAAATTATGGTCAAGCCATAAAATTGAAGTTTGATTCTCATGAAAACTAGTGACGTGATTGAACTCAGACAAGATAGCAAGACTAAAAACAATCACTTAAATATAAGTGGTTAATAACTTACAGAAAATTTTACTACTAGATGTCTACATGTCTTAGAAGAAAGCCAGTTACAAAGCAATAAGTACAGTATGTCTCCTACTTTAATCCATGTTTATAAATATCCTATACAATAAAAGGCTAATATGCAAATCAACCAAATGGTGGAATGACTGGTCACTATGACATGCACTGACCACCAGGGGGCAGATGCTTAATGTAGGAGCTGCCCCCTGGTGGTCAGTGTGCTCCCCCAGGGGGAGCGTCACTCAGCCAGAAGCTGGGCTCATGGCTGGTGAGTGCAGCAGTGGTGGCAGGAGCCTCTCCTGTGAGAGCAGCGGCAGAGGCCGAAGCCTCTCCTGCTTCTGCAGCAGTGCTAAGGACCCCTCAGGGGATGTCCACCTGCTGGCTTAGGCCTGCTCCTGTGGACACTCCCTGAGGGTTCTCTGACTGGGAGAGGGTGTAGGCCAGGTGGGGAGACCCTCATCTCCCAGTGCACAAATGTCATGCACTGGGCTAAATATTCATAACCTCAGATGTAGAAATTGATTCACAAAAACTATCACAGAGATTATCTTTATGGTCAGATTAAAGGCCTTTTAAGTTTCATTCTTTATATTTTTCTTTATTCTTTAAACTTTTCTGTAATGAACAAGTGTTGATTGTATAATCAGGAATTTTTTTAAATAGATGTATATTCAACCATAAAATTCTAAGGTTAGAAGATCTTGTTTTTAAATATTTAAAAACAAATACTAAGTTTAAAACTTACAAAAAAAACAATTATTAGTACATCTTCAAAATTTTGAAAATAGTTTACAGACCAGGGAAATGATTAACACCCATTTTCCAACTGGAACTGAATTAGGTCATTAAGGACAAAAAATGGGTAGAAATTTTTTTGAACCTAGAGAGTTAACAGTAATACAGGTGTTCCCCTCCCAAAAAATATATAATACTCTAAATAATTATAAAGTTAATATTTATTAATATACAGTTCATTTCCAAATTTAAAAGAATCTACAGAAATGAATAATTTTTTTTGTCAATGTCTCCTTTCAAACTGATAACCAGTCAGGTCCAGACACTGCTGATAAAGCGAAGCAATGGAATGGCAAACATCACGATCATTTATTTCAGTATTTGTGTGCCCTCAATTCATTGAGTATTGCTGGTTTTGTACATTAAACTTTATCTTTTATGTATCCCCATAAAAAATTCTAGTGGCACTTTAGGATAAATTTTCTTTGTTCTAAGTTTAGTTTGACTTAATCTGTTATTTCAAATTAGTTAAACCTGAAAAGGAGCTAAAATTAAGTGAGTTATCAGCTGTTAAAGTGTGTATACATTTTTTCTGGGGATACCCTATATTTTCATGATCTCTGACTGTATTACAACTAATTGATGTTTGTTTTGGGCCCTGTTAAGTGGATTCATAATTATATCATTTAATTTTACCAAAACTAAAGGAAGGTAACCATCACAAAATGGACAGATGCTTTTAAAAGATTTTTACAAAGGAAACACAAATTGCAGTTAATATGAATCATCCATGCCTAAGCAAATAATTAAATGATAGAGCTGACATCTCCAACTCCTTATACAAGATCTTCATTAACATTACACCTTAGAAGCTATTACCATCAGAAAATTCAAAATAATCAAAATCTATTTGCATGTACATATTTAAAAATAAATTAATCTCAGCTTAAGTACATTCTGTGCCTTAAGATATTAGTGATGGTATAAAGCCATCACATTAGCAACATAAAAAATCAACATCTAAGACTTAAAAATAAACATCCCTTAAAATTGTCATATCATATGCTATGCAGTATTTTATCAAATTTCTCTATTAAACCAAATAGTGTTTCGAAGTTTCTTAAGGTTTTCATTGGGAAATCCAAGTGCCTTATACAAAAGAGGAAAATCTCCTTTCTGCAATAGTAAAATGGATTTTGCAATGATGCCCTGAAAACAGCAGAGACACAATCTAAAATCATTGGAAGTGATTTGGGGGAGTCAAATACTGCTGGGATATAGAAAATATTGCAAACACTGAAGGACACAATTCACAAATACACATTGTGTATTTGGATTTGTTCTTTGGATAAAACTATGGATTCTGATGTCTCAGCTTATGGTATTGCAATGTACTATTTCAATAATGAAATATATAAGAACTATTTTTTTTTGTGAGCCACTAAAGATAGTTGACTGTGATGGAATAGAGAGGAACACAGAGATAGCCCCTATTGTGGAATTCATCTATGGCATCGTTTATAGATAAGCTGAGAACTGAAACCAGAAGCAAACAAAATGAATAAACTGCTCTAAGATGTCAGTCAGAGTCTCTGTTGCACTTGTAATGCCCAATGAATGGTATACCTTGAAAGTGGGCCACAGCAGGCCCACTGCTTTAGGTCATGGCCCCAGCTTTTATGACTAGATGAGAGTGTTTAAAATATGGAGGACATCTTACCATATTTAATGGCATGGTGTATGAATATAAATAAGTCTTTTGAAGCATCCACTGATTCAATGGCTGTCTCACAGAAGAATCCTGAAAAGGCTTATCAATTTAAAGGGTGAGTTGTATAGTGTTCTTTTACAAAAGATAAGCGTGCTAACTTTGTTGAGTTTTAATCTGTTAAAAAGTAGTCATAAGTAATGTTACCCTGAAAATATTTATGGAAAAAGTATACTTAATTTGTACTTTTAAAATAAAGATGGTATTTTTAACAAGGTCCCAATATTACTTATATTTAAAAGCAAATCATGCTATGAAAAGAAAAATTTGGAAATTAATGTTTAAAAATATTTTCATCTTCATGGAATTTTTGTCATTGAAAATAGGATACAAATAAGTTAATAAAAAACCTTCTTATTTGCACAACTGAAAAATAAAAAATGAGCCTTTCTAATGTTTTAAGAGCTTCCAAATAAAGTGTTTCAATAAAGTATAAATTTACTCATTAAAACTATTAAAAAGTAGTGCACACTATGTTTAATATTACAAAATATTTACATTTAATCTTCGTATTTTCAACAAATGCTTTGGAAATTTAGGGATAAGATTGAAAAATATGTTTTATTATTCAGCAGTCAGACCATTTGTATGTTAGTGAAATGAAATTTTCAGCTGTAATAGCCTTCAAACCTAGTATAAAAATAAATAACACCTATAATCAGACATTAAGTTGCTGTACCATAAATTGCAAAGCTTTGGGGGGGAAAAAGCATATTTCAGCTGTATCACTCTATTTTTATCTATTTGTGAGCAGTGCAATAGTGTTTTATAACATGAAAGAAAAAAAAGAATTTTAAATTAACGCTTAGTTCAGCTTTTTTAATTTTTGGAAAATAAGTTTATATTTCATCTATGTTTTATACTTTTTAATTATATTAATTCAATAATATAAGGAAATGTATAAGTTTATGGGTACGTATTTATTTATTGAGAGTTTGTTATAAAAATTAACCTGATTTATAATTTTAAAATGTAGTTCACTGATCGCCTTGGTAGATGTCCGTAAAACAAGCTTTAAGCACTTCAAATATAGTAGTAAGAGAACATTTAAATGAAAGTTTCATTTCATATTATAAATAAGCACATCCAAATCAATATGTTTGTTATGTGGATTAGATCTAAAGATAAAGAGATATTTTCCCAGGCAAACTATTGTTCCTCCTAATTGGGTCATGCCTGTTTGGTGCACATTGTTTTTGCTGCTGCAGCTCCCAGGACCTTGCTGGTCTCAGTGCAGCCAGGGCACCAGGAAAGCAGTGCACATTTCAGAAAGAGATCATTTCCCAAAATGAGATGGTGATCTCTGGAGAGAACAAGACCTTTATTTTCTCAAGCCTTGTGATAGTTCATGCCTCTGTTTAAATACCAACGCTCTATAAAAATCACAGTCATTTATCTCACAATTCAAGAATTCTCCACAGTAGCCGCATAGCAGTTTTATTACAGAAAAAAGGGAAGTAAATTTCTTTACTATTCCCAAATCAGATAATGGAATTCGCATCTTTCTCCTTGTCTTATTTTATCTGGGACTTTCTGGTAAGTATCAGTACTTCCTGTGAGCATCATATCAGGTATATAAAGTGATCATTTTTGGGGGAATGGGAGGTTATTTGTTTCTAGTTGTATTGCTAACAGCTATAAATAGATTTTAAAGTTACAGCTAACCATCAATAAGAACAATCATGTTCATTGCAAAGGATTAAAACTCATTATAAATACATATACTTAAATGATGATATAATAGTATCTATACCCTCTGTAAGGATAATTTTTTTTAATAAGATAAAACTATTTTATGATAGTAAATATAATATATACTCATTGTTAAATTTAAATCTGATAGTAAAATCATGAAATAATGTGAATTCTCATACAAAATGGGTGGAAAGATAAATCAATTGCTACTCAGGCAAACAATTTGGCAATTTCTACTAACACTGAAAATACGTATCCATGTAGTCCACTTCTAGGTTTATGACCCTGAGAAATCCTTAGATACTGAGCACCAGGTCACACATAAATATATAGTCTTCCTAGCAACATCCTAAATAATAACTCTAAACCAGCAACAAATAAGATGTTTACTAAAAAAGTGTTGAAAGCTCACACATGGAATATTCTAGCAAAGAAAACAAGTGAACTACATATACATGCTACATGGAATAGTATATAAAAATGCAAATAAAGTAACTCCTGCTACATGCTATATATAAGTCTATATAAAAGTATAAGTAAATGAACTGCTGCTATAATTAACTTTAGAAAAATCACACAGCATCTCTATGCAGCCAGCACCTCATCTATACTATATTCCACAGTATAGAAATGGGAAATAAATGAAAGTTGCATGTATTGAAATACTATATAGCATTGAAAAGTAAATTCTAGCTGCATGCTAGAGTTTATTTGAAACCACTGTCTATGGTCACATGGATCTCACAAACAATGTTGAAAAAAGATACAAGTCACAGAAAAATAAGTATTCTAATCCATGACATTGAAACCAAAAGAAGAAGACCTAAAATATGTATGGGGAGGGGCAAAAGTCATTAAAATGATGCATAAATAATATAATACAATGATTAACAAATAATACAAGTTTAGACTCAATGTTTCATTTATTCATAACTATGTTTGCCTACTTTTGCCACACCCTGTATATTTTAATGACATATACATGGAGTCTATGCCGTAAATCAAGGGAATGGTTATCCTAAATCAGAATAATGCTTAACACTTGTCTTAGTGAGTTTGGGTGGTTCTAACAATACTGTGAACTTAAACAATAAACATTTCTCATAGTTCTGGAAGCTGGGAAATCCAAAGTCAAGATGCCAACCTTAAGAGTGTCAGAGAAAATATGGAAATAATTATTTCGATTAAAGAAAATTGGGACCCGAAGGGGAACACCAAGATGGCGGCATAAGCAAACACCTATTGTTCTGCCCCGTGCAACGATTTAAGAACTATAACATAACAGCAGAACAGACAAGCACCCAGAATCGCCAGAAAGCTGGCTGAATGTAAACTCCACTAATAGGAGCAAAGGTGGGACACAGAATCAGGACCAGCGGGAGCGCAATCTTTCAGACTGAAAGAGGTTAGGAGCCGCCCTGGTCGAGCGCGCGGGGGCTGGGGCTGGAGCAGGGACCGGCCGGATTTCGCCCATGAGGAAGGGCGGAGGCGTCTCACTGCCCAGATTTCCCCAGCCGGGCGAGGTCCGAGATCCAGGGAAGGAGAGGTCCCCCTGGACTTTTGGTGTGCAGGCACATTTGGGGAAAGGCAGAGTTGTCTGGCAAGGGGAAGAGACTAGCAGCTTTCTCTTGGAGGAGTCTGCAGCCATCCCCATCCAACAGAGACCCGCGCGCGAGCACCGCATAGGACCCAGCTGCCGCCGCCACCTCTGCCGCTGCACGCAGCCCAGAGACTCCGCCCATCCAATCTGAACTCAGTCTCCCTTCACAGCCAATTGGCCTGGAGGTCAAACCCTCCTAGGGCTAACAACAAAAACCTGGGTTTAAATTCAAAAACACTGAATACAACCCATAAAGGATTGCAGTAAGAGTACCCACCTCAGGTAACTGGGGAGACTGAGCCACTGTCCCTTTGAGGATATCCACCACATAAAGCAGCCACCATGCAGAGATATGGAAAGAAATCAGGTGTGAAAGAAATGGAGGAGAAAAGAGGACAAGACATAGAGTTCAAAACCACGGTTATAAGGCTTTTCAAGAGGCTCCTACAAAAGGCCGATCAAATTAATGAGAATTACCAGGAAATAAACAAGACCAACCAGCAAATGAATGAGAATTACAAGGTGATGAATGATACTTACAAGCAAATGAATGAGACCCTCAGGGAAATGAACAAGACCTCTGAGGATATGAACCAGACCCTCACAGATAAAAAAAAGGACCAACTAGAAATCAAGCATACACAGACTGAAATAGAAAATATTACACAAAGTCCTAAAAGCAGTCCAGAGGGCCACAAGAACCAAGTCAAACATTTGAAATACAAAGAACCAAAATCCACTCAGCTGGAAAAGCAAGAAACAAAAAGAATTCAGATAATTGAAGATAGCGTAAGGGGCCTCTGGGACAACCTCAAGCAAGCCAACATCCAAATTATTGGGGTGCCAAAAAAAGAGAGAGAGCAAGTTAATGAAAACCTACTTGAAGAAATAGTGACTGAAAACTTTCCCCACCTGGTGAAAGAAACTGACTTAAAAGCCCAAGAAGTACACAGAACCCCAAAATATAGGAATCTAAAGAGGACCACACCAAGACATATCATAATTAAAATGCCAAGAGCAAAAGATAAAGAGAGAATATTAAAAGCAGTAAGAGAAAAACAGTTGGTTACCTACAGGGGAGCACCCATACGATTGTCAGAGGATTTCTCAACAGAAACAATGCAGGCCAGACGCGAGTGGCAAGAAATATTCAAAATAATTAATAGCAAGAATCTACAACCAAGATTACTCTATCCAGCAAAGCTATCATTCAGAATTGAGGATCAGATAAAGTGCTTCGCAGATAAGAAAAAGCTAAAGGAGTTCATCACCACCAAACCAGTATTATATGAAATGCTGAAAGATATTCTTTAAGAAGAGGAAGAAGAAAAAGGTAAAAATATAAATTATGAACAACAAATACACATCTATCAACAAATGATCATAAAAATCAAGTGAACTGATAGGCTGGTGAACAAGATAAACTGGTGACTATAACAGAAACATGGACATAGAGAGGGAATGGACTGACAATTCTTGGGGAGAAAAGGGTTGTGGGAAGTGCAGCAAGAGATTGGACAAAAATCTTGCAACAATGGGAGAGGACATTGGGGAGGGGGAGGTGAGGGCGGAGGGTGGGATAGGTACAGGGGGGAGGGAAGACATAGGGGGATAAAAAAGGGGAAACAATGTAATTAATAAACTGAACAATAAAAAAAAAGAAAATTGGGACCAGCAATATTTTTTTTCTGCTCCCACTTTAATTTCTAAATTTGTTTTTTCATATAACTGGTGGACCTATATCCCTTTATAATCATTGAGGGAGCTGTAGGTAGCTGAAAGAATAAGTAAGAATTTCTTTTGGTGTGATACATCTTTCTCACTGCCACCCTCCTTTTATTAAAACATATATTTTTATTGATTTTTAGGGCAAGAGAGAGAGAGAGAGAAACATCATGAAATGTTTATCAACTGCTTCCTGCATACCCCTACTGGAATACAGATCACAACCCAGGCATGTGCCCTGACCAATAATTGAACCAGCAACCTTTTGGTGCACAGACACTCAACCAACCGAGTCACATGAGTTAGGGCTCTCCCCCGTTTTCCATAAGCACTCCTGTGCACTCTGACTCTACAAACAAATTCAGTGGTTCTCAACCTTCCTAATGCCCCTTTAATACAGTTCCTCATGTTGTGGTGACCCCCAACCATAAAATTATTTTTGTTGCTACTTCATAACTGTAATTTTGCTACTGTTGATGAATTGTAATGTAAATATATGTGTTTTCTGATGGTCTTAAGCTCTACAGCAGTGACCCACAGGTTGAGATATACTAGCAGGGTCGCCTAAGACCATCAGAAAATACATATATTTACATTACGATTCATAACTGTAGCAAAATTACAGTTATGAAGTAGCAACACAAATAATCTTAAGGTTGGGGGTCACCACAACATGAGGAACTGTACTAAAGGGTCACGGCATTAGAAAGGTTGAGAACCACTGAATTAGATTATGAGGGACCTGGAAATCCAGAAGCCTTGGATGTAACATCATCTGAATTTAATCCTTGTTCCAACAAACCAGTCATTTAATCTAGTTCCTACAATGTGACTAATATCATAGGAAGCCAGGTATTTAATCTACATAATGGTT
This sequence comes from Antrozous pallidus, assembly GCA_027563665.1. NCBI lineage: Eukaryota > Metazoa > Chordata > Mammalia > Chiroptera > Vespertilionidae > Antrozous > Antrozous pallidus. Next base: position 38,895,911 of record CM050519.1, on the reverse strand, counting down.
GCTAGACTTCTCCTGAATCTGACTTTATAAAACAGTGACTTTCAGATGCACTAATTTCTTCTTGAAGGAATAGGTGTTGTAATTTCCATACTCACCACATGTTCTCTCTTCCAGGATACAAAAATTCACACTGGAAATGTATAGAATCCTTGAAATATCTAATACTTTAGAATTATCTGGACCTTTCCTCATTTCTTAAAGATTTAAAGGCATTATCATATAATAAGTCAAACAAAAGCTTTGGAGGAAAACCTGGTTTAAGTTCTAATGCTGCTGTTTTCCACTTATATAAGTTTCTGAAGCTTCTGATCTCTCATCTGCCAAATCAGGACAATGAAATCTATTTAATAAGGTGACTATGAGAATTACATGAGGGGAAAAATTCTGTCTCATGCTTCTCAAAATTCCTCAGAGTACTTTGCTCTGAGCGAGGGAAATGATGGTGTAGTCTCCTGGAACATAAATTTTATTATAACATTGAGGAGGGAGGGAGGGTAGTCAAAGTAATATGATAATAAATAATGTAAAACATTGATTAGATATTAAAACAAATACATATTATAGGGTTCAAAATTCACATGAATATCAAGCTAACAGAGAAAACTTCTATGAAGTTTGACTTTCAGTGAGCTGCCACAAATCTCATGCTGCCCTTCCATTAGCTATATTTTGGTGACAATTTTTAGAAACATACGCATGTCCTATGCATTATCTAGCACTTAATAGACGCTCAAAAGCAGTAAAGATAAAATGTCCTGATCTAGGTAAAATTCCCTTCTCAATGGAAATTCTTCATGAAGTTAGCATTGCATATCATACCAACTATAATACAACCACAGGGTGAGCAAATAAGTGACAATGAAACAGAGAGAAAAGCACAGCACTTATGTGACAGGACCAATAACCCCTTGAACTTAGCAGACTAGGAAAGGAAGGTGATTTGTGGGGATTAAGAATTTTGGGGGGCCCTGGCTGGTGGCTCAGTTGGTTGGAGCATCATCACATTTATCAAAAGGTTTCCACTCAGGGCACATGAGGATTGTGGTTTCAATGCCTGATTGGGATCTCTCTCTCTCTCTCTCTCTCTCTCTCTCTCTCTCTCTCTCTCAAAATCAATAAAACTATATCCTTGGGTGAGCATTAAAAAGAAAAAGAATTTTGGGGAGAGTTGGTAGCCCAGGTAAAGCCCATTTGTTCTATGTAATCAGTAGTTTTTGAAATAGGTACACATGTCCTCCTTACTAAAATGAGATAGAGTAGTTTCCTCTTATCTGGGGGAGAGGGATACATTCCAAGACCCAGTGGATATCTGAAACTGTAGATAATACTGATCCCTATATAAACTATGTTTTTTCCTAGACATACATACCTATGATAAAGTCCAATTTACAAATTAGGCACAGTAAGCAGTTGACAACAATAACTAATAATAAAATAGAACAATTATGACAATATACTGTCACACAAGTTATGTGGTTGTGGTTTCTCTCTCTTTGATAACCAAGACAGCCACTAAATGACTAATGGGAGGGGAGCATACACAGTGTGGATACACTGAGCAAAGGGTTGATTCATGTCCCGGATGGGACAGAGTTGGAAATATTTCATCATGCTACTCAGAATGGCACATAATGTAAAACTTATAAGTTGTTTATTTGTGGAATTTTTCATTTAATATTTTTGGGCCACAGTTGGCCATGGGTAATAGAAAATATGAAAGCAGAACCTTGGACAAGGGGGAAGGGTATTACCACTGTACACACATGTTGGTGGTAACAGAGAGAAAGATAGCCTTGCTAATAGACTGTTAGCTAGGCAACTTGATGTTTAAGGAGCAGTAGAAATGAGCACCTTTCTTTTTTCATCTTTTTCATAATCTTCACAGATAAAACAAAAAACCCTAGATTAGTCTTGCAGTTTTAGGAGTAGCTATAGATATCACCATGCATTCAAACTGAGGATTGGTATTCATGATAAGATAATAAGAAAGTTAGCTAGATCATCTCATAATTTGTTATTAAATAGAACAAAGTATTAGAATAGAATAAAATATAAAAGAAAATATCAGAATGAGTATTGTATTATTAAGAGTAATTATTGTTTCTAGAAACTTTTATTTCAGTTATCTGTGAACTGGCTTCATATGTGTATGCCAGGTGGGTCCCTATGTAAAATAAATTTTGTACTGAGCATTGCAGTAAAAAAAGCTTGAAAGCTCTTGATGGAAAGTACCATTTGATTTTATAGATCATAAAACTGAAGCACAAAGAGTTTATAGCTTTGCAGAAGCAGATCATGAATTTTTGTTAATGTTAGGCCTCAAGGTAGCACTCAAGTCTCCTGATCCATTCCAAATTTATTTTTCTGTTTTTGCCAAATTTTTCTGCATTTCAACTGATTAAAAGCCCTGAAAACCTATTTTTTTATTTTCTTTAAGAAATATCCTAGTGACATTTAAACAAATATCAAAGTTTTCATGTAAAAGTATCTATATTTGTAAAAATATAAAACAAGATCTTTATCCTCCTCCCCCCAAAAATTGTGGTAAGCAGCTTCTGCCATTGCCCCACCTCCTGGTATTCATGCTCTTATGTAATGCCCTCTAATGAAGGTGAGTGGAACAAGTAACTCTCTTCTAATTCATAGAACAGAACAAAAGAGATGAAAGGATGTTACTTCCAATATCAGATTCAAAGAGATTGTATTTTCATCTTGCTCACTCTGATGAAGCGAGCCCACATCTTGTAAACTGCCCTATGGAGAGGCCCAAGTGGGAGGGAAGGAATGGAGGAAATCTCTAGAAACCACCAGTCCAACAACTGGTGAGATCCTCAGCTCAATGACTGGTGAGAACCTGAATCCTGCTAACCAACTGAGCGAGCTTGGGAGCATCCTGTCCCCAGAAGTCTAAGTGGAGACCACAGCTCTGGCCACACCCTGACAATACCCTTGTGAGAGACTTTGAGCCAAAAGACTCATCTAAGCTGCCTATGTACTTACAACCCACAGAAAGCGTAGAAAACAAATGTTTTCACTTTTAAGCCATCTGATTTTCACACTACCACAACAGTAACTTCTTCCAAACAGCAATATATCCTTTAATATATCCTCATTAAAGAGCTAACTCACTTCTTCCTTAAATCATCAGAACCTTTTTACAACTTTAGAGTACATTAAGGCCAGACACTTATTTTCTAATATATCTTTTCACGTTGGATTTTATAAGGGTCAAATATTTTATTCTTTTTTAAATTATTCTCTAATGTATTCTGTGCATAATCTACTAGATAGAAAATTCTTTGAAGTGCTAGAGGAAAAATTAAAAGTCTGTCATGAGTTCATAAATGGAGAAAAGAACATTTGAGTAGGATCATTTAATTGGGATACTAGATAGAAGAAAGTTTGATGAGTAAAGGATGGGTCATTTTGAGAGTTGTCAGGAAGGAGTACCCTGAAGCTAAAAAGGAATTTATTTATTACGTTTTTATAAACTTTAATATTCAGGTGTATGACCTCTCACATGTCTAGGTCTGGATTCCTTTTTCTCTCTCAATCCCGTATCTAAACTATTTTTGAGTTTCAGACTGTTTCTCTTGTTATAACTATAATGGCAATCCTTCTCTGCAGTCTAATTTCTCAATCTCAGGGCTTCCTTCCTTCCTCAGTTTTTGAATAATTCCTCACTGGCTCTGGATCTCACAACTGGCCACAAGGATTATCTTGCTCTATTCCTTACCCTAAAGTCAAAAGTGTTTTTTCTAAATCTTAAGTATGAAAAGTCCTCTCAAAAATTCTTTCTCACTCCAGGCAGGGATCTCCTGCTGGGTCAAACAATTTTGTAGATCTCAAACCTTTCTAGAAGATTTTTGAAAAAACGTAAAGTAAGAAGAAAAAGGAAGAGGAAAAATAAAAGACAATACTTTCCTAATGGGGAAGTCAGTTCAGGAAATGTTTGCTTTGAATGCAATTAAACATTTGTTTACAATTTGTCAGGGTCAAAGAAGTTTGAAATCTGTGAGCAAGATGAAATAAAGGTTTAGCCTGATTTTGCCTGTGCTTCCAGCCTTTTCTTTTGTCCCTCCAGCCAGGTTTTTCACCAATGTCTCCCCTTTCCTTATAGGACAAATTTCCGCTCATCCTTTGAGAGGCAATCTAGAGGTTTTCTCCATAGTCAACCTCCAGGCGGAAAGCCTCCCTCCCTGTCCCAAGCTGCCTGCCATTCTAAGATTATTCATCACACTGAAGTCATTTGCTGATATGTTTACTTTTCTAAGATGTCTGAAAACAGAATTCTAAACAGGCACGTTATCTGACTTGTACCAAGTGTTCAAGAAATAAAAATTAAGTCTATGAATTCACAGAGATTAAACATTCTTCCTATGTTACACACCATTATGTTGCCTCTTGATTAAATTATCCCTCCAGAATCTTTGGTACTATGTCATTGAATGAGCAATGGCGTGGGACCATTATTATCCACCACTAATTAGACAAGTTACTCTGCTGCTATTCAGGGTATTGCTTCCCTTGGCATCGGTGTAGGAAATATTCAGCACTGGTTCTCTATCCAAGTGCCCATGTTCAAAGCCCTTTTCCTCCACTTCCCAGCTGCGACTTCTGTAAAATTGCACAGCAGATCTCTGCAGCCGGCAGCTCATCTGATGATACTAATAGCTAGGTTTAAATTATTTAATACCTACAAAGACCATAGAACTGTCCCCAGCACATAGTAAGAGGTCAATAAATATTAGCTATAGTTACTACCCAAGTAAGAAGCAGAAAATCAATGCCTATAATTCACAGCTTCTGCGCTGGTGACTTTTAATTTGAAAAGGACTATTTAATTTATCTGGAAACTCCATTTGTTCTGTCCTCAGCTCCTTGGTATTTTTGGCATACTTTCCTACTGTAGGCACATGAGCCTCTTGCTGTATATCAGATTCGACTATTCTGAATGGTAACTACTTTCCTCTTCAAGTTGCCTCCCTGGATGTTTTTCAGAGTCTACATTTTAAGTCAAATCAGGTTAAACTTAGTTCTCAAATAATGAAAAGAAAATCTAGCCATTTCATCAGATGAGGTAAGAAACAGACTCAAGTTTTTTATTTTTATTTTCTTGTAAACATTTTACCTTTTTGTTTTAGAACTGATAGCTATGTTTATTGACAGATTAGCATTATTTATATATACATTTAAATACTATGTATATAGTGTATATATATATGTATGTGTGTATACATATGTATATACATATACATTTTAATATATTTTTATTGATTTTAGAGAGGAGGGAGAGGGGGAGAGAGAGAGAGAGAGAGAAACATCAATGATGAGAGAGAATCATTGATTGCCTCCTCCAGCACACCTCCTACTGGGGACCAAGGCTGCAACGTAGGCATGTGCCATGACTAAGAATCAAAACACGACCTCCTGGTTCACAGGCCAGTGCTCAATCACTAAGCCAAGCCAGCCGGGCTAGCATAACATATTAATTATTTATTAATTTGCAGGTGCTAATCATGTTCTATTTCTTAACCTGTGTGATGGTTTATGTAGGTGTGTCACTTTGTGCCAAATTCATTGCTTTGATCACTTATGTCTTGTGAATGTTTTACGTCAATAAAACTATAAAAATACCAACATTACATATTCCAAGTAACGAACACCTTATTAATTTTTGTCTGATGTCAGTTGTTCTGCCTGGGCCATAATGTTTTCAGTGAGAGGGCTTATCTCAATTCTCTTCCCAAGAACACTATTCCTTGCTTAGTCAACCACAATACTTGATTCCCCAAACCAAAAACCACAGAGTAAATGGATTCCCCATCTCCTTGATCACCATAAATACCCAATCAATTATCAAGTCTCATTAATTCTACTTCTAAAATCTCTCTCAATGCCCAAAAAATACTTTGTCATTCCCAAAGCCAGTACCCTAACTCTGACTCTCATCATTTTTACTTGGATTACTGCAAATGCCTATATTGACTTAATCCCTAGTTCATGCTTGTGTCCAATCCATCCTCCACAATGCTGCCCAAGTATCCTTTATATAAATCATATCTTATCATGCAGTTTATACACTTAAATGCAATTAATGATTTTTCATTACCTACAAAATAAAGTATAAGCCACATAAAGAGTATATTCAAGTCTTCCCCAAATCACTCCATCCTACCTTTTTAAAGTCATCTCCACCCATCACCCACTCATTATCCACTAGAAGTTTCTTCATATGCACATTTCTCAAGATTCCAAAGTTTACAAATTTGTGCATTCTACTTCTTCAATTCTCATTTACCCAAATCCTGCTCATCCTTGAAGTTTCAGTTCAAATGTTATTCCTTCTGGGGCTCTCCCTTTCCTGCCTTGTGTTTCCACAGAGAGCATAATTAACCTTTCAAGTATCCTCCTTACTCTAACACTCCCTTTGCACTTAGTATAGCAGTACCATGCAATAGTGTAGTTGGTCATTTACATATTCATTTATGCAAAAAGGGTTCTGAGCATCAGTTCTGTGCCAATGTCTCTGCTGGTTCACTGGATTTCAATGACAGACAGGACAGGTAAGAAGTATGTCCTATTTTGCTTTCCAGACTAAACTGCTTGAAGTTACAGAACATATTCATCTTGCATCCTCACATTTATTTAGAGTCTAGCATCTAATTAGTAAATTTTCAATTAAATGTCTGCTCTCCAAGGAATAGAGACTTGAACAATCAGTACCTGGAATAGAACCTGGCACATAAATTTTCAACTAATGCTAGCATTAATAAATATTTAATAACTCAACCAATTAATTTTATTTTCTATCCTAGTGTCAGTGCCCTAATCCAGATCATGGATTATTTTCTAAATAATATCAAACAGTCCTTTGCTAAATGAACCTTAGTTTTTAATAATACTCAGCTGTTGAACTGAATCAGTGTTCTGAAAAATTAAAGACTTCAGATATTTCTGAATGACATAAATCTTCTAGGATTCAAAAGTGCACTAGTGAGTGACTTAATTTAGGGTGGAAAATAATCATTGATAACCAGGATTTTTTATGGGAGCCACTGCCTTTTCTTTCCCACAAGCATCACTGATGCCCTGTGTTTGTAGAATAAGACTTGTCAAATTTTGAACCAATCCATCAGCAGCCTCTTAGGCCTAACATGACTTGGATGCCATCTGGGTTTCTGTCTGACCCCTGGGCCATTGTTTCCACTTTCCTAGGCTATCATATTAACCTGGTAGCCCTGTTATCAGTGTGACTGAAAGCTTGACTTGAAACTGTCACCATCAGACCTAAAATCCAATTCCTTTTTACAAGCAGAATTTTACAGGTTAATGACAACTTTATAGTTGAATCAGTTTATCTCAGCATCCCATCCTCCTTAGTCCTAATTTCTATCTAATCTCTACCAGTTTATATTTCAAAGATCAAATCAGGCTTCATGATTAAAACAAGACAACTAACACACTAAAGTAGTGTAGTATGGCCTAACCACTATCACCCACTTCCTTCCAAATGAAGCTTCTGTATTATTTTGAAATTTGATACCAGTGTGCTTTAATTATGAAATCCTTCCAAAACTACAGATAAATAAATGTTAATTACTCCAAGAGAATTATAGGCAGTCCTCAGGTTATGTCAGACTTGACATATGTTGTCATTTCCCATATATATATATATATATATATATATATATATATATATATATATTTTAAGTTACGTCATTTCGACGTATGTACATATGTGCTTTATGTTTTTTATTATTTATTTCCCACAAGTTAAGGTTAGGAATTGTTATCTTTTAAATTTTTTTTTACTGTTTCACTTCATTATTGCTGTGTAGCTATGTAGGTGGGTTCCAATTTATGGCAAAAGTCATGTTACCTGGTGCTGTAGGAATGGATCTCTGATGTAACCCAAAGACCTACTGTATAGTAATTATATTCCCACTGGAAGCAGGCTTGTATGTGACACATCCCTAGTCAATGAGAGGAATTGGAGGGATTCAAGGAAAGTATCCCTTTAAAGACATAAAGCGGAACCTGTGCCTCCCTAAGATGGGAAGTTGCCATATAGGTAATATAATGCTGGAGGCTGCAACATACATCTTGCCATCATGAACAACACACCAAAACAATGTTCAAGATTCTCACTGAATTAGCCAAATCTGTAACCCCCTACTTCCAAGCCTTCTTATTGTTACTTCATTATTTAAGTCAATTTTAGTAACATATGTTGAATTACAGGTTAAAGCATCCTAACTCTTGTATTCAAGTTCCAATAGAGGCCTGAGAGTGAAGCAAGATGGATCCAAAATTTCCTTCAAAAGTTAAAAACACATATGAGGTAAATATGTGAACTTATAAAATGAGAGAGGATATTTGGGGAAAAGGGGAAGGAGGGAGCAAGAAGATAAATAGAAAAATGTGAACCATAATGAGAGCTTCTGCTCTAGTTCCAATCAGTGCGACTAGAAAGTCTATAAATAATGTGAAAGGCAACCATAGGAGTCTGAAATCTGGTAAGGAGAACTGGAATGGGTTTAGCACTCCAAGACTGGAAGAATAACAGAGCAGTCAGGTGTGTAATTTCCTTCTACCCACAAATGGCTATTTAGACTGGGAGTATTTGACCCCTGTCCTAGCATAAGAAGGCAGAGCAGGAAGGCCCATTCCTCTCTTGAACATATCAGAAGACCAGTGGAAAATACCAGGCAAGCCTGTAACAAGGACCCATCAGGAGCACTTCTAACAACTAGTGGCCTAGACAACAAATCGAATTAATCCCCAGGGAAATTTAATCAGTTGGGGGAGAAAGGCAATCCCCAAATGGAACATGCCATATAGTTCTATTTATATGATGTTTTGAAAGAACACAGTTTCAGAAATGATTGAATAGCTAGCTTAGTGGTTGCAAAGAATTTTGGGGGAGGAAATACTGAGGGAAGTGGGTGTAGGAATACTTGTAGTGATGGACCTATTTAATGTCTTTTAAAAAAATTTCTTTATTGATTAAGGTAATACATATATGTCCTCATCACCCATTACCCCTTCCAATCCTCTCCTCCCCCCATCACCGCTTATGCCCTCACCCCCATGGTGTCCGTGTCCATTGATTAGGCTTATATGCATGCATAAAAGTCCTTTGGCTGATCTCTTCCCCTTACTCCTGCCCTCCCCTACCATCCCTCTGAGGTTTGACAGTCAATGCTTTTCTGTCTCTGGATCTGTTTTTGCTCATCAGTTTATGTTGTTCATTGTATTCCATAGATGAGTGAGTTCATGTGATACTTATCTTTGGCTTATTTTACTTAGCATAATGTTCTCTAGTTCCATCCATGCTCTAGTTTGAAGCAGACACCTTTTTCTCCTTTTTCTTCTTCTTAAAGAATACCTTTCAGCATTTCATATAATACTTGTTTGGTGTTGATGAACTCCTTTAGCTTCTTCTTATCTGTGAAGCTCTTTATCTGACCTTCAATGCTGAATGATAGCTTTGCTGGGTAGAGTAATCTTGATTATAGGTTCTTGCTATTCATCACTTTGAAAATTTCTTGCCACTCCCGTCTGTCCTGCATAGTTTCTGTTGAGAAGTCAGCTGACAAGCATATGGGTGCTCCCTTGTAGGTAATTAAGTGTTTTTCTCTTGCTGCTTTTAATATTCTCTCTTTATCCTTTGCTCTTGGCATTTTAATTATGATGTGTCTTGGTGTGGTTTTCTTTGGATTCCTTTTGCTTGGAGTTCTGTGTGCTTCCTGGACTTGTAAGTCTATTTCTTTCACCAGGTAGGGGAAGTTTTCAGTCATTATTTCTTCAAATATGTTTTCCGTATCTTTCTCTCTCTCTTCTTCTGGCACCCCCATAATTCTGATGTTGGTACATTTGAAGTTGTCCCAGAGGCCTCTTACACTATCCTCAAATTTTTGGATTCTTTTTTATTTTTTGGTTGAGTGTTTTTGGCCTCTTGGTATTTCAAATCTTTGACTTGATTCTTGCATTCCTCTAGTCTGCTGTTGGGTTTCTGTAAAATATTTTTTATTTCAGTCAGTGTATGATTAGTTTCTAGCTGGTCCTTTTTTATATCCTCGAGGTTCTCGCTGAGCTTATTGGCTTTTTCTAGGAGCCTCATGAAATACCTTATAACTATAGTTTTGAACTCTATATCCAGTCATTTGTTTTCCTCCATTTCTTTTGTCTGCAATCTTTTTCTTTCTCTCCCCATTTTCACTGCTTCCCTGAGTTGGTTGGGTAGCTTTGTGTGCTAGGTGTCTCGGCCTCCCCTGTTACCTGAGGTGTACACTCTTGGTGCACCCCTTTGTGGACTGTGTATACAGCCTTGTTGCAGATAAGTCTTGTTTGTTGTTGGTATCATTGGGAGGAATTGACCTCCAGGCCAACTGACTGTGAGGATCAGCTGTGTCTACTCTAGGAGACAGCCTTATGCTCCTGGACTTGCCAACTTGCCAAAGTCTCTGTGCTCACTTTGGATGGGGTGGGGTTTCTGGGTGAAGCCAACAGCCTTGGCTTCCAGTCAGCCCCACCCACGAGGTTGCTGGTTCCTAGCCTCTGCAGGCAATCGCTGCAGGCACCCCTGTGAGAAAGGTGCCCTTGTGATTTGCCTGCCACCAGAACATCCAGTCCCCAATGGATCCAGAATCTCAGATTTTCGCCTGGTACCTGGGTTCAGTGCAATCGGAACTCCTTTTCTCTTCCGCCAGATGCCAACCACATAGTCAACAGAGCGCCCTCACCGTGAGCACTTGTACGCACCCCCGGAGTTCCGCCTCTGCCCAGGCTCCTTTCTCCTAACAGACACAGCCAGAGACTGGTTTGTCCCCTCTGTGTGCTCTCGTGGGCACGTCCCTGGAGGTCTGCCTCTGGCTCTTCCCCTGGGATTCTGCCCGCAATCCAAGTTCTCCCTGTAAGGGCCTGCCTCCTCCCGGGTTTTGAGTGCAAACCAAACTGGGTTCAGTGCAGCCTGGAATTTTTGCCTTCTTTCCACCAGAGCACCCCTGCCAGGTTCAGACACCCGTCTTCTCGCGCACACATGAGACTCCACCTTACTTGGGCTTTGCAGAGGCTCTGATTATCCGTGTGCACTTCTATGACCTTCCAATTTCAGATCTTCCAGTCAGCCAACCTTCCTGTGGTTCTGGACAGTGTCCGTTCTGTCCTTCAGTTCTATTCTCGTAATTGTTGTGTGGGACAAAAGCTTAGGTGTTTACCTATGCTGCCATCTTGGTTTTCTCTCCTATTTAATGTCTTGATGAGGGCGGTATCTACATAAACTTAAACGTGATAAAATTGATAGAACTACACACACACACACACAAGTACAAGCTGAACTACAGAAATATGGATAAGACCAGTGGATGTATCAATTCCACTATACTGATTGCTTTAGTGTTCTAGAGTTTTGTAAAATGTCACCATGGGGTGAACCTGGTAATGTATACAGGTGACTTCTCTGTATTATTTTTTACAACGTTTTGTCAATAAAGGTTTTACTTTGAAAAACACACATGAGGATCCAATAAAACTCTACTTCAATCTGTGATTCCTACTTAAAGAACCTCTGCCTAAGGACCTCCAGCCATCTGTAGCTTGTTCATTGTCTACTAATGCTGTAAAATATTCAGCATTTTTCATTTGCAGGTATATAAATCATACCTCATGTAGATCAAAATGAATACTAAAAATTAACCATGCATGGAGATGCAGAGTGAAGCACAGTACCTTACTTTTCTAAGTATTTTCCATTTGGGGACTATTCCCTGTTTCTTGGATGTGCTTTCCTCATACATCATCAATGTGAAGAGAATAGAGTAGAACATAGACCAAGAGCTCAGTGCCAGCTACCTGTGTCTTATAAAAATTAATTTTACCTCATTTCTGGGGGGCTTTATGGGAAGACAGCTCTCCCACACTTCAGAAGATAAATTAAACTGACTGGGTTTTGGTCCTTTCTGAAGTTCATATATTGAATTTCAGTTTGAAAAAAAGCTATTCTAGGCCCTGATAGTCTAGATCATTGACAATAACTTTAAAAATAATAGTTTACTTTATGAAAAATTATATACTAAGGCCTAATTCATAATTAGCTAAAATATTTGATTTTTTTATTATTTGATCCACTTGTTTTCCTAAAGGATCTATTTACTTATGAAAGTTATAATCTATACTAATAATAGTCTACGTGGTCATTACACCCTCACACATCACGCCCTAATGTCGTCACAAGATGGCCACCACAATATGGCTATCACAAGATGGCCTTATGAACAGTGGAGGCAGGGCCTGGCAGAGGAGGCAGGTCACATCAGGGGAGGGCAGTTGAGGGCTATCAGGCCAGCAGGGGAGGGCAATTGGGGATGATTAGCTGGCAGGGTAGCAGTTAGGCATTAATCAGGCCAGCAGGTGAGTGGTTAGGGGCAATCAGGCAGGCAGGCAGGCAGGCAGGCAGGCAGGCGAGTGGTTATGAGCCAGCATTCCTGGATTGTTAGGGGGAAGTATGACCGCCAGTTCGGTCCTAAACCAGCGGTTGGACATCCCCCTAGGGGTCCCAGATTGGAGAGGATGCATACAGGCTGAGTTGAGGCTCTAGTAAAAATATATAAGCCACTGTCCTAGAGAAACTTAGAACAACAAACTTTTGTCACCATTGTTTACATAGTCAGGTTAATATTCTACCTGCTACCACACAGTGTCTGGGCTCAATGGTGATTTAAAAGATCAGGGAAGAATAGCATTGGAAGCCAATGACAACCGTTTCACTCTGGACTGCAGTGTGGACTACAGAGCCAGCCTTTGACTGGCAGGAGAGTACTAAAGAAGGAACTCTTTAATTTGGCTTAAGGTTATAATTCAATAAGTCACAGTGCCCCCTGAGGCCCCTAAACCTAAGTCCCTGTGGTTATTCAATCTATGACTTTTTGTCAATCTTTCTCTCAATTTACTTCTAAACCATTATTGACATTAGATCTAAAAATTGGATTTATGAAAAAACCCAAAGGGCATGTTGATATCTGCTTTAGCTTGTCAGTGAAAGCCACCTTTATGAATATACTATAACCATGGCAGAAATTTATTTAGAAAGGTTAATATGAATACCCCAAACATCTGAAAATTATGTAATCTATTTAGGAATTTGACTAAAAGATCCATAAAATTAAATGCCTCTACCTAATAATTTTCTGTCATTGTACTGTTTATTATACCTTACTGGTTCACTAGTACTGTAATATACCACAATTGCTTAACCTATATCTTAATTAAGCATTAATGAAATATGAGTTATATAATTATCTCAGCAATTTATTTTATGATTAGTGAATAAGTTAACATGAGATTGCAGTATGAAATTTCATATAAAATTTAGTATCTGCATATGAGCTTTATTTAATGACTGAAATAATCTTGAAAACAAAAATAAAAATGATTTTTGTAAAGCATTTTCTCATTTCTAGAAATAAGTCCTAAGGAGAAGGAAACTTTCTAACAGCTTAGAAAATTTAGAAGTGAAAGTATGAACATCTGTGTTTTTCATTTTCCACAACTGTTTCAGCGTCTCCTGACCAAGCCCACCCCGACCCGCTCTATAATAGCTATAATACATAGCAGAACAGGTCACGGTACACCTTTTACAGAGCAGGAACCAAATTCAAAGTCACAGGCCATTTAAAGCTCCTTGCCCAGTCGCCCCACCTTTTCTGACTTAAGGCTGGCTCCTTAGCTACCAGTTGGTCCAATTCTCCCTTTCTTGCTTACCAAGGCTTCTGTGTAGTAGAAAACATTAATGCTTTAATGATGTGATAAAACAAGAAAAAATACATTACGTTTATTGCTGAGGGAATTTAAATCAGTGTTAGAGTGAGCATTACTTTTAAAAGCTATCACCATGACATATGATAAAGTGGTCAAGAGCGGGGAAAAAGTCAAACATAATGTGGACAGGCACAGAGTAAATTGGGTGGGGGTGAGTGGGTAATTCTTATCTCACTGATTCCTTTACCATAAATTAAATTATGTTTCATTCTATTCTGGAAAACCAAGTTCTGATTTCTATATATTCTCCAGTATGAAAACAAAGTTTTACTTCATTAATTTAGAATTATCATTATTTCTGTTGGTCCCTCCTTTAAGGAACTATCGTAACAAGTGGGTCCTCGATCACACTCACCCTGAAACATTGCTGGAGGCAACTAAGACAAAACTCAAGCTGTCCTACTTTGAGCATATTATGAGAAGGCAGGGTTCTTTGGAAAAGACAATAATGCTAGAAGACAGCAGAAAAAGAGGAAATTAAATATGAGATGGATTGACAGCATAAAACAAGTCTAAGTGTGCGACCCCAAAGCTGAGAAGAGCTATTGAGTGCAGGACATTTTGCACAGCATACATTCATACAGCGGCCAGGATTCAGAGCTGACTCAACTACACAAAACACATAACATAGCCAGTCTTATATTTCCATTTTTGCAAATACAATTTGTATCATTTTGTCATGTTTTTTTTTAATTTTGAAGACTATTTTAGTTGAGGCCTCATTTTATTTATAAATAAAATTAAGAATTGCCTGTTCACAGTTTTCATAGTATTCAGTCTTATAAGAACAAGTTGTATTTTTTCAACTTTTTAATAAGTGGATGAGCCCTGGCTGGTGTAGCTCAGTTGGTTGAGCATTATCCTGTGCACTGACAGATCACTGGTTCGATTCCTGGTCAGGTTAAGGCATATGCCTGGATTGTTGGTACCATCCCCCTGGTCAGGGGGCATGGAGTAGGCAACCAATCAATGTTTCTTTTTCACATCAATGTATCTCTCTCTCTCCCTTCTTCGCTAAAGTCAAAACAAACATAATAAAAAAGATGGATGAAAGTTTAAGGTTTTTATAAATTGGAATTTAAACTTTTCTTGCTCAAGTTTTCAATAGGTGTTTCTGCAATTTTATTCATATATTATATAATTTGTATGGGTGTATGTGTATTTGTGACTAGCACTATCATTATCATTGCATTCTCATTTTTAATACATTTTCACTTGATGCTCTTCTATTACTCTAACTCATTACTTGCATATAATGATGTTTTTCACTTACCTTTCTGACACTATTACTTATTTCACTCTTGTCCAGTTACATCAGCTCATAATTTCAGAGAAATATAAAAATATAGTGATAAAAGCATATTTTGTCATACTTTCATAAGAATGTCATCTAACTATTCATCATTAAGCATAAAAGCTTCTGTTTATTTAATGTATACCTACCTAGAAATATAGAGAAGGTATACACACATACATATATACACATGTGTGGATATATATGTATGTGTGTATATATATATTTGTGATATGTATACATATGTTTAATATGTATGTAATACACACACATCAGGAAAGGATATGTAACCATTTCTACAGGTTTTAGGCAGAATAGAAATTGTTCTATCAAATACATTTGGGAGAATCTGTTGAGGTAATTATATAATTTTATCTGATTGATATGCTAATTTATATTATACTTGTGTCCTAGTGCATGGATTAGTGCACATTGAAAGGAAATTAATTAGAAGAAATATTTTAAAATTGCTATCTGTGTCTTGCTAATGAAAGGAAAATAGGGCCCTGTCTGGTTTGGCTCAGCAGATAGAGCATTGAGCTGCAGACTGAAGGATCCCAGGTTCAGTTCCGATCAAGGGCACATGCCTGAGTTGCAGGCTCAATCTCCAATAAAGGGTGTGCAGGAGGCAACTGATCAATGATTCTCTCTCATTGTTGATATTTCTATCTCTCTCTCTCCCTTCTTCTCTGAAACCAACAAAAATATATTAAAGAAAAAAGGAAATAGAATTCTACCGAGTCTCCTATCTTCCTATTCCAGGACTTCTGTGAGTATCAAATGAGATGAGGCATGGGAAAATGCTTCACAAGCATTTGGTTAAACTGTAAAGTGTTTGTACCTGGCTATAAAGCAAATCACTTTCCTGGCTGAAAAGACTCCAAGGATGGTAGTTGCTAGGGAGAGGAAGCCGGGCATTGCCATGTGACATCATTTCTCAATGCCCATAGCCACTGTTTCTGGGCTGGGCTGAGCTGAGAGCCACATTTTGCACCAGGGAATCTTGGCAGCATTGGCTGCAATTTAGTGCAGTGTTGCTCTGGGATGGTGGAACGGCCTATGTCCCACTTGGGGGAAGCCAAGTGTTGCTTTGTCAGCACCAGATCCGTGGTGCCATTTATCTTTAAATAGCCAATGCATAGCATAGCTACCAGTCAGACAGACGGAGGGACACTTAGCCTTTTATATATATAGATTAGTATAACCTCTAATATTAAAACATTGTTTTACTCCTCATCTAAACCCCATTTTGGGAGGCTGCATTATTTTTTAAAAGTATAATAAATTCTATACTTTAGATTATTCTGTAGTGTGAGCACTATAAAAAATAGTATGAAGGTTCCTCA
Organism: Antrozous pallidus; assembly: GCA_027563665.1. NCBI lineage: Eukaryota > Metazoa > Chordata > Mammalia > Chiroptera > Vespertilionidae > Antrozous > Antrozous pallidus. The sequence continues at coordinate 38,879,450 of CM050519.1, read as the reverse complement.
AAAAATTAAAGATAGAACTAAAGTGTAATCCAGCAATTTCACTTCTGGATATCTATTCGAAGGAAACAAAATCACTATCTCAAAAAGATACCTGCACCTACATGTTCATTGAAGCATTATTTACAATAGTCAAAATATGAAAACAACCTATGTGTTCACTGATGAATGAATGGGTAAAGTAAATGTGGCATATTGTTCAGCCATAACAAGGATACTCTGGCCCTAACCAGTTTGGCTCAGTGGCTAGGGTGTTGGCCTGCAGACTGAAGGGTCCCAGATTTGATTCCGGTCAAGGGCATGTACCTTGGTGGTGGGCACATCCTTAGTAGAGGGTGTGCAGGAGGCAGCTGATCAATGTTTTTCTCTCATCAATGTTTCTAACTCTCTATCCCTCTCCCTTCTTCTCTGTAAAAAATCAATAAAAATATATATATTTTAAAAAAAGAAGAATACTCTGCCTTTTGTTACAACATGGATGAACCTTAAGGGCATTATGCTAAGTTAAATAAGAAAGTATAATGAGACAGAGTAAAGCAAATACCAGATGATCTTAATTATATGTGGAATCTAATACAAACACACAGAACCCACTGAACTCATGGATACAGAGAACATAGTGGTGTTTGCTAGAGGCAAGGATCAGGGGAGATGGGTGAAGGTGGTCCAAAGGCTCAAACTCACATTATAAGCCAAATTCTGGGGATATGATATACAGCATAGGGACTCTAGTTAGCAATGCAGTATTGTATTTTTGACAGTTACTAAGAAAGTATATTTTTATAGAAATCATTTTTTATTTTCATATTTCTATTTATTAATTTTAGAGAAAGAGAAGGAAGAGCAGGGGGGAGAGAGAAAGAAACACAGATTTCTTGTTCCACTAATTTATTGCACTTATTGGTTGATTCTGATTTTTGTATGTGCCCTGACTAGGGATCTAACCCACAGCCTTGATATATCAGTACAATGCCCTCACCAACTGAGCTACCTGGCCAGGGTCAAGAAAGCAAATTTTAAAAATTCTTATCACAAGAAAAAATATTGTAACCAAGTGTGATGAGGGATGTTAACTAAAATTATTGTGGTAATTATTTCCTAATATATACATACGTCAATCATTATGTTGCACACCTTAAAGTAATACAATGTTATATAATAATTATATCTTAATTAAGAAATAGCTTATTCTGTAATATTTGTGGTGGTGGTAGGTGCACTTGCTAGTGTGTGTACATGTTTGTGAGTAAAAGTGTGTTATTTTCAGATTTAGATATGTTACTGGTCCTATAAAGCCTTTCCTTCGCTGTGCTATTCAAAATATAGAAGAGCAATGGCATAACCTGGTCCCTGAGAGTTACAAATATCTACCTCTGACACCATCTTGGGCCTGCTTTATCAACTCCTTCCATTATAGTCAGTCTCTTTATGCTTTTCCTCCCTTCCTGCCCTCATTTAGATAAGATATCTTTTTATAAATATTTCTACATTCCACGAATTCTTTTAAATGTGTCTGCATAGAATTCTGAGAAGTATACTTTTATGAGTCTTCGACTTATTTTATAATCCTATTTCCTAGTATTTCATTTTAACTTTTGCTCACATTTTCCTTGACTAGGCCACTTAATTATTTGTCTACTTTATTGCATGTGAGTATGTATGTTTCCAAAGAGCCAGATGTCAGATTGGAAAACAAAACAAAACAAAAAAACACTCACAGAATAATGTTGCCACAAGCAGATAAGAATTGAGATCAAATACCTGTATGAATTATAAAAATAAAAATGAAAAAGAGTTGCCTCTATAAAATAAAACCACAAATATAATGACAAGTATTATAAGGTGCTTATCATGGGTAAGACACTATTCTAAATGCTTTAAATAAGTTAACACATTTAATTTCCACCACATCCTTATCAAGTAGAACAATTATTACCCTATTTCTAATTGAGAAAATTGGAAGCACTAACAAATTACAAGTTCACATAGATGCTAAGAGGCAATAGTTCAAAGCAGGAATATTAAAAGCTCAGAAAAGCCATAACAGAAGGAGATTCATTAGCTTTTAGAGAAAAATGAAACTTTATCAGTTCTGATAAGAGAAAATTGGTACATAAAAAGAGAGCAAAAGGGCACTACACCCTATGAAAACAAAGTACAAATCATAAAATACAGCACAGAAAAAGGCAAGTAAAATGTTAAAGAAAGTTAAGATTATATAGAAAATGTAGCAGACAAAAAAGGCATATAAGAATATCCAATATATGCATTCAGGAGCCCAAAGAAAAGAATTAAAATGCAGTCAGCTTTCCATGTTGATGGATTTCACATTCATGGATTGAAAAGAGATTTTAGAATACAATAAAGTAGCAAAAAGGAAAACTTGAATTGCTACATGTCAGGCACTATGCTGAATTCACGTGAAGAATTCTGTAGGCAAACCCAGCTGTAGTCTATGTACTAGTGTAAATACAGGTTTTATGCCAATACTATGTTCTTTATTTTAGGAATTTGAGCATCTACATATTTTGGTATTCACAGGAGACTTTGGGAACTAAATCCCTACAATTACTAAGGAACAACTATAGATATAAAAATAAATGCAGATATAATTTAAAAAACCTTGCCAGAACACACACACACACACACACACACACACACACACACACACACACACACCAAAAAACAAACTAACAAAAACAAAAACAAAACAAAACAAAAAAAACAAAAAAACCAGGTGTGAATCTTTAGATATGAAAAGATATTTTCTCAGAGAGAGAGTTGACACTGAAGGCTCAATACCACAACATACTCTAGTAAAGTTATTGAAATAAGATAAGGAAAGTAGGCACTTAGATAAGAAGATCAAGCTACCTTTAAGGTAAAGGTAAAGCAATCGGGCTAACCTCAGACTTCACAGTAATATTCAACGCCAGAAAACAAAGAAAAAAATGCTCAGATACTCGGGAAGAAAAATTGATCCAATAAATAATTAAAATCCTCTCATTTGAAAGTCAATGCGATTGAAATTTAGTTCTCATGAACTCTTCTTGAAAAAAAATAAAATTTTCATCTAACTTGAGGATAGAAAACCTGTTACAAATGAACTAGCCATGGGTATTGACTCCTTTCAAGTGTCAGGCTAAAGTTAAAATAAATGTCAGGATTATGGTAACAGTATAGATTATAAATATAAATTCAACAAAAGTTGAAAAAAGAAAAGTGAGAGAAGAGTTAATATAAGTATGCAGACATTGTTGATTTTATATCCGGGTTCAGAAGGAGTTTAAAAACAAATAAAGATACAATATACGTATATTTAAAGGTATAAAATAATATCAAATAAATATATCAACTAAAAATCACGTGATGGGAATGTGGAGAGAGGAAGTGGCAATATAATAATTATCATTTCTCAATCAGGAAGCTCATAGGTAACTTATATAGAAAGGGGGACTTAAGAATCTTTTATGTTAGAGTGAATGTTAATGTTCCCCTCCCAAAATCCCTATTTGAAATCCTAATTTTCAATTGCTAGTATTAAGAGTTGCAGGTCTTCAGAAGATGATTAGATCATAAGGACAGGGCAGCCCTCATGACTGGCATCAGTGCCCTTATAAAGAGACAGGAGCTTCTCCCTCCAGCTTTCCGCTCTCCACCTGATCAGGGCACGCCGGAAGTGAGCTGTCTGCAACCAAGAAGAGGCCCTCACTAGAACCCAATCATGTTGGCACCCTGATAGGCAGAACTGTGAGATATGCATTTCTGTTGATAAGCCACCCAGTTTACATTATTTGCTATTGCAGCCTGAGCTAAGATATTAGCTGTGCAATTGTGACAGTCTTTTGAGTTAATAAAGCTATTATAATAATCAAAACCTGCTCATCTTTTTCCATTGGAGCAACTTAAACCTACAGCCCTTTGACCCTAAGTTTTGACTTTTAGAAGTTTTTCACACAATTATACCCCCACATGTTATAGAAAATATTTATGTGGGTGTTTATTGTTAGTAATAAAAATATTTGAAACAATCTAAATATTCATTTTATAAGATGCATCAAATTCCAGTAACTTCACAGATAATGAAATGTTCCATAGATGTTTAAGAAAATTTAATCAGTTGTGAAACAATATCCAAGATGAATAAGTGGAAAATGTAAGCTTAGTACCTTATATACAGTATACATCACCTGTGTAAAAATACTTAAAAAGAAAAAAGTATATATGTGTATTCTTCCATTTGTACATAATAACAAATGACAATGGAATTAGAATAACATGTGTTTGTCAAGCAGCCACCAAGTGTTTGCTTAAAAATAAAAACATTAAGTTCTACCTAGCTCCATAAGAATACCATCATGATTTCTGAAGTTTTGCTTTGGTTTGAACAAAACTGAATTTATGAGGCATCCAGGTATTTAAATGAAATCATGGCTCTAATTGATTAAATGAATAAAAGCAAAATGATGCTATGTAAACACACTTAAACTATAATGACATGCGAATTAACATAAAATAGGGAAGATGTCACCTCATACATTCCCAAACTCTAAAACATGCTCAGAGGAAAATGAGAATCTCCAGAACCACAGAATGGGCACAACCTGGTTTGATGTTTCTGTTATTGAAAACTGCTTATCAGGAACAGTTGAACCTCCAAATGAAGCCCATAGCAAGAACAAGCTATAAAAAGCATTCGCTTGTCACTAAGAGAATATGAACAGGTTTAGAACATCTACTGTTCCACATCTCAAGTATTTAAATGACACTGTAAGCGACTATCAAGGGATTTTGCAGGAAGATAACTTTCCCTCTAAATCTTTTTACCCAGGCGTGATATACAAACGTGCAATATATCTTTTCTGTAATTAAGTAAACTGTTCCCTTGTTTCATAGTTACTCAGCAACAAATGAAACCTACATGATCTTTCTGAAGGGAAAAAAAGTCAGGACTTATTTATTGCGAAGTAAACTCATAGAAAATGAACATTTTAATTGATTATCCTTGTAATAAAATAATTGAGAAAACACTTTTTCACCATATTTCTCCTTGACAAAAACCCCTTTATCATTGTTTTGAATTCTAGCTATACTGCCAAAAACCTCCCTTACATTTTGTTACTTTGTCATTTTGCCTAAAGAAAAGATGTCTGCCTGTGAAAACTGTATTTGAAGTGTCTGAAGGAAACAAAAGAATATAAATTAGTAATGCTACCACTAGAAAATACTAGTTCTGATTATTTTTTCACATTCAATATAAAATATCTAAAATAAGACCTAAGGCTGCCAAACTGTGTGTGTGTGTGTGTGTGTGTGTGTGTGTGTGTGTGTGTGTGTGTATTGCAACCTTTCAGTTCTGTTCACAATCAATTTCTGAGAATTTACCATCTTATATGGGCTGAGTTTGAACCTGGGACACAAAGATTATCTCTTCTTTCAGTGGAATCCCAATCTAATAATGATGACAGGTGTGTAAATTTAAAAAGTTTTCTAAATTAAAAAAGACTAAACTGTCAGAACTGCAACAACAAAACAAAAGAATCAAGGTTGCTACTAAGAAGCAAAGCAGTTGCTGCTAAGTAAGGGCGTGATCTGAGGCAAGAAGACTAATGAGCAAATCACTTTACAGGTTTTGGACTAGGGGTGTGGTCTGCAAACTGCGGCTGGCAAGCCACATGTGACTCTTTGGCCCCTTGAGTGTGGCTCTTTCACAAAATACCACGGCCTGGGCTTTTGAAGAAGTTTAAGTTTAAAAAATTTGGCTCTCAAAAGAATTTTTAATCATTGTACTGTTGATATTTGGCTCTGTTGACTAATGAGTTTGCCAACCACTGGACTAGGATATCAAAAATGTTTCTAATCCTATTAATTTCATTTTAAAAATACGTTTTCTTAAAATATAAAAATGATAAATGATAAAAGGTATAAGGCGAAATTTCCTAGTCACTCATTTATAAGCCACTCAAGCTCACTTCCTGCAGACAACTAATATGAATGAATATATTTTGTCTGCCTTTTCAGACATTTATATACTCCTTGCCCCATTTTTTATAAAACAGTTGTATGTATATTCAACATACTGTTCTACATTTTTTTCTTCACTAAATAAATCTCAGAGATATTTCTGTTTAAGTGCATAAAAACATCCATAATCTCTTTTTTTACTGCTGCTTATATTTTCCAATGAATATCTGTCCCATAATTTATTTTATCAGTCACCTATTGAAGAAAATGTACAATATTTCAGTGACACAGGCCATACACATGCATGTGTTCTATTTTGTACATGAACACTGATGAGATTCTATTGCTATCATCTATTGCTGCAACTAACTACCTCAAAGCTTGGTAGCCTAAACCAATAATTATTGTTATATCTCACAATTTCATGGGTCCAAATTATAAAACACTTTTCTGAGATATTCTCCTGCTCTATGACACATCCGAAGGGGTCATTTTTTTATTATTTTATTCTTCTGGTTGGTGGTTTGGTTGGATAGTCCAAACATGACTCAAACAGATATCTAGGAAAAAGGGTACACACTTATACTTTTAAAATAAGTAAATTGTAGGATCCTAATGTACAGCATGGTAACTGTAATTAACAATACTGCATTGTATACTTGAAAGTTGCTAAGGAAATAGAACTTAATTTTCTTATTCAAAAATAATTTAAAAAGGTCACTATGTGAGGGAATGGATATGTTAATTAATCTTATTATGTGTCAGAGACAGGAAGAGCACTGCTCCGTACTGCTGCTCTGACTTCCTCTGAGCCCATATATTCTTCTCAATTCTTCTCAAAAAAGTTCAAGCCCAGATGGTTTCACTGATAAGTTGTACCAAATGTATGTCAGGGCTGGTTCCTCTAGAACCCTGCTCACTGAACTAACTGTTGGGAACTTAGTCCAAGTTCCTACTTTATCCTCTAGGTGTTGAGTCTGAGCCCCTCTTCCTAGGGCTGGATCTCCTAGGACACCGGGTCTTAGACAGAAAAGTCATAAGAACTTGTGGGCATATAAGTATGAGTCTTTACTGCAGAATCCAGTGGCCATATAGCTATCAGAACAGTCCTTCACAGCAAAGTCCCATGTACAGACAGGCAGCCGTACACCAGCTGGTTAACATATACATCTTTCCCACAAGCAACATTGATCTCTGTATCCACAGTTATTATCTGAGCAGCTTCACGCTGCCCTCTAGACTCTCCACCTCACATCATAGTGGTACCTAACTTCTCTGCCTCAGCAGCTTCTCTAACCTCTCTGGCTCAGCACCTTCTCCCGTCTCACCTGCCCAGCACACTGGCTGATCTCTGTAGCCTCACATAGTAACTGCCTCCGAGCTTCTCTCCCACTTCATTTTTCCAGCTTCATCTTCACACTCTAGCTGATTAACATAATAGCTATATTTGAACTATCTATGACCTCTTAGCCTTACAGTGTGGTAATACCAGCTCTCAGCTCAGTCTGAGCTCTTTAGCCTCTGCTGTACACATAGGAGCTGCATTCTCTGTGTCTACTCTCTGCTTCTCACACTAGCTGGTCAGTAACCTGTATATTACTCCACAGACAAAAAAGGCTAGTTGCCAACTGTGACATCAATCATAAGAAAACAGTGTACTGTGAGTGCTGCTTTTGGTATCTTAGCCTAGATGAAGAGTGGTTTGGATAGTCTGGTGTATTGAAAACAAGGCCTCTGTGCTTTAATTAGCCTTAATTATCAGGGGCTTCTAGCGTGGTTCCCACACTATGATAAACATGTCATGAAGCTCCTATATAATAAAAGCCTAATACAAATTGTCTGACCAGGAGTTCGACCACCAGAGAGTGGTGTGGAACATGGTGGGTGTTGGCAATGCAATGCTGGCAGTGGGTGGCAGTGGAGACACTGTTGACCCCAGTGGGCGCTGAGGAGAGTGGGACCACAACAGGATGAAGAAGCAGGAGGAGCAGATGGGGCTGCGGGGCTGTGAGGCTGGGGACACAAGCTGGGGTCTGATTCCTGCAGGTCACCCTGAGAGACCATACCCATGCACGAATTCGTGCACTGGGCATCTAATATATACATATATATCAAAACTTCATGTTAAACTTACACAATGTTATGTGTCAAATATATTTTAACTAGAAGCCCAGTGCATGAAATTTGTGCATGGGGTGGGGGGAGGGTTGTCCCTCAGCCCAGCCTGCACTCTCTCCAATCTGGGACCCCTCAAGGGATATCGGACTGCCCATTTAGGTCTGACTTCCCATTTAGGTCTGACTGCCCATTTAGGCCCGATCCCACCAGTATCGGGTCTAAACGGGCAGTCAGACATCCTTCTCACAATCCAGGACTGCTGGCTCCCAACTGCTGCCTGCCTGCCTTCTTGATTGTCCCTAACTGCTTGTGCCTGCCAGCCTGATCACCCTCTAACCACTCCCCTGCCAGCCTGATTGCCCCTAATTGCCCTCCCTTACAGGCCTGGTCCCTCCCAACTGCCCTCCCCTGTTGGCCATCTTGTGGTGGCCATCTTGTGTCCACATGGGGGCAGGATCTTTGATGACATGGGGCCAGCCATCTTGTGTGTTGGAATGATGGTCAATCTGCATATTATTGTTTTATTAGAGTCCTGGTGCATGGGTGGGGGCCAGCTGATTTGCCCTGAAGGGTGTCCCAGATCAGGGTGGGGGTTCCCTTGGGGCGTGGGACAACCTGGGTGAGGGGCCTGTGGTGGTTTGCAGGCTGGACATGCCCCCTCAGCGACCCAAGTGGAGGCCCTGGTATCTGGAATTTATCTATCTTCTACAATTGAAACTTTGTAGCCTGGAACAAAGCCAAGCCTTCTGCTTGCTCAGTGTTGACAGCAATTTCTGTTGGTATTTATTTAAATTCTATAATTGAAACTTTGTAGCCTGGACTGGAGGCCTAGGCCTGCTAGGGCTGCAGAAGCTTGGCTTTTTCCATCACCCAGGAAACCCTAGCCTCCTGCTCTCTCCAGCTCTGTGGCTGCTGCAGTTTATGTTGGGATATATGTATCTTCTATAATTGAAACTTTGTAGCATTGAGTGGAGTCCTAGGCCAGCAAGGGCAGGTGGAAAGCTTGGCTTCCTCCATTGCCAGGGAAACCCAAGCCTCCCTCCTGCTCTCAGTGGCCAGAGCTATCTTGGTTGGAGTTTATTTGCATATTTTCTCCTGATCAGGTGTGGCTTGTGGGCATGGCTTGTGGGTGTAGTGGAGGTGTGGTTAATTTGCATATTACTCTTATTTTTTAAAATAATGTTTTTTATTGTTTAAAGTATTACAAATAGTAGTATTTATGTCTCCTTTTTTTCCCCATTAACCTCCCCCCTCATCCTCCCCTACCCCCCAGTACATGCCCTCACCTACTCCCCCTCCCCCGTGTATCCATTGGTTATGCTTATATGCATGCGTACAAGTCCTTCGGTTGATCTCTTTCAATCCTCCCTCCCCTGAACCTCCTCTGCCTTCCCGCTAAAGTTAGTCTGTTCAATGCTTCTTTGCCTCTGTATCTATTTTTTCCCTATTTCTTTTCTTTTAAAAAAATATTGCCTCTGCAGACTAGAAATAAATATATAATAATAACAACATAAAAATGTTTGAGTCCCAATTTCAATGTCCAACAGTTCTGAGTTCCATAAAAATGTTTGAGTCCAGTTTCAATGTCAAACACTCCCTTATGTGTACATGTCAGGAATGATATCTAGATGGTGGACACATGGTGGGAATGCAGGTCCGACTTCCTCTGGTTTGGTCGTAGGCAGACAAGCATTTCAAAGAAGCTTTTTATAAATATGTGAAAAGAACTAAAGAAAAGCATGCCTTAAGTAAAAAGAAAGATAAGATTCAAATATGAATATTAATGAGGATATAGAAATTATTTCAAAAAGGACACTCTAGTGTTGAAATATACAGTGACTAAAATAAATAATTCAAGAGAGTGTACTCAGTGGTAGATTTAACCTGGCAGAAGAAAGAATCAGAAAACTTGAAGAAAATTAAGAGAGATTATCCAAAGTGGAGAACAGGAAGAAAAAAGAAAAAAAAATTAACTCCATCTCAGAAAACTCTGAGATACCATTAAGAGCAGCAACATCTGTATAAATGACAGTTAACAAGAGATAAAAGACCAATAAATTATTGAAAAGAAAGTTGAAAACTCTCCAAATATGATAGTAAGCATTAATCTAAGCATCTAAGATCAACTAGATCCAAGTAGGATATATACAAAGAGAATCACTAGACAATAATCAAAATGTTAAAGTCAAAGGTATCTTGAAAGCAGGAGGAAATTGACTGACTACATTAAGTGGAACTAAGTTTAATTCTCACTGATATAAGTTCAAATAGCAAAGTTGCTGTTATAATTTTAGAAGATAGTGTTTCTCAAAGAGTGATAAAAGTAAGGAATTAAGACACTTCATAGCTCTAGTGTGTTCTTGGGAGACACTGAATCAGTAACTGAAATTTTTTTCTCAAAGTAAGCACCACAGCTTCAAGATTTTATAAAAAAGTTTCAACGGAACTCAAGAAATATGTGGAGTCAACCCTGCACTCAACTCTTTCAGAAAAATAAAAAAGAGACAGCATTCCTCTATTTGTTCTATGAAACTGATATAACCACAAGGTCTTTTTTAGTTGGAAATGTCCCTTATTTGTCGTAAATCTGAGAAGGTGTTAGAGAGCATATATTTTAATGTTATCCAGGGTGGGAGGCTCTCAGTCTTGGTCATCACTATTTTAACAATAGAAACTGGGGCATAGAGACCAGGTCACACAGCTAATACCTAGTGGCAAAGTTAGAATGTGTGATTCAGTGGTCTAGTTCCAGAATTCATGCTCACATTCTTTGCTGAATATCTAGCATCCAGTGTGGCATAAAGCTGATTCACAGTAAGTAATGAGTTAAACTGCTGATGATGTGGCATTCTTATTTGGGGAAGCTAGTCTATTCTAATCAATAGTGATTTAATTGATTTATATTTGTTGAAATTTATATTACACAAATATATATTATATATAAAATTATAAATCACACATTTACATATTTAAAAGTCCTGTTCATTTTAACAAAATAAGAATTTGCTATTTTAAAAATACTTTATGAATATAACAAGGTAAAAGCATTTACAATATTTGCTTTGCCTGTATCATTTGCATTAAAAATGATTCTAGAAGAAATTTGAATTATTTTAATGTTGTCTTCAAGACTATCTTTAAACTAAAACTAATTGTTTATAATTATAAATGCCCAAATTCACTGTAAGTATAGTCTTAAAAGTAATTTTAGAATGTTGTTGGTTACAACTGACCAAATAATACTAAAGTTAAATGTTCTCCTATTCTAAGAAGAGTGATTATGGCTACCCTTGATACTATTTCAAGTTCCTTTTGAAGCCACTAATTCTTAGGGCATTTGAAAACCCTTCATTTTCTTTTTCTTTGCTGTCCCTTCACAAACTTGTTAAGACCACCTAGAGTAGAAACTCTTAAGTTTTCTTTACTATAGAAATGACCCTAATGATCAAAGCTGGCATTTTACCAGCTACCTGCAAAGTAATCCTAGTGTCTGGGATCTTCAGTCATTTTTATTGTGTTGTCACAGTGAATTTCTAGAAATTCATGGCCTCATAATGTCCTTCTTAGGACCTGGTTTAGGACAGCTAGCCTAAAGAGATGTCAGTCAAAAGACTACAAATTTTAATAAATTCAGTTCTACCAGTAATATAATTGAAAGAATGAGACACCATTTTGTGCGTATTTAATTTGCAAAGATTTTAAATAATAAGCATACTAGCAAAGAGGCAGAATAATGTAGAATAGAATGAAAATGTGTAGCTTCATTACCCTGTGTTTGAATTCTACGCCCTTCATTTACCAGCTGCTACTTAAAATCTTGGTTTTAAGTCTTTATTTTGCCTTGGTTTCCTCATCTTTAAAATGGGTCTAATTGTATTTACTATTGGAATGATAGAACAAATTAGTATTTTTGAATATGCATATAACAGTGCCTGGAACATATTCATAGCACCATAAGTGTTAGTTATTGGTATAAGAATTCTTATAAATTGGCACATGCTTAATAAGAAGCAATTTGCTTCATAGGACATAAAAAGTACTAACATTTTTCATCTGGTAGAGGAACTATCCCAACAAAATCGTCACTAATTCAAACATTTATGTGTGATAATTTTTTTGTTAACCCTTACCTGAGAATATTTTTTCTATTGACTTTCTTTAGGGGTTGGGGAAGAAAAGCAAGAGCAAGACTGAAAGAGGGAGAGAGAAACATCAATGCAAGAGACGCCTCTACCAGGGCCAGAAATCAAACCTGCAACCCAGATATGTGCTCTTGACCTTGACCTGGTATGAAACCTACCTGTGACCCTTCTGTGTGTGGCCAACACTCTAAACACTGAACAACAACAGCCAGGGTAACGTACAGTATTTTTTAATTAAAGCAAGAGTTTTGATAAATTGAAATAACTTAAATCTCCAACATTTGGAACAAAAATCAATAAAATGATGACATTTATAATGGATATTTTTAACACAATAAAAACAAAATGGAGAATATACTACAAAAATAAGGACCTAATTAATCCTCCTGTCTTAAATAACTAAAAACTGGAGAAAATACTTTTCAGATATTGTATAATAGGCAAATCAGGATTGAAAGTCCTGAAAAGGAAGTTAAATCATAGAGTTATCCCAGTATACCTAGAAGCAATTCTAGGCCATCATGCAGTGAGGAGGAAACCAAAAGAAACTCAGTTTTGCTGAGTGAAGTCAAGTACCAGAAAAGAAGGAAGTGCACATAGGGAGAGCTCTGGAGATTTTCAGAGAAGCCTGGTTCAATCTTTAGCTTAGTACTGATCTGCACATGTGAGAGAAGAAACTTTTAGGGCTAGGGAATGTACCAATGGAAAGAAATTGACAGAATATTTTCTGAGGCTCACGTGAAACTGAGAATTATAGAGGGAGTCCACAAACCAGAATGGAAAGATCAAAATGCAGGGGGCATTGGGTAGAGTGGAATAAAATTACCACTAGATTGATGAGATCTTAGTATATTTTCTAACAAACCTTATAGGCTTCAAAATGAATTATAACTCACAAAAGCTCTTTGGAATATTCAATAATTCTTAAGAGTGAATAAGGCTTCTGAGACCAAAAAGTTTGAGAACTGTTGCCCTAGAACCACTGAAAATAAGTAGATGAATTAAGGTCCAGATGTAGAGTTAATATGTCAATTGCAGAGGTAAATTAGAATTGTAAAGTACTCAATTTGTTCAAAATAGGAAGAAAAAGGAAAAAAGAATAAGAAATAAATGGGATTAACACAGAAAACAAGTAGTAAAATGATAGGATTCAACCCAACCATATTGGTAGTTGTATTAAATATAAATGGTCTAAACATTCCATTGGATTACCAGACTGGAGAAAAAGCAAGACCCAACTAAATGCAGTCTTTGAGAAATCATTTAAATGGTAAAGACACATACTGAAACTAAAAGAATGAAAAAAAAAGATCAAATAGTAATAAGAAAAGGCCAAAGCAGCTAAATTAATAGAAAATACAGACTGCAGAATTACTGCAAGTGACAAAGGGATAAAAGAACTAAACTATCTATCTATCCAATATAATCTTGTATAATAAAAGCCTAATACACTAAGTATCCAGCCATCCAGTCAACAAATCAAAGAATAATATGCTAACGATAGGCTAAGGATGTGCAACCTCTTGCTATGATGTGCACTGACCTTAGGGGGCAGACAGCTGACTGGTTGATCAGTTGCTATGATGTACATTAATCACCAGGGGGGCAGACACTCTGACAAATAGGTTAGCTTGCTGCTGGGGTCTGGCCAATAGGGACTGAACAAGATGCACCCAACACTCTCTGGAGCACTCCCATGATTCCTTCCTGGATGGCTAACCTCTGGTGCCCCTCCCCTCCCCTAATTGTGCACTGGTGGGTCCCTTAGCATGGCCTGCACCCTCTTATAATCCAGGACCTTTTGGGGGATGTCAGAGAGCCAGTTTTGGCACAATCCCACAGGCCAGGCTGAGGGGCCCCACTGGTGTATGATTTCATGCACTGGGCCTCTAGTCCTATATAATAAAAGAGAAACATGCAAATGTTACTGTACCTTTGCTATGCTACCAGCCAATCAGGAGTGGGGGACATGGCCACGGCACAATGGGATGGGAGGTGTGGCTGTGGCACGAGGGATGGGAGGCCAATGAGGAGTGGGTGCAAAATATGGAACACTTCACAAATTTGCATGTCATCTCTGTATAATTCCAATTTTAGCATATGTACTACCAAAGTGAGCATGTTACAAGTTCCACACACATGGTGTTTAAGGGCCAGTGAGATCCCTCCTTTTCAGTTATGGTGACTGAGTCATGTCCTTTCGTGGTGACCTCAGGACGATTAGCGGAATTTGATGCCATGGGATCCCCTCATGAAGCTCGCATGTTGGTTGCTGATAGTTAGGCTGCGACTGAGCTGTGGGGTTTACCTGTCACATGGGACATGCAAATGAGCGCCCAGGGCACCTTGGGTAATGAGCGCGAGGCAGGGCTGTGACTTGTCAGGCCCAGGTACTGGGTTGGAGGAGCAGGCAGGTGGCGGCGAGCATGGACCACACCTCTGCTCATGGCATTTTTGAGGGCCTAGTGAGCGGGAGAAGCTCGGACCTTGAGGCGTCCGGGGTTTGGGGAAGGCTAGGCCATGACAACACCATACTTTCAAAGCAAGTTGTTTCCCACTTAAATATCCTTGGATGAGTATCTTTAAAAAAGAACTAAATATTCAGCCATTGTCACACCTTGAAAAGTTAAGGTAATTCCTTAATATCACCTATATCCACTGTACGTTCAAATGTCTTTGTTTCAAAGATTCCTTTTACTGTTGGTTTGCCAAGGATCCAAGCGAAGTTCTGTTGACCATGTTGTATTTCGTTACTTGGTCTTTAGGTCTCTCTTATTCTCTATCATCACCCCTCCCCATTCCTCTTGCGGCCATAGTGGGGAAACTGGATATTTGCCCTGTGGAGCATCACAATTCTTGCATTTGGCCCACTTTTTACTGATAATGTTGTTTAACTTCTCTGTCTTACATGCTCCTTGGAAAGTCATAGATCCAGATGTCCAGTGAGCCTGTGGTCATTGCATCCCAGTGTGATGGCAGCGGGGTCCTGCTGAACCAGTGGGCTCTGGGGGGGGAGGGGCGGGTGTTCATGCACTGGACCCTTCATTATAAAGTCTGGAGCAACAAACCTGAGTGACCTCAATAACTTTCAATTTCAAGAGGGAAAGAGGGAGCTGGAAAAGTACAAGCACTGCACTTTGGCAGAGGCATGGGAAGAGGCACCTAAGGGGTCCTGGGTCTGTGGTGGAGCATCTCTGGGCATAGCAAGGAAGGTGGGAGAATGGGAGCCGAGGAGCTAGGGAGGCACTGTGTAAGTAACAGGGCCCTCCAAAGGGCAGCCTTTTCGGGTAGAGGCGGACACACAGCCCAAAGGTCCAGAAGGCGAGAGACTCCTGCACCCTCCTCTCTAGTCCCACCGATCTCTGTGGTCAAGGTTGGGCACACCCAGTTCTGGGGGGCTGAGTGCTCTGCATCTGGTGCCTGCACCCCCAGTGTTGGGGGGCAATTGGGGCCATGCAGGCTGGCAGAAGGGACCAGTTGGGGCAATCAGGCCAGCAAGCAGAGTGGTTAGGTGTTATCAAGCAGTCAGGCAGGTGAGTGGTTAGGAGCGAATTGCGAGGGGGTTGTTCATGTGCCAGTTTAGGCCCAATCCCACAGGGGTCTCAGATTGGAAAGGATGCAGGCCGGACTGAGAGAAAACCTTCCCTCTCACCCCCTGCATGCACGAATTTTGTGCACTGAGCCACTAGTATATATATAAAAACCTAAGTGACTGGTTGACTGGTTGCTATGATGTGCACTGATCACCAGGGGGCAATGCAGGAGCTTCCTTTTGATGGTCAGTGCACTCCCACAGCCAACCACCCACGGCCAGCCAACCTCATGTGGTCCCTCCCCCCAGATGGGACTGGGCTAGATGGCCCCAATTAGTCCCACTTGCTAGCCAGGCCAAGGGACCCCTAACCATGCATGAATTCATGCACTGGGTCTCTAGTCTAAAATATGTATGCACCTAATAAGAGAGTTCAGAATATATAACACCAGAATTGATAAAAAAGGGAAAAGAGATAAATCCATAAATTATAGGCTGAGATTCAATTTAACTCTCAATAATGGATAGAAATATGTAAACAGAAAAATCAGTAAAAATATAGACAACTTAAAGATCACAGTCAGCCATTAGTGTAATAGATATTTAAACAACACTCAACCTAAACATAGCAATACACACATTTTGTTCAAGTATATGTAAAACTTTCATTAGGGCAGACAATATCATGGGACATGATACATTACTCAAATTTGAAAGAATGAATTAACTTAAAAATAGTTATGTGCTTTTCTAAGAATAATAAACTTGAAAGCAATTAAGTTGACAGAAAATACCCAGAGATTCATAAATTAAATGATATACTTCAAGATATGTGAGATAAAAAACAAAATGTTAGCAAATATTTTGAACTAAAAAGATAATGAAAGCACATCATATTAAATTTGTGGAATGCAGCTAAGGTAGTAATAGGAGGGAAATTCATAGTATTAAATACTTATAATAGAAATGAAAATTATTTCAAAACAATGATCTAAAATTCAACTAAAAGAAACCTTAACAAAGGTTTTAAACTCAAGAAAATTAAGAGAAAAAAATACAAATTAGAATGAAAATAAATGAAGAAAACAATTGAGAAAAAAATTAATATAACCAAAAATTGGTTCCTGGTTAATAGGATTAGGAAACTTCCAATATCAGTGATAAGAGAAAATATCAGAATGAAAGAGGAAACAACACTACTGATACCACAGATATCAAGAGGATAAAAGGAAATACTTTGAACAATTTTCTGACAGTAAATTTAAGTACATAGATGGAATAAAGAAACTCCTTGAATGATATGACCACCAAAGTTTACTCAAGCAGAAATAGTTAACCTGATTAGCCTGATATGTACATTTAAAATTTAAATTATTTAAAACTTGCAACACACACACAAATTTATCAGACCAGATGAAAACACTGTTAAATTTTCTAAATATTTAAGGAAATAAGGGGACCAATTCTACACAGTCTTTCGAAAAATAGATGAGGGAGAGCTTTTCACCTCATTTTATGAGGCCAGCATAACCATGCCCAAACCCGTCAAAGACATAATAAAATTAAAGCATAATATCACTGAAAGAATTAAGTGTAAAAGTTTCTTAGAAAATAATAAACTACTTTTTTTTTGGGGGGGGGGGAAGGATAATAGTAAGAGATTAACCAAAGGACTTGTAATCATGCATATAAGCATAATCAATGGACACAGACACCAGGGGAGTGAGGATGTGAGTAGTGGGTGGGTAATGGGGGAATAAGGACACATATGCAATACCTCAATCAATAAAAAAATAAAAAAAATACTTTCAAAAGACGTATGTAAGTGTGATTTATCCGAAAAGTACAAGATTGATTTAACCTTTAAAAATCTAATAATGTAGTTCAGCATATTAACAAATTAAAGAAAAACCATATGATCATATTAGTAGATGTAAAAATAATGTTTAACAAAATGCAATCTCATTCATGATGAATTCTCAGTATCCTAGGAATAGAAGGAATTTCACTCTGACAAATATCAACTACAAACACCTACAGCTAATAGTATATTCAATGGTATGAGAAAGACTCCTTCTAAAAATCAAGGCCAAGGCAAGTATATCTAAACTCATCCTTTGTACTCAACATTATACTGGAGATCCTCACATGAGCAATAAAGCCAAATAATAATAATAATGATGATAATAATAATAAAACACTAAAGGAAGAAAGAAGCAAAATTGGCTTTATTCAAAGTCAGAGTTTCTCATAGAAATTCCCATGGTCCCCACAAAAAGATATTAGCTCTACTAAGTGAATGTTTGCAAGATATAAGGTTAATATACAATTCAATTGTATTTCTATAAACTAGAAATAATTAAAATTAAATATTGTATCATTTATAATGTCAAAACTAACATTTATGGCTACAGATAAAATATACACATAAATTTATACAGAATATTATATTAGCAAGTAAAAGTAAGGAAGACCTAAATAAATGGAGAAATACAGCATGATAATGAATTGAAAGGCTCTACAGTGCTCAGATTTCAAATCTCCCCAAATTGATATACAGATTCACCAAAATACTACCTGAAATCCCAACTTTCTCAGTACTTGTACATAATAATGGTCTTATATTCAGAATATGAGAAATTCTTACAATTAAAACTTTTAAAGTCCAATAATCAGAAAAAATTTTGAATAGACATTTTATCAAATAATATATACTAATAGCAAATAAGCCCTCCCTTCATACATTGAAGACCTAACACACCTCCCCCCATCTCAGAATGTGAATATAACTTTAATTATCTTTAGAGATAGTTAAGTTACAATGAGGTCACTTAGGGGCCCCTAACCAATTTGACTGGTATCCGTATACAGAAAGAAAATAAAAATATAGGCATACAAAGTGGAAGACCATTTGAAGATACTCAAAGAAAACAGCCATCTACAAGCCAACAAGAGTCTTCTGAAGAAGCTAATCCTGTCAGCATCTTAATCTTAGACTTTAAGCCTCCAATATGAAAAAATACATTTATACTATTTAAGCCACCTGGTTTGTGATTACTTTTTTATGGCAGCCCTAGAAAACAAATATATAGATGCATATGTTCAGTATCACCAGTTATAGGATAAATGCAAATTAAAATATACTATAATTGTCAAAATTAAAATGATTGTCAATATAAAACATAGACAAGGATGTGGAGCAACTATAATTTTTATACATTGCTTCTGGGAATGGAAAACAGTACAACTACTTTGGAAAATAGTTTGGCAATTTCTTATCAAGTTAAATATATACTCACATAAACCCAGAAATTCTTCTCTCAGACATATACATGAGAGATATTAAAACATATGTTTACTGAAAGAGTTGTATTTAACTATTCAGAGCAAATTAATTGATTATGGCATCCAAATGAAAAAATCAACACAAAAACAAAATGTTCAACTAGTAAATGGGCAAATTAGAGTTTAATCTATATAACTAGAGGCCCACTGCACAAAATTCATGCATGGGGAGGTGTGTTGTTCAGTCCAGCCTGCATCCTCTCACAATCCAGGACTGCTGACTCCCAACTGCTTGCCTGCCTGCCTTTCCGATTTCCCCTAACCATTTTTGCCTGTCAGCTTGACCATCCCCTAACTACTCCCCTGACAGCCTGAATGCCCCTAACTGCCTTCCCCTACAGGCCTGGTCACCCCTAACCACCCTCCCCTGCAGACTTGGACCTTCCCAACTGCCCTCCACTGCAGGCCTGGTCCTCCCTAACTGCCCTCCCCTGTAGGCTTGGTCCCCCTGAACTGCTCTCACCTGTAGGATTTGGTCTCCCACAACTGCCCTCCCCTGTATCCTGGTCATCTCTAACTGTCTGCCCCCTGCTGGCCTGGTTGGCCTCAACTGCCCCCCTGCAGCCTGGTCACCCTATGCAGCCTGCTGTTTGGTTGTTACTGTTACTGTGATGGCATCCTGGACAATTTGCATATTTCTCTATTATTAGTATAGATTATTAATCATCAATTAAAAAGAAAAACACTCCTGATACATACAACTTATGGATGAATCCCCAAACCATTATCCTAAGTGAAAGAAGCCAGGCCAAGGCTCTACATTGTATTTTTCCATTTATGTGAAATTCTAGAGAATGCAAGACTATTGTGACAAAGTAGATCAGTGGTTGCTAGAAAGTAGGGGTGGATAAGATTCTGACTATGAAAGGACACAAGAGGATCTTTGGTTTGATGAAAATTACCTACAAAATAATGTTTTGACAGTGATTACATAACAGTATACTTTTTGTCAAACCTCAAATCATGCAATTAATTGATGAATTTTTATATGTAAATTATTCTCAGTAAATAACCTTAAAAAAGAATTAGGATGTACAACGTATTTTAATGGTATGGCAAAACATTTATACAATGCTAAGAAAAGAAAGCAAGATATTAACTATGTAAAAATTCATTGAAAATTATAAATGATAAAACATGAACTATATTTGCCTTTTAGTTGGAATTTTTAGTTCATTTATTTTGGTTTGTTTTCAGTAATTCCCAAAATTTCATGGTAGATATGTAGTTCTTTCATTCAAAAGATTTATATTTGTCCTTTTTTAACTTTTTAAAAAAATATATATTTTATTGATTTCTTACAGAGCAGAAGGGAGAGGGATAGAAAGTCAGAAACGTCGATGAGAGAGATACATCAATCAGCTGCCTCTTGCACGCCCCCTACTGGGGATGTGCCCGCAGCCAAGGTACATGCCCTTGCTGGAATCGAACCTGGGACCCTTCAGTCCACAGTCCGACTGCTCTATCCACTGAGCCAAACCGGTCTTGGCTGTCCTTTTTCAACTTTCAAGAGCCACCTAAAGTAACAGAGTGACGATAGTATGGAAATAAAGACTACAGCTATCACCAGCTCCAGAATAAACATGTAGCTGAATTTCATGTGTTGGTATAGAATCCAAGAGCAACAGTAAAAGGCTGTCAGCATCCTGCCATCATGCTGACCTAGGTGCTCTGCTTTATTGCTTCTACAGTATTTACTGCTGCAGCCAGCTCCTCACCTCACCCTCCATGCTATATATATACTTTTTTTTCTCCATCTCAAGAGTTTTACAAACTCTTGGCTTCTGTGTCTCCTTGATATCTTCATGTTGCCATCTGTGTGCTCCTCATATCTCAATAATATTTTGAGAACAGGAATCAGACAGTCCCGGCTAATTATCATTTGTGGCAATTCTAAACTGTAATCTAAACTGTATTGCTACTTCCCTCAGAGACTAATTCCTCCCCCTTGAGTGGTACTGTAACTAGCAACTTGCATCTAACAAATAGTGTGGCAGATGTGGTGATGTCTGCTTCTGCAACCAGGTTTTTAAAGGCATTGTAGCTTTCTTATTGTTGTACTCCTCTTGCATCACTTCCTTTGAGGAAAGAAAGCCAGCCACCATATCATGATATTACTCCAACTAGGGGCCCGGTGCACAAAATTTGTGCATGGGGGGTGGGTGATCCCTTAGCCCAACCTGCCCCCTCAATGGGGCTGATGGCTGGCTCTGCCCTAGCCACCTCGGCCCTGCCCCCCCCCCAGCCCTGGCCTTAGCCCTGGCCACTGGTGACTGCCCAGCAACCACTAGGCCCCCAGGGCCTCATGCTTGCCAGACACCTCGGCCCCCTCTCCCCCAGCCCAGGCCTTAGCCCCGGCAGCGACTGCCCAGTCCTGGAGACACCCCGCACTGGTGGCGGCCTTGTGCCGCTGCTTGGCTGCCACTCGCTTGGCCCTGCCCCCCATGCCTTAGCTGCCCCACCCCTCACCTCACTTGCACAACAGCCCCGCCCACCCACCTCGGATGTGCCCTCCCTCCCCCCCCCCCCCCGCCTTGCATACTCGCTGGCTGCCTTTACTCTGGCTGCTGGTGAACGCCAGGCCCGGTCTTCCCCTCCATGCTTGCTGGCCACCTCACACACACCTGGGCCCCGCCCCCCCACCTCGTGTGCTCACTGGGTGCCTTGGCCCCAACCCGGCTGATGGGCTGGTGGGCATGGCTGGTGGGCATAAGGAAGGTACGGTCAAATTTGCATATTACTCTTTTATTAGATAGGATAGCTCTGTGGAGAGGTCAATGTGCAGAGAACTAAATCTACCCATTCATAGCCAGTGAGGGGCAGAGGCTTCCTGTCAATGGCCATGTGAGTGAGCTGTCTCTGAAATGGATGTTGCAGACCCTGTCAAAGCTCAGATTATGCAGGTCCAACACCATCTTGACCAAAACCTCAGACCAGTTAAGCTATACCTGAATTCCCAACCTCCAAATAGTATAAGATAACAAATATGCAATGTTTGAAGGCAGAAAGTGTTGTGTAAATTTGTTATGCAGCAATACTGTTCCTATGTAAGGGGAGTTTTATCCTAAGCTTCCTACAGATTGTTTAGGGCGCTCAGCCATAAAAAAACAACCCAAGAGTATTCTCTCAGCAAGCACTCTGTGTTTGGAAATTTACCTCAGAGTGGAGATATAGATGAGAAAAATTGAGAATGATACCTCAGTGGTGCTATGCAATGAGAGAGAGAGAGAGAAAGAGAGAGAGAGAGAGAGAGAGAGAGAGAGAGAGAGAGAGAGAGAGAGAGAGAGAGAGAGAGGCCATCCTTAAGATAATTTCCTACTACCTTAAAAATATCAGAAATAATTATCTTCTACACAAACAGGGCTCCAAATGAAGAACAATTCATTAATAAGGAATTTCAAAGAAGCCCAGCACAGGGTTCTTTAGAGTTGATTTTTAAGACATTTCTTTGGATTTCTACTTTTGCCACTGTTAGCACTATAAACCGAAATCAGTTTTATAGAATCTCTTTTGTGTAGTAATTTTTAATCTAATTTTGGTCAAGGACACCTTTGAGATTTAGAATCTTTCTCCTGATAAATAGAGACTGCCATAGTGAGTTTACAAATTCCCTGCTTCTTTTGGAAAATATTCCCTACCTGGCAATTGTGTCTAGTTAAACTTGAGTAATTCCAGTAGTTAGAGAGCAAGTAACTCGTGGTTTTTTGATGTTTTAGAAATATAAAGATTCTGACTTACATGGTTTAATACTTACTTACTACCTCACTGCATATATTAACCAGTTTTAGAAATGAAGTTTTTCTTTTTTCAGTGTTCTCTATTCCCAAGGAAGCTGAGACTCCAAATTCTAAGACATGTGTAGAGAATTCCCATTCCTATTACAACTTATTTATATCACCTGCCACAACACACCTAGTTGTTTGGTATAATGTATAAATCATTGGTGTTAATCAATATTAACTTGTTTTTGCTGGGGTTCTTGTTCCAGCATTAAGAAGTGTTCAGCAATCTGGAGAAAGGCTGTGTGTAACCGAAGTAAGTATCCAGAAATGAAAGATAATTTTGAAATGCATTGTAGGTCAGAGGAGCCTACCTACAGGAGCTAAATTCTCTGTGTCTTAGGACCCCTTGCTTTTTATTAACACAATTTGTCCTAAGGCAAGGTAGAGATATACACTTCAAAGGCCAGGGTTAGTCTGCAGAGTCCATTGTCAGATTGAGGAATAGCCTACAGCTGTTCAGGCGATTGGCCAGTAGGAGGTAATAACATATTGATTAAGATTACCCTGAGCTGTCTGGCAGTAAACAATCATCCTTTTCAGGTTTGGGGAAATGCCTTTAGATATTCCAAACAGGTGATAACATATGTGACTCAGCCCTTGTTAAATCCCCAAGTTCCATCAACCTTTTGATGAAACTTGCAATTATGACATGCTGGAATTGGGTTCTGGCAATGTTGGTACTCAGGGGGTGAGACTGGATTTAAAGGAAACCCTCATGATCAGCTCACTACCTTGTTTCTGTGCATTCAACTTTCTGTTTAATTAACCTCTTTTTACTGGAGTAACAGAGAAGTAACCCAAAATGAAAGGATACATTGATCACAATCAGCAGCATCATTTTCCCAGACAATCCCAGTTTGTCTCTTATAGAGTAACCTACTGAGATCACAGGAGCCCTCAGGCAACCTCTGATTTTATTGTATTAAACTGGTGGTATCATCCTTCCCAACACTCCTCGCTCAGTAGAACTACAAATAGCCACAGTAATTTTTTTCTATAGGTTAACCTCTTTACAGATAAATAATCCCTGAGAATAAAGGATCCTGAGAATAGAGTGCATATGAAATGAATGTATTAGAGGCTTAAGCTGGATCAATACCTAAGAATGAAAGAATGAAAATTGAGGTACTAAAATACCTCTGCTTAGAACAACCAGGCAGCAGGAATCACCTCAGCAGTCTTGCCCCTCGCTTTTGGATCCAGAAAAAATATTCCTAAGAATCCATAAGTTGCTTACAAAAGAAAGCAAAGAAAATGCTTCCCTACTTACTAAATGTTGCTACTAGCTTGGATTCCAGTGGAGCTATTCTGGATGGTTCATTGTTTGGTTGTCAATACAGGTTTCAGAGTAATTTCACCTTCAAGTACAAACTAAGAAGAATATTGTGATATTAAAGAGCAGCTGACTGCAGCAAGTTGGGCAAAATAAACTCTTTCATACAATATATATTCTTATGGCTTAAAAATATATTTTAAAGTTCCCATTCCAGTGAAAGTTGCCTTATTTCTTTATATTTAGTACATAAAACAAAAGGAAAGCTCTCACATAGACAGTTGACAAATGCTACTAAAGTGGGAACATAAAAAAACTGAACAGCACCTCCCACCCTCTGCACAACCACAATTCCATGCTCTCCTCTTCAGGTGGAAAGAAGAAGAAAAAAAAAGAGGAAAGAAAGGATGGGTCTAGTTATCATAAGTTAAGGATTACCACACTTAGCACATACTTAAATAATTACAATTGTTTAGCTACTTGATAATGTACAATCATATTCTCTTCTCCTAAAAGACTTTTGCCTACAATTGTATTTATTTCTTGTTAAGGTGAAATATCACTTGTCTTGAAACAGATGTGAAATTATCCTTATTAGGTACTTTTCTTTGACGTTGGTATTTTAACACTGTGATTAAACCAGATGGAAGACAATTTTTTTTCTTTCTTAAACCACCACTCCAAAAAAAAAAAAACACAAAAAAAAAACCACAGGAGGGATGGGGGAGGAAAATATAACACACAGGCCTAACCAGGTACTTTCAGATTCTAGTTGCCGTAACAACTTGAGTCAGCTTCCATCATTAAATCATCTTTTGATCACACTTATTTGTGTGATTTTTTTTGGTGTGTGAAACAAGTAAAGGATTCATTTATTTCACTTAATTATTTTCTATTGAAGAAATCCTCTGTTTGAAGACAGCTCATCATCTATTTCATTAAACAAAAGCAGAAGAGGACTATAAACTCCCCTATCAAAACTATAAAGTACAAGAGCTCCCCAAAGGAAGCTTGGCAGTATTATATTGCACTTTCACAGACTTTTAATGTATATTTAAAGGGTATTTTGTTTCCATGAAAATTAAATATTTCTGGTGATTTTACAACATGAGAATTATCCATATATATATATTTCTGTTTCAATAGGCCAATTCAAAAATTGCTTATGATAACACCACCCAAACATATTGCACTAAAATTCTTTCCTTCTGGCCTCTTTTGTCTATTGTTTAATCTCAGGGTCTGAACACATCTGGAAAACTGAAGTCAGTGGGAAGTGTGAGAAGCTGGTATCTTGCTTCCTAGCAACAGCACTTGGGGGAAAATAGGCTCATTTGTTAAGGGACCCCAAAGCAGGAAATCAGGGGGCCCTGGGAATGATAATAGCATATGCAAGGTGCAAAACATAAGTTAACATTTACCTTTCCAAAATGGAACACTCAATGTCTCTGTGAACATTGATGCCTGAACTGAAAAGAAGTTGTAGAAAGAGCCACAGTGGCTCAGTGTAGCTAACATCTCATGCTTCTGTGACGGAGAGTCAAATTGTGTGTGTGTGTGTGTGTGTGTGTGTGTGTGTGTGTGTGTGTGTCCAACTCTTTCATGGATTGTTACTTTTGTAAAATATCTTAAAAATAAAATATTTTTTAAAGTGAAATAACATAGCCACTAGAAAATACAAAGCCAAAATTTTAAATAATAGTCAACCAACCTACCTTTCTGATGAAATGCTTAAATGTTTCTAAACACCCTCAATTTCTGTGCAGACTTTTTAGGGAGCCAGAAACAGTGCCCAGGCCAGCATGAGGGTGCAGACCACTGCACTTAAAAACAGCTCTGGTTCAGAGCTGATTTCCTCCACATTTTGCGCTCCAGAATTACCTGGGGGTGAATTAAATCTCAGAGCCCCATGCTCAGAGCAAGGGGGCTAATTAGCATTCCTAAAACACCCACAGGTGCTGCCTTTGTGAGAGTAACAATACTAGAGAAGACTTGATGTGCTATGGCGTTATTGTTTAATGCTTTCACTGTGCGTATCGGTTCTACTACAGCATACAAATTGTGAGACCTGGTTGAAGGTAAGATTACCCAGGAGGAAAGACAGGCAGCCAAGGCTTAATTTTCTCTAGTAGCTTCTCCTCATTTAAACATAAAAAGTAACTATCATAGCTTAGATCACAACATTCTTCAAGATTTACATCATTCCACCAATTTTACCAGTTTGTCCTTTTTCTACACTCCTTGTCAATACAGAATGTGGGCTGCAGCTACAAGGAATTATGGGTAGGTGGATTCTGACTGTGCCAGAGTCCTCACAGTCTATTGCCCTCAGGCTCTAGTTCCCTGTGACTGGAGGGTATCTCTTCCCTTCACCTCAATTCTGCTCCCTTCCTTTTATTCATTCTTTCAACAAATGTTCTTAGCTACCTGATAGGATTTTTAGGTGATGTTTAAATAAGGTCATGTATTTAAAGGGCTGAGTAAGGAAAATAGCACATGCATAACACTTGGTGATGATGGTGATGTTGACAATGCTAATGGCAAGGAGAATAAGGTCATATGCAGACTAGAGTCTCTAACATTTGCTTTGTTACTACTGATTTTTAGGTCACCACAATCAGACTGTGAAGGTTCACTGTAGGAACTGCTGTTCATATAAACATTTCTGTCAGAGAGAGTTCATAGGATATAGTAATGTCTTCAGCAATGTTTGTGGACAGAATAATAAAAACCTGAAGGACTCCTGACACACA
This sequence comes from Antrozous pallidus, assembly GCA_027563665.1. Lineage (NCBI taxonomy): Eukaryota > Metazoa > Chordata > Mammalia > Chiroptera > Vespertilionidae > Antrozous > Antrozous pallidus. Next base: position 38,852,544 of record CM050519.1, on the reverse strand, counting down.
ACTATGCTTAACTCTATTTTTCGCTGTGCCATGTTATATCCTTTATATTTCCCCTTTTTCTAGCCTCTCTATTACAAAGAAAAAAAAACACACATCAAAAAACAAAAACAAAACAAAACAAAAAAACAAAACAAAAAAAGAAAAGACTCCCTTTCTCTCAATTTAAGTAATCCTTTGAAAAAGCAATTTATTTATTAATTTATATTATTTCGGACTTTTAAAAAAAGGCTAAGGATTCATCAGTCATGTAAATGGGAAGGGGCTGTGACAGTTGTGCAGGTGGGCCACTCAGATCTCCCCTCAAAAAAGAACTTGCCCGTCAGCTGCAATGGCACAATTTCACAATCCGCTTCAACTTGCAACTCAAGGCCACACTCCTCTAGAGCAGCTCCCACTCGAGGACTGAGACTAGGATTTTCCTCTAGAACTTCATCTGAGCTGGCTGGGACTTTCTTATCTGTTTCCTGGTGTGGGGCTCTTCTTCCCAAGCCTGTGCCCTTCCAGAGGTGTCTGATCAGCAATGCTGCCTGAAAGCTCTCTCTGCCCAATTCTGCATCGGCCGCCTCTCATCTTTCACCCGTATTACTTATTATTCCCTGTGTACAAGCATGCCTTGTTTCATTGCGCCTTGCTTTGTTGGGCTTCAGAGATGTTGCATTTTTTTACAAATTGAAGGCAAGATCCTCCACTAGCAAAAAAAAAGATTATAACTCACTTTATTGCCATACTCACTTTGTTATGGTGGTCTGGAAGCCAACCCTCCATATATGTGAGACATTCCTAGACTTCCAATGTTATCTCAGTGTTTTCTTCCTAATGGCATGGAAGCATAAAAATACAAAAATGATGCTTTTGGCTTTCTCAATGGGTTATTAAGCATTGAATGAAATGGGGGTCTAACTAAGGGAAAACTGGAACAAGATATATAGAGACCTGCTGAGCATTTCCTGCATTTATCTGAGAATAGGCACAGAGAGAGGAATTGTGTCTCCCACCTGCTGAAACACACTCCATGCCTTACCCCTCAGGGGGTTTATCATCACTGCCATTTGAATTGCTCTATTTCATATTAAGTTTTCTCCATCATGTATGTTCTTGATGCTTTCAGACTCTAGGACCCATATTCGCAAGCCACTCTTCACCTTGTTTGTATTCAGAGAAGCAACACAGCCTCTGTTGGTGTGTGAAGGCAATTCCAAGGGCCCTCTTGATTATTTAACAGTGAGAGCAGGAAGAAACAGCCACAGTATTTTTATATACAGACAAAAGTTGTAGCTATGTCAACATAGGAAAAGATACATTTATTCAAACACAAAATAATAAATTGTGAGGGAAGTTTGTATGCAATTAGTGGTTCTTAGACTCTTTTGGAGTCTTAGATAACTTTGAATATGACAAAAAGCTAGATGCAATCCCTAAATATAAGAAGCACTATGTCTATTATTAGCATGAAGAGCTTCAGGTATTTCATTCTATCACTTTAATCAGTGTTTTATTATTAATCATAAATACATACTAGGATGATATTTTGCTATATGAATTAATGTTTTTACTCATGGCCGTTAGTGTTTAATTCATGTAATCTTTGCAGTTTATGGAACAGTCCCTCAAGTGCTAGCTACAATGTGTTCTCCACCCTGATATTGACAAGGCACCTTCTAGATAGAAGCCAACACTTTATCCCTTCTCAAACGTTTGCAGGACCTTGGCTTCATGGTTCTCTGCTTGGGTCAAACCCACATTGAAGGACCCATTCCCTGTAATCTACCACAGTCACTGATGTGCCTCTCTGTGCAGAGTCTCAGTGATTTGTGTCACAATATCCTGGAAATTCGCAGGCCCCTTTAAGAAGCTGAGGAAAGCTATAGACCTTTTAAAAATGTATATCATGCAATATTTTGTATACGATATCAGACCTTCCAAAGCCCATCCATGGACATTCTAAGAGGCTATGACCCTGCTGTAGATTGTGAAAATCATTGCTTTTTTTTTTTTCCCTATGGCATTCAGCTAATTGAAGCAGACTCAGCCGGAGAGCATATGGGAGCAGTCAAACGTGCCCTGAAGGCACAGTCACCAAGTTCTGCCTTCCTGAATGATGAATGTTTAGACATTATTCATTCGGGGAGAGACAGGTCTCCAGTTTCTCTTCCCAAATGTGAAAGAACAGAAGCAAACTCTCTAAGTGTGGATCTCAAGATCAGTGACAGAACTGCGATTATGGCAGCAGAACAATCCCTCAGGGTATACCCTCTCTTCAGTGAGAAGGCAGAACTTAATGCACTTTGAGAATGACCATTTTAAATATGACACGACTTCTATAAGGGGCTTCAATCCAGACAAGAACACAAACGCAAGCCCTGGCTGGGCAGCTCGGTTGGTTAAAGCATTGTCCTCATTCACAAAGGTTTCAGGTTGATTCCTGGTCAGGGCACAGATAAGAATCAACCAATGAACGCATAAATAAGTGGGACAAGAAATCTTTCTCTATCTCCCTCTGTAATGAATAAAAGTAAAATACATTTTTTTAAAGAAAGAGCACAAATGCCAGTGGATTAACAGTGGTCACGCCACATCAGTTTCTTCACCTTTAAAATGAAGGATGTTCCAGACCAATCTATGCAACAGAATTGTTTTAAAAATGTAAATTAAACAGTTAAACAAGACAGTGAATATGACAGTTAAATTTGTCAGTGCTAAAGGCATTTGTTTAAAATTATGTTTGATGGAGTGATGCCTGCAGGGTCTCTGAGAGCACAGGACTCCCTGTGTCCAATCCAGGCTTCCTTCAGAATAGCTCCCTTCCACTCTTGTCTATGGGGGTCTGTGGAGAATGGACCCCCACTGTTTTCAATTTGTATGTTAAAGATGAGGTTAAAAGCTGGGAGCTACCAAATGAATACCAGTCATGAGATAAAATATCCCTGGCTCATGAATCTTCCCAATTAAAAAAAAAAACCTTGTTTGATTAACTATATAGATCTATATATGTGAACGTATGCACACATATGTATTTACTAGATAGATGATAGGTATATTGACTTCACAGAGGATTTTCAGGAATGAATCTATAAAGGAAACAGGGTAGGCTGGAGTTTCTCAGGAGAGGGCAAACTATCAAAGCAGCAGTAAAAATAAAAAGCATCAGATGAGCTGGGTTTGAATCCTGACACTGACCTTTAGCACCAGCATGACTGAACAAACTGTTTTCTGTGTTTGTGTCCAGTTTCCTCAAGTGTGAGCTATTAAAATTGATACTTGCCTTGTTATGAAAACTAAATGAAAAATTTAAATGCCTCGTAGTCTCATGAGAGACCTTATAAGATCACTGCTAGGGTAACTTTGATTCCCTGGGATACCACTCTACTTCCTTTTTTAATTTTTATTTTTTGTAACAAGAATTATGTGTAGACATTTATATCTCCCATTTTGCTCCACCTTCCAGAAAATTCAGAGCCCATTGTGAAGCCCAATAGCAACAACTCGGTTGACCTGTTTAGTCTGCAAATTTGTATTCTTCCTTTGGCTACTGTTAAATTTCCATTTTAGTAAAATTTTCCTTAATCTCCATTATCAATTTAATTACCTTTTAACATGGACTGTCTTCTTAGCTGTTCCCAACCCTTTGTGGAGCCAAGCAGTAGAAGTAGAGAGAAAGAGAAGGGAGGAGGGCAGGGGAGAATGGATCTAACTTCCCCCCACTCCATACACAGCCCAAAAAGCATTTGTCAAAAGAACAGTATAGTATGATTAATCTGGTTGTCCATAGCTTCTGGGAACTACTGCATTGATGTGTCTAATTGATGGCACTTTATATCTGTCAGCACCTTCCCTTTCCCAAGATGCTGAGCCCATAATATAAGTGTATCACTGGTAACAGAGTCCATTATGGCTAATCTTTTCTGGCACTTTCTGGAAGGTACCAGTGAGGACTGAGAAGAACATAGTCTTTCTCCTTTTTTCTTTCTCTATTATCACAGTTTGGGTTATTAATTTAATACATTGGAATCTTGCTATAACAACCAATCTTTGCAACCAGCTACATAATTTATTTATGTACCTAGAAATATTCCTGTAAAACATCTATATTCTATAGATGGGATAGATAAATGGTAAGTAATGGCAGAAAGAAAAATACTTTAGGCCTCAGAGGAATCTAATAATTCAAACTTACTACAGACAGCCTGAAGATAGTTAACATATATAGTAGTGATTGTATCAAGATTTAGTACTGTGGGGAAAAATTGCATAAAAACCAACATTTTGCTATCAAAAGGGTTTGAGAAAGAGACAAAATCCAAGAAACAGCTCTAGCCAGTTTTGCTCAGTGAATAGATAGTTGGCCCGGAGACTGAAGAGTCCCAGGTTTTATTCCATTCAAGGGCACATACCTAGGTTGCAGGCTCGATCCCCTGCATGGTCCCTGACTCCAGTCCAGGTGCATCAAGAGGCAGCCAACGGATGTGTCTCTCTCACATCAATATTTCTTTCTCTGTCTCTTCCCATTCCTTCTCTCTAAAAATCAATGGAAAAATATCCTCAGGTAGGAATTTAAAAAAATAGAATAAAATGCAAGAAACAGCAGTCTTGTTCATATAAAATTTTATATGGATAGTAGTGGCCTGGTGCACGAAATTCATGCACATGGGAAGGGGGTGGTTGTCTCTCAGGCCAGCCTGCATCCTTTCCAATCTGAAACCCCTGTGGGATCGGGCCTAAACTGGCAGTCGAACAACCCCCTCACAATCTGGGACTGCTGGCTCCTAACCACTCATCTGCCTGACTGCTTGATCATCTCTGACCACTTCGCCTGTTGGCCTGATTGCCCCATTTGGTCCCCTCTGCCAGCCTGCTCAGCCTCAATGCCCCCCCCCTCTCAGCCTGATCACCCTCAACTGCCCTCCCCTCCTGGCCTGATCACTCCTAACTGCCTCTGCCTCAGCTGTGGCTGGGGCTGCGATTGGGACCCTCACTGTGGGAGGTGGGAGGCTGAGCTAGAGCTCCTTCTGCAGCTGGGACTGCAATCTGGACCCGCGCCACCTGCAGTGAGGTGCTGGCCATGGCCCAGGCCTCCCCATGGGAGGCTGGGGACCTGGCCGGAGCCCCTGCTATGGCTGGGGCTGTGATTGGGACATGCACTGCCCACAGCGCTGCCATGGCTGGCTAGCGGGGAGGTGGCCCACCCACCATCTTGCTTGGGGTTAATTTGCATATTGCTCCTATTGGCTGGTAGTGTAGTGAAGGTATGGTCAATTTGCATGTTTCTCTTTTATATAGATAGGATTTTTACATAGGTTATTCAACTATTGCTATGACTTCCAAATTTACAGCTTTGTCCTTATTTTTTTAAAAATATATTTTATTGATTTTTTACAGAGCAGAAGGGAGAGGGATAGAAAGCCAGAAACATCATCAGAGAGAAACATCAATCAGCTGCCTCTTGCACACCCCCTACTGGGGATGTGTCTGCAGCCAGGGTACATGCCCTTGACCAGAATCGAACCTGGGACCATTCAGTCTGCAGGCCGGTACTCTATCCACTGAGCCAAACCGGTTTCGGCTTGTCCTTATTTTTTATCTTGAACCTCAAACTCAGCATTTTAGGAATACTTCACCTGGGATGTCCTACAGCATGCCAAATTTAATTTGTTAGAAAATGGACTCCTCCTTCCTGTTCAACTGCTTCACTAGATAATTCATGTTCACAAATGACTCTTCCATCCCTTGCCTGTTTGCTCTCAGAGAATCCACATGGCTGCCCGGCAGACTTGGATTCAGAGAAGAAGCCAATAGGATGGGTAGAATGGGGTGAAGTTATGGTCCACACCCTACATCTCCCAGATGGTTGTTCTCGTTCCCTTCTTTGTGCTCTTGATACTTCTGTCCAGGCCTCTGTTATAGAAAGTAGCTCATTGCTGTGTGGCTATCAGATTCATGCCTTTTCTCTTTGAGGTTTGAGCTCCAAGGATAGAGAAAATGTCCTGCTGCTTTAATGTAGTCAGTTTCCTAGAGTTTCTGAATGAACTCATAATTCATCTTGAAATATTTATTGAGTACCTACTCTGCACTAAGGGCTGGAAATATAATTGTGAATATGACAGACTTTGTCCCCACCCTCAAGCAGCTAGGAACATAGACCAGAAGGGCAAAATGCTGTTATAGTGTAATTTCAGATGCTATAAAAGCACATGGGAGGATACTTAATCTCCAGGACGAAAAGGTAGAAAACATAGTTTGGACCAGAATGGGGCAAGCTAGGTGCTTATACCACAAAATTTAAGACGGCACTCATTCTTTTGGAGTTGTGCAAGTGTAGGATCAGGACCTGATAGTAAATGCCTCCTTAAAATTTGCTTCCTTGGAGTTTCCCTCTAGTTCTGACACTGATGGAAAACTTATACTGTCTATATATATGAAGTCATTTACAAAAGTATCTCTAGGCAGGTTGGTAGAGCCTTAGAGACCAGGATCCTCTCTAATAGGAAAGTAATTATTTTAGAGGACCTGGCAGACTCCCTTTTATTAAAGGAGGTGCTCAAGAGATTAAGCAAAATCAGTTTAGATAGGTTAATAAGTACAACAAATACAAATATAGGAATAATAAAAATCTGAGAAAAAATGTGCTTATATAGTGCTAGTAATGGTATATGTGTTAAGTAGAGATGTCACAGTGTAATAGTTAGAGCAATAGCCGCCAGTGTTTCACCCTTTACCAGCTATGTGGCCATGGGAAATTATGTGCAGTATTGCATCTATAACTCAATTTCTTATCTGGATAATGGAAATAATAATAACACTACTTCCAAGGGTTGGTGTGCCCATTAAATGAGCTGATATATGTAAGGAGCTGAGAACAGTGCCCGGCACTTTGCAAACACTCAGTGAATGCTAACTAATGTATTATTCTTTAATTCCTCAAACTCTTTGTAGCAGAGACACCTGGAATATATATGCACTTAATATGCACTTCCCATCATGAAGAGAATGATGGGTTGAATACTAAAACTATTTGATTTGAAATTGGAGAGAATCTTAAGAATTAGCTGAGATAGTTGCACAACTGCTTTCAGGACATCCTGGACAGACACTTAAAACTAGCATGTTCTTAATGAAAGCATCCCCTTTTTTCCTTCCATCCTCAAACTGAATGTTCCTATCATAATTAATGGCAATAAAATATATTCATTCTTAATCACATCACCCAGTTTATCTCTGATTTCCAAAAGGTATCATTGTGTGTGTGTTTAATAATTTGCTCCCTCACCTAAAATGTAAATTCCCATGAGGGCGTTGGTTGGTCTCTTGTGTGGATGGCTATATTTCCACTACCTCATAGAGTGCCTGACACACAGCAGGCACTTAGCTATTTTTGAACAAATGAATGAATGAGTGGATGAATTCTCAAGTCTTCTCCATCCTTTCCTCTTACTCTCCAATTGATATGAAGTCTGTCAATTCAGTCTCCTGAATATCTTATGTACACAGTGTTCTGTCCACACTGCCACTGTTCTATCTTGAGCATCACCATCTCCACCTGGAATCCTGACATGGCATCTGACCTGCTCACCTCCTGTCAGTGTTCTGTTCCCCCAGAACAGAATTCTTAGCCCCTCAGGGTGCTCTTACTGAAATGGAAGTGAATTGTATTGCTCTGCTGCTTAATATGCACTTCCCATTATGGCATATAATGCTAAGGTTTTGAGTGAGATGGCATACTTTATCATCTAAATTCACTATTTTAAAGACTTCATCATATAGAACAATAAAAAATAAAATCTTTTAAAGACAACTTGTTCTCTCTACTTCCTCTAAGGTTATGCATTTGGGAAGTCTTTATAAAAATCTGCTTCTTGCTTCCTTCAGACCCTTTTTCTATGCTTGATTTCCTTTTTTGGGGGGTTCAGTTTCAGCTTTTCAATTTAATTACAGTTGCTATACAATATTATATTACTCTCAGTTGTACAATATAGTGATTCAATATTCATATATCTTACAGTGTCATCACCACATGAATTCTAGTAACCAGTTGTCACTGTGCAAACTTATCACAATATTATGCATTATATTCTCCTTTACATTTTTCACCCATTTCACCCCTCCCCCAATTAATTTTTCAAATATATTTTCTGCCCCATGCTCTCTTCTTCTGAAATTCCTACATGCAAATGTTAGAGCACTTGATGCTATCCCTGAGGTCCCCTATAATATCTGCATTTTTCAGAATTCCTTTTTTATTTGGCTGTTTTTAGTGGCTGGTGTCCACTACTCTGTCTTACAGGTCTCATATCCATTATTTTATGTTAACTAACCTGCTGCCTATTCCTTCTAATACAGTCTTCCTTTCAGCTATTGTATTCTTTATCTCTGATTGGCTCTAACTCATAGCAGTAGGACTCTACTGACATGGCATCTGACCTGCTCACCTCCTGTCAGTGTTCCATTCCCCCGGAACAGAATTCTTAGTCCTTCAGGGTGCTCTTACTGAAATTGAAGTGAATTGTATTGCTCTACTGCTTAATATGCACTTCCCATTATGGCATATAATGCTAAGGTTCCCATTATGGCATATAATGCTACGGTCATTAGAATGTTCAACAAACTTTCGTAGAACAGAGTCCCTCTATTCTACGAAAGTTTGTTGAACATTCTAATGACCTTTTTTTTAACTTCTATATCAGGCAAATTGCTTATCTCTGTTTCAGTTTTTCTCCATGGTTTTCTTCTTCTTTTAATTGGAACATATTCTTTTTTTCTGCCCATTTTGTTTGACTTTTTGTTTTTGTTTCTATGAGTGAGATGAAATAGCCATCTCTCACAATGTTGAAAATGTGGTCTCTGTATAGACTGTGTGGTGGATGGTTTTGGCAGGCTGGTTGTAGTCAGGGGGGCACATGCAATGCCTGGTATGTTGGTTGGCCAGAGAGAAAGGGTTCTGGGCAGGACAGCCTGGTATGTACTTCCTTCCTTCCCCTTCTGATTCAGGTAGGGCTGCACTCCCTGCATGCAGTATTCCTGTTGATTTAATTATTTGTTGCAGGAGCTGGGTCTGGGCAGGGCTGCTCTCAGTGGCTACTGGCAATGCCCTACTAGCTCTGCACTCTACCCAGATGGAGCAACTCTGCTGTGTACACATGGTCTGAACCCTTTCCAGGTAGGCAGCCCCACATGCCTGCAGCAGTGCTTCACTATCTCTGTACTAACTTTGGACAGGGAATCCCTGCAAGTGGGTACCTCAGTGTTTCTGCACTTGTCCAGGCAGGGGAGCCTTGTGTGGACATGCAATTATGTGGATGCAGATATCAGCATTCTACTGTACCAATTGGGTCAATTCCCAGGTGAAGGAGTCCCTTGTATGCCTATTATTGAGCTCTCCTGTCCTTGCTGGATCTTGTTCTTGGAGAGGTGGCTAGTGAGGCACTATAGCAGCCTTACACATTAGCCAGAGATCCTGGATAGAGCTCCTGCCCACTATCCAGGTGCAGAGGAATGTAAACAATTGCACTTACCCAATTTCTCTGGTCTTGGATCTTCCCTCATCTTCCAGAGAACTCTCACATTCCCCCACCTTCCCTCTATAGTATCTCTCTTGTTTGTTGACAGAAGCCATTTAGTTGGCTTTCAGCTTGGCTCTCAGGAGGGAATGCTCAAAATTTGGGTGTTCTTAGTACGGGGTGAGCTCAGCAACTTCCTGTCATCATCTTGGACCTGCTTCCAGATGTTGGCAGTTCTTTATTAGATGTGTTCATCGGTTTTCACAGTTCCTACTGTTAGAATTGCCCTCATGTTGAGCAGTAAATATAGACTAACAAATTACTTGCTTATTATCAACTGTCCTGAGAAATAGAAATTTATTACTTAATTTTTCATTAAAAATGTACTTTTTATCTCACTGCTATGAAATGGTTTATTGAAAACTAAAAAAAAGAGTACCAAGAAATAAAATCAATTTACACACACACACACACACACTCTTCAATCTAATGAAAGAGTAATATGCAAATTAACCATCACTCTGCTACACCCTACAAGTCATGCCCACCAGCCCATCAGGAGTGAGTATGCAAATTAACCCAACCAAGATGGCTGCAGCCACAGAGCAAGCAGGGGACTTGGGTTTCCCCTGGCAATGGAGGAAACCAAGCTTTCTGCATACCCTGGCAGGCCCAGGCCTCCACTCAAGACTACAAAGTCTCAATTATAGAAGATAAATAAATCTTAGATACCAGGGCCTCTGCTTGGGTCACCATGGGGTTTGGCCAGCCTGCAAAACCACCACAAATTCAAATATTTTCACACAGGTATCCTTGATTTAGGAGCTTTATATTTAAAGTATTAAAATTCACTATTGAGATGACTTAAAGTTTACTTTTCCTTTTGTCCTATTCATGATGATCTACAAGGTCACTCTGCTGTGTACAGATACTTGAATCATTAAACTTCTATCTCACCCAAGCAGTGAGTCCCTGACACATATTTACTTTCAGGAGCCCTCTTATAGTGACTCTAGGCTGAAGTTAGAATAGTTTTGCTGCCAATGAATTTCCTTTTGAGTTGCAATAGCTCTGACTGTTGATGTCTGGAGTGAAAGTTTCTAAAATTTACATTAAATTAATGTCAAATGACATTATGATGGTTTTTATCAGGCAAAAGGGCAGTAGTGTATTTTTAAGAACCTTTATGGACATGGAAACGTTTATTAACCATATCAATTATATTAAACTAGAGGCCTGATGCATGAAAATTTATGCAAGAATAGGCCTTCCTTCCCCTGGCTGCCAGCAACAGCTTTCCTCAGGCACCCAGGACCCAGGCTGCTTCACTAGGGCTGCTGCCAGTAGGTACCCAGGACCTGGGCTGCTTTGCTCTGGTCCCAGCCTCATTTGGAAGGACATCTGGAATAATGCCCCAAAGGATGTTTGGTCTACTTAGCATGTTACCCTTTTAGTATTATAGAGTAGGGATCCTGTGCACAAAAATTCATGCACTGGAGGGGGATCCCTCAGCCCTGCCTGCTCTCTCTCACAGTGTGGGAGCCCTCAGGGGATGTCCTAGTGATGGTGGACTAAGCCACAGTCTGGCCTCCCTCTGCAGGAGGTGACCAGCTGATCAGAGGAAGGTGACACCCCCATCATGTCACTGCTGCCACTGCTGGCCACCATGGCTGCACCACAGCAGTTTGCCTGAGCCTTGACCCGGCTCTCACAGCTGTAGCCACTGCGCTTTGTCTGGAAGACATTGGGTCTAATTAGCATATTACCCTTTTATTAGTATAGCTAATTAGAGATACAAGTAAGTCAGTATTGCAGGGAAGCCTACCTGACTAAACATTTCTGTCAGCTTTCTGGTCATACTGATCTGAGGAATTTATGACTTGTGAAAAAAAAAGTTGAGTGTCAGACTGAAGACTGTGGACCCAGCCTGACACAGCCTGGAAAGCCATGGACAAGGCAGAGAAGAGAACATGACAGAAGACAGATTAGATTGACTGTTTTAGGCAAGGACATAATGGGATGCTATGTAACAATGTGAAGAGGAAAACACAGATTTTGCAAGAATATTAATACATTTTGTCTTCCCTAGATCTCCAAATTTCAAAAAACAAAATCGAAACCCAAACTTGAAATTAAGTACTTAGGATTGGAAAAACTGTAACTCAGACACATTGAAAAATGCATCTCCTAAGCTTTGATCATAACTACAATTGAAAAAGCTCTCCTTTTCTAAAATAACTTATTCTTTTCAGTATTAAATACTCCAAAGTATATGAAATTTGGGTCAACATTTTTTAATGTTAAATGTCACTGCTATTAAAAGTAATTGTAGCATTTTCTAATGTCAGATAAAATACAAGATGTTCACTTAAATCTGAATTTCAAAATAAAAACAATTACAAAAATATAAGTATGTCCCATGCTGAGAATTATTTATACAAAACAAGGGAATTTTCATATTAGAGATGAGCAGACAGGAAAATACGTAATTATGTGTCTGCTTGAAAGTACAAATCCCAGCTGCCTATGGTCAGCCCAATTCTTGTTTCAACAAACACATCCTTGCCTTGCAGTCTATTCACAATATTTCTTGCAGTACTTGGACTATACTTATCTTGAAAATTATTTACACTGGCTAGGCTATCTGAAATTTGAATTAAATTGGTGTCTTGTACTTGTATTTGCTAATCTTGCAATCCTTTCAAATCTATTGAGTATAATTTCTATATATTTGATCTCTGGTTTAAAGACATTATATTTTTAATTTTCAAAGCCATTTACATGTTTTAATTAAATAAAATGTGTGATCCAATATGACTGTTCTAATGTCTGAGGACTATTATATCATTAAAGTTTGAGTTTTAACTTTGCCTGCAACCCCCTGACTTTGTGCTAATAATCCACCTTTCTCTCTCATCTACTACATATCTTATATAATAAAACCTAATATGCAAATTGACTGAATGGTGGAGGAATTGGTGGAGCAATGCAGGAGCTGCCCCTGGTGGTCAGTGCACTCCCACAGGGGGAGCACCACTCAGCCAGAAGCTGGGCTGATGGCTGACGAGACTGGTGAGCACAGCAGCAGTGGTGGGAACATCTCCCGCCTCAGTGGCAGCATTAAGGACCCCTTGGGGGATGTCCAACTGCTGGCTTCAGCCTGCTCCCCTAACCCGGCAGTTGGACAACCCCGAAGGAGTTCCATACTGTGAAAGGGTGCAGCCTGACTGAGGGACCTCCTTCTTTCCTCTCCCTCCTCCCTCTGTGCATGAATGTCATGCACTGGGCCTCGAGGATATATAGAATTGGTGACTTTTTCCATTAAATTCTCACGACAATTTTGTTTGTTAACATTTTCCCTCTTTCTGAGCTCTCTAATTGGTACTATCTTTGTGAATTAAAATATTTTAATTTTTTTACATTTTCATTTGACATGTTTTTTTTAATCTCTTTACAATAACATTGCCTCTCTCTTCTTAGTCATAGTCATGGATTTCAAATAACCAGGCCCAAATCATCCCCAGCAGAAATAAGAAGAAATACCATTGTTTGGCTTTCAGAAGAAAATATCTAGCTAAAGACAAAGAGAAACTGTGTCCATTAGCAACTGAAAGAGGAAACTTAAAATTAAAACAAAACGTTCCAGAGAGATTAAACAGAGTCCTCTGAAAAGATGGCAAGAACACATTTGTTTGGAACAAGATTTAAGGGTACCTCTTGGCAGGTGGAATTTGTACTTAAATGGCAGACACACAGTTAATCACTCACATTCTTGTCTGTTCTGCACATCTCCAAAATGAAAACTCTCTTATTTTGCATAATTACTATATCTGTCAGCATTTCTTATTGGCCCAATGTTGTCTTTGTTTTCATTTAATGCTATAGAATTTGGTTGTGCTCCTGAAAGTTTGTTTTGGACAAATGCAGTATTTTAACACTGACAACAGACTTTTTAAAACCATGCATATTTTTAAAATTCTCATTTAGACCTCTAAATGATTATTTTATGGCAACTATTTTTCCTTCACTCAAAATCTTCTTCATCTTTGGAAACAAGCTAAGATGGTTTTGAATTTTGAGAAAAGTGTTTTCTCTTTTTTGTTGGAGAAACATTGTTTCCTGACTTTGAATTTGTAGCCATTGACCCATTGACATTCTTCTACAGGGAGCTGAGAGTAGTAATACTAATGACCAAAAAACAAACATGGACCCAAATATGGCTGCTCTGCTTGAACATATAACAATATAGAATCCCTGAATAACTGATCTAACCAGAGATGAGGTATATTTATCTTTCCAACTGTGGATAAATTTTTAGGCAGAATTCAACTGCTTATTCCTTTAAGTCAAGGAGAGAATTGATTTAGATGAGGAATTGCCTTAATCATATGCAACCTGAGGAGCCTCAAATTTGTTTGGATGTTACATTAGTCATTCTTTACAATTGGTTTTAGTTTTTACTGTTCGTTATGTAAATAGTTAAAATGTAAGGGTATACTTTATGGTGACTCATATCAGAAAGAGCAGATCAGTTAGTAATTATCAATATGATTTTTCTTTACTATTGTAATATACAGTGAATGAGTTATTGAAAATAACCTTAGAATTCACTTAGCAGTAAGAAAGTTCAGAAATATATGCTTATGTATTTTTATAATAATATTTAATTGTATATTAAAATTATAGTACCTTTAACAGAAACAAAGAAATTTCCGGGGAATAAACACACCAGTCTATTTTAGTAATCTTAAACCAAATGGCATTTGTGATTTGTAATCTGCTTTGCATCTCTGAGAACCAGAGGTTGCCTTGATTGTTAGATGATTGGCTAGTTTTTGGAGGAGTGAAAGTTAGTTTTTCATGCACTAAAGTAATAGCTGGTAAGATGCTGAAGACATTAGATACACTAATTTAAAATAGAAGATCTACTGACTGTGAACTAGTGGGTAAATGAATAAATAGTACAAAATGCCTGAAGCTGTGCATTTAGGTACTCTCCTGGGAGGGCTGAGAGCCCAATAACCTAAGAAACAGGGTACAGACCAATGTCATTATCCATAAGTTTGTCTTCGGTCTGTGGAGGAGGGGCTTTGACAGAGGGGAGGTGACTGGTTGGCATGGGAATGTGCACACTCCATTGTTCCCACTGATAACTTTACGTATTTGGAAGGAAAATAGGTTTCCAGTAGAGCGTATATTAATCAGGCTTCTCCAGAGAAACTGAACCAATAAAAATTTATACAAGATATAGCAGCTTCCCTTATTTGCAGGGCTATCTGTCAAGACTCCTTGTGAATGCCTAAAACCACAGATAGTACTGAACCCCTTATAGACTATCTTATTTTCTATACATACATACCTAGGATAAAGTTTAATTTGTAAATTAGACACGGTAGAGATGAATAAAAATTACATAATATAGAACCATAAAAATATATTGTAATAAAAGTATTGTATGTGAAATTAAGTAAAATAAAGGTAACTTGAACACAAGTACTATGATATATCAGCAGCTGATTTGATGACCAAGATGGTTACTAAGTGACTAACGGGAAGTGAAGGGAAGGATAGGGTGTGTATGGAAAGATTGTAGAGACACTGGACAAAGGGTTGAGTCATAGCACAGGTGGGAACCTATTGGGATGGTAGGAGAGTTCATCACACTGCTAAGAATGGAATGAAATTTAAAACTTATGCATTGCTTATTTCTGGAATTTTCCGTTTAATATTTTTGAACCACAGTTGATGGTGGGTAACAGAAACCATGGAAAGCAAAACTTTGGGTCAGGAGGACTACTGTATTGGCTCATGTGATGACGGAGGCTGAGAAGTTCCATTGTCTATTGTCTGTCTGCAAAAAGGAAACCCAGGACAGCCTGCCGATGTGTTTTTTGAAACCTGGGAGCCCACAGCTCATGGTATAGATTCCAGTCTGCGTGGAAAGGCCTGAGCGCGAGGACCATCCTTCCCACTAAGCCAGGCAAGGATCCTTAAGCTCACCTTTCTCCTTTTGTTCTGTTCAGGCCCTCCATGGATTGGATGCTGCCCACTCACATTGGGGAGTACAGCTTCTTTACTCAGCCCGCTGACTCCAAAGCTAAACTCTTCCAGAGACACCCCCACAGATACACCCCAAAATAATGTTTAACCCGCTATTTGCGTATCCTGAAATCCAGTAACACTAACATAAATGTAATCATCACAGAGGGTAATTTTATTTCTAGTTAGGCAGGATTCTAAATATAGCCATATAAATTTCCATTACAATTAAACAATTGCCATGCTTGCTCAAAGTGATTAACTTTTTATTTATTCATGACTTAACAAAGTAATTAGCTAACTTGACTTTGAAGAGGTAACGGTTAAAGAAGTGAAAAGTAAAGACATGCTTAGAGTTTGCTGAAGAACACAAGAGCTTGCCTCTACCCGGGACAAGAACAAGCTCCTGCCATACCAGCAACGTGCCTTGAGAAAATCAGTCTACTTTCACATGAAGTAGGTTTATACTTTGTTCTATATAGTTATTTTGAACATGTCCTATTATACATTGGGTATTAGATTGTGATCGGGCATGCCATGGATATGTGAATCATATATTAGCTCAAAGCTCAGTAGGAGTAAACGTCGGGGTAATTGGCACACAATTTATTAGCCTCCTTCCTCAAGTGAACTGAGTGTCCATGAAGGACGGTTGTAGCAGTTCCATCCTTTCAGGAAGGGGGAGGGGGAGAAGTTGTAAACAAAAGACACACCTAGGGGATTTCATTGATAAAACTCTGGGCAGAGAATTCCTCATCCATGTAAATCCAGGTTTGTAATTATGGCAATAATGCATTTCTAAAAGTTCACTGGCTTTATGAAGTAAAACAATTTGTATCCTTCACCAGCATTTAAAATAGAATAAAAAAACATACACCCCTAAAATGGAAAGTTGAAAATGCTGATGAGGTTAACTTAGAACCAAGTCTCAAGGCAAAAACAACTTGACTTACCAACAATTCAGCTTTGCTCACTTGTCATAATTTCCAATAAGCTTTGATACCCCAGTGATATATTTTACTCAGAATAACTGTTTATTACTGTCCAAATGAGTGAATAAATGCTGTTAGAGTCCATATTACAAAACGTCTGAGGATTGCCATTTCCCTACAATAAAAAGCACACAGTGTAGACTGTGAATTAGGCTGCTAAAAGAGTTTATGTTTTCTTTTACATTAAATCTAATAGTAAGTAAAGAGAAGACACCTTCAGAGATTCTATAATAATAAAAGCATAATATGCAAATTGACCAAATGACCGAACAACAGAATGTCCATCCAAATGACCTTCCAGACAGCCAAGCTATGACACTCACTGGCGCCAGGCCAGTCAAGGCTGGTGTGATGCAATTGGTCAGGAGGTCCCTGCCATTGCCCCATGATCACCCTGTAGAGGGGGGCCCTCACTATCGATTGTCCCACAGAAGAAGGCCCAGGCCACTAGCCAGCAACACTATGGTGGGTGTGTGGGACTGGCCAGCGATCACCTCGCATAGGGAGGCCCAGGCTAGCCAAGCGACTGCACCCCAGCCTATCACTGCAGAGGGAGGTGACTGGTGGAGGGGGAGGCCAGCACTACACAGATGGCAACCAGTGGCAGCAGCAGGAGTGGGGCCAGCTGGCAGCTGCTGGGGTGAAGGAAAGTCCTGATAGGCCCTGGTCACTGGCCAGGCCTAGGTACTCTACCTGAGAGGACTGGGACTGCGATAGGGTGCAGACCAGGCTGAGGGACACCCCCACACCCCTGTGAATGAATTTCATGTGCTGGGCCTCTAGTATAAATAATAATGATGGTTTCTTTATAATACATTAGAACTCAGGTAAGCACTAACTTTTCAAAGAATTTACCTCCTAAGTTATGACATTTCTCCTTTCAGAGATGTATTCAGCATGTTAGCCACATAACTTTCTCTTATTTGGGCCTCTGGGCCTCCTGCATTTCTCCAGATTAAAAGTGATGAGCTTTAGTTGACCAAAATCCCAATGGTAAAGGGATTTTGTTAGTCTTTGATCAAAACCTAGCTATCTCCTTTTCCAGTTATTCTATATTCAGTGTCATACCCTTGCTGCAAATCTTTGTTACTTTTATGATTGGATAGTTTTCTCAAGGGAGATGGTCATCCATGGAAAAAATTAAATGTGCATTAGCAAGTCTGGCCCTTTAGGCTACGTTTGCACTAACACCATTAGTTCTTGGATAAAATCTGTAAGGCTCAGAGCAGGGATTAAGATTTCATATATAGACTTCAATCTCTCGGGGCATTATAAATCTTTAAAACAGTCTTGGAGGCATGCTCATGAGATTCCAACTAACACTTTTCATGGGTGTGGTTTCAATAGAGATTTTTAATAAATGAGCTGTGGTTCTGAACCCGGTGAAGTACTTTCTCACATGTGCTAAAAGTAGCAACATGGACAGGAAGGAGGCAATGTTTGGGCTCATTTATACACTAGATATCAATTGTTTTCACTTCAAAGTTGAGAAACTAGTAATAATTTGCTCTTATTTTAAATTGAATATTAAGTAGAATTTACTTTTTTCAAATTGTTTTTTAATTACATTTATTGGAGTGATATTAGTTAATAAAATTATATAGGTCTCAAGTCTGTAATTCCATAATACATCATCTTTATATTGCCTTGTGTCCCCTCCACCCAAAGTCAAACATAAAATACTTTTCAAGCAAGGAATTTTAAAAATATTTTACTCAGGAGAGTAATTTTTTATTTTTATTTTCTGAGTTATCTCACATAAAGATCTATAACAATAATTTAGTAGTGCATTCCTTTGAAAAATATTAAATTATGTTTTATTTTCATTGGGAAATTTGAGAGCCTTTGAAAACCAATTGTATAGTCTTCTAGCTCCCAAATATTTCTGCCATGCTTACATCAAATTAAAATGTCCTTAAAAGGGAGAAAGCAAGGAATGAAATTCAGACTTAGTAAACGATGTGGCAGGAGTATATCAATCAAATGTATAGATAGATAAATATGAAATTTTATGCTCACACTCACACATATATAGGATTTTTGTAGTATTGTTAGTGGTGTGGTATTCTTCTTCCCTACTTGCTAGTGCCACACCTCCACCTCACCTCCATTTTACAATGTAGTTTCAACATCATCCCTGATGGATAAATCTGTGGATAAATTATTCAAACCCTAAGGATAAATCTGTGTTTAGAATGAGTAAACTCAGAAGGCCAATGCATGTTCCTTAGCCAGTGTGCCCTGCTCTCAGATATGTGCATTTGGGAACAGCAGAATAATTTCATCATATAAAGCAATGGGCTATTATTGCACAGGGAAATTGCCTGGGATGGTTCTCCTTGGTGGCATTCGAGTGGACGAGGCTTTTGTGTAGAGTTAAGACCTATTCTTGTTTCAACACCTGTTTCTTTGTTCCATACCTGTGACAAAATTAAAAGCCAAAGAATGGTTTATTATATACTTTGTAAAGCCAGAAGGAGTTTGTTCAATATTTCAATATATAATGTCTCTTTTATACATATAAAGCACTAGCCATGCCTAGTTTTCTAGGCATTCTTGTTGTGATAACAATGTTAACATTAGCCAGGTTTAGAACATCATTGCAATACACATTTGTGATTTATAGAGGGATTATTAACCTAAGACAAGAAACATTTGGCTCCAACTTCTTTGTATGTGTGCAAAACAAAATTTAAAGTTGCAGTTTGGGGCTGGGAGCTGATCTAGTATCAGCTATGGGAATGAATTCTGTAGAGAATAGATTAAAAGGAATCAAGACTATACCCCTCAGCATAAAGCACTCAGGTGATTAACAGTATCCACAATAGATTTATGATACCAAGAATTGCTTTTTGAAGAACAAGCAGATACTTAAAAGGGAGTTTAATGAGCAATAGGGAACAAAGGTCAACGATTAAAGTCTGTGCAGGGGGTTAGAGGGGTGTCAATAGGGAAGAGATTCTTTTGGATCAGAGAGATATAAGTGAGCAAGCAGCTAAAATTCATTTACTCTGGGACCAGGCAGTTTGCTTTAATTTAGAGAATTCCTTCTGGAGTAGCAGCTCTTTTTTTTTTCCTTTTTTGCTTTTCTTAAAATGCTTTCATTTCATCTTTGTTCAGAGGGTTTTGTTGTCTCCATCAGCAGCTTTAGGGATGAACCTGGAGCCAGTATAAGCTACAGTAAATATAAGTATGTTTAGAATGGTGAGCAGAAAAGAGAACAGAGGGTAGACACAGGGTCTTAGAAGTGCATTTATTATTTTCCCTTACAGAGATTGTTCATCCTCTTGTATTCCAATCTTGTTTGATCGCATCATTGTTTTAAGGATATAAGTCAAGAATCTAGAAGTCACTCTGAAGCACTCCTCTCTTGTACCTGCATTCAGTCAATTGTCCAATATAGTCAATTTTGTCTGAAATATTTCATATATTTTTTCTCCATCCAATGTGTTCTAATTCAGTATTTCCTTATGTTGGCACTATTTCAATATCTTCTTAAATAGTCTTATTAAAGATCCCAACTCAAGCTTTATGTTGCTTCTTGAGTATTTCTTTTTTATAAATTAAAAATATGATCCTACTTCTATTCTGGTTAAAGATATTCATTGGACCCATATGAATTATAACTCATATATGAACTATTTCAGACAAAGGTGAAGATATTTGGAGAAATCAGGTATATGGATTTAGAATTCAGGGAGAAGAGCTCAGTAAATGGGAGTTGCCAGCATAGAGATGCAAGTTAGACTCAGAGGTCTGTGTGAGACAATTCCTAAGGAGCTATCACAGAGCAAGAAAACAGGAGTAAACTACAGACCCCTGGGGAAGTGTATCATTCAAGGAGTGGCTAAAGAAGAATTAAAAAAAAACCAATGAGAAGGACTATTCTTAGGGGTATGAGAAACATTGAGCTTTATAAAGTGAGGAAGTAAGAATATTTGGTGGTACTGAGGTAAAATCCAGGCTAATCCATTGGATTTACCCTTGGGGAACTTAATGGCAGTGAAATCATTGATGAAACCACTATACATATGAGTAGTATGCATAGAAGGGAGTGAGGATAGGGCAGATGCCAGATGTGGTGGTTTCCAGGAATTGGGAAGGAGTAATGAAGTAGAGGCACTGAGTAAGATATGTTGCTTTAAAAAACTTGAATGAATCCAGCCAGAGTGGCTCAGTTGGTTAGTGCACTTTCTCATGTACTGAAAAGTTGCCAATTCGATTTCCGGTAAAGGCATATACTTGGGTTTTATTCCTGGTCAGGACACGTATGGAAGGCAACCAATTGATCTTTATAATATCTAAGTTTCTCTCTCTTCTTTCCTCTCTCTAAACTTGTCCTCAGGTGAGGATTGAAAAATAATAATAAAATATAAAAAATCTGAATGATAAAAGTAAGAGATTTTGGCTGTTGGTGAAATGAAGGGAGATGACTTAGAAAATGGGTTCAAAGATACTGGTTAAAAAAAGAATAATTACTGAACAAATTCATGAAGAAGAAAAGGTGATAAAGAGCTCATTAAAGTGAAGGAATTGGCTTTAAATAAGAAAGTATTTGCTAAGTACCAAACATAACCAAAGAAGGATCTCTTTAGATGTGGCCAAAGTTTTCCAGTAGGCTTTGAGGATGTACAAATACACCGTACAAATGAACGAATATGTCCTGGACCAACCTGTTATGACTTTGCCATATAGCTGTGTGACCTGGGCAAATTATTTAATCCCAGTGAGCTTCTGCTCTTCTAATGTGAAAATAATAATAAAGTTCACCTCATTGGACAATGAGGATGAAAATCTACATTAATAAAAGAGAAAGATGCAAATTGACCATACCTTCATGATACCCACCAGCCAATCAGGAGTGGGTATGCAAATTAGTGGGACAAAGATGGTGGTGGCCAAAGAGCCAGTCAGAGGGAGCAGAAGGCTTGGGTGGCCAAAGGAGAGAGCTGTGAGTGGAGGACATGGAGCCGGCCTGGGCATGCGGGAGGCTTGGGTTGCCGAGGGATGGCCCTAAAAATAGCTCTCAGCCCCTTACCCAGGCTGGCCATGACCCCATGGGGTGAGGGTCCCTGCTGGGGGGGTATGGCCAGCCTGCAAACAGCCATCAGCCACTCACCCAGGCTGGCCATGTCCCCCCAGTGGAGACCCTCACCCCATGGGGCGTGGCTGGCTTATAAATTGCCCCAGCCCCTTGCCCAGGCCAATACCATCCTCATGGGGACCCCCACCCCAATGGGGGCATGGCCAACCGGCAAACCACCACAAGCCCTTACTCAGGCTGCCCTGCAAGGGAACTTCACCCTGATCCAGGACACCTTTCAGGGAAAACCAGCCAGCCCTCAACCATGCACCAGGCCTCTATCTATACTAATAAAAGGGTAATGTTCAATTAGACTGGGAGACCTTCCAGAAGTTCTTCTGGACAAAGCTGTGGTGGTGGGGCTGAGGTAGAGGTGGTTAGGGGCCAAGAGGAGAGGGCAGTTGTAGGTGATCAGGCCAGGATGGGATGGCAGTTGTGAGTGATCAGGCCAGCAGGGGGTGGGGGTGGGGAAGGAGCATTTGGGGATGAGCAGGCCAGTTGGGGGGGGGGGAAGTTGGGGGCAAGCAGGCCAGCAAGCAGAGTGGTTAGGGACAATCAGGCAGGCAGGCAGGTGAGCAGTTAGGATCCAGCAGTCCTGGATTTTAAGAAGGATGCGGGATCAGGCCTAAACTGGCAGTCAGACATCCCTCAAGGGTCCCAGAATGGAGAGGGTGCAGGCAGGCTGAGGGAAACCTGCCCCCCATGCACAAATTCTGTGCACTGGGCCACTAGTAGTTAATAAGTGTAACGCCCTTATACTGTTGATAGTAGCATGGTAAGCATCTAGTAAGTGTTGGCTATTAGTTATTATTAGGTACAAATTAAGATAGTTACTATCATAATAATAATAATAATAATAATAATAATAATAATATTCCTAAAGTGGTCAGGTCTTTGCTACTTTCATTTATTCTGGTAAATAATCTGGCAGCAGGTATAAACACATGGCCAAAATTAGGACCAGCAGAATTCTTAAGCCTTTGTTCTATAGTGACTGGTTCAAAACAGCCACATGATCCAACAGGGCAAAAGAAATCTTTCCAGAAGATTTGTCTACTTGAATTAAATTGATAGTTTTCTTATCTCCCTTTTGCAAGGTTAAAAGAATGTAATCATGGAGTTGCTGGCATTCAGATGTCCCTGGCTGTGTGGAGAAAGAACTATCATAGGTGACAGCAGAGAATGAAACTAATATTCAGAGAAAAGTAGAGACAAGAAAAGAAGAAAAAGAGAAAGAAATACCTGGGCAGTGGTTGCGTCTCCTCATTCAGTTGTCATGAGGCCAAATTTTGAGCCCCTCTCCAGCAGTGATATGCATAAAATTTCCATCTTTTTTAGGCTAAGGTGCATGAGGGTTTGTTTTGTTTTTGTTGCTTGTAACAAAAGTGATTATTAAATACTATGGAAAGTTGTGTTCCATACACCCTCTAAGATCAAAAGAGGAATGCATGTGTGAATTGCATGTGGCTAAGTTTAGCAAGGAAATATGAGCAGGAGTGAGTCCATTCTTTATTTCAGTTATGCATTCTACTTCAAAATGTTTTTTTCAATAACTGAGAAGTTCTAGATTCTTCAATGTGTTTTTCTATAACTATTTCCTTCCTCAATCCAAATCCTGCAGGCATGAACTTTGGAAGCCCCCGCAACAGTGCTTCAAAATATGAAAAATACTATTAGTTTTCTAATATCCTCTTTCCCCTATCAGAAAGATGACAATGATGGGAGGACGGGCAAATTGGAGTGTTTGTCTATTGTACCTTCTGTCTTGCTTTCTTCAGTAGCAATGCTCTGCCAGAATTGTCAAAGTTGCAATGTCTACTCAGTTCCTAATATACCACAACTGAGAAATGACTATTGAGTTGCATAAAAATGATCATAATTGTATCACTTGTGTCAAGTAAATACTAGTTTGTGCCCTCTGTCAAATGGCTACAACTCTCAAGGTCCCCACAACAGAGAGGGCTGGACTTGAGAGGCTTCATCCCCAATGATTGTACATTGCTAATGGTGATATGTGCCATCTAAATGTGCCATTTCTATAAAACATGGGGAATTGGAATGACATAAACACACTGCAGAGCAGGAAATCATACAAAGTAATTTCCAAACAATTTTCCAGTGTTGCTATACTGGAGTAGGGAAAAGTAAAATTCTTTTTAGTCAGTAAACTTTATTTCATGAGTTCTGGGCAAAAGTTGGATTTATTCAAAACTTATTCATCAAACTTTGGCTGGTTCAAGGATAAAACTGTTAAGAGTGAGTTTATTATTACTGCTGATAATAATTATAATTGGTAAAGAAAAAATGTGGCATGATAGAGCTGGATTAAATCCTTTGTCTTACAGATTTAGGAAAGATAAAGGAAGCGGAGGCAAAGGGTACCTAGGGTTTAGCATTGTATTCCTGGGTCTGCAGTAATGAGAAAGCCAACTGGAAACATTTCTGTGTGTTGATATTCTCTGGCAAGAAGTTATCCTGTGTGAACCTAAAGCTAAATAACTCATTCTCAGCATTGGGGATCAAGATTAAGAAACTTCTTTGATCTGGCCAGCATCTC
Source organism: Antrozous pallidus (assembly GCA_027563665.1). NCBI lineage: Eukaryota > Metazoa > Chordata > Mammalia > Chiroptera > Vespertilionidae > Antrozous > Antrozous pallidus. Next base: position 38,828,382 of record CM050519.1, on the reverse strand, counting down.
CATTGCTTTGCCTATCTGAGGTAAAGAAGAGAGGAACCAATGGAGAACAATATGACCACAGCTCTACCAAGTCAATTGTCTTTGACTCCAGAAGCCAAATAGATCTTTGTTTGTTCTGATACAGAGACATAATATTCACAACCAGAAAGTCAACCAACTGTTCTACACAATTGAAAAAAACTTGATTTTCTTAGTTTGTTGGAAGACTTCTGAAGTGATCAGAGGAACCAACCTTCTTGGAAATCATAGCTCCCCAAGCTCAAATACATCCTTAGATCTTTGGCAGACCACATGTTAGCTACAATTCAAGCAGGCTCTCCTAGTGCAGCTAAGCATTTTACAAATGTTTGAGGCACATGTCTTTCATTTCACTTTTATCCCACTGTTTCTGGGCCCAAAAGCAGTTGAGTACCACCTAGTAAATTTAAATGGCATTCTGGAAAAGATGCTGCTCACTCTTTAGTGCAGATATCTATGTAATATTTAACATTTACCATCTTTTATCTACAGTTTAAAAATCAGAGCTCAATTTAAGTTATTAAACTTAGTACAGTAAGTTGTGATTCCTTTTAGGTTATTATCTCTGATGTGTTACATATATTTATGCTTAGAAAAATCACTGTTCTGCTGGTTCTTCTCAGTATCACATTATACTTAGTTCCTTGCACCAAACAATAGGTGATGAACTTTGAACAAAAGCAATGAAATCTGACTAGTTAAAACAAATAAGACAAGTGGACAATGACTCTTTAGAAATGTTTCTTTTTCATTCTTTAAGGGCAAACTGGAAATGTGTTTTTTTAAACTTTGTTTTACATTCTATAATAAATTGTGATTTTAAAGATTGATATTAATTTATTCTACTATTACAGATTATTGCATTTTGTTGACATCAATTACACTGAAGAGAAAAAACCTGCTAAGATAAATTACACAACCTTGTGGATAATCACCATCATCTTGTAGAACAGCTTATTAGCTGTAAAGGATTAAGTGGCAGTTTAAAAAATATTGCTTGGGACCATCTGAACTCATCCCATTAGAAGATAAAAGCAGTGTACTTTTAACGTGGAAGCTGAAGGGTTTTTAATCAGGCAATTATATCTATGGCTACAAGACCTTTTCAAATAAAAGCAATGTAGGAATTTGACTTTAAATGGTAGAGAATATTAAGCTATCCAGGGAGAATTTGCTGTAAGGTCAAAGAGCAATGGGACTGAGAAAACTGTAATGATTATAAAATAATTAAGCTCATTTTTTTTCTACTTGAAGACAGGGAGGCAAAACCACAAAAATATGCATTAGCTATGCCTGTGTAACTTTTCTCTTGTGGTTGTTCGTGAGAATGAAGAGTCACTCAGCTTAAAACTGAAATATGAATTTAAGGAGTGTTAGTATTATAAGTATTTTAAATTAGTATCATAAGAACAAAATTTTTTGTTCTTATAATACTAATTTAAAATATTTTCTTTTACCCAAATTCCAGAGCTTCAACTTTTTCATTAATTCCTATATTCTCCTTTATGATATTATCATTTTAAAAAGGGAAAATAATCATTTTGAATCTCTTACCTATTTACATTTTATATGGAAAATGTTTCTTATAACTGACCAACCTTTAAATTTAGTGAGTTTTAAGTTCTCTAGTCTGGAAGTGCCAGCTTAATCCTACTTCTCGTGTCTCTTCCCAACCCTTCCCAGGGTTGTTCTGTGGACTATATTAAAAGTCTATGTCTATGCTATGCGGATTTTTCTCTCTCTTATTTTGTGTGTGGAGGAAAGCACTGCACATAGGCAGAGGCCCAGTGGAGGTACTGATTAACTGCCACTTACATCCAAATTGCACAATTCCATCAGTTTAAAATTCCTTACTGTCACATCTTTGCTCAGTAAACTTTAATAGATTCTCCTTATCCTCACAATAAAGCAAGAAGTACTCTATCTGGCATTCAAATGTTCTCAAAACTGGTCCTATCACCAATGATTATTTCATCTGTCCTCTTCTTTTATCTCTCTTCCAAGGGCACCCAACCACCCAACCACTCCCCCCGACCCCACTCCAGATTTTATCTCAGTCTAGAACCTGTCTCCAAGCAAAAAATAAAAAATAAAGAGAGAGAGAGAGAGAGAGAGAGAGAGAGAGAGAGAGAGAGAGAGAGAGAGAGAGTGCCTAGTCACTTTCACTGATTTGAGATTAAGTCAGGCTCATGCTTAGCCCTTGCCCTGGACCTTGTGCTTCATTTATAGTAATTGTTACCCAGCAATTCCAAATTCACATGAACTTTCGCCATTATTCTTCAAGCTAAAGGTAGTTTTATATGTCTTAGTTCTGGCCAATAAGATGCAAGGCAAATCTCCTGGGAGTTTTTCAGACATATTTTCCCTCCAGGATTGAGAGACTGAGGCTCAAAGGAATAATTATATGAAATATTAATGTCTGTTCTTCATTCTTTCACTTTCAGACTGTGTTTGAGCTTGTGTGATGAAAATGTTTCTTGGAGCTTGAGCAATTTGAGATCCTGAGGCAATAAACCAGAGCATAAGCTGACATGAGGAGCATGGCAGATGTGGAGGTCATGGAAAAGATGGAGAGACACTTGATTCTTGATCTCTAAGTCATCTTTGGGACTGTCTAGCTCTAGACTTCATGACAAGCAAAAAATGAGTGGCAAAATGTTATGTCATTACTAGAGTCTATCACTTGTAGCCAAACCATTTTAACTGATATGTTGACTCACTTATTGACAGCGAAGAAGTCAGGTCAATCCAGTAAGAGCTTACATACTCAGTAATCTGAGCACACATAGGTTAGGATTTCACTGTTAAAGTGCAAACCTGTGACAGGGAAGACCACTTTGTATGTTAAGTTTACGTGTCATATGGAAAAGAAGAAATGATTGGTGAAGTTGACAACTGATTGGAAGATAGCATTCCTGAACCATGGATAAAGACTGGGACAAAAGAGTTAGGCTAGTACATATAAATGAGCAGAACTAGCCCCTTAAAATCAATCATATACCATTTTTGATAGCTGTACTGTTAGCTATGACAGCCAATAGTCATAATTGTCAATTATTCACTTGAATTAAGGCCAATCTGCATTGATATGTATTATACATGTAAAATATACATAGGATTTTGAAGACTTAGATTCAAAATCTAGATATGAAAAGAATATAAAATATTAGTAATTTTACATTGATTATATATTGAAATGGTAATATTTTGGATATATTAAATTAAGCATTTTATTAAAGCAATTATCCAGACCAAGAGTGTAATCTCACTGTAGAGAGCTGTATTGCTGGGTTTTAAAGCTTATAATGTAAGCTCTTTGAGGGCCAGGAGGTAAATAGTATTATATCTCCAGGTTCTAGTATAGTGCCAGCCACAAAGTAAAGCTCACAAAGGAATTGTTCATTAAATAAATTATGGCCTTCTGATAATATCCAGGCAATATGTTTCTTTTACTCTCATGGGCTTCTGAACTCAGTACTGGCTGTGACTCTCCTGGCCCATATTGTCAGTGACTGTCTAGAATAGATAGGTGCGTGGGTGGATGGATAGATGGATGGATAGGTAGACAGACAGAAAGACATACATTATGGAATTTTTTAAGTGTTGATAATATTATGAACTTCTTGGGAAAATTTGAAATTTAAATAGTACCTTACTTTCCATTTATACACAAAATAAAACAAAGTGCTTTTTACTTCCCTTCCCTTCAGGTTTTAATTTCAATATGAATTAGAAAAAGTTGGTAGGCTTATTGCAGTAGTTGTTTATTGGTTTTCTACTTGATGCTGTCTGATGACCCTATAAAAATATGTATTTTGTCATCTTGGCATTCCTGATCTACTTAACCCACATTATTTTCTTCCATAACTTATCTAAACCTCTAATAAACACACACACACACACACACACACACACACACACACACACACACACACAAGTTGTGTGTTTGTTATCTGTTTCTAAAACTTTTACTAAGTTTTTTCTAAAACTTTTACTTTTACTAAGTTTTAGAAAACAGGTACTTTTTCACAGGGTCTACAGTACAGCCTGACCAGTGGATGGTCATCATATATTTGTTGAATGAATGAGTCAATGAACAATTAAAATGGATGTCTGCTCATTATTTTTAAGAGCAGTTTTAGAAAGAATTGTAAAATAGTCATCCCTTGCCCCCAAGTATACCAGACATGGTATATGAATGGCAAGGAAACAAACAAGTATATGAAGAAGGGAAGAAAAAACCTAGATAACTATAATTTATTAAAAAGAGAAGAAGAAAAGGTTATTATTTTTATTTCAGAAGTAAGGAAAATAGATTTCAGAGTCATGAATTCTCAAAATTTTGTATGTTTCTAAGTAAAATTTAATGTTTAAGACACAGTAAATCTAGGGAAATATATTCTCTCATAATGATTAGTTGAAGTTATAGAAGCTAACTTCAACTAACCATTATGTAACTATATTTGTTTTTTAGAGAGAGGAAGGGGGAGGAAGAGATAGAAATATCTATGAGAGAGAAACATCAATGCCCCCTACCAGGAATTGAGCCTGCAACCTGGGCATGTGCCCTGACCTGAATCAAAACAACAACCTCTTAGTGCATGGGATGACACCCAACCAACTCAGCCACATAGGCCAGGGCAAAGGACAGGTTTTTGAATGACAGCTCTGTCATTTACTTGGCCTTATTTAAAATATTCTATACATTATCAAATTGAGCATAGCAGTATAATAAAGATTAAGTGAAAAGTTTATATTAAGTGCTTAGTACAAAGCATATCAAGTCTTCAATAAATGCCAGATATTTTGATATCATTCTAATTGTCACTGTCTTTAGCATCATCATCATCATCCTCACTTTCCTCCTCCTCATCCTTATTCTGAGGTATTATGAAGGTTATAATAGATAAAAAATATCCCTGGCCTCTAGTAGTAGTTCAAAAATGGTTTAAAAAATCTATATGCACAATATGTATCTTATTTGTGATCAGTAAGTTCCAATGGATAGATATCCTTATCTCTAGTTTGCAAATGGGAAAACTAAGAAAAATAAAATGATTTGCCAAAAGCCACAGAAAATTAATCGTGGCACTCTGAAAATTCATTCATGGTTAGGAGTTTGGGCTGTAGAGGTAGGTCACCCAGGTTTAGTCCTTGATGCACCACTTTGTGACTTTGGAAAAGTTAACTACCTTTCTGTGTTTCATTTTTTATGATTTCTAAAACAAGATTAATGTAATGCTGACCTCTTACCAATATTACATATTAGTAACCTATGCTTTAAGTCACTGTGGCAAAGATATTCACTGTTCACCAAATATCCACATGCTCTTCTATATTTCAGACTCTTTGCAGTTAGGGAACATGGCTCTTTCTAACCAATGGGTTGTTTTTCAGATCAAAGTAGCCTGGATCACTGAGTCACTGCATGGAGGATAGCTTCCTTGGAAAGTCATGTGATTTGCATTACAATTCCCCTGCGCAAAACAAGAACCTTGTGCAAAGTCACTGAAACTTTGGGTTACTTTTTTATGACAGTATAAACTAGCCAGTCCTGACTGCAATAATGATAATGGTTCCAGACCCCAAACCCACAGGTAGTATGTGTATTGGGAGCTCCGAGTAGTAAGGAATACCTTTAATGAATTACAGTCATACAGCCATGGAAAAGATCAGGAAAATTTGTATTTCCTTTTTTTGTTGTTTATATTGGACACTAGCCCCAAATTCTTCCCAGGCATGGTCCACTAAAACTCCTAGCTGTACTGTCAAATGTGGTTGATAATGTGGCATCCATTATTTGTCTTTAATAGTCAATTGTCCCTAATCCTCCTGGTACCCAGAAATGAAGGATTCTCTAAGCAAAGATTCTCTAAGACCCTGTAGCAGCCAAGAGCAGGTGGTTCATATGGAGAAAAGGGATATGAGATCTTTGTACAAATTAGTATTGGTTACTCAGTTCCATCCAGTGGCTCTTGATTAGTTGCAGAACTCAACTAATGATGGTGCTGTACACAACAGTACTCAATAATGTTTGATGATGATAGCTGTGAAGTTGGGGAGCATGGTCGAAAGCCACTTAGGAATCTGGAAAAAACAGAGCTTCTTAGAAATTAAGACTAAAGGCAATTAATTAAAATGTTTATTGGACAGAAGAATATTCATTATGTTATTACAATATAAGGCACAGTGTAAGTTTTCATTAAGGTGTAAAACTCTGTCATTCTTTTATTTTAATGCAGTTTTCCAACCTCATGAAACATTTCCTATTTATCAAGAGGCTAGGTTAAACAACAACAACTACAACAACAACAAAAACTCAGTTCAGGACTCAAGGAGCCCAGAAGATATTACATTACGATTTGCAGAAAACTTGTAGTGAACATTCTGACAGCCTTTCTTCATTGAAACAATTCCCTTTGACAGTCAGTCTCCAAAAAGAAACAGAGTAATATCTTAATGTTTCTGGAGTCTAGCAGAGGGGTGAGGAAATGCATAGCAGAATTTATGACTGCAGAGCTGCCTCTTCCTGGAAGGGCACAGTTGAGTGTGTGGCGATGTGAATAGATGCTTAAAGTAAGTAAACAACTCAATGTCCAGGGGAGAAGTTCAGGGTAACTCCTAACACCCCTTTGTATTGTGTTAATGGATATTCCCAAGTTCCAATCGCCTACTGATTTATTAGCCAAATATGTAAACTACAAGATTAAAGAATGAAAGAGGCTCCAGGAATTTTAAGATCTTCCTCAGGTCAATGGTGAAAATTGGTGTGCACACAAGAACCAACAGCTGGTGTTCCTCAATGAGAATATTCCATTCAAAAACTGAGTGAAAAGATCATTCCCAGGAAAACAAAAAACAAAAAAACATAAAATTATGAGGATTAAGAAGATTCACTTATCTGCCCTTTACAACATATCCTTAAGCTGTAGTTTAGCTTCATTTTCTACAATTTCCCAAATCTCTTATGGATGATGCTATTTCATTATGCAAATTGTTTGGTTGAAGTATTTAATTTTATAAAGCAGCCACAGGCTAAATTTCCCCACTGAATCTTATTCTTTAGATTCGCAAAGAGACTCCCTTTCCATGAAATGCCAGGCTATAAAAGACTGTTTTGGCTGTGATTTGTATGAGATGCGGGTTGAATATGGAATAAATATTCAATAGAGGGAATATTCCAGAGGGAACCAACGTAACTCTAACCATGTATCTATTGGTCCACCGAACTCAGCATTATCTAACTTATCATTGAACTGTTTTCCAAAATGAAGAGTCTGTTATTAGAATGACAAATGGGTGGTTAGGAGAAACAGCCATAGCCAACATTATTTTGAATATTTCACAGTTATTTCCACTAGAAACCTGTTAAAAGTTCACTTACAGTATACTTTTGAGGGGCAAGATGGTGAGGGACATTACTCAGCCAACAGGTTTGGCTTTCTGGTTTCAACAATTGTCTCTGCACATACAAGGACCAAGGAACATAAAGTCAAGTGGGCACAGGCTGATGTTAATATACTGGTTACTTTCTGTTATGTGTATCAGTTTACCAGTGGATTAGGAGAATCTGCAACTGTGTATTTGACACAGGCCATATTTTATATGTTAAGTACTGCAATCCAGCTTTTAACAACTGCTGATTTATGACTCTTTTATGCACCCGTTGCTAAGCTAGGGCAATCGGTACCTTGGCACAGTCCCCTTCATTAGTGTCCCATAATAGAGTATTTATGATGATACTCTTGACTCACAGAGATATATTTTACATCTCTACATGGCAATTTACAATGTAAGGCACAGTGTAAGTTTTGTGATAGAGAATTTTTTTAAAAAGGAGAGGAAGGTTGGTTCTTATTAGAATAATATAATCACTGCATAGAAGACATTAGTGATACCAAACTAGAAAGTTCTTAAGTCAATAGAAAAATATAGGAGGGTGGTATTAGAATGTTTCTTGAAACTGATTTATATAAGACAAAAAGTCTCTGACACACAAACATGGTTAAAGAGGAATTCATAGGGTAGCTACCTTAGAATCCTAAATGAACAGAATTCTGAAAGTTTTTACAGTTATTTTTTTCTTTGAGAAAAATGGTTTCATAAATTTACTAGAGGTCCAGTACACAAAATACGGGCACTTTGTGTGTGTGGGGGTGTCTTGAGCCAGGCCTGCACCCGCTCGCACACAGTCTGGGAGCCCTTGTGAGGAGCGGGCCTAAGCCATTAGTCAGACGTCTGAACTCACCAGCTGTGAGCTAAGCTTCTGGCTGAGCAGCATTCTCCCTGTGGGAATGCACTAACTACCAGGAGGCAGCTCCTGCATTGAGCATCTGTCCCCTGGTGGTCAGTGCATATGATAAGACTGGTCATTCCACCATCGGGCAGAAACCGGCTCTCTAATATCCCCTGAGGGGTCCCAGATTGTGGGGGAGCAGAGCAGGCCAAGGGACCCCACTGGTACATGATTGGAGCTGGGGAAGGACCAAAGGAAGGCTCAAGGGCATGTCTGGCCCATCTCACACAGTCCTGATTGGATGGACTCCAGCAGCAAGCTAACCTACTGGTTGGAGTATCTGCCCCCTGGTGATCAGTGCATGTCATGGAGTGTGGTTGACCAGTCCACTGGTGCCCTCTGGTGGTCAGTGCACATCATAGCATGTAGTTGAGTGGCCTTAGCACAGTGGTCTGCAAACTCAATCAACAGAATCAAGTATCAACAGTACAATGATTGAAATTTCTTTTGAGAGTCAAATTTTTAAAACTTAAACTTCTAATGCCACTTCTTCAAAATAGACTAACCCAGGCCATGCCATTTAGTGGAAGAGCCACACCCAACGGGCCAAAGAGCCCTATGTGGCTTGTGAGACGCTGTTTGCCAACCACTGGCTTAGCATATCATTAGCATATTATGTTTTGATTGGTTAAACAGCTGACTTGATGACCGACACTTAGCATGATAGGCTTTTATTATAAAGGATGATGTCACATACACCATAGGTCATCATTTTGTTTACTACAATATTTTATTTTATGAAAAATGTCACTTAGGATGCAATAAAATTATTTAAATTTTTTAAAACTTATAATTTTAGCCCAGATGATGTGGCTCTGTGGTTGAGTGTAGACCCATAAACCAAGTGGTCACCGGTTCAATTCCCACTCAGGACACAAGCCCAGGTTGCGGGCTTGATCTCCAGTAGGAGTCATGAAGAAGCCAACTGATCAATGATGTTTCTCTCTCACCAATATTTCTATCTTTCTATCCCTCTCCCTAAAAATTAATAAAAAAATTTAATAGAGTTTTATTTAAAAATTCTACTATGATTTTTGGGATTATTTCCCAAGTTTGATTTGCTTTATTCAGCCAGTTCTACAGCACCATGCACCATTACTTTTCATTTAGTGAAATGGAATAATCCACTTCATTTGTATATAACATTTAAATTACTAGTTACAATGGAAATTTTAGTTTAGTATAAGGCCTTAGACGCTGTAGAATTGCAAAATAATGCTAAAAGGAAGATATGCTATATCCCTGATTAAAAATAAAATTTTATATATATAGGTCTAAGTCATTATCCGGGATGTTATTGTTCTGTTATTACTAAGGTTCTTGTCTTCACATTCATCTTTACAAATTATCAGAGAATAAATGCCGTATTGCTATTTATCAACAAGGAAACTGGAATATAAGGAAGTTTGATACCTGTGAGAGCTTCTAACTCCATTGGACAGTGATTGAATTAAATTTCTTAAAATCTAATTTTTCCCTACTTCCACTGGTAAGACTCTATGGATTGTCTCATAACTTTACTGCTCTTCTTGTCATTATTTTACAGTTAAAATGAGCCTCAAGAGATCATTTGGAACTTTCCAAATATTTATATTAGTTACTGGTAATAATTATAAATGCATTCTATTTTTCTCTGGCCACACCCAAAATTGGGTCATACAATGTTCATGGTCAGCATTCCTCTGACTCTTGCCCTTCTCCTTGGGGAGACTGCCTACCCCCTTGCTGTCTCTCCCATAGCTCAGGAGTGCAGAGAGGGGTGTTCCCATGTGGACTGCTGACTATTTCTCTCATCACATGATTTGCTTGGTTTTCCTTCTTTCCTCCTCCAGCATCTATTATTATTGTTGGTGTGAACCTCTGACTCCCCCAAGTCACTCCACCCTTCCACTCCAACGGTACAACACCCCTCATTGTGTGGAAGTGCTCATGAGGTGCAAAAGTGCAAACACTGTTAGTGGTGACTGGGACCCTTAAGGGATGTCTCAGTGATGGAGCTCCCCTCTCCCTACTACCTTTAAGTGGCACCATGGATTACAGCATGAGGTTTAGAGACTGAGTGACTAGGTTCAAATCCGTTTTCCTACTTACTTGCTATGTAACCTTGGACAAGTTTCTCAACTTTTCTATGTTGCAATTTCCTTTAAACATTGCCAATAAAAACAATACCTTGCTCATAAGGTTATGGAGAGGATTCAGTAATTTAAATATACTTGTAACATTTAAATGACCCATGGTGAACATATCAGTTTACATGCCTATTAAAGTGCCAAATCAATGCTGACTCATGTTCCTAAAACCTCCAACGGATGGTTTTGCAAGTCGTTTTTTCAACTTTTTACTTTTAGTGGTCTCATCTTCACCTCAATCCTGTTTTCACAGGATATGGGGTCTGGATTGAAAGACCAGCTGAGTGAGAAGTATCCTTCTACTTTGCCCTAACCCCTGCAGACTGTGACTGATATTCAACAAAACTTATACGCCTCTTCTTGATTCATTCTTTCTCAGAAGCTACCAGTTGCTCCCCATAAATAGTCTCCTAGTGGAAAGGAACCCAGCAGATGTGAAGACACATTGAATTCTAAGTAAGCAAACTTCAGCTTCATCAGGGAACCTTGCTCCATAGGGTACAGTTCAGAAGAATGATTCTTTTCACTCTAATACTTTTTCCAGACAAATTTTTCCCAATAACATTTTCTCTAGGTAAAGCTAGGTTTCATGTTCCTTCAGCTGAAAGTTCTGTGCACTGATGTTTTGAGGAATCATGTGTTTCAATGAGACAGGTACAATAAAATACAAATGTTCTGAGAAAGGCAATTTCTTGTCACGGCTCTCCCTTGTCCACCTTCTGTAGTATTTATTTCATAATGGAGGTAAGCTATGACAACATCATTCAACCTAGAAGAGCTTATCTCATAAAAACTGCATGAAGTTTTAGCAAAGCTCCCTCCTGTAAGCTAGCCTAATCTATAATTTTATACACTCAGAAAGAAAAATTTACTCTCACATTTTAAACTAACAGGTATGAAACCCACTCTGTCCAATAGTTTTTATTTTTCATTTTCTTTTTACTAAATTCTGCAGGTCTTGTTTGGTAAGGGTGTTGACATTTAACTGCTCTTTAATTGATGACAAGGTCAATGGATATACTATAATTCAACTCACCCAATTACGATGGCTCCTTGAATAGAATTCTCAGAAAACTCTAGCCATTTGAGAATTAACCCTTGCTCAGCTATCCTCTTCACAGCATATTCTCTTTTAAGTAACATGGCATTATTTGTGTCTTTTTTTACCAACATCTGAATTCATGGGCCATAATTCGGGTCCTTGGAGCTTACCTCTCCAGACCTCCTTTTCCTTGCCTTTGCATGTGTGCTTGCACCAGCCCAAACTACTTGCAGTTAATGGAGAGTGTCCTGAATTTTAATGGTGCTGCACCTTTGTGTACACTGCTCTCTCCCTCTGTAATGCCCTTTGCCTCTCCTTCACCTTTTTCGCCTGATGTGCTTCCACTCATCCATCAAATCTCATTTTAGTTATCAGCTCTTCAGAGTCAGTGAGTCTGTGTTTAGAGCTCTCACAGTGCTCTTTCGGACCCCATCACAGAATATGTGACCTTGTGCGAAGGTACATGAGACCTAGCTTTACCTTCTTTCTTGTCCCCACCAGAAGACAAACTTCTTGAAGACACAAACTGGGCCTTATATACCTATACTAGTGGCCTGGTACAAGAATCTGTGAACATTGAAAGGATATTGCCATAATTAGAAGAAATATTTTAATATTGTTATTCGCCCTTTCTCTATAAGTGTCAACCAAATTCATGATCGACAATGACATATTAAAACACACACATGCAATTGGTGCCAGTAGAGCTTTATGTGTATCATGCATCTGCAAGTCAACTTAGCCTTTAATAGATATAGAATAAATTTCCTTAATTAGACCTGATTTCTTATTTAGCTAAACTTTTTCCAGCCCAGTGAAGCACCACAACTTCTCTTTCAGGTAATTGTCATCAACACAGCAGTAAATATCAACACTAAACAGATTATTATTGTAGATTACGCAGGGAGAACAAAGGGTAAAATATTTAACTATATTCTGTGCAGTGAGAAAATCTGAAGTCATTTTCAAGGTCCACCATTTCTTACTTCTTTTGAGTCAGGTCAAGTTTCTCAACTTTCTAAATCTCCATTTTCTGGCTAATGAAAAGAAAACAAGATTCCACCAAGTTTCCTATCTACCTACTTCAGGACTTCTGTGAGGATCAAATGAGATGAGGCATGGGAAAATGCTTCACAGACATTTGATTAAAGTGTAACATGTTTCCACCTGGCTATAAAGCAAGTCATGTTCCTGGGCTGAAGAAACTCTAAGTAAGCTAGTCACTAGGGAGAGGAAGCCAGGTGTTGCTACCTAACATCATTATCTGGATGGACAGTTGGCATATTAGCCATATATATATATATATATATATATATATATATATATATATATATATATATATATATATATATATATATATATATATATATTTATATAAACTAGAGGCCTGGTGCACAACATTCATACACTTGGAGAGTGTTCCTCAGCCTGGCCTGTACCCTTTCACAGTCCAGGAGCCCTTGGGGATGTCTGACTGATGGCTTAGGGGAGCAGGCCTAAGCCATCAGTTGGACATCCTTAGCACTGCCACTGAGGTGGACTGCTGTGCTCCCCAGCCATCAGCCCAGCTTGTGGCTGAACAGCACTCTCTCTATGGAGCGCACTGACCACCAGGGGGAAGCTCCTGAGTGCCTGCCCCCTGGTGGTCAGTGAGCATCATATTGACCGGTTGTTCCACCGATCAGTCTATTTGCATATTACTATTTTATTTTATAGGACTAGAGGCCCATGCACGAAATTCGTGCAAGGGGGCGGGTGATGTCCCTCAGCCCAGCCTGCACCCTTTCCAATCTGGGACCCCTCCAGGGATGTCCTACTTCCCGTTTAGGCCAGATCCTACTGGAATTGGGCCTAAACAGGCAGTCGAACATTCTTCTCACAATCCAGAACTGTTAGCTCCAAACTGCTCACCTACCTGCCTCCCTGATTGCCCCCAACTGCTTCTGCCTGCCAGACTGATTACCCCCTAACCACTACCCTGCCAGCCTGTTTGCCCCCAACTTCCCTCCTCTGCCGGTCTGGTCACCCCTAACTGCCCTCCCCTGAAGGCTTGATCACCCTCAACTGCCCTCCCTTGCAGGCATGGTCCCTCCCAACTGCTCTCTCCTGTTGGTTTGATGGCCCTGGAACCTCCCACTGTCCTCCTCTGCTGGTCTTCTTGTGGTGGCCATCTTGTGTGCACATGGGGGTAGGATCTTTGACCACATGGGGGCAGCCCTCTTGTGTGTTGGAGTGATGGTCAATCTGCATATTACTCTTTTATTAGATAGGATCCCCAGTGGCTAGCACAAAGTTTAGCACATAGTGGCTGCTCAATGAATATTATATAGGAGGGAACAAAAGTAGGTTTATAGAAGGAATACAAATAAATAATACAATAATTACTAAACAATAATACAAAAATAAATGCTGTTTGGCATATTTATAACTGTAAACCTACTTTTTTTTACCCACACCTGTAATAACAAGAAAAAGAATAAAAGCAAAAAAGAAACATTAGATCTACTATTGGCAGAAGAATGAATTTGTATTTTTACCAATTAGCAGATATTTATTTATGAAAATATGAAGGAAAAGGAAATAAAAATAGACAAAGTATGTAGAGGCCTGCTCGTGATGGAACGTAAGGAAGACACGGTCAAAAAGTGTTGACTTATACTTACTATTTATTATGTTTCTTTGGGCATAAATTTCCTCTCTAAGTTTATAGAAATACTAATTAACATTCATAGCGAAACTGGATTTTTCTTACTGTATTTTAATTCCAGGAATGACCTCATAGCATAGGCAAGCTTATTATCGATGGAGCAATTCAGTGCCATGTAAATTAAGGGTCTTGCTTGAGGTCACAAAGTCATAGTGGTGGAGACAAAACTCTAGCCCAGGTCTTCAGGGCCTCTTTTGTATGAGAACAATAAAAAATGATATTTAGTTCCAAAGTTTCTCTATTAAAAATAAGAGATTTGTGAAGCAATGCATAATTAAAAAGCTTGCTCTGAAGAGCCTGAGCTCTGATGTGTCCACACCCACAACACAAATCTGGGAGCAAACACTTACTAGCTGCATAGCCTTAAAGAAATAAGAAGTAAGTTAGCTTCTCTCCTGAGCATTCTTAATGTGAGGAAAGACATCGTGTGTAAAGTTCCTAGAAAATAGTAAGAACTCCCCCAAAAGTTATAATTCTGACAATAGTTAGTACCTTTCAAAAGTTTGCTTATAGCTTTGTGCTGTATGAGGATAGGAACATAGACAGAGGTGCAAACTCATTACTGATGAATACTATGTAAAACTGTATGAAAAATGTCCATGTAAATTAAAATATCACTTTCATCCTGTTATATTTTTGTCTTCCTTCTGTGTAACATACATTTTACATTTGGGGTTCACTATTTCGTTTGCACAAATGAAAAAACAAAAAAACAAACGAAAACTTCCAAGTATGTGAATACTTGATGGCACAACAAAGGAAATGTTACAAGAAAACGTATTACTGTGCATTTCCAGGTAATGTAAGCAAATAGATGATTATTTGTCATTCTTGGAATATGCTAACGCAGAAGAAAACATATTGTAATGTGTGCAGCTATTGGAAAGATCCCTACATAGAATTGTGTGAGCCTTGATGTTGGCAACCCCCTACAGTGAATACCATATCCAGTTACCTTGGAACATTTGGCAAGTTCGGGACAGTAAATTCCTGTATTCTTGTGGCTGCCTCATGGATTTCCTTTATACGCAAACCCTAGTCAGGCCAAGTTCCTCCATTGCTGAACAACAATGTGGCAACCAGGAATGGATTTTTCCCCATCCTATATCCCCCAAACCCTCCCTTCAGGCAAATCATCCTGCCCAGATTTCAAAGAAATCCCGGAGAGGCATAGTTACTGTTAAATCTCCAGGACTCCAGCCAGCACAAATCAAGAAAATGGTTTCCAGGTGCAGACTGCCTCCTCCGTCCTCCCCCTCCCCGCTCACTTTAAAATCTGGTGTTTGCCCCAAGCTTTAATCTGCAGATGGACTATAGGGGGAAATAGGAGGGTAACCTTAGGATTCAAAAGCCCACAGAGAATTATTTTGCCTTTTTCATTTTAGTGGAGTCATGTCCCTTCTCCAAAACATATCACACAACCCAGCATGATTAATTTCATCTCTTTTGATAAGCCTCAGAGCCTGAATAATGAGGATACATTATCTGAATCATAGAAGGAGCCCCACAGAGTGAGGCTTTTACAAAGGTAGTTCTAATCCAATGTGATTACTATCTCCTAGTCACTATTTTCACACAAAGCTGTAATTGGTGGGAAATTGTCTACTTTTCACAATAGTTCCAGGTTTTCTAAATTCAAGTAATAACAGATAATTATTTATAAACAAAACACTGAAGGAAAACATATTTGGGAAACTTTTCTAGACATAATAATATTCAAAATAGTAAAACTCTTGTAAGAGACAATGTTTAAAGTAACTACAGTTGGCCTATTCTTCACTCTTACTTTTAACTGTAGTAATTTCCCCCACATCCAAGGATATTTATTATTCTAAACAATTTGGAGCATTGTTTTTCTGTTCTTATATACAGAATTATTGTTTACATTGTCACAATTAAAATATCTTTAGATCCTAACAAGTAGCATTTGGCCTCAGTGTGCCCCATTCCTCTTGCTAAGTGGCCCCAGGCCCAGCATTAGCATCAGCTGGCTGTCGTTCACAGCTTGGCCTCTCCTGGGCATCTCCAAATCAAGGCCAAGTAACAGCCAGCTGCATGTTGTTTTGTAGCTCAAGATGGGAAGAACACATGCAACAGCTGACCTTGGCCTGCACCTCCCTAGAAGCTTTAGCACCAGTACACCCAGTGGACAAATTCAGACCATGTAAAAACATCACAGAACACTTCCACAGTGATGCGTTCAAGGGGATGGCTCAGTGGGGTGGATCCCTGCACAGCTAATCCTCCACAGTGATCAGTGGCCACAGTCAATCATTGCAGTAGATCAGCCTGGGGTAAATCTCTCCTATTGACATGCCAAGAGCAATCAAAGCACAACTACAACAGGAGGGTACACACAGCCTACAGTGTGAGGATGTGTAACTGGATTACTCACTCTGCGTGAATTGTGGTGGGGAGAGCACTATGCCTCAAAACCCTATAGGACACCTACTACATTAGTCCACTCTACCAAGCCTGGGAGCTATAGCAGTTCTACCTAATATATAAAAGCAAACACAGGGATATTGCTGGAATGAGAAGACAAAGAAACATGTCTCAAATGAAGGAACAGAACAAAATTCCAGAAAGAGAACTAAATAAAACAGAGACAAGTGAATTACTAGATGCACAGTACAAAACACTGGTGATAAGCATACTCAATGAACTTAAAGGAAGAGTAGATGAAATCAGAACTTCAGCAGCATGGAAGAGGACATAGAAACCATAAAAAATAACTATAAAGAAATGGATAATACACTAACTGAAATGAGTAATTTACAGGAAATCAACTGTAGAATAGTTGAAGCTGAGAATCAAATCAGTGACTTGTGATATAAGGAAACAAAAAATACACAATTAAAACAGTGAAAAAAAGAATTAAAAAAAATTGAAGAGTGTCTAAAGTGCCTCTGGGATAACTTCAAGGGTACCAATATTCACTTCATGGAGGTACTAGAAGAAGAAGAAAGAGAGCAAGAATTTGAAAGTCTATTTGAAAAAAAATGACTTCCTAACCTAGTGAAGAAAATAGACTTACAAGTCCAGAGAGCATAAAGAATCCCAAACAAAGTGAACCAAAAAGGTTCATACCAACACACATTACAATTATATACCAAAGGTTAATGACAAAGAAAGAATCTTAAAAACAGCAAGAGAAAATCAGTTATTTATAAGGGCATTCCCATAAGACCCCCAGCTGGTTTCTTAACAGAAATTTTGGAGGCCAGAAGGGATTGGCAAAAAATATTTAAAGTGATGAAAAGCAAAGATCTATAATCAAGATTACTCTACCAGCAAATATAGCATTTAGAATCCACAGACATATAAAGAGATTCCCAGACAATGAAAAGCTAAAGGAGTTCATCACCACCAAACCAGTATTGCATGAAATGTTAAAGGAGAAAAAAAGATAAAAATTATGAACAATGAAATGGTAATAAATACATATCTATCAACAATTGAATCTAAAACTCAAAATAAGCAAGCAGATCAGAAACGGACTCATAGATACAGAGAACATTTTAATGGCTGCCAGATGGGAAGGGTGTTGTGGATTGGGAGAAGAAGTTGAAGGGATTAAGAAGTGCAAATTTATTGTTGCAGAATAGTCATGGGGATGTAAAGTGTAGCATAGGGAATATGGTCAATAGCATTCAAATAGATATGTATGGTGTCAGATGGGTGCAACATTTATTGGAATGTTCACTTAGTAGGTTATAGAATGTCTAATGATTGGGGTGTACCCCTGAAACTAATATAATATTGTATATCAAGTGTAATTGAAAAATAAAAAATTATTTAATTAAAAATATTTAGATTCTACCTTACAACTATAAGTAAATATTTAGGTTATCTTTTTTTCTACAGAGTCTAAACACATTCAAGCCAGTAATTTTGTTTACTACATAATTATATAACTACTAGAGGCCTAGTACATGAAATTTGTGCATGGGGGGGGGGTGGTCCCTCAGGCCAGTCTGTGCACTTTCCAATCTGGGACCCCATGAGGGATGTTTGACTACCCAATTAGACCCAATCCCAATGGGCAGTTGGACATCCCTCTCACAATCCAGAACTGCTGGCTACCAACTGCTCACCTGCCTGCCTTCCTGATTGCCACTAACCATTTCTGTCTTCCAGCCTGATCACCCCCTAACCACTTCCCTGCTAGCCTGATTGATGCCTAACTGGTCCCCTGCCAGCCTGTTTGCCCCAACTGCCCTCCCCTGCAGGCCTGGGTCTCCCACAACTGCCTTTCCTTGCAGGCTCGGTCACCCCCAACATCCCTCCTCTGCTAGCCTGGTCACCCCTAACTGTCCTCCCCTGCAGGCTTGATTGCCCCCAACTGCCCTCCCTTGCAGGTCTGGTCCCTCCCAACTGCTCTCCCCTGCTGGCCATCTTGTGGTGGCCATCTTATGTCCACGTGGGGGCAGTCATCTTGTGTGCTTGAGTAATGGTCAATCTGCATATTACTCTTTTTTATATAGGATATAGGCCTGGTGCATGGGTGGGGGCCAACTGGTTTGCTCTGAAGGGTGTCCCGGATCAGAGTGGGGTTTCCTTGGGGCGTGGGGCAGACTGGGTGAGGGGCCTATGATGGTTTGCAGGCTGGCCATGCACTCCTGAAACCCAAGTAGAGGCCCTGGGATTTACAATTGAACCTTTGTAGACTGGAGTGGAGCCAACCCTTCTGCTCGCTTCGTGGCTGCTGCCATTTCTGTTGGGATTTTATAATTGAAACTTTGTAGCATTGAGTAGAGGCCTAGGCCAGCAAGGCAGGTGGAGAGCTTGGCTTCCTCCATTGCTGGGGAAACCCAAGCCTCCCTTCTACTCTCTGTGGCCACAACCATCTTGGTTGGGTTTATTTGCATATTTGCTCCTGATTGGCTGTTGGGTGTGGCTGTTGGGCATGGTTTGTGGGTGTAGCAGGGGTATAGTCAATTTGCATATCACTCTTAGATAGGATTACCTACTATAAGTGGTGAGGTTTACAAGTTTTTGAGAAGGAAAGTGTATCTCTGTATGTCTAAACTTATGCTACACAAAGGACATATTTCAAATATCAAGGTCCAAGAATTCTTTTTCACCTCATCCAATTCTCAGAATCATGCAGATTATAACTTGCTTTATTTTCAGAACATGACCATTTCACACAGTTTTTTTCCTATTGAAGTTCCTAATTTTATTGCTATGCTATTTGTCTCTATTTTCTTTCTATGTTATGATGTTATGTTTTTATTACTACATAAAACATATGCTTCCTAACACATATTAGTAATATTTTCAGCATCTCACTCAAATAATTTGTTGGATTGACTCCATTAAAATCTGTTAAATGTATATGTCTTAGAGCCCTCTGAATTTCTATTTCATTCTGGACTTTGTGTCAGAAATTGCTAGTGCTTGCCAGTAGTATTTTATCCTCTCTTTTGGCACATGGCTATTACATCTCCAAACTCCTTGCCATTAGAAGAACATCCTGACAGAGTCGTGGCTGATACAAACAGGCATGGAAGTAATGTGCACATGCACAGGATTGGTGCACAAACATCTCCTATGTGTAATCTTTATCTACCAACAGAATGGAGAAGACTAAAAGACTTTGGTGAGAACAAAGCCACAGGATGGAAGAATTCTGGATGCCTGCGTGACAGATTGGGACATGCATCCCACACACACTGACCCACAATGGAATGTGCTATGGGCAGGAAATAAGTATATATTGCCCTGAGCTACTGGGATTTAGGGAGTGCTTGTTAGAAAACTTAACATGCCTTGACTCATATAGAAATTGGTACCTTGAAGTGGTCTGCTGCAAAAATGCAAAACCTAAAATATGTGGCTTAGTGGTTGGGTGGCAAACTGCATAAAATCAAACTGAAGGCTAGAAACTTATGTAGACCTGTTATACAGTAAGAGAACTTATGGTAAAACGTTATTTATGACCACTTTGAAGGAGACCATATGCTATCTGAGCTGAAACTCTCAGGACATGTTTGGAAAGAGTCAAAGTGAACATGTGTTCATTGCTATTAGCTAAGGTATTACAACAAAGAGGGAAGCTTAATTAAGAATTGGCTAGTTTGCAAACAGAAATGAAAGGAAATAGAATCCAGAAATGTGTCACTGAAAAAATGGAAAATATAACTGTTTTCTAGAACACAAACTGCATAAATTATGGTTTAAAGAGTCAGATCTGTTGTCACTACTTAGAATTCAGGTGTTGCCTTTCCATTCAACCTAGATGGCCCTAGAGTAGCCAAGCTATCAAGCTTAAAATTATGTCTAGGAAGAAACTTTGGCTTATTGACAGTTGATAGTGTCTAAAAATGATGTATAACAAATAGATCAATAGTTGACGTATTTTTGAAATAATTTTATTGCCAAATAAGCTTCAAACCCTAGGATAAGGGCTATTAACCTCTTAAGACAGGGGTTTTTAAGTAGGGGAGATTTTGCCTCCAGGAGATATTTGGAAATGTCTAATGACATTTTAGGTTTTCATGAGTGGCAGCTACTGGGTAGAGGCCAGGAATGCTGCTAAAATTTCCTAGAATGCACAGGATGGTCCCCCACAACATCCCCAAAATGTTAATAACTCCCAGGTTGAAAACAACTTCCAGATCCCCAAATTTGCATGAAGATAAAGTGAGCTAAAAGAAAGCTGAGGGAAATAGGAAGGGCATAAACCAAACACCACTCCAGGGAGTGCCATGGAAGATAATTGACCAAGCAAAATCTCCCAAAAGACATATGAGTGGCTATATAAAACTGTATGATTCTTGATGTTGTCAGTAGTCTGCCAGTATATATGATACCCATTTATACTGAAAACATGGCAGGGTGGAGGTAGACATCTACCTCTTTTGAGATTGTCTTGGTTCCTTCCAACTGGCCTTTGGTTGGTTTGATTAGAATAGAGTTATCAGTTCAAGATAATTTTCAACACCCTAAATCTGCTGATAAATATAATAGCTTAAAATATCACACATTTGTTATCTTACTCTTTTTGTAATTCAAGAGTCTGGGCACACTGTAGTTAGTTCCTTAGCCACGTGTCGGCCAGCCAGACTGAGTTTTCATTTGAAGCTCAGGGCCCTTTTCTAAGCACATCCATATTGTTGTCAGAAGTCAATTCCTTGAGGTCATAGGACTGAGCTTTTAGTTTTCTGCTGGCTGTCAATAGGGATTCAGTATCAACTTCCAGGGGCCACACTCAGGTCCTAGCCAAATTGGCCACTCACAGCATGGCCTCTGAGATCCAAGAATCCATCTGTAGTTTGTTAAGACAGAGCCTTCCCCTAATAAAATCACAAGAGTGACTATCCCATCATGTTCACTGGTCCTTACCATACTAAAGGGGAAGAGATTGCATCGGACATGTACAGCAGAGGTTGTGAATATTGGGGATCTTCTTAGAATTCTACATACCACAACCCTCAAAGCTAAAGAGACAGAAGAGAAGAATTCAAAGATGCAGGATGGTTAGGAAGGGAATTGATTGACTGAGAACCTTACATAGAGAGGTGGCAATAGACAGGTGAATTCGTCACAGAAAAAGAACTAACAGATTATCTACCTGACTGTCTATTTATCCAATCTATATACCTATATATTGAGAGATTTATATAAACAATTGACTCATATGGTTATGGAGGCTGACATTTCATGATACCCTGTCTTCAAGTTGAAGCTCCAGGATAGCCAATGGTATAAGTCCAAGTCCAAGAACAGTAAAAGCCTGCTGTCCAGCTCAAGTAGTGAAGCAAAGAAGATTCGCCCTTCTTCTCCCTTCTCTCTTCTTTTGTTCTTTAAAAGCCTGAAACTGATTGGATGATTACCACCCACATTGGAAAGAATGATCTACTTTCAAGTGCTAATTTTCCCAGAAACACCATCTCAGGTACTCCTAGAAAAAACATTTAATGTTTAGTGAGATATTTGTGTACCTCATGAGCTGTCCATTAGACACATATAATTAACCACCACAAAGGAGAATGGGCATATTCTAATAAAACTATTAATAGGAATTAAAGATGAATGAGAAAATTTTGTAGCTGAGAGAATGCTATTGATAGAGTAATGTAGCATTCACAATTAATGGTACTGCTCTTGAATGAATGAATGGATAGGTAAATGAATAAATAGGCAAGTGAGTGAAGGAATGAATTCTGCTCAAAATGCACATGTATATACATCTGTTAAACCACTGTTTGTTTTTTTAACTGTAATGTGTAATATTAATTTTGGATGAGTCATTCTTTAAGTGGGCAATGGAATCCTGGGTCCTAATACCTGACCATTAAAAGTGTTAGGATTCATTGGAAATACAATGCATTTCCAATTCTATATTAATACTAACTTCAATAAAGTGATTCTCAATAAATAGGTTCAAATTTTCATAACTTGATTTTTTAAAGTATTGCAAAATTAAAATTAGCTTTTATTATTATGGTGCTGTATTAATTTCATTCTTTGTGAAAGATCACACCTGTGATCTCAGTCCCTTTGGACCACAGAATCCCTCCACAGAGAATGGACATAATGACTTCTGAGAATGTGTTAGTGTAATATTTTATAATATCCCCTAAAATTATTATACTGTTTATGTATACTTACATCCTTACTATCAATATGCAAGTGTAAAATAGCAATTTAAAATCATAACAAAGATATGTTACATAGATCAAGGTGGTATAGCAAAATGGTGAAGTGTCTCAGAATCTCTGGCCTACATCTTGCCTTGAGTGGATCATGGAGATGCTGTTTTGGGAAATTTAAAGGAAAACATGGTTTACCAAGAATATAATAATAAGGTCTTTACACAAAAGAGTAATATAATGACACATAGAGCAATATTCGAAATTTGAGTATAGAGATATTAGAATTCTGTTTTCCTTGAAGCTTTCTACAGGTGAGCACCAAGACATTTTCATGATTCCATCCACAAATTTTAACTTTTTTATAGCCTCAAACTTTAAATCCCAAAAGAAGAAAAAAAGTCAAAATTTATGCAATTTTATTGTATAAAAATTAGAACTCAACAAAAGGTAGTTTCAGGTACCTCTGCCATTCTTCTTCTGAGCAGTTTTTTGCCAGTGTTAGAGACCCCAGGGGAATCTAGGAGAATAGATTTCATATAATTTATAATAATTTACCATTGTGATTGTTCTTTTAAGAACAACTACACAGAAAGAAAAGTTTTAGCTATACTGAAAATGAACTCAATAATAAAAGGAGAAAAAGAGGAAATCTCAATAGGTTAGTCAAGAATTGCTCTAGTAGTTAAGGATTGTGGGGGGAATTAAGTAATCTAGAGGCTGATTTAAAAGTGCTCATATTATGAAAGACAGTGGAGAAAGACGATTCCCTACCTTTCCTTTGCAAATCTCTAGTTAATATTATAGAGATAAAGCCAAGTTAAATTTGCAAGATGTCTTACAATTTTGTTTTTTATCCTTTTTTTTTTGTTTGTTTTGACTGATACAAAGAGTACCTAACCATATGTGGGATTAGAGAAATGGAGCTAGCACTTGTTAAATGGGTTTTATCTGACAATGTTAAACATTGTATGTAGGTAATCTCACTTCCTTTCTCTGAGCTTGTGAAGAAAATATAAATTACATTTAGAATCAGAAAAACAAGGTTTAGAAAGATACATTAAGTAGCAGGATCCAAATTTTTCTGACATAAAACTTCTGTTTTATTTTTCTGCTATACCTTGCCATTTCCTGAAGCAGTTGGATTAAATTAAGTTTAGGATTTGGCAGAGACAGTGCAATTAATGGGACAAGTGGTCCAAGAAATGTAGCAGATCCAGAAAAGGTGTGTCCGATGGCATTTGGCTGGGTAGAATATACTTTATTGGTGCAAATCCTATATAATAAAAGCCTAATATGCTGTTTGGTTGTCTGATCATCCATTCAACCAATCAAAGTGTAATATGATAATAATATGCTAAGGTCGGTTAACTTCTTGCTATGATGTGCACTGACCACCAGGGGGCAGATAGTCAACTGGTTGACCAGTCACTATGTCATGCACTGACCACCAGGGGGCAGACACTCCAACCAGTAGGTTAGCTTGCTGCTGGGATTCAGCTGATTTGGACTGAGCAAGATGGGCTGGGCATGCCCTGGAGCCCTTCCACAGTCTCTCTCCTGCTGGCCAACCTCCCACAACCCTCCCCAGTTCCAATAGTGCACCATTGGGGTCCCTCAGTCTGGCCTGTGCCCTCTCAGAATCCAGGCTGAGGGATCCTACTCCCCTTCCCCCCGCACAAATTTTGTGCACTGGGTCTCTAGTTTTTTATATATTGTAAAGTCGTTATTTTCTTAAAAGAAAAAATATTAAAGTGTTCTAGGGTATAAAGGCAAGAACTGAGAGCTACCAGCTCTACACTCTTTCTTATTATTTTATTAATCCTCACCTGATATTTTTTATTGATTTTTTTTAGAGATAGAGAGAGAGAGAAACATCAATTGGTTGTCTCCTGTATGTGCCCTGCCCAGGATCAAACCTGCAACCTGGGTAGGAGCCCTGACTGGGAATCAAACTGAAAACCTTTTAGTGTACCAGACAGTGCTCCAACCAACTAAGCAATCTTTCCAGGACTTCTGCACTCTTTCTACAATATCATTCTCCACTTTTAGGTCTATAGTATAAACTATAATCAAATTGGAAATAGGGCTTAAAGTTGACAAGAGGATTGTGCAATTTCAAACCTATAGTAAATATCAAGATCAATTTCATATGTGAAATTTATTTTCTCCCCCATCTTGTTATCTTATGTCATTTCATTGGAGTATAATCATAACTGTAGAAAAGTAGAAGCCTTCAAAAAAACAGTCATGAATCCATGTTTACAGACAAATCCAAAACTTGGATTTGGCTTAAGCCATCTAAATCAAACTAATTCCTTTTCTCAGATTAAATCAGTGAGGCTAACATAATATATAGAGCTTACAAGATAGCTTTAGTGTTATATTTAAGATGAATGGCTTATTCAGATTCAAGCAGCAACATCCAAAATGTTAGCTATTTGAAAATTAAAATTAATTCAGTATAACTGAAATACATCATGATCAATCTAATACTTAGTCATACTTTGAAATATTCCTTCTTTTTTCTTATCAAAAAGTTGTTCTTAAGTGAAAAAGTCCAACATGGCAACTGTTAATGTTTGTTTTGTTCTGTAAATGGTTTCCCTTTCTCTATCAGCCAAAGCAAATGAAACAGAATGAAAAATCAATTAAACCAGAAATTTGCAATTATACCGATCAATTATGTGAGGTTTTCTAAAAGCCTATTCCCAATTCTCTCCTTGAAGCTATCCTATCTAATAAAAGAGTAATATGCAAATTGACCATACCTCCTATCAAGCCACGCCCACAGTCATGCCCACCAGCTAATCAGGAGCTAATTATGCAAATAAACCCCAACCAAGATGGCCACCGCCACTGAGAGCAGGAGAGAGGGTTGGGTTTCCCTGGCAATGGAGGAAGCCAAGCTTTCCGCCTGCCCTTGCAGCCTAGGCTTCCACTCTAGGCTCCAAAGTTTCAAACAGAAACGGCTGTTGCCACAGAGTGAGCAGAAGGCTTGGCTCTTCTCCAGGCTACCAAGTTTCAATTGTAGAACATAAATTAATCCTAGATCCCAGGGCCTCAGCTTGGGTTGCTGTGTGGCATGGTAAGCCTGCAAACCACCATAGGCCCCTCACCCAGACTGCCCCACACCCCAAGGGAACCCCTACCCTGATCCAGGACATGCTTCAGGGCAAACTGGCCAGTCCCCACCTATGCATCAGACCTCTATCCTATCTAATAAAAGAGTAATATGCAGATTGACCATCACTCCAACACACAAGAGGGCTGCCCCATTGTGGTCAAAGATCCTGCCCCCATGTGGACACAAGATAGCCATCACAAGATGACCAGCAGGAGAGGACAGTGGGAGTCCCAGGCTTGCAAGGAAGAACAATTGTGGGCCATCAGGCCAGCAGTGGAGAGCAGTTGGGATGGAGCAGGCCTGTAAGGAAGCTCACAGGGGAGGGCAGTTAGGGGTGACCAGACCAGCAGAGAAGGGAAGTTGGGGGCAAACAGCATCAATTAAGCTGGCAGGGTAGTGGCTAGGGGATGATCAGGCTGGCAGGCAGAAGTGGTTAGGGGCAAACTGGGAGGCAGGCAGGCACGCAGTTTGGAGCCAGCAGTCCTGGATTGTGAGAAGGATGTCTGACTGCCCGTTTAGGCCCAATTCTACTGTGATCGGGCCTAAACGAGCAGTCAGACATCCCTCAAGGGGCCCCAGATTGGAGAGGGTGCAGGCTGGGCTGAGGGACAGCTCCCAACCCCCATGCATGAATTTCGTGCACTGGTCCTTTATAATAAAAATGTAATATGCAAATTGACCTTCATACCCTTGCATCACAAGATGGCCATCTCCATGTCACCACAAGATGGCTGCCACCAATGTCATCACAAGATGACCACCCCCACATTGTCACAAGATGGCTGGCAGGGGAGGGCAGTTGGGGAGCAACCAGGCCTGCAGGCAAAGGCAGTTGGGGGCAACCAGGCCTGCAGGGGAGGGCAGTTGGGGACCAGACCTTCAGGGTAGGGCATTTGGGAGGGATCATGCCTGTAGGGGAGGGCAGTTTGAGGGGACTAGGGCTCCAGGGGAGGGAGTGCAATTAGGGGTGACCAGGCTTGCAGGAGTGGTCAGTTGGGGGTGGTTGGGCCAGCAGAGGAGCAGTTAGGTGTCAATCAGGCCAGCACAGGAGCAGTTAGGGGCCTAGCAGCCTGGCAAGCATAGTGGTTAGGGGCAATCAGGCAGCCAGGCCAGGTGAGTTGTTAGGAGCTAGCAGTCCTAACGGGATTCTGAGAGAGACGTCTGATTGCCAGTTTAAGCTCAATCCTGCAGAGTGGTCCCAGATTGGAGAGGGTGCAGGCTGGGCTGAGGGACACAACCTCTAGTGCACAAATTATGTGAACTGGGCTTCTAGTATTTAATATAGGGCTCTAAAGGAGCTATTTCCAGAGATAGGAAAATATGACACTAATCAAAATCTTTTTCTGAAACATTTTGCTCATTAATGAGTGAAAATTCTTACAATGATCTGATTAAATCACAAGATCAAGCTTTGAAAAATCAGCCTGGGTGTTGCTCTCCCTCAATCCACATGTACTTTACCAGATGCTCTGTAGAAGCTTGACCCCTCTTGGCATCACAGCAAATCTCCTGCTTCAGGAACAATAATTGCCGACAACCAGCAACACTGCTAAAGCAGCAATTAGAAGCTCTATGAATGTGAACCGTGGCTCTATATAGGAAATGCTGAGCATTAGCCCCACTTTAGGCCAAGGCGAAATAATTTAATTTCAGGCACCATTCACTAAAAAGCTAGGGTGCTGAATCTGATCGGAATTTTTGACTTTGTGTGTGAAAGTTGGCACTGACATAAAGAAGTGTTAAAAATTTTAATGTGCAACTAAAATGGAGTCTGAATGTATCACAAAACTGAAACTCTCCTGCAGGAGTGTAAACACCTGAGATTATTTAAATGCTACTTTGTGCAAGCCTTGAAGATTTAGATTTAAGTTTAGTGGGATATAAGTTTAGTACTGCACTAAAGTCAGGATTCCCCTCAGTCAAATTAAGAAGAAATGTGGCAAAGCATGTAGTTTTAGAAAAGCTAAAGGAACAATAGACAGGAGCCTTAGTTGGGTCTTCAAACTAGGAAAAGAATTCATGGTGTGACTAGGCGCTTACATTTTCAATCGGATGGAGATTGGTATTGGGGTCATTACCTTTACATACAATATGAGAATATCTCATCAACAAAATAAGCATGGCTGAAAAGCATTTCAGGGGCTTTTACTGAAGACTAGGTGAAGGGACAAAGTGGTCCTCTTTGGCTTCTCAGAAATAACCTTTTATTAAGAACTAAAGGTCCGGTGAATGAAATTTTTGCACTTGCAGGGAGGGATGTCCCTTAGCCCAGCCTGCAACCCTCTCCTATCTGGGACCCCTTGGGGGATGTCTGACTGCCAGCAGTCAGACATCCCCTTTCCAATCCAGGACTGCTGACTTCCAACCACTCAGCCTGATTACCCCCCAACCACTCCCCTACCAGCTTGATCAATGCCTAACTGCTCTCCTGCCATCCTGATTGCCCTCAACTGCCCTCCCCTGTTGGGCTGGTTGTCCCTAAATGCCCTTCCCTGCCAGCCCAGTTGCTCCCAACTACTCTCTCCTGCCATCCTGGTCATCCCTAACTGCCTTCCCCTGCAGACCTGGTCCCCCCCCCCAACTGCCCTCCCTCCCCTGCAGGCCTGGTCGCCCCAAACTGCCCTTCTCTGCAGGCCTGGTTGCCCCCAACTGCCCTCCCCTGCTGGCCTAGTTGCCCCCAACTGCCCTCTCCTAAAGGCCTGGTCACCCCAACTGCTCCCCCTTCCAGTCTGGTTGCCCCTAACTGCCCTCTCCTGCTGGCCTGATTACCCATAACTGTCCTCCCCTGTCAGCCATTTTTTGGTAGCCATCTTGTGATGATATGGGGATGGTCATCTTGTGATGACATGGGTGTGGCCACCTTGTGACCACATAGGGACATCCATCTTGTGGGAGGGTGTGACAGTCAATTTGCATATTACCTCTTTATTATACAGGACCAGGACATTTATGGTGAGAAGAAAAAGCTTTGTAAATTTCCAGGCACCAGTTTTCAAGGCATTAACCTGATTTTGGGTCATAGAACACAGTGTCTTATTTCCAGGATCAAGGAGTTGGCAAAGGAAAGATAGGGGTCTTGGTCCGATGAACAAAGCCCTGGATTCAAGATCTGGCTCAAGTTTTCCACAGGGCACTTGAGTTCAGTCAAAATTGGAGGGATAAATTTAACCATAAGGGCTAATTAGTGCTTGAGAGTTATCTGCGATACTGTGGGAAATCAGAGGTTCAAGAACTATACCAGGTTCATTGAAGACCAGAACTCAAAACCTTTATAGATCTGATCAGACTTTCTTGTGACAATCCCTAAATAGAATGGTGCATAGTGGGAATTCAATAATTATTTCCCTAAACAAAAGTGGACCTGGTGTTTGAAGATGCTTCAGTGGAGTCACATTTATGAAATGAAGATACTGACCAATGTATATTGCAAAGTTATGTTAACATATCCTTTTTTTCAATGTCAGAACAAGATGTAGGCACCTCTAGTTTTTTTATTGTCTACTAGTGCCCCAGTGCACGCATTCATGCACATTGAAAGAAAATTAATTAGAAGGTGGCTGGTGGGGTGAGACTGAATGAGATGGGATGGACACAACCTGAAGCAAACCTTTCACAGTCCCTCCCTGGCTGGCTGTACCTAGGACAGTGCCACAACTTGAAGGGCATCTACAGAGTGAGGGGGGTCTTTCCAGCAAGTGGGGTTCCTCAGCCTGGCTTGTAGGGATAAGGTGAAAACCAGCTCTCTGACATCCCCCAAAGGGTCTGGATTGTAAGAGGTAAGTTCTCAGGTGATGTATCCTAGAATCAGGCTCCCTTCTCTCTGGTTTTAGGGTGCATCACCCAAGAACCACCACTGCCAAGTCACCTCAGCTCGGCAGCTCCTGCATTGACTGTCTGTCCCCTGGTGGTCAGTGTGCATAATAGCTACTGGTTGGAGCCTCTGCCTCAATTGCGCATCATAGCTACCAGTTGTATGGTTAGACTGTCACTTAGCCTTATATATATATATAGATTTTAGAACTGAAAACAACAACCAAAAAAGTGAAGTTCATAAGGTTGAACTTCCAGCTCAATGTCACAGTTGAGATAGAGATTAGTCTCATGTGTTCTCATTATGCTTTTAAACCCAGGAGCCTTTTTCCTAAGTCGCTTTTTGAAGGAGGAACTTCAATACACAGATTCTGACAAGTATCTCTAACATTTTCTTTTTACCCAGCACTGAGCCCCTCTCTAATCAGCCTGGTCCTCTAAATGATCCCATTCTCCGAATCTTTGCTCCTGGTTTTCTCCTCTCTCTTCTCCTATTCATTTTGAAAGATCCATGTGCATCCTTCAAAATCCAGCTTACGTCCCAAGTAACTCTCATAGTTTTGATGGTGTGAATCTTAATATTTAGCACATATTGTTCTCTGGTGTTTAACACTTTTTGTTCTCAGCTTTTTGGGGGATTTTGTTTTATGTCCTTTGGATTTCCACAGTCCAGAGGAAACAAATACAGTATTGATTTATTATATTGCTCGTCAGCTCTTAACAATGGATAACATAACCTGTGTATTTTAATCCTAATACTACAGCCTTGACTGGGAGCTGGTCCTGGGAGATGTGAAGAATCAGAAATACCTAGTAACACCTGTGATGCTTGAGTATTTCTTTGTGTAAAAAGTATAAACAAGATGTGCCCTGGTTGGGTAGCTCAGTTGGTTATAATGTGGTCCAAAAAGGTAGCAGGTTAAATTCTAAGTTAAGGTGTGTTTGGGAGGCAACTGATCAATGTTTCTCTCATCGCTCTTTCTCTTTCTCTCTCTCAAATCAATAAAAACATATCATTGAGAGAGAATTTTTAAAAGTATAAGCAAGATGTATGATATTAGCTTGTTTATCTGTATTATATGAGAGCTGGAATGCATGATGTCTTAGTCTTCCTATATCTATGAATGTGTCTAATCACAAGAAAGTCTGTGAAACAATTCTTTGGAGACAATACAAAGCTCAGACAGGATGATTAGGTGATACTTGGAGGAGTGCTTATATGGCTCCATCAGTGGCAGAAAAGGCCTGTGTAGGAAGATGAAATCTGGAGATCAGGATAAAATTGGGAGGCAGAACAAGTAATAGGAAGACAATGGAATTTGAGCTGCATGCATCAAGTATTTACCTCTCATATATCATCATACATCATAAGTGATAGGGAGAAACTAGAAGAGCAGGCCTGGGAGAAGTTAGCACTGGGAAAGAGATGGGATTCAACAGTAAGCAATGGTTGGGGATCCAGAATGATATGCTTCATGCCATTAAGAAGTTCAGACAGCTGGTGGCAGGTACCTACATAGAGGCTGGAACTCATGGGCAGAATTCTAATTGTGGAATGATATGGGGAAGGGGGGAATTTGGGGATCATTTAGTGAAATGGGAAGGGCAAGGACATACATTGTGATCTCAGATTCTTTATTAGACTCTACAGTCTGAGCCAGATGTGCAGCAGTTCTGAAGTGGTCGAGACAGAGTGTTGTTAGTTTTGGGCTCCTTCCAAGTCCCTGGAGACCAGTCTAGACGGAGAAACTGATTAAGGCTGAATCTCTAGTATTTTAGTGATCTCAGTTCTGAAGGTCACAGGAGGCAGTGACAGGGAACCAAGCAGATAGTGATAATCTATTACCTGTCTAGAAAAGCAAAATAGGTTTGAATTTAGTACTCACATGCTTCTTTGAAGATGAGTTAATATTTATACTCGACAGACTTTGATGGAGCTACTGCTGATTGCACTAGAGATGGAATGTGTGCTCTGAGGGAAGTGGCCAGGTCATATTATAAAAATAAATTATTATAAGGCTTTTCCTAAATTATAGATTTCTCTTCCCAGGAATATTTTATCAGTTGATTCTGTCATAATGAAAATTTATCTTTATGTTTTATTTTTTTCTTAAACAAAATAAAAAAACAACCCTCCACTATGTTATTAAGTTGATTTCTTTGGCAATATTGTTACCTTTAAAAAATGTTTTCCTTTTGCCTTTTTCCATGGTGAAATGTGTCTATTTTTTTTACTCTAAAATAAAGAGATATAATACTGTTCATCTCTAAAGTTCATGGAAAATGAAATTATGTTTTAAATAACTTCCATTTTGTTTCCCATTCTTGTATTTTGTGCCAGACAATATTTCACCTTCTAGATTTACTAAACTTTAAAACCTTTCTAAAATTTCTTCAAAGGCAAAAATGAATGTATACTTCTAGGCAGGAATACTTATAAGTGAGCTGCATGCATCCAGAGTTTTCCTCTCATATATCATCATACATCATGTATACTAACATATAATACATATGCTAATTTATTGTGGGGCAAAGAAGTTTTAAGTAAGGTGTGTGTGTGTGTGTGTGTGTGTGTGTGTGTGTGTGTGCCCGCGCGCGAGTGTAAAAGAGTGAGCGGGTTTTGCAAGAGCTTAATAAATATACAATAAATAGAGTTTAAAACAAAAGACAGGGGCTGAAGGGAATCAGACTGAAAAATCAAGCATACAAGTGAAGCACTGATTGTTGAGGATGTTGAACCAAAAAGGACATATCATGTGCTCAAAGAACTGCCCAGAAGAGCAGCTTGTTCAAGATGGAGGTGAGCTCTAGAGTTCATCAGACAAGCCCCCATGTCTTTAAAGATCAGGACTCAAAGAGAGAAGTGACTTCTTTTGAAAAGGATCTAGATATAGCTAATTAGCTATAATATGATAAGCCCTATGTTGTGTTGGTAGCTTTATTGTGCTGCCACATCCTAGAGAAGATCTACTTGTGACTATAGCAAACTAGAAGGTGCTCATAGTGATTTTAAATTCCTTGAGGGCAGGATGTGAATTTTCCAACCATTCCAATACCTATCACAATGAAAAATAGAAAATTTTCTCTGGTAAAGCAACAGTTATAATAATCAGGTAGAGCCATAAGGCTGCTTACTTTTTGAGAATATGTCTCTGAATCAATTACGACAGAACTATTATTTTATAGGTATGCATATAATTATTAAATCTCATCAGTGTATCTTTTCAGCTCCTTGGGCAGAGAAGGGTTTTGAAATTATTCATACTGGCACATTCAGAGAAAAGGCAAATCCATCTTTCTATGGAATTAACATTCCACAGAGTCAAACTAAAGATTTTGGTTTTGGATTCTGGCTTTGTATGTATATTTGTTTGTTTTTATTAGCAGAAACAATCAACCCATTACCATGAGCCTGGAATATTTTTTTAAATTACATTCATAACTGAAGTTTAAAGTTCAAATAACAATTACACAACTGCCAAGAAAAATCTAAAGTTTTTTTAAACACAAATATGTGTTTATATTATGTTACTCAGTGGGCAAGCCCATGTTGAACAATAGGAGCCATTCTGAGCGATTAATTCCAGTCTCAAAATTTTCACAGTTAATGACAGCTTTACCTTCCTTATTCCGGGTACATTAGGCACATAAATGATAGGTAGATGATAGATAGAGAGATAAATAGACAGACTGATAAATGATAGAGAGGATACCCATCATAATATATTTAAAATAACTCATATTTGAGAGAGATTATCTAATAATGTATTTAATTACTATGAGATCATATATGCTCTGAAATCATATTTGAAATCCCACATCACAGCTCTGTATCCTTTTATGAAGTCATAAGAGAAAAAAGGGCAACATAAAAATTATTTGCTTCAATATTTCATGTTTTACAAAACCATATTTGAAAATAAAATTTACTTTGATTTTCAGGTTCTCTTACACAAAGACCTTACAGGAAAAATTTTAACTTAAGTTTAACCTTGGTTAAAAGGGAAATATCCACAGAGCATATGTCATATATTTGCTCTCCCCAAGTCCTTTATGTGCTCAGAACTCTTAGAAAGATATTCCAAACCTGTAGAAAGCAATTTCCCTCAGGAAATCAGTACCATCAATTTTCCTTCAATCTTTGTATGATCTCTATTATATTGTGATCCCAACTTGCCATTTTTATGTTATATTCACTCATATATGTCTCCTTAAATCCTTTCAGGAAGAGCCCATGAGCAACATGAGAGTGAACACTGTGATCATCTAATCTCCTAATGTGGCATCTAGTACATAGAGGGTTCTGAGTAAATTAATAAATGATGTATAGCACATGGAATCTTAGCCAGGTCTCACACCGTGACAAAAATTCCTAATGCTCAAACCTGGTGAGTGTAGTGAATGTTTCACATGAGGAGTCCTGGAAAAAAGGCATGGAATGAAGTGGACAGCTTTGCATTTTGAACATTGGTTTCTTTGGAAGAGTTCCCACACTTTTTTTTTTTTTTATCCCATGAAGAGTAGCAGTTGACAGGTCTCTACATGGATGTAGGGGACAGGGCAGGTCTTTATGAAAAAGTATGTTTTTTATTATCTGAACAACATTGAGTACATGTACCCCTCAGTGGACAGACCAGTTATTGGGCCTGAGAGAAGTCAAGGCAGGCTGCCCTAGATTTGCCACCACAGCAGGAGAAATCTGTTAAAGATGAGACTATTGCAGAGACCGGTTTGGCTCAGTGGATAGAGCATCGGACTGCGGACTGAAGGGTCCCGGGTTCGATTCCGGCAAGGGCATGTACCTTGGCTGCGGGCACATCCCCAGTAGGGGGCGTGCAAGAGGCAGCTGATCGATGTCTCTCTCTCATCAATGTTTCTGACTTTCTATCCTTCTCCCTTCCGCTCTGTAAAAAAATCAATAAAATATATTTTTTAAAAAATGAGACTATTTCTAAACCTGTTTTTATTATCTTGTGTAACACATAATCCCTAGGTATCAACAGTCTATGATTACCAAGTAACCTTTTATTTAAAAAATACATAGTCCTCAGTGGCATGATTGCTAGAGATTGTCCCCCACACCAAGTTTCCCTAAGTTGTTTCTAGGAAATATCCCTCCTCTCATGCATGTTTGGGATCAGGTCTCTCTGTTTTTTCTTCTTCTACTTCTCTTGCCACCTCAGCCATAGTTGACCTTTGTGACTTTGTTGCTTTGCTGAGCCATGCCTAAACTTCCTGCCTTCCACTTCCCCCCAGCCCACCTGCCCATACACGTATACATCAATCTAAAGGAGAATACCACAGCACATTTTGGGTAGACTATTTCTCTGCAAATTCCTCAAAGAGCAACTGGCTTTACTGAACCTTGAAGACAAGGAAAATTTTATAGAGGGTCACTCTTAGATACGGCTACTCTTTTAGAGTCTAAACAAATATTATGGTTCCTTTACTAGGCCAGCTCCTTGACCAACTCCTGAAGTTCTATGTGGCAAAGGGTAGCTCATTCCACTGCCATGAACACTGACAGCAAGTTGTTTCCTTTGTTTCCAGAAACAGTTAACACTTGGGCCCAGATAGGCAATAAAGAAGTCTTTGCTTCCCAAAGCTAAGCCCACTTCCTTAAGCCTTTCCCAGGAAAGGTTACAATTGGAAAAACCATACAGATGAAATCCCATCTCCAAAGTCATGGGCTTGATCTGACCCTATGACTCTGATAAAATAGCTTTGATGGTACACAAATGCATTACCCTCTAATGTGGTATATTCCATATAGAATAAGCACCAACAGTTACACTCAACTTATAAGGCACCAAATTTCATCTAATCCCTGTCACTGTATTTCTCTGGTGTAACATGAAGAGAAGTTGAAATGTATTGGGTTACTACTTCAGTCATCAAAGGCTTCATTGAACATATATGCAGCAACCAAGAATGAACCATAACATATAGGCATAGATGGTGCACTTACAAATTAAGAATGGAAAACCTTTTCAACTCTTAGGGGCATATATTCATTTTACTAAGTAGAGTACTTACTATGTCAGCATAAATCATTAGCTTAGGGAAGATTCAAAGAACTCATGGCTTATTCAGAAACATAGGGAACACGCCCATAAATATGCCTAATTAAATGTTCATTAAGACATTTTTCCTGTAGAAAGATAAACCCTAGTCCCTACCGTAGGAGAAAAAATTGCTTGTTACTTATAAAAATGATAGTTTTTAAATTTAAAAAAGGTAAAATCAAGTCTATTAATGCATCATTTCTTGTTATCACCTGATACTCTATTGCAATATCATGAAGATATACAAATTTACCTCAATTTTACTCAGACCTACCCAGATTCTTAGTTTTAAGATTTAAACAACTGGCATTTCTTGTGTAACAAAAATATGTGGAGTCAACTATATGGGTTACACATAGAAATGCAAGGTACTAAGTTGGGAGATAATAAAACATAAGCATAGCAATTAGATATACCTGGCTTAAGTCCTTACTCTATCTTTTACTAACTTATGATCTTCAGAGAGTTATTTAATCTTCCTGTGTTTTATGTAAAATACAGATAATAATATAAATTACCTCATAAAACTTTTGGGAAAAACATGATATAATTCATATCAATTGTCTAGCTTGATGCAAATCTATTATTTTTATTAATGACTTTATATTAAATTTTAACTTTCTGAACCATAAGAATGTCATTCATAATACTACCTTAATATTTATGTAGGATTTCTGTCACAGCTTTCTTATTTTTGCACTAGATTAATTGGAGGCTAATTTTTTGGGTTATACAATCACCAGCTTTATATAATTTTAGGAGATTGGCAACTAAGCACAGATCCTATGCCTTTCTCTCAGCAGGCTTGGGGAAAAAACTCTCTGATTTGATAGGAAAATACTTATCATATAAGAAAAGCCATGAAGAAAAAGAGTAGCTGAAAACAAGAGGTCCAGATCCTTCAGGGTGGTCTCACACAGTCCATAAGGAATCATGAGCTATAAGACCCCAAAATAAATTATATTGGGAGCTTTTTGAGCTAGTCTCTCACTTGAGTATCTAAGAGACCCAACACTGGTGAGCAGTGCATGTTTGGCAAATTTGATTGGGATGCTTGGGTTCGTGATTAGTAAATTTGTATGGGCTTCCCCCAGATCGTCTACACTGAACTTGAAGAATGAATGGTACTTCTTGAAGAGGACAGGCATATTTTAGGCAATTACCCTGACATACAGTATTTTCCTGATATTATATCCAAGGTAAATAAAATGTAGGGAAGAAACTTGATTGAGGGACTTATCTTTGTTGAGAATAAACACTTGTGACACTTTAATTTTAAAATAGGATCTTATGCCAACTTTCTCAGGGCCAATTCTTACTCATATGATCATCTTTAAAAAGAGAGAAAGTGCTCAGATATATTTGACCTTGTTGATTGTGAGTTTAATTACAACTCATTTTTAGGGACTGGAGTTTATTCACTCCAGCAAGAGCACAATGTCTGGGATCTGGGAAGGATGAGTGTGCTTTTTTGAACACTAAAAATATCTTCAAAAGCACATTTTGTTGAATTACATTTGATTGACTTAGAAGCATGTGAAATGAATTTACTTGAAATAATGGTATTAAAAATCATGAGGCTACAGGTTTGATTCCTGTCAAGGGCACATGCCTGGGTTATGGGCTCAATCTCCAATAGAGGGTGTTCAGGAGGCAGCCGATCCATGTATCTCTCTCATCATTGATGTTTCTCTCACTCTCCCTTCCTTCTGAAATCAGTAAAAAATCATGAGGCTAAAAAGTTTAATGATGTTTTGAATTTTGACAATGTCACCAACCATAGCTTTTAAGCATTGGAATAGGTGGTCTCTGTATTAAATATAAGGACATCCTAGAAGTCTCTTGCCCTGAGATATGCTCTAAATTAGAAGTAAGGAAAAATTCCATAAAGGGTCAGATAGTAAATATTTTAGATTTTTGTGGTTCACATAGTCTCTGTGGGAACTACTCAACTCTGCTGTTGTGGTCAAAGACAGCTCTAGCTAGTACATAAATCAATGGTTATAGCCGTGTTCCAATAAAACTTTATTTACAAAACAGGTTATAGGCTAGATTTGGCCCATGGAGAGTAGTTTAAGGACTTCTTCTCTAGATTAAAAAGAATCCCTAACTAACAGAACTGTACCCTTCTAGGGCATATTCTTAACATCAATGCCTGCTCTGCTTCAGAGCTGAGCTCCAGAACATCTCATGGTGACCTGAAAGCAAGTTAAATTACCCTGTAAAATGTTTCTCTTCTATCACTCTTGATTTTTGCTTTATGGCATAAATAGTTGATGCTAAGTCTAAAAAAATTAGAATGTAAATTGGACAAAAAGAAGAAAATAGAACATTCTTAAACTCATGCCTCAGAAAAATACTTTGTTTCATATCATATATTTACTATGTGAAAAAATAATATGCGTTTGTAAATATACGACTTAAATTATAAAAATTAAATTATACTATCTCTATATATTATGTACACATGTATACATGTATGTATATACACACACATATGTGTTTGTGGTAACCCATATAGTAGATACACAATGATTTCATTAGCATCAAAAGATCCTTACTTAAGCAAATATATGGCAGAGGATTTTCCTATATGTTCTATATACACTGAGTGGCAGATTATTATGATCTCTGAATGCATAATAATCTGGCCACTCAGTGTGTGTGTGTATGTGTGTGTATATATATATATATATATATATATATATACATATATATATATATATATATATGGCCTGGTGCATGAATTTGTGCAAGGGTGGGGTCTGGCCAGCCTAGCCAGGGGGAGAGGGGACATGGGCAGTTGGATGGCTTGCCTGCTGGTCAAACTCCTGAAAGAAAGTTAAATTACCATGTAAAATGTTTCTCTTCTATCATTTTGCATATTAGCTTTTTATTATATAGGATATACACTGAGTGGCCAGACTATCATGAGTTCAGAGATCATAATAATCTAGCCACTCAGTATAGCCAAGTATAAGTGAAGGACTGTGGTCACCACTTGTTATATTGGAATAGAGATAAAGTTATTTAATATTTATTCTTATGATTATAAGTGCTAATTTTAAAAATTAGTCCTTACCCAAGGACATGAGTATTGGTTTTAGAGGGAGAAGAAAGGAGAAGGTGCGGGGAGAGAGAAATATCCCATGTGTGAGATAAACATCAGTCTGTTGTCTCCTATATGAGCTCCTACAGAGGATCAAAGCTACAGCCTTTCAGTGTAAGGGACAATGCTTCAACAAACTGAGCCACATTATACCAGGGCCATAGGTGCTCATTTTAATTTAAAGAAACTTATAGTCTTCATGATACATTATATTTTTAGATCATTTTCAAGTGAGTAAATGTTTAAAAATTGTATTATAGATGTCTTTGTTATAAAATCATTTCTGGGTATTACCTTTACACTTTTGAAAACCATGACCAGCTGCTTTCAGTTGTTAATTATCTTTTAAGATGTCTCAAATTTTGAGAGAAGGTGCAAGAATCCTGTTGGAAATCTTGACCATAATGGCTGTTGGGTGCATATCTAAATCTTCTCTCCCTCCCCCTCCCCCTCCCCCTCTCCCTCTCCCTCTCCCTCTCCCTCTCCCTCTCCCTCTCCCTCTCCCCTCTCCCTCTCCCTTGTCCCCTCTCCCTCTCCCTTGTCCCCTCTCCCTTCTCCCTCTCCCTGTCCCTCTCCCTCTCCCTCTCCCTCTCCCTCTCCCTCTCCCTCTCCTTACTACTTGTTTGGAGAAAGGGATGATTCAATTTTTGCACTTGCCTAGTATGAGGATTTCTTAAATCTTCTCAGAATCTAAATACAGAACACATCCTTAATGATATCTGTTTAAA
This sequence comes from Antrozous pallidus, assembly GCA_027563665.1. Taxonomy (NCBI): domain Eukaryota; kingdom Metazoa; phylum Chordata; class Mammalia; order Chiroptera; family Vespertilionidae; genus Antrozous; species Antrozous pallidus. Next base: position 38,788,751 of record CM050519.1, on the reverse strand, counting down.
ACTCAAGGGAATGGAGATGCCTCAGCTGGAAGGATATGGGCAGAAAAATCCCTCCAGTGGCCTCCTTCATTTAATCACCATCAGCTTTCTTTCTAGAGGTTCCAAATTAACAGTGGGGAAACTTTTATTTTTTTTATTTTTTACTTTGAACAAGCAGATGTTTCTTCCATGAGGCCCATATGTTTCTTCACAAGCTCTATCCAAAGCACCTACATTATAGCTGAGGGCAATGTGGCACTCATCCAATACCTTACAAGACATTCCTTTCCATTCCAAGGAGCGTATGTGGAAAATGAATGTGTGTCTGTGTGTGCACATATGTATGTGTGCGTTCGTCTGTATGTGTTGCAGAGACAGAGCAGGAGAACAGCAGCCTTCTCTTTGCGTTGCAGGAGCATTGCTGATGATGCCAACAAACTAGAGTGAAGATGAGCTGTCAGGGAGGCCTTAGGTCCAAACTGAGCCTATGCCAAACTCCTGCTTGTAGCCTATTTCCCAGCTGGCTGCGACATGGCTGTGGCAGACACCGAGAACAGCTGTCTCTGCCTGGCACACAGGCAGCAGTCCAACCAGGTGGTTTTCTCAAGTTAAAAATAACAGTAATTATAAAGAAGAGTACCACTCAGAGTTGACTGCTCTTGTTCAATCAGGTTCATTGAGAGGAACCCAAAGATGAGGGGCAGGGTGAGAGGGAGAAGTCTGTGGAGGTAAGAAAATAAAGAGGCTTCTGCTGTAACTGGGGGGAAATGGGAAATACCTGGGAGCCCAAATAAAACTGGCCAAGACATGTGCTAAAATTAATTTTTAAATATATATGTTTTATTGATTTTTTTACAGAGTGGAAGGGAGAGGGATAGAAAGTCGGAAACATCGATGAGAGAGAAACATCGATCAGCTGCCTCTTGCACGCCCCCTACTGGGGATGTGCCCGCTGCCAAGGTACATGCCCCCGACCGGAATCGAACCCGGGACCCTCCAGTCCACAGTCCAACGCTCTGTCCACTGAGCCAAACCGGTCTCGGCTAGAATTAATTTTTAAAGAAAGCATAGTTTTGTGATCATTATTAAAGTGCAGGTTGCTCTGGAGAAGGCACACAATGTTTATGAAAGGAAAAAGCTTGTACTTCAGAACAAGCGACTGCTCTGCTAGCCCTTACAAGGACAGTGAGTAATCTAGAGCAAATATACACACCATAAATAATGTAGAGCAAATAAATATACAGTAAATAATCTAGAGCAAATATTTATACTATTATTCTTACAAGCTTGAAAATGAATATGCCATTTCTAGCCATTCTAAACTCACATTTGTTTTCACACTAGCATGGAGGTGAAAGCATGAGCTCCTTTATTGTATATTGGCTAGAAATGCAAGACTGTTATTACCATCAAATACACTACTCAAAAATTATACAAGTTGGATCGTCAATTCATAAGAAACGTAGAAATTGCAATAGTTTGTAAAAGTGTCTATTGTATTATTTTTCATTGTTTTTCTGTTGGTTCCAATATGATGCCTTCTAGTGACTTTGCACCAAAAAATGTGTGGACTGGCAGCATTAAAATCAGTGTGTTATACTTGCTGTCCCACTCCAGACTTACTGAATTAGAGGCCGCGTTTTAAACAAGAGCTGCGGGTGGTTCACTCACATTAATAGTTGAGAAACTTTCCTGGTACTTTCAGGAAAACTTTTCTATAGTGAGTTACATCTGTTATTTATTTCAGACAATACTGATTGTAGTAGTTACTGAGGGTATGCTGGGTGATAAAATCATCATTTACTATGTCAACCTACATAAGAATTCTGAAGGAAAAGTTAAAAACCTAAATGTTTCTGGCAGAAACGGAAAACAAATTCTTATTATTTACAAATTTAAAAATGAACAATAATTTCTTATTATTTATAAGAATAATAAGAGCAAAACAATGTGAATTTACACATTTACAACCATCTTAGTTTACATGCATTTGCTTTAATGACATTTGGCATAGCTCTATTACACTGGGACATTTACTTTAAGGAAATGGTGGCATCATGGAGTGTCCCATTAAAGGCACTGATTAGCTGTCATAAATTCAGCTCAGAAGGACATTCAGTGCCAATTCATTTGAAGTGACATGTCTCAGATACAATTTTATTAGCTAATCTTAAATTTAGTCTGTTAGATAAATAGACTATTAGATAGCTTGACTTAGTCCACCAGGAAAAATGGATACATTAAGTATGGTCTAATGCTAAAATTGAAAATAAAAGTTATAGAAATCTTCTTACGTGTCAACAGTCTTTTCAAAGGATGGTGAAAAATGACTAAAAACATGAGCTTTGTGATACGTGGACAACATGGGATTACATGCAGCCTTGTGTCTCTGGATGAGGAAGTCACCAGAGTAGCAGACAATGAAGCATGCAGCCTGGAAGAACTCGGCCCTGGGAGGGGCGACATATCACTATTTAGGTAATCTGAGTCCATATCCTGCTATTGACCTATTCTATTCACTTCGCCTAGCTCAATGGAAATTCTGTACATAAAACAATGACAGGATGTCTCTGGGAAAGTTACAAAATGTCAGGTTTCAAAATACATTGTTCATAAACTCATGGAATCTTTGCATGTGGCCCACTAAATAAAAAATATTTCAAAAATATCTAAGGAAATTTCTTACTTATCAAATTCAATAGCTTTTACTTTAACAAGAAATAAAGTAGACTTAGCTCTTTAGTAAGTACAAGTTTTTAAACCTGGACATTCTTAGGAAAAATGTTAATGAGCAACCTACCGCAATGGTGCTCAAATTTTTTAGTATGTGTCAGAATTACCTGAAAGGAAAACATGAGATTTCTGGATCGTACCCCAGATTTAGTAGGTCAGAAGTAGGGCCCAGAATTTGTATTTTTAATAAGTTCCCAGATAATGATGATGTTGCTTGTCTGGGAACCACACTTTGAAAGCTACTGAATTAAAGTAAGATATATTATAACTTGCTTTAATAGCTCATTTTATATTGATTTATTCTACAAACATTATTAAACATTTTCTGTGTGCTAGAACACAGCTAGTTGCTGGAGATAAAAAGTTGAATAAGTCAGCCTTACTCTCCAAGAGGTCATAGTCTGATGTGATCAGCAGTCCCATGGAGAGGTGCATACTCTCCAGAAGCATTACATTAGAGGCAGCAGCACTACACCTAATATGATAGGTATGCATGGATATTTGAAACTCAAGAAGAGATCAGTTATAGCAAAAAATATGTGCTGCCATTCCATATTATAGAAATGTAATTGGGAGATGTCTCCCTAGCTCTTCTTATGTCTAGGCCAACCACTTGAATAGTTATCAACAAAATGTAGTAATTGCATTATTACAATCAATGATTATAAGTAATGTATACTTCTTCCTGGCCTAGACAGCTAAGTGTTGAACAACATGCCCCCTTTAGCTCCTTTTCTCCATCTACCAGGTAGATGTTAATGTCTAGGGTTATTATGAGAGTCTGGCAATGATAGAGATAAAAAATGAGGAAAGGGGAAGAAACCAAGATGGTGGCATGGGTAACCGCCTCCTACAACCACATCAAAATTACAACTAAAACAGCTGAAAATATATAGCTGCAGTACCTACTGGATGGCTTAGACCCTCAGAACACCAGTTCCTAACTGGCACAGAAGCAGATTCAGAGGAGCCCTGTGCTCTGCCACGGAAAGGTCAGATTTCCCCTGGGGTTAGGAGAGCTGACAAAGCAGGGATATTTGAGCCTGAAAAAAAAAAGTTCGTGGCTGTTGGAGCTGGTAAACGTGGAAGTGAGCCCTTGAAGCTGGTGGCAGAGGGGATTCCTAGAAAGCAACCCATTTGGACCTGACATAGAAGGGCAGCCTAACAATTTTGGGAGGGTGCTGGATGCTAAACCAAGGGGGAAAGGGTTTCATGCAGACATACCAGCAGAACTTGATTTTGTGCATTTGTGATTTTCCTCTCCTAATCTGAATTTCTCAGTGCTGAACCAGGAACGTGGGATCCCCTGGTGCGGGATAACCTGGGAGGCCGCAGGGGCGAGCTGTTTTTCTGGAGGCTGGGGATCAGAACAGGTGGTCACCATTAGAGAGGCAGCTTTGGGGCCGCCCATTCCCACAAATCAGTATTGAATACCACAAGGATAGCGGGATTTTAGTTCAGGCTAGAGAGGACCAATAGACCCGGAGGTCAATCCAGAAACACTGCCACCCAAGGGCTGAATCACAAATTGACTCTTGTGTAACACAAATTAAGGAATCAATTTTATTTCTACTACTATTTAACCTTATTTTTTTAAGTGCCATTTTATTTCATCTTTATTCTACTTTGGGATTAGTGTCCTACAGTCTATTTTCATCTACCCTTTAGTATCTTTTTACTCTACCTCAACTTCACCCTATGCCACCACTCTCTTGCTAACCTTTCCCTAGTTAGTGTCTTGTTCCCCTTACATTTTTCCTGCTTTAGATTTTCCTTATTCTTTCTTTTTACCCCCTGTTAAAATTTCACTCCACTTATATATCTAATATCCAATCACCTGCTCGAAGTCCATACACACCTCTCGCTTCTCTGACTTCACTATCCTAAAGTGTTTTTCTCTCTGTCCTGTTGATGTTGTTTACTTGACTGTTCATTATATTGATATTTTATGCATATTTATGAGATTGGTTTGCTTATTCTTTTCTTTTAGCTTGTTTTGTAGGGTTTTTGTCATTTGTTTTTTTTTGTTTTGTTGCTGCATTGTTTTTTTTGATAGATTTATGCTTCTGTGTTCCCTCACCTCCCTTGATATTAGTTGTTGTATGTAGTTTGTATCAAGCTCCAGGTACTTGTTGCTGGCTTTTGTTGGGATTAGTGGCAGTCCTATAGGAGTTTTCAACCCATGTTTATATTTTATTCCCCTTTTCTTTCTTTTTACTTCTTCCTCTTTTCCCAATTTCATTTCTTTCTTTCTTTCTTTCTTTCTTTCTTTCTTTCTTTCTTTCTTTCTTTCTTTCTTTCTTTCGTGTGTATTTTCTCTCTTACTCTCTTCTTTCTCACCTATCACCTAATTTGCCTTTCTCTGGTAATCACCTTTAATTTGGAGTTACCAATACTGTGAATACATTCCTGTTCAGTGCCTGGTGCATTGCATCTGGTTGTGTTGTAGTTTGAGCCTTTAAATCAACGCAAGAGATTGAGAACTACATAACCAGACACACAGAGAAGAGAGACCATGGGGAGACAAAGAAACAGACTGCCAATGAAAGAAAAACAAGCCTCACCAGAAAAAGAGGTAAACGAAATGGAAGCAAGCAACCTGTCAGAGAAAGAATTCAGAGAAATGGTCATAAGGTGGGTGAAGACCATAGAAGACATTATGGGGTAGGAACCAAGATGGCGGCATAGGTGGAACACCTATCTTGCCGTCATACTCAGAAATTTTAATACTACAGCTTAACGAAGGAACAAACACCTTCCAGAATCACCAGAAAGCTGGCCGAGTGAAAATTCCACAAATAAAAGTGAAGATAAGACACTGTGACTCGGACGAGCGGCGGCGGACAGCGTTGAAAGATTAGCACAGAGAGAGGTTTGGAGCGCGCGCCAGCGGAGAGGGCGGGCGGCTGAAAACCGGCCAGTTTTCTCGAACAGGGAGACAAAGACGTCCCACTGGACTGATTCTCCAGCTCTGGGAGAAGTCCAGAGAACCCACTATCATACGGGGTGAAGACTGGACTGTGGGAGGGCACGCCGAAGATCGGGTGCTGCAAGGTCTGCCGGCTTGTGGAGAAGGCAGCTTGTGCGAACAGCTCGGCTGCGTGATCGCACAGAGAGCACTCTGTGACTCGCTCTCTCATTCGGAAAACCGTCAGACTGCTTTGTTTTACAACACTGGGAGAGACATTGCGCATGCAGACTCACTTTGGAAGAGTCTGAATTCCCCGGCAGCCGGTGGAGCTCGGCAGCAGCTCTCTCTCAGAGGTGCTGGCGGCCATTGCCCCCAGCACAGAGTCCCCCCGGGGCCACATAGGGCGGAGCTAACGCTGTCTGCTTGGCCCAGAGACTCCGCCCATCCAACTTGAGCACAGCTGAACTTCACAGACAATTGGCCTAGAGGTGAACCCCTCCAAGCGCTAACAACGATTAACCTGAGCTTAACTTCAGCAAGACTGTGCAACCCATATCCACCTCAGGTAACTGGGGAGGCTGAGCTACTGTCCCTAGTAGGAAGTCTACCACACAAAGCTAATTGACCAACTCAGGGAAGCAGCCACCATGCAGCGACATGGAAAGAAATCAGATGTGAAAGAAATGGAGGAAAAAAAACGACTGGACATGGAATTCAAAACCACAGTTATAGGGTTTTTCAAGAGGCTCCAACAAAAGGTCGAGGCCAATAAGGAAATAAGCAAGACACAAAGGAAATGATCAAGACCAACGTGGAAATGAATGAATCCCACAAGGAAATGAACAAGACCCTCAAGGATATAAAGGAGACCTGCAAGGAAATGATCAAGACCAACGTGGAAATGAATGAGTCCTACAAGGAAACGAAGGAGACCCTCAATGATATAAAGGAGACTCTCAAGGATATGAAAAAGGACCAACCAGAAATTAAGCATACACTGACTGAAATAAAAAATATTATACAAAGACCTAAAAGTGCTCTGGAGCACCCCAAGAACCAAGTTAAAGATTTGAAATACAAAGAGGGAAAATCCACTCAGCTGAAAAAGCAAGAATCCAAAAGAACCCAAAAAATTGAAGATAGTGTAAGGGGCCTCTGGGTCAACCTCAAGCATACCAGCATCCGAATTATAGGGGTGCCAGAAAAAGAGAGAGACCAAGACAATGAAAACCTATTTGAAGAAATAGTGACTGAAAACTTCCCACACGTGATGAAAGAAATTGACTTAGGAGTCCAAGAAGTGCACCGAACCCCAATATATAGGAACCCTAAGAGGACCACACCAAGGCACATCATAATTAAAATGCCAAGAGCAAAAGACAAAGAGAGAATAATAAAAGCAGCAAGAGAGAAACAGTTGGTTACCTATAAGGGAGCACCCATACGATTATCAGCGGATTTCTCAACAGAAATGATGCAGGCCCGAAGGGAGTGGCAAGAAATATTCAAAGTGATGAACAGCAAGAATCTACAACCAAGATTACTCTATCCAGCAAAGCTATCATTCAGAATTGAAGGTCAGATGAAGTGCTTCGCAGATAAGAAAAAGCTAAAGGAGTTCATCACCACCAAACCAACATTATATGAAATGCTGAAGGATATTCTTTAAGAAGAGGAAGAAGAAAAAGGTAAAAATATAAATTATGAACAACAAATACACATCTATCAACAAATGAACATAAAAATCAAGTGAATTGATAGGCTGATGAACAGGTGAATATAACAGAGACATGGACATAGAGAGGGAATGGACTGACAATTCTTGGGGATAAAAGGTTTGTGGGAAGTGCAGCAAGAGACTGGACAAAAATATTGCAACAATGGGAGAGGAAAGTGGGGAGGGGGAGGTGACGATGGAGGGTGGGATAGGTACAGGGTGGAGGGGAGCTATAGGGGGATAAAAAGGGGAAACAATGTAATTAATAAACTGAACAATAAAGATAAAAAACATTAGATAAGAAAAAGGCTGGTGCAAAATGTTCCTACATTCAAAGATGGAAAATAAAAATTGCCGGATAAACCTAAAAAAAAAAAAGACATTATGAGTAAGAACCACGAGGAATTGAAGAAGAACCAAGAAGAAATGAAGAAGATCCAAGAAGAAATGAAGAAGACCCAAGAGGAAATGAAAAGTGACATTGCTGAGCTAAAGAACTCCACAGAAGTATCAGAGTAGACTAGAAGAAGCAGAGGACCGCATCAGTGAGCAAGAAGACAAGGTAGGAAAAATATCCAAGTAGAGCAGCTTCTAGAAAAAAATTAAAAAACAGGAGGAGAACCTAAGGGAACTTTGGGACAACATGAAACAAAACAACATCTGCATAAAAGGGCTTCCAGAGGGACAGAAAACTGAGCAAGGAATAGAAAAACTCTTGGAAGAAATAATGACAGAAAACTTCCCTGATATAGGAATGAAAAAACCCTCACAAATCCAAGAAGCTCACAGAGTCCCAAGCAAAATAAACCCAAAAAGACCTATGCCAAGGCACATTATAATTAAATTGGCAAGCATCATCAACAAAGTGAGAATCTTAAAAGCTGCCAGAGAGATACAGAAAGTCACCCTCAAAGGAACCCCCATCAGATTAGCAAGTGATTTCTCAACAGAAACATATCAGGCCAGAAGGGAATGGAATGAAATATACAAAGTCATGCAAAGAAAGGGTCTGAATCCTAGAATACTGTACCTAACAAGGCTATCAATAAAAACTGAAGGTCAAATCAAGAGCTTCACAGACAAAAAAGGACTAAGGGAATACATTACCACCAAACCAGCAATGCAAGAAATGCTAAAGGGTCTGCTGTAAAAAGCAATAGGAAGCAAAGAAGGCAAACAGGGGTAAAGAACAAAAATGGCCACAAATAAGTACCTATCAATAATAACTTTAAATGGTAATTTTAAATTTTAATTTTTGCACACAAATATGAATGCTTTAGGTTCTTTGGATATTAGGCAATTTTACAGTGAGATGAACTACTAATAGATATTTTAGTTAATGTTTTAGGAAAGGCTTTTTGTCCAGTACACTTAAATTTTCTTAAGTATTCACTTATTTCACGTGGCCAATTTAAATTAATCTGAAAACTTGGATTACTATTTTACTGTCAATTTTAATACACAAGATAGGGGACACTGACAACACCTTGCCAGGCTAGCAGTCTGCAGCTGTGCATGGCTGCAGGCGTCCCAGGACCAAACCAGAGAGGATGAATCTTGCATTGCCACGATATGTCCACCATCTGGATACCATTGCTGACATGTATACATAAAGAACTGTTTGACATTGAAACTGGGACTCAGAACAGTTGGACATTGAAACTGAGACTCAAACATTTTTTGTTCTTATACATTTATTTCTAGTATACAGAGGCAAGATATTTTTGAAGAAAAGAAACAGGGTAGAGTGATAAAGAGGCAGGGAGGCATTGAACAGGCTGTCAAGCTACAGGGGGAAGGCTGGGGTGGATGGGAGGCAGATGCGGGGGGAGATCAACCTAAGGACTTGTATGCATGCATATGAGAATAACCAATGAATGAAAGACACTGGGGTGGGGAAGGGGGCAGGTGGGGACATGTGCTGGGGGTAAGGGAGGCTGGGGGAAGAGTAATGGGGGAAAAAAGGAAAATATATGTACTACTATTAAATATAAGTTATACTGTAAAAAATCAATAAAATATATTAAAAATAATAATAACTTTAAATGTAAACAGTTTAAATGCTCGAATCAAAAGACATAGGGTAATGGACTGGATAAGGAAACATGATCCAAATATCTTCTGTCTACAAGAAACCCATCTCCAAAATAAAGACGCACACAGACTGAGGGTGAAAGGATGGGAAAAGGTTCTTCAGGCAAATGGAAATGGAAAAAAAGCTGGGGTAGCAATACTTATATCTGAAAAATTAGATCTCAAAGTGAAAGACATAACAAGAGATAAAAAAAAAAGGCCACTTCGTAATACTAAAGGGAGCGATCCAACTAGAAGAAATATCTCTGGTAAACATATATGTACCCAATACAGGAGCCCCCAAATACATTTAAAAAAAACTCCTGGAGGATATCAAGGGAGAGATTGACAGCAACACAATCATAGTAGGAGACTTTAATACCCCACTATCACCATTGGACAAATCCTCTAAACAAAAAAAATCAGTAAAGATACATCAATCCTCAATGACTCACTAGACCAGATGGAATTAATTGACATCTTCAGATCATTTCACCCCAATGCCACAGAATATACATTCTTTTTAAGTGCCCATTGGTCATTTTCAAAGATAGACCATATTTTGGGTCATAGGCAAAGTCTCTCCCAATTTAAGAAGATAGAAATCATGTCAAAGCATATTCTCAGATCACAATGGCATAAAGCTGGAAATCTACAATAAAAGCAATCCAAAGAAATCAAACACATGGAGACTAAACAGCATGCTATTAAACAATGACTGGGTTACCAGGGAGATCAAGGAAGAAATAGAAAACATCATGGCTACAAACAACAATGATAGCACAACAACCCAAAATGTATGGGACATAGCAAAAGCAGTTTTGAGAGCGAAGTTCATAGCTCTACAATCCTACTGCAAAAAGCAAGAAACAATGGCAATAAATTATCTAACCCAACAACTCAAAGGGTTTGAAAGAGAGCAATAAGAAAATCAGAAGAAAGGAAATAGTAAAGATCAGAGCAGAGATAAATGACATAGAGACCAAAGAAACAATACAGAAGATCAACAAAATCAAGAGCTTGTTCTTTGAAAGGATAAACAAGATTGATGAACCTTTAGCCAGGCTCACCAAGAAGCAAAAAGAGAGGACTCTAATAAATAAAATCAGAAATGAAGGAGGTGAAATAACAACAGAACCCACCAAAATGCAAAGGATTGTTAAAAAGTACTATGAACAACTCTACTCCAACAAACTGGACAATCTGGAGGAAATGGATATATTCCTAGAAAAATATAACCTCCCAAAACTCAATCAGGAAGAATTTAAACAGCTCAATAGACCAATAACTGTGGAAGAAATTGAAGCAGTCATCAAAATGCTTCCAGCAAACAAGAGCCCAGGGCCAGACAACTTCACAGGGAAGTTTTACCAGACATTCAAGGAAGAACTAAAACCTGTCCTCCTCAGACTCTTCCAGAAAATTCAAGAGGATGGAACACTTCCAAACTCCTTCTATGAAGCCAGCATCACCTTAATACCAAAACCAGATAAAGACGACACGATGAAATAAAATTACAAGCCAATATACCTCATGAATATAGATGCCAAAATCCTCAATAAAATTCTAGCAAATCAGATCCAGCAGCATATCAGAAAGATCATACACCATGACCAAGTAGGATTTATCCCAGGAATGCAAGAATGGTACAATATCCACAAATCAATAAATGTGATACATCACATAAACAAATTGAGAGATAAAAATCACATAGTCATATCAATTGATGCACAAAAAACATTTGACAAAATCCAACACCCTTTCTTGATAAAAACTCTCAACAAGGTGGAAACAGAGGGATCATACCTCAACATAATAAAAGCCATATATGATAAACCCACAGTAAACATCATACTCAATGGACAAAAACTACAACCATTTCCCCTAAGAACAGGAACAAGACAGGGATGCCCACTCTCACCACTCCTGTTCGACATAGTACTGGAAGTATTAGCCATTGCAATTAGACAACAAGAAGAAATAAAAGGCATCCAAATTGGAAAAGAAGAAGTAAACCTATCCTTATTTGCAGATGACATGATATTGAACATAAAAAACCCAAAAGACTCCATTAAAAACTAATAGACTTAATAAATGAGTTCCGCAACACAGCAGGCTACAAAATGAACTCCAAGAAGTCTATGGCATTTCTATACACCAATAGTGAACTTACAGAAAGAGAGACTAAAAAAGCAATCCCATTTACCATCACACCAAAAAAATTAAGATACCTAGGAATAAACTTGACTAAGGAGGTAAAAGACATATTCGCAGAAAACTATAGGACACTAAAAAAAGAGATAGAGGAAGATGTAAACAGGTGGAAGAACATACCATATTCATGGATTGGGAGAATCAACATCATTAATATGTCCATACTACCCAAAGCAATCTATAAATTTAATGCACTCCCCATTAAAATACCCACAGCATATTTCACAGACCTAGAAAGAACTATCCAAAAATTCATCTGGAATAAAAAATGACATTGAATAGCCACAGCAATCCTGAGAAAGAAGCACAAAATCAGTGGGATTTCAATAGCAGATTTCAAACTGTACTACAAAGCTACTGTTCTCAAAACAGCCTGGTACTGGCACAAGAACAGACATATAGATCAATGGAATAGACTAGAGAATCCAGATATCAACCCAAACCACCATGCTCAATTAATATTTGACAAAGGAGGCAAGAATATAAAATGGAGTCAAGACAGTCTCTTCAATAAATGGTGTTGGGAAAATTGGACAGATACATGCAAAAAAAAAAATGAAACTAGACCACCAATTTACACCACACACAAAAATAAACTCAAAATAGATACAGAACTTAAATGTAAGATGGGAAACCATAAAAATATTAGAGGAATCCACAGGAAGAAAAATCTCAGACATATGCCGAAAGAACTTCTTCAGTGATACTGCTCCTAAGGCAATGGAAGCCAAAGAGAAAATAAACAAATGGGACTACATCAAAATAAAAAGCTTTTGCACAGCTAAAGAAACCATCAACAAAACAACAAGAAAACCAACTGTATGGGAGAACATATTTGCAAATGTTATCAGTGATGAAGGTTTAATTTCAAGCATCTATCGGCAACTCATACATATTAATAAAAGGAGGACAAATGATAAAAAAAAAAGAGCAATGGACCTAAATAGAATCTTTTCAAAAGAAGACAAAAGGAAGGCCCAGAGACATATGAAAACCTGCTCAAAGTCACTAATTATCTGGGAGATGCAAATCAAAACGACAATGCGGTACCATTTCACATTGGTCAGAATGGCCTTCATCAACAAATCAATAAAAGACAAGTGCTGGTGAGGATACGGAGAAAAAGGAACTCTCGTACACTGCTGGTGGGCATGTGGACTGGTGCAGTCACTGTGAAGAACAGTAAGGAGTTTCCTCAAAAAACTAAAAATGCAGCTCCCATTTGATCCAGTGATCCCACTTCTAGGAATATATCCCAAGAAACTAGAAATGCGAATTAGAAAGGATATTGCACCCGTATATTCATAGCAGCACAATTTACCATAGCTAAGATTTGGAAACAGCCTAAGTGCCCATGAGCAGATGAGTGGATTAAAAAACAATAGTACATCTACACAATGGAATAGCTACACTGTGGTAAAAAAGAAGGAGCTCCTACCATTTGCAACGACATGGATGGAGCTAGAGTGCATTATGCTAAGTGAAATTAGCCAGGCAGAGAAAGATAAATATCACATGATCTCACTCATTTGTTGAATATAATGAACGACATTGACTGATGAACAAGAACAAATCCAGAGCCTGAGAAAAGTCCATCAGAATGTCAAACCTCAGGGTAAATGGCAGGTGGTGGGAGTAAGGGGGAAAGTCAATATATTTGACCTCTTGAACTAAGGTAAGTAATTTGTGTTTTTACATCTCTGACAAAGTTTATATAAAGCTATAAAAAATTGGAAGCTAGTTTGAGATTGAATTGACATGGCCTAGAGTTTGTCATCTCCTAGAGACACCAGTCCTTAGGCTAGGCCTCCCCTTAAATTCCTGACACCATAATACCCTTACATGTTATTATTCTACAATGTCATTATATTTTTTGATATTTGACAACAGAATATTGTACCATTATCCCAAACAATAATTCTTTGAATGTTTGGCAGCAATTTAAAAAAGGATAGGAAATGAATTAATCCCTTTCAGATGGAATTAAAACACTAGGAAGGCACTTGAACATTTTATATTGGCCTCTCTTGCCCTTTTTGCCAAGAGGGACCTTCTTCTCACAATCCAAGTGTACACAGCTATTGCCTGAGCTTCCAGTTCAAGCTGAGGTTGAAGCCTCTGGGTGGCTGGTACCATAGATCTGTCTCTCGCCCAATGGTGTGAGCTGGGCCCTCCCTGGAGAAGAAACCTGGGTCCCCCGTGATATGTGATCAGTACCGGGACCCGGCCTACAGGCAATGGGATCCTAAGGCAGGTGCTGGGTGTGGAGGTCACGGGGGCATAGACTATCAAGGAGACAGAATTGAACCTCACATCACCCTGTTTGGCCCCAGAGGATGGCTGGTTAGCCAGAGACAGGTAAGATTCCTCAGGGAAGGAACAACCTAAGACAGGCACAGTCGCAGAGAAGCCAACAGGAGAGAATTAAAAGGTCAACAAAGGTGGGGCACAGACCCTCAACCACTAACTTTGCAGGGCCCTGAACTCTCACCCCTTCTGAGGGAGGTCTCCTGCCCCCATGGCTGCTTTGCCTCCCAAGCACAGCTCAGACCAGGACCCAGGTTATAGACAGAGCCTTGGCCAGCAACAGCTGCTCTATATCTAAATTAAGTCTAGTACCAGTAATGCTCAGAGCCTTATCAAGAATGCAAATAATCCTTTCCACTAATATTTACAGGGTAAACTAAGATTTTTGCTTGAGTATTAAATTTGACAGTAAAATAGTAATCAAGTTTTCAGATTAATTCAAATTGGCCAAATGAAATAAGTGAGTACTCAAGAAAATTAAGTATACTGAGCAAAAAGCTGTTCCTAAAATATTAACTAAAATATCTATTAGTATTTTATCTCATTGTAAAATTGCCTAACATCCAAAGAACCTAAAGCAGTCATATCTGCATGCAAAAATTAAAATTTAAAGTTACCAAGACTGCAATATAAAATTTCCAAAAGCCCCCATTAAAAAAGGGGGGAATGGAGATAGTGGGGTAATATCATGTAAGGAAAAATATCCTGTAAGTAAATTACATCTAGAAAATTCTTACTCCAGAAAAGTAACTTCCATTTGTAATGCCAACAGCAGGAAACACCTATGAAAAACACAAATGGTGTCAAAATAAGCCAGAGGAAAATCATTTGGGCAAAACTATAAAGAATCTCAAGTCTAATTTACAGAAAGGATCCCTTTATTAACTTTTGGTCAAGAATATGTTTGTATATTTTCAGAAAACAACTCAAAGACCATATGGGTTCCTGCAACAATGAGGAACTGACAGATCTGTTCCAACCATGAAGACAGTCCAGAGATGAAGACACTGACGGCACCTTGCCATGCTAGCAGTCAGCAGCTGTGTGTCACTGTAGGATCAAACCAGAGAGAGTGGAACCTGCATTGCCACCATTTGTCCACCATCCAGATACCATTACTGACATGTACACATAAGGAACTATTTGACATTGAACCTGGGACTCAGAACAGTTGGACATTGAAACTGAGACTCAAACATTTTTTGTTCTTATACATTTATTTCCAGTATGCAGATGCAAGATCTTTTTAAAGAAAAGAAACAGGGGAAAAAGATGAATAGAGAAGCATTGAACAGACTGTCAAACTGCTGGGGGAAGGCTGGGGAGGGTGTGGGCCAGAGCGTGGGAGATCAACCGAAGGACTTGTATGTGTGCATGTAGGCATATCCAGTGGATACAGGACACCGGGGCAAGGGAGCAGGTGAGGATGTATCCTCGGAGGTGGGGGGAGGGGCTGGGTGGAGGATAATGGCGGGGGGAAGAGGGGAAGACATATGTACTTCTATTTGTAGTACTTTAAAGAATTAAAAAAAAATTACTACTAAAATAAAGAACAACCATCATCCAGAATCTCTGGAAAGCTGGCTAAATGGATGGTTTTAGGTGCTTCAATCTGGCAGCTTTTTGGTATCAAATGAGAACCTGGATATCTGAGCCACATGATTTCTCTGTACTGTGATCTCTTTCAACCAAACAGTTTTGTTTTTATTAATAACAGGGTAATATTAAGTCTTTTGTATAAATCATTCATAACTACTGAAAAAAAAAAAGATGAGGAAGCCTGGATCCCTGAGTTGCCACTTGGAAGAGAGTCACTAGACCACATCCACACTAGACTTTTGGGCTACTGAGATTTGAGAATTTATCTGTTAGTATTATTTCAAAGTTTAATGTAGATTTTGGTATTTATTTTTTATTTAAGCATGAGTGGAGGCTTAGGAGAAAGAGCATATTAATACTAAAAGAAATAAAAGTACTAAATTTTCTCTACCTATCCAAATTATAAGATGGATTAGGTTTTGTGACTTTATCACAAAAATTATGCCTCTGGCAATAATTCTAAAAGGTAAAAGTTATGAGTTCCATTATGTAGAGGAAGAAACAGAGAATTGGAGAGATTATATAATGTGCTTAGGTAATGGGTAGCAGAATCACCACCCTGGACACGAACTCCAGTACCCATATTCTTTCCCATTCTACCTCTTTCCAGTATTATCAATATGTCCAATTTCTCTGAAGTTGTCTTCCTACTAAGAATGAACTACTTTTCACTCAGCAGATTTTTATATTTTTATCATCTCTTTTAAGAAAAGAAAACTTTGCCAACATCATACTCAATGGGCAAAAACTAAAACATTCCCCTTAAGAACAGGAACAAGACAAGGATGCCCACTTTCACCGCTCCTGTTCAACATAGTACTGGAAGTGCTAGCTATAGCTATCAGATAAGAAGAAATCAAAGGCATCCAAATTGGAAAAAATAAGAAAAACTGTCACTATTCACAGATGACATGATGTTGTACATAGAAAACCTCTAAAGACTCCATAAAAAAACTACTAGAAATAATGAATGGATTTGGTAACGTAGCAGGATATAAAATTGACACCCAGAAATCTATGCCTTTTTTACACACCAATAATGAACTCACAAAACAAAACAAACAAACAAAAAAAAAACCAAAATGATACCATTTACCATTGAAACAAAAAAATTAAGATACTTAGTAATACATTTACCCAAAGAGATAAAGGACTTATGTTCAGGAAATTATAGAACACCAAAAAACAAAAACAAAACAAACAAACAAACAAACAAAAAAACAGATAGGAGAAGACATAAACAAATGGAAGAATATACCATGTTCATGGATTGGTAGAATCAACATAATTAAAATGTCCATACTACCCAAAGAAATCTATAGATTCAATGCAATCCCCATTAAAATACCAATGCATATTTCAAAAGACCTAGAACAAACTCTCCAAAAATTCACCTGGAATAA
Organism: Antrozous pallidus; assembly: GCA_027563665.1. Classification (NCBI taxonomy): domain Eukaryota; kingdom Metazoa; phylum Chordata; class Mammalia; order Chiroptera; family Vespertilionidae; genus Antrozous; species Antrozous pallidus. The sequence continues at coordinate 38,771,815 of CM050519.1, read as the reverse complement.
AATAAGGCCCCAAATAGTGGCAGCAATCTTGAGAAAGAACAAAGTTGGAGGGATCACATTACCAGGTATCAAGCTATACTACAAAGCCACTGTTCTCAAAACTGCCTGATATGGGAACAAGAATAGACATAGACAAATGGAACAGAACAGAGAATCCAGAAATTGGCTCAAGCCATTATATTCAATTAATATTTGAGCATACAATAGCGTCAAGACAGTCTCTTCAATAAATGATGTTGGGAGAATTGGACAGATACAGACAAAAAATGAAACTAGACCACCAACTTACACCATACACAAACAAACTCAAAATGGATAAAGAACTTAAATGTAAGGTGGGAAACCAAAAAGATCCTATAAGAAGCCATAGGCAGCAAAATAGCAGACATTTGTCATAGCAATATCTTTACCGATACAGTTCCTAGGTCTATGAAAACTAAGAAGAAAATAAACAAATGGGAATACATCAAAATAAAAAGCTTCTGAACAAGAAAGAAACCATTAACAAAATGACAAGAAAGCACACTGCATGGGAGAACATATTTGCCAATGTTACATCAGATAAGGGTCTAATCTCCAAAATTTGTAGGGAACTCATACAACTTAACAAAAGATAAATAATACAATAAAAAATGGGCAAAGGACATACATAGACACTTTTCAAAGGAGGGCATAGAGAAAGCTGAGAGACATATGAAAACATGTTCAAAGTCACTAATCATTCAAGAAATGCAAATCAAAACAACAAAGAGGTGTTATTTCAGACCTGTCAAGATGGCTATCTTCAACAAAGGACAAGTGCTGGAGAGGATGTGAAGAAAAAGGAACCCTTGTGCATTGCTGGTGGGAATGAAGACTAATGCAGCCACTGTGGAAAATATTGGCATTTTCTCAAAAACTTAAAAATAGAACTCCCATTTGACCCATTAATCCCACTTCCAGGAATACATCTAAAGAAAATAGAGTCACCAATCAGAAAGGATATATGCACCTGTATGTTCATAGCAGCAAAATTCACCCTAGCTGAAATAGCCTAAGTGCCTATCAGTAGATGAATAGATTAAAAAACGGTAGTACATCTACACAATGGAATACTATGCTGTGGCAAAAAAGAAGGAATTCTTACCATTTACAACAACATGGATGGAAATGGAGAGCATTATGCTAAGTGAAATAAGCCAGTCAGAGAAAGATAAATATCACACGATCTCACTTATTTCTGGAGTATAATGAACAACATAAACTAAGGAACCAATATTGAACCAGAGTCATAGAAGCATCAAACAGACTATCCAAACTATGAGGGAAGACAGGGTGTGGGATGGTAAGAGATGAACCAAAGAACTTGTATGCATGCATATAAGCAAAACAAATGGACACAATGGGAGTGAGGGAGGGGGGCAGGGCACATGCTGGGGAGTGGGGGTGGCTGGAGAGAGGTCAATGAGAAAAAAGGAGACTTTTGTAATACTTTTAAAAATGAAGAATTTTAATTTTTTTTAAAAAAGAAGAGAAAACTTCTAAACATTTTTGAAATTACTGGAGGATATATATTTAAGCTGAAACTGATAGACGAGAGAGAGAGTTGAGACTGGAGCACAGACAGACTTCAGAGTCTTTCACCAAGGCCACACCATTCCTGAAAGCAAGAAGGGCATATGTGGCTTCCACCAACCTAACTCTTTAGGAAGATATGCTCTGGCCAAAGTTCATAGAGCATGTTACTGGACACAGGGTTAGAAAGGTAAAATTTCCCTGAAAGATAACTGTAATTGGTTAATCGTAACCAACCGAGAATCATAAATATTTCTTCTATAGAAAGATGTTGCTGCTAACTATAGCTAGTCATTGAAGACTCTCATTTGGAATAATATGCTTAATATTTTGATATGTTCCATGTGGACCCATTTTTGTCTTATTAGTGCAGTTGTTCTCAATTCATGCTTAGCATAGCATGGGATTAATTTTTAAGAAAATATGAATCATGCTGAATATGATTCCTATTTTATGTTAACTACTAGAGGCCCAGTGCACGATTAAAACGTGTGTGTGTAGGATTCCCTAGGCCTAGCCTGCCTTCGGGGCCATGTCTGCCGCCCCAAGATACCTCCACTCTCCATTTAGACTGCTGGCACCACAAAACGCTCCCAGCTTGTGCCCTTCCCCCATGTGCTGCCTCCCCACACAGCTGGCCGCGTGTGCTCTCGCCCCTCTCCCAGTGATGGCAGCACCTCTGCTCACCACCTGGGGACCTGCACCACACTCCCTGCCCCCGCCCACTTGGCATCCAACCCCATGCCCTCTTTGCAGCCTGGCCCTGCCTGCCAACTGCCCACCTTGTTGTGCCTTCTTTGCCACACGTCCCCTCGATGTTTGAATTTGAGCCCCACCTTGCCATACAAGCCTAGAGTCCGGAAAGAGGTGCTCCATACACCTCCTGGTGACAAGCCTTTTATGATATAGATAAGTTTTAACTGCTTTTATTTAATTAAAATAATTTAATATTTTATACTAGAAGCCTGATGCATGAAATACATGAAAGAGTAGGCCCTTGAAACGCTCGTTGCCTCAGCGCTTACAGCCCCAGCTGCCCCGTGGCCCCATGGCCCAGCCCTCTGCCCACTGGTCACTCTGGAAGGTTGTCAGAAGGTTGTTCCAGAAGGTCTTTCTGCCATCAGTCTAATTAGCATATTAGTTCTTTATCATATAGGGTCACTTTATTTATTTAAAATATTTAATAAAATTTTTCTAAAGTTCTCCTAAAAATCCTCATAAGAATTATTTTGCCTATTTTAATAAGGAGTTATCTGGAATATAAATGATTTAATTTTTCATGGAGTTGAGTATGACCTTCAAATTCACACATTTTAGGCTTTCTCAAAAGCTAACAGTGAGGAGATGTAATCATAATAAACCTGTCTCAAAAACCTCCTACATGTGACCAAGTAGAAAATTATGCCCTGTATGATGTGCCCCCTGAGAGAATAAAGGGACAGATACAGATATCTCAAACTGAAGTCAGATACTTAGGAAAGATAGTTTCAGTTCCTCAGAGATTCAAACTTATTTTAGTTGACACTTTCTTGACACCCATTTTCAATTTTAAAATACCTATATTCTAAGGTATTGGTAATTGCAACGGACTCAATGATCTCTAATTCATGTGCTGAAACCAATTTCCCAATGTAGGAGTATTTCTGAGGTGAACTTTGGTAAGGCTGTTAGATGATGGGGATAGAGCCTTCATGAATGAAATTCTCTCCCTTATTAGAAAAGGTCAGAGAGCCAGCTAGTTAACCAACACTCTTTTCACTATGTGGGGATATAATGATAAGTCAGCAGTCTATATAAGCCAGGAAGAGTGCTTATACTAGAACCCTAATCTCAGACTTCCAGCTTCCACAACTGTGAGAAATAAGTTTCTGCTGTGTATAAGACACCCAGTCTACGGTAGTTTTTTTTTTTTTAAAGTAAATCCTTTATTGTTTAAAGTATTACATAGGTCTCCTTTTCCCCCACATTGACCACTCCCCAGCTGCCCCCATCCCCAGCACAGGCCCTAACCCCCCTCCACTGTCTGTGTCCATTGTTTATGTTCATATGCATGCATACAATCCTTTGGTTGATCTCTCACCCCCTCACTCCATGCCTTCCCTTATAAGTTGGACAATCTGTTTGATGCTCTTACTTTTGTTCATCAGCTTATGTTGTTCATTATATTCCATAAATGTGTGAGATCATGTGATATTTATCTTTCTCTGACTGGCTCATTTTGTTTAGCATAATGCTCTCCAGTTCCATCCATGCTGTTGCAAATGGTAAGAATTCCTTCTTTTTTACAGCAGCATAGAATTCCATTGTGTAGATGTACCACCATTTTTTAATCTATTCATCTGCTGATGGGTACTTAGGTTGTTTCCAAATCTTAGTTGTTGTAAATTGTGCTATGAACATAGGGATGTATATATCCTTTTAGATTGGATATTTCTGGTTTCTTGGGATATATTCCTAGAAGTGGGATTACTGGGGTGGGTCATTTGGTACTCTCTGTGCTTTGGTGACTTTCTACTTCACTATCTCAGGGAAGTGTTCTGTGATTATTTCTTCACATAGGTTCTCTAATACTTGCTGCTCTTCTTGTCCTTCAGGCACTCTTATTATATTTATGATACTCCATTTCATGTTATCCCAAAGCTTGTTTAGGCTCTCCTCCTGCTTTCTAACTTTTGTCTCCAACTGCCATTCAGATTGGTCTTGTTTCTCTGCCTTATCTTGTAGCTCACCAATTCAGTCCTCTGCTTTTCTTAGTCTGCTGTTGAAGCCTTCCATCGTGTTCCTTATTGTAGCTCTATCACTTTTGATTTCTTCTTGGTTTATACATAGGTTGCTTATTTTCTCATCCATTTGATTTATGAAATATATGACCAATACTCTGGATTATTATTTGGACATATTACATGCCTCTGTTTTATTTAGTTTCTTTGGGTGGGGGTGAGTCCTCTTTTTCTTTCCTTTGGGAGTTGTTTTTTTCCCCCCATTTCTGCTGTTACTGAAGGGTCCAAATGCCCAGTTGCATGGGGCCTGAGCTACGGTAGTGGGGCTTGGCAGAAGTCTCACACACACTCACAGTTAGGTGGCCAGCTCAGGTGCCCAGGAGATGCTGCTGCTGCAATCCCAGCAGGATCTGTGCATGCTAACAGTCAGGAGGGCTGGCTGGGCACCCCAAAGACACAGTAGCCATGGTAGTTGGAGAACCTGGGTGCCAACAGTCAGTGGGGCCAGCTGGGTTCCTGGGAGATGTTGCTGCTGTGGTCCAGGTGGGGTCCACATACACCAACAGTCAGGGGGCTGGCTTGGGGTACATGGGACCTGTGCTGCAGGGGTGGGCGGGCGGGAGGGGAACACACTCAGGGACTTACAGTAGCCTGAGACCAGAATGGGTAGAGTTGGTATCTGTAAGTCTGCAGTAATGGTAGCAGTCTTTGTCCAAATTGGCTGTAGGGTCTGTTTTTGTCTGAGGCTAGTCTGGGTGGTGAAAAGGATAGTCATAGCAATTCTGTCCTTCAAGATGGCATGGTTTCTGTTCCAGCATCAGCCACCTGGGAGTGCCCTCAATAGTAGCAGGGGCTCCCCATCCAAGAAAGCCCAGTCTGCCAGTCCCCAAGAGTCTTGTAGTATCTAATTGTCCCTCACTCACACACAGATGCACACACACACACACACACACACACACACACACACACACACAACACAACACACAACACACAACACATCCACACACTTCCCTTTCCCTTTCACTCCTTCATTCCTCACTCTTTCACACTCTCTCCCTCACTTTGGTCCTGCTGGCCGCCATCTTCCAAGTCTCTGTGGTACTTTCTCATGGCAACCCAAAGGGACTAAAACACTGCCCTTACTCTTAATATATGCAACTATGACCATAATCCCATAACCATAGTTGAGGTATATAAATATTTGCACAAGAAGAATAAAAAATATATTACCTTTATATTCTCATTTATCTGGGCAGACCCAAGTGAAGACAGATGAAGCAATCTGAAGGAAGAATTGTGAAGGCAGTAATATTACTCCATGGTGACTATAGATGACCTCCTTCATACTTTCAGTCCTTAGTGATCTCCTATTCCCTACATGCCAATGTCTGGGTGTGTTGTCCCTCCCCTGATGTTGTGCACAGAACTGAATAGATATTTCTAATTCCCACAAGCTAACCTATAGATTTGCCTTACCTCTGGCCTCAGGATCCATAGTTAAGGAAGCCAGTATCCCAACATTTTGGATGTTGTTCTCAATGTATGTCCTAGTTTCTGCTCTATCACTGGGTCTTATCCCTAGTGCACTAGTGCCTGCTTTATTTCATTACTAGTATTACTTTGTCTATGTTAATTATCATTGTAACTGCATACATTGCTCTTCTCTTTTGTCATAATTCATCATTTCAAATGCTTTATATAAAATTAACATCAACCATTTTTATCACCGTTCACTTGTGTCTTATGATCACTGGTATCTTTAGGCCATTTATGACATGGTTATCATTACTCATATTTGGTTGTTATCTCTGGTATCATAACTAGATCACTGCAATCCACATATTTTTTTTAGTTTCTTAACTAGTTAGGGCCATTAAAAAATGAGGCATGAGCCCAGCCAGCCTGGCTGAATGGTCGAGAATCAACCTATGAACCAGGAGATCATGGTTTGATTTTAGGTTAGGACACATGATGGGGTTGTAGGCTCAATCTCTAGTGTGGGGTGTGCAAGAGGCAGCCAATCAAAAATTCTTTCTCATTATTGATGTTTCTATCTCTCTATTTCTCTCTAATCCTCTCTAAAATCAATTAAAAAGTAGTCATTAAAAATAAATGAGGTATGAGTTCTAACCATTGTCCTGTACCTTTAGTTGGCACTTCCTAGTTACTTCATTAAAAAAACCAGCACCAACATTTGTAGACAGAATTTAGCAGATCGGAAGAAATGCCAAAGATGAGAGTGAAGTATTTAAGGGATGCTTCATCACCAGTATCCTTCATCTTGGAGCAATGGTTCTCAAACTTCAATGTGTATCAGCATTGCCAACAGATTTTGTTAAACATATATCTCTGGAGTCTAATCCAGAGTTTCTGCTTCAGTGGATCATGTTTTGGGGCCAAGAATGTGCATTTCTAACAAGTTTACAGATGCTTCCGCTGGTCCAGGGATCACATTTTCAGAACAAGTGTTTTTTGAGAATTATTAAAAATAAAAATACTTCTGCATCTGCTGGCTCTGCATACAGCTTGGCACTGACTCAGCTTCCGATTCATTTCTCTGGAATTCTCAACCAAAGTTTTCCATTTCTTGGGCCATAATAAATCCTCCCTTATGGATTTCCTTCTTTTTCTTTCCCAGCTTTTGGCCAATTACTCAACCTCTCCTCACAGAAACTTTGGCTCTGCAGATATACTTTAAATATTGAATGGTTCTTGTCCATTTTGTTTCTCTTTCCACAGGGTTATTCACTATTAGTATGAACAAGTTGCAAAGAAGAGGGGCATCTGCAGGGGCAGGTGAATAGGCCTTTGGGATTCATTTGAGAGAGGTCAGTGAGATGGTGAGAGGATTTAATGGGAAAAACTATAACACAAAATAATATTTCATATTTTTACACAGCTGCATCTCCTTCCCTAGTCAGTCTTAATTTTTATCTTAGGTTTTTCTCCCCCCCCCCCCCCCGGATTTCAGGAACTGGAACTCTGTCTCAAATCTTTTTATTCCAAATGATTAATTCCCACATATCCAAAAATAAAACAATAAGTAGTCCTCTAGCATGTAACAAAAATACATTTTACTTTCACAAATCAGATGTTTATAAACAAGGAGTTTGCTTTAGTTTGCATCCAACATCCTTCCTTTGACTCTTGGGCAACCAGCTGCTACTATAGTAAGCTAATCAGGCTCTCCAATTTTGTAAAGTCTGTGTAATCCAAAAAATATAGTTTAAATTAGGCATTATTATTATGTGTACTGTTCAATGGAAAGCGTCTTCTTATAGGTTGTATGGTGTTATTGCACAATTGCACACAGCCACAGAAAGGGCAAGGCCAAAACCCAGCAGTGTCCTATGGCTCTGCTGATACCCACATTATAAGACCCTGATGATTTCCCTCTTAGTTTGCACGGGTCCTATTGCTAGCTCTCTCGTGAGGCACATTGGATACTCTTAAAACCTCCATCTGGGCCTCCTCAGTAATTAAAGTGGAAATAATATTTTTGATAAGGAACAGTTGGGCTGTTTTGACTACCCCAATTCTCCCTACCAGCCAACCATGAGTTTTCTACCAATCAGAGCTCTATTCATTAAATCTCCTTGCTTTCCTGGGCAGGTTTCAGAATGACAAAAAATAAATTTACTCTCATAGCTAATACCTGACTTCACTCTATGTCCATAGGAACTTGGAATTCCCACATTGCACACATGGATTTTTCTTTGCCTTCTTCTACCTGGCTCTGTCACTCTATCATCTTTCTGTTGTCCTTCCCTATTGTCCAATAGGTCTAGCTGGATCTGGAGTTGTGCTAAATAGCATATACCAGGAAAGAAGAAGCAATATATTCACAATTACCTGCAACCTCCAATCATATCTACTGCCTCCATTACCAGGATTACCCAGAAGGAGGTCATACACATCTTCTTCTGTTCCTGACTCTCATGTCCTCAGACTTTTCAGATATGTGTATATAGGCTATGGAGTGGGAAGTGGGTCTAGAGGGGGTGGTGGACTCAAAGAACTAACATAATTTACTTTATGTGTTTTCTCTGCCTGTGAACCTGCTGTAGAATGTTTCGCTACTAGAAGAGGGTGCTTCATTGAACTTTAGAAGTTAAATAATATAAATATATTTTATCTCCTTTGCATTTTTTCTACATATGAGGAGCAGGTAGCCTCATTCATTGGTAGGTCAGGCAATCATTGACAGTTCATAACATTTTGTTACATATTTTCTAGTGAGCATGAGTCTGTAGGAAACACCCCTCAACTAAAGTTTCTATCAAATTTACATTTTGTAAATAGTTGAGAACTTGCTTTCCAGCCAAAGCAAATCAATTAAGATAACTCATTAGATCAATGTTTATTGAGTACCACCTTCCAAATGCTAGACATCTGTAAGTCATTGACATTAATACTAATACATACATGGATGTATGTGGTAGGAGCATTGGGGTGGGGTAGAGAGTTAAGAAACATTTGTTAGAGGAATTTGCATGTCAAAATGTGAAGACCACCTGGTCAGCATGTCAAGAGGCCACAAAGGGTAATATCCGTATGTCCCAAATCTCCTAGATAATAAATGTTCTACTTCAAGCATTGCGAAGGTGAGACCTTGTGGTAATTATATATGTCTATGTTTGTCCCTATTTAAACCACAAGCACCTCAAAGACAAAATGTGTGCTTTGTCTATTGCAAAAGCCTCAAACCTCACCTGGCAAATATCAGATACATTTTAAGATTCAAAAATTTGTTGAAACTCTATTATTATTAATAGAATGCCGAGTAACATTCCAAAGATTATTAAAACTTGAGAATTGCTTAACATAAACAAAATGTAATCAGTCTGTAACTACTGGTATAAAAATTGCACTCTTATATCAACCATTCACATTTGAAATTAAAATGGAATCTCTCTCATAATATTAGAAGAAGAAAATTAATGGTTTTGCATTAATGAGCTTCCTGGTTTATTACTTAATAAATTACTGTTGGTTACAAGAAATATTTTAGAAGAGTTTAATTGTTACATATACTGTGTTCTATGCATATTGATGTCATGTAAAATTACTTTGACTTTTTTAATAAATGACAAATGAAAAATAATTTAAAGAATTACTAAGATGCAAAACATTGGCTCTGGTGCATTGATGTTTTTATGATTATGTCATATATATCACAAATAAGTCAGGCTGTTATATCCTGTTAAATTGTATGAAGATTTAATTTAAGGCCAATGTTGATAACATTGTAGATAAATGAACCATGTTCTTTGCATGGATGGTTTTATAGCAGAGACTCACAGTGGTAACTTAAACCTCTGTTGGAATTTCCATTATAAAGTTTCAAAGATGTCTGGTTCTGTAGATTAAAATGTAGTAGCAAATCCTAAAGCTAGAACTATCTTATCAATTTAAAATAATTATTTTACAATGGTAAAAAGATGCAAAGTTACAAAAGAAGTTGGTGCATCTCTGCCTTCTAGAATTGTTAAGTAGTAATGTCGTTTACAACACTACCAATTACAAATACAAGGAAAACATTGCAAAATCTAGCCTGGGCTAAGTGTAAATCTGTCATTTGAACTCTCTGGGCCTCTCTTCCTAACTTGTCAGTACAACAAAGAGTTCAGAGAGGAAGATTTATAAAACCTCTATCTATCTATCATCTATCTATCTATCTATCTATCTATCTATCTATCTATCTAATCTATTTATCTATCTACACACCATGATTTCATGATCTATCAGTTACATAGTATCAGCAGTCATATCCACCTAATATATTTGTACTATTAAGAATAGACTAAACACAGAGCTAAAAAGATGTTCCACATTCTATCCTCCTACCAAAGTACTAACTTAAAAAAAAAAAAAAAACTTTATTGCCGACCATAAGAATCCATTTCCTTCTTTAAAATCTCCTGGAAGGCCATCCTGGAACAATTCATGCACTGTTTAAGAGTCCTTACACAAACATATTTAAAAAGCATTCAAGCCCTGGCCAGGTAGCTCAGTTGGTTGGAGCATTGTCTGGATATGCCAAGGTTGAGGATTCAATCCCTGGTCTGGAAACATGCAGGAATCAACCTATGAATGCATAAATAAGTGGAATAATAAGTCAATGTTTCTCTCCCCCCACCTTTTACTCTCTCTCTAAAACCAATCCATAAAAAAGCATTTAGTTGGCAAAATATATAACTTGGTAAATTAGTTCATTAGGGTTGTAATATGCACATAACAAAGAAAAAATAATGTCTATAGTACACGAAAATGTGATACTGTTATACTTTGGTGTAATTTAGATCTTGAAAAGTTAATTTCCACAATAGACTATGAACACTTTAAAAATAACAATAATGCCTAAACCAAAATACTTTATCATGAAAGCAAACTCATTCACATGAGAGCTGATTTTCTATTTGGCTTCTTTCTATAACTCGATATACAAGAAAGCCTAAAGTTGCTTAACTAAAAACAGAGTGTATTGCTTGGGGGAAATGAGATTCAACACCTGACCAATGATGATCAGCTACAAACAGGACAATCTATATTGTTCATTACAATATCCAAAGACCATACTAAGGGTTTAATTGCAAGTAATATTGTGTTAAGTATTATATGACAGGCTTTAAAAAATCACCTTGAATAATATAATCAGGGCAGGCATTTAGCACATATATACACATATACATACATTAATCAAATAGGTAATTGAGCTTCATAAAAAGACAGTGAATTTCTCAAGTTTGCTTGAGTAGGGAGGTGAAAATAAATCTCTCTTAGGCTATTGTTGTTTAAGCCATTTTTCATTGATTTTATATCCACTTGCCACCACTGCCTAACAAACCTTTTCTACTAGATGACTATTAAAATTCTCCTCAGTTTTATTTTTTACCAACAAAATAAATCTTTTTTTAATGTTTGTTTCAGGTGTAACACAGAATTAAATAATCTTTGCATCTCTTCTCTGTACACTACTACCCTCGTTATTTTGTTAAACATATACCAATCAATATACTATATGTTCTGGCTGTTTTTTCCTCAAGACAATGGCTAGACTAACTGAATTTTTTAAAAATCTTACAATGTCATATTTGCTTTTTAAACTATACACAAGGCTTCCCTGCAGATACAAGCAAGCTTGTCACGCACCGTGTTCCACTTTCCAGTCTAACTCATAATTTGTCAAACCTCGGCCTATTGAACTTGTGCAAAGACTGTTTTCTCAGGTGTATTATGTGGCAGTTGTCCTCTGTGAACCTCTTCTATTAATGCTTCAGTCACAAGGTCACTCTAGTTCTACATTCTCTTCAGAAATGCTGAGCATGCTCATTAAAGGCAGCATTCTTTGCAAGGTTGCTCACCTATGAACATTCATTTCACCGGTTCCTGGTTAAAACATGGATGGGGCTGAGAACAGAACTGAGCATGTGTAGTTTCATTTTCTTGATGCCCCTCTTACTTGATTTTAATTTACTCATAAACATTTTATAGTTTAGTTATGCATCTAACAAATGATGGTATCGTCTCTATTTTGATATAGATACTCAAGCCATATGAGACTAAATCAAAATCTTCGCAGTTGTGAAGATAGATTATGTCACTGATTTCCCATAAATTTCTCCAGCCTATCATGAGAGCATTTTTTCCCTGACAAAAAGACTTTTTGATAGAAAAGGAATATAGATTCGGTAGGCAAAGGGGCTCTTACTGATTCTCACTCAGTAACAGTCAGCTTACCTATGCCCCCTTCTGGCTTTCTCCTGAAGGAAGATTGGCTCCTCATCTTACCCTGCCTCTCCCAAGCCCATGATATTACACTGAATTCGACTTTTCTAGGAGGGTAGGTTATTGGATCTGAAAGGCAGAAGCCAAAACCCCCTTTTTTCCCTGGTGGTCCCAGTGTTCACGTGGAAGCAGTTCTAGTCACCTTTCTCTGCTCAAGGAAACTCCAGCTGGTCTTTTGTTTCCTCTCTTTTTCTTACCCAACCTTCACCTTCAGTTTCAACCTTTAATTTTCTACCTTTAGAAAACAGCAGAGCCATCTCTTTCCCTGTGAGCCTCCAGGCATACCTGGGATTGCTGGTGCTACGATTTGTATGAAAAGGGGACATGAGTAGCTAAACTCACCTTTGAATTCAAGTTAAAATTACACATTTCAGGATACTTTACCAAAAAGGTTCCTGTGTTGAGGCATTGGGTGCTGGTTTAGGTAATATCGTAATAATAATATGGCACTGTGATTCCTATTTTCTTACTATTCTTTGGGTATATAGTATCCTAGGGGCTGTCCATGGGAAAGAAAGTTCAAGGCAGATTACAAACACTTCAGCGTTCCTAATTGTGAAATCATAAAAATAAAAAAATAAAAAAATTCACGCTGAAACCAGTTTGGCTCAGGGGATAGAGCCTTGGCCTGCGGACTAAAGGTCCCAGGTTCGATTCTGGTCAAGGGCACATTCCTTGGTTGCGGGCACATTCCTAGTACGGGGTGTGCAGGAGGCAGCTGATCAATGTTTCTCTCTCATCGATGTTTCTAGCTTTCTGTCCCTCTCCCTTCCTTCATGTAAAAAATCAATAACCTATATTTTTAAAAAATTTACTTATAGGGGCTGACTAGATATTGTTATTGGGAAATAATGACCAGATAAGAAGATGGACTGAGAAGTTTTTATCTAATATAACACCTTTGCCTTATTTTAGCAAGAAAAGAAATATTTATTTTGCTGTTAAAAAGGCTTTTCTAAGAACTTAAAGTGTCCAGTAGCTAAGTAAACCAATCTAGTTCTTATTAAGTATGACATTTTTTTTCCTGGGAAAAAGTTTTTGTGTTTGTTTTTATTTTTATTTTTAAAAAATATATTTTATTGATTTTTTACAGAGAGGAAGAGAGAGAGATAGGAAGAAACATCAATGAGAGAGAAACATCAATCAGCTGCCTCTTGCACACCCCGTACTGGAGATGTACCTGCAACCAAGGTATATGCCCTTGACCGGAATCGAACCCCAGGACCTTTCAGTCCAAAGGCTGACACTCTACCACTGAGCCAAACCGGTTTCGGCTTTTGTGTTTGTTTTTATTTCCCCTGGGAAGAAATATAGAGTTTTGGGTTTTCTTTTCCTAATGCTCAATTTGTATTCAGGGGTGGAGAAACAGAAAATTTAGCATGCACGGAAGGGTTTCATCAGATATATCATTGTGGATTCGCTTGGTTATGGAGCCCAGCAGAAAAAGAGGTGACAGAGAATGTGGATATGGGCTAGGAGGAACACTGCCACTCCTGGTAGCATTCCAGGCCTGCATTTGCCACTTTCCCCTTCCTCTATCTCTACTTGATTTCATGATGTGTCGCAATTCTGGTTCATTTAGTTGTCATAAAGAATCCTTCTTTATCTCCTTTTCTCCACTAATTCTGTTGCCAAGAATTGGCCCTACCTGTCTTCTTACTCTACATTCTCTTCTCTGAAAATATTATGTACTATCATCCAGGTGAATCTAAGTTTCAGAGATACATTTCCATTTGTTTGCGTCTTCTTTAACTTCTTTCATCAAAGCCATGTATTTTTTACTGTACAGATCTTTCACTTTATTGGTGAAGTTTATTCTGAAGTATTCTGATATTTCTGATGCTCCTTTTCAGGTAGTTAGTGTATAGAAACGCAAACTGGTTTTTGTATGTTGATTTTTTAATCTAGAAACTTTATTAAATTTATTGATTAGTCTAATAGTGTTTTAGTGGGGTCTTTAAGATGTTCTCTATATAAAATTATATCATCTATAAAAAACAACTTTATGTCTTTCTTTCCAATTTGGATACCTTTTATTTCTTTCTCTTGCCTGATTGCTCTAAAACTTCCACAATTATGTTGAATAAGAGTGGTGAGAGTGGACACCTTTGTCTTATTTCTTATCTTAGAGGAAAAGGTTTCAGTTTTTCACCTTTCAGTATGATGTTATCTGTGAGTTTGTCATATATGGCCTGTATTGTGGTAAGCATTTTTAGCATGAAAAAAAAAAGTTCTATTTCGTCAAATATGTTTTCTGCATCTATTGAAATAATCACAACATTTAAAAAATGTTTTCATTGATTTTTTAAAGAGAAAGGGAGAAGGAGGGAGAGAGATAGAAACATTGATGAGGGGGATACATCAGTTGGCTATCTTCTGTATGCCCCCAACTGGGGATGGAGCCTGCAACCTGGGCATGTTCCCTGACAAGGTATTGAACTGGCAACCTATTGCTCCATGGGATCATGCTCCATCAATTGAACCACACCCACTGGGTGATCATGTCATTTTTATTTTTCATTCTATTAATGTGGTATATAATATTATTAATTTGCATTGTTGAACCATCCCTCCATCCCAGGAATAAATTACACTGGATCATGGTGTATGATTCTTCACTAAATCAGTGGAAAAGGCCTAAAGCAAGGGAACTGCAGTAAAAATTAACATTTTTATAATCTAGACCTCGGCTTCTGAATACCACTTTTCACTAGCCATACCTTATTTGGAGCAGGGCAGGAATAAGAAGAACCTAGACAATATTGTTGTGCTAGAAAGTAAGAAAGTGCATAAAATGATGCAATTATTTCAGAGTAAAAAAAGAGCCAGCTTAATAGGGTCCCCACTGGACAATTAAATAACATTTTAAAAAATAGCATTTAAAATTAAGCAAATTTCTTGAGAGATTCATGGATATGAAGACATAAAACAATAAAAAAAACAGTTTGCATAGAGCAGTTAGAGATTATTTGCACTATACACAGCTGACTTTTATTTTTTTGGAGGGGTGATCAAAAGTTAATTTTAAATATCATAGGAAAACTACTCTGTAAACCTTATGACTTATACCTTCAAGTTCATCTTTTCAAACGTAACGATTAAGGCTAATTTAGGCCTGAGCATCAACAGAAAGATAGCATATGCCCTTCCTTTTTCCAGCCTATGATACAAAATTATACAATTTATCGCCACTCCTTGGTGAGATTTTAAACTCAATCTCTCTATGTTCCTGCTTCCTCCAGTATAGTACCTTTTCCCTGCTTCTTATTCATCCCTCAAGGACCTGTTTGAAAACAACCTTCCCCACATACCCACTATGTTTAAATTTACTTCCTCCTGCATGTTCCTACACAGCTGTGCACATACCTCTGTTCTATTTACATTGTGTCTATTATTTTCATAGAGCTATACTCCAGTAGCTTGTAGATTGTTTGAGGATAGAGACTGTGCTTTATTAATATTAATATATAAAAACTGTCCTTATGCACCCCTTTCATTATCTTTAGCAGTAATTCGTTGCTTTGCACACAGTACATGTACAACAAACAGTGTTGATTTAACCTGAATGACTTGTGGAAAAAGTTAGGTGGAGATTCCAAGCTATCCCTGGTATGTACACTTGTGACCCAAGCCCAAGGTGAAGTTCAGTGATTTTGACAGGGATAAATGTAAAAGGGTGAAAAAGGAAAAAGGGTGGAAAGAGGAATATTTACTGAATGCACACATCGTACCAAGTACTTTCACTAGAACTGCCTTGATTAATCAGAGATGCTAGGACAGGCTAAATAAGTGATAACTCAATGAACTGCAAGTGACATGGCTGGGATTAGAACCCAGGCTGGCCTGACCCCAGTACCCATGCTCTTTCATTACCCTATGCGTGTCTGCACTGTAGATGATTTAGGAGCGTAGCAAAATTGAAGAGTAGGAATTACTGATATAAATAAATTTATGTTAATTAATGGCATTGTAAAATCCAAATCAAAGGAGGAAAGATTCCCCTTGTACTTTTAGGCTGCTTGGTGCTGGCTGAATCACAGTCTGAGCACTATCCATTCTGTCTTCTATGCCGAAAGAAATGTGTCTTGAGGAAGGGTTCAGAAAAGGGGCAAATCTCGAAATAATAATCTATAATAAACAGTTTGAAGTTAGAAAATATCCCACGAAGGATTAGAATAAGAGGACACTAGAAAGCCGCATTCCCCAGGATTGGGACCAAAGAAGGATTATAGAGAAGTGCAACACTCAGAACTCTTTTCCATGTAATGTTTAGATTTCTTTCCTAACGAGGTCTTCTAATACAGTCTTCAAATTTAAGTCCAGGAGGGGCGACAATTTGTAATGTGCATGAAAAGAGACACTCTTGTATCAGGAAGGAGCTATAAGCCAGGATCTCCAAAGGTAAGTGACTATCTTATGAAAGTTATGAAACAATTAACTTTCAGAACTCTTTTCCATGTAATATTTAGATTTCTTTCCTAACGAGGTCTTCTAATATAGTCTTCAAATTTAAGTCTAGGAGGGGAGACAATTTGTAATGTGCATGAAAAGAGACACTCTTGTATCAGGAAGGAGCTATAAGCCAGGATCTCCAAAGATAAGTGACTATCTTAGGAAAGTTATGAAACAATTAACTTAGCTTGTGTATGTGCATGCGTGCATTCTATGTGTGTGTATTATATTCATTTAGTGAGAGTACCCAGAACCAACCTTAACAGAAGAGGGCATAGATTAGGCAAATAGTTAAAAATATCAACAGGTAATTTTCTGCTGTGTTTTATATCCCACGAACCTTCTTCAGCTCTGGCAACTAAAGCACACAGAAGAATGCAGAATATAAAGGAATAAAATTCCTGGCTTTGGAATATCCAAAATCTAAAGTTCAGAGAAAAATGAAAAACATTTGGAAGACTATATGATGAAGAAATATCTAGTTTGACCTCTGCTGAAACTAAGTAAAAGCTGTTTGGACTAAGAAAAAGGAGAAAATCTGTCACTGGGAATCAAACAAAGGTGAAAAATTGGCAGGCATTCCTCTTCTGACTCACTGCCTCGAGAAGACAAGGGAACTTGAGATGGGTTTGAGGATCTAAAATCATAAAGCCACAGCCATAGAACCACCAGTTACTCAGTCCCCTTCCTAGTGCAGGAGAAGAAAAAATGCCCGTTTCATACGCCTAAGCCTGAGTTAGCATCATAACATTTTCCATTATCTAGTAGAATGTTTCTTGCATTAACTGAAAGTGTTGTAGGTCTAACACAGAATAATAGAAGGTCAGAAGAGGCCTCAAGTGGGAGTGACCTAAAGATGAGACCAAGTTGGAAAGAGGATTATTAATGACACTTAGGACAGATAGATACATGATGATGCTGTGTGAGAGCTGGTTCATATTTGCATGAAAAACCCAACTGTGTATATTTCTTCCCATCTATGTACCTTTAATGATTGGAAAGGTAATATGAATTTGATCTTTACAGGAATATTTATACTATGGAAATTGGCAAACACTATCAAGCAAGGCTCTTTTTTCTTTATTTTTTTTCCCAGAGAGTAGGTTGGCCAACACATCATTGATTGTACCTGTTAAGTCCAATGCCTCAAGACTATGTAAATCTTAAGAAATTAATTATCTAACATCCAGTGAAATTGTGGCTCAAAATACAAATAAATTATCACAAGATTACAGTATCACAGTTCATGCTCACCTGAGGTTGTGAATTATATGTAGCAAGCTACTATTGTAGAAATTAATTTTTAGAAACTTTGTAATAAATAATAACTAAACACTTCTATCAAGTCATAAAACTTATGTTGGCTATTACTTTCTTGAAGAAAGAAATCACCTAATATTTGGCATGACACCAGAGATATGCCTAATATTTTAAAAATGATAACATATTATACCAACAGCAATAACAGTTATTGCTATATGCTTTGGAAATTACATAATAAAAAAGTTTCATTTTCTCACCTTCACTTGAAAAACTTTTTTCACTTTTAGTCATTGTTACTTATCTCTGTTTCCTGATGTGTACATGCAAAAATTCTTAGGTTCAGCCACAAGAAAACTTTGGATTGTGAATGAAAATCTAATCATTATATGGATGAACCATTTTGCTATTGTAATATTTTCATGCATCGTATGTTTGCAGGTGTCACTAGATATAATATCATCTCTATCAACTCTTCACAGTTCATGGTACTGCATGTTGGATATGTGGACCCTGAACACCATTCTGCCCTGGCATTTTTCAAATCCTTAATAATCAGTGTTACTTTTTGATAAATCTGGCTCTTTGTCTTATTTTATATAAGTTTTCATATTACTTTATTATAATAATGGGCAGGTTGATATAATATTTAGACTTCTATTAACATCCTGAGATATATAGTAGTAGTTTAAAATATTCTTATGATGCCCAGATTAACAGGCTATTTAGACTAAGTTTCTTTTCAAAGAGAACTATTGTAAGAATTTATTAATCATTATTAATTTGATATAGGGAAATAACTATTTTTCTTAAGTTTTGATAAGTATTTTCTATGGTGGAAGTAATCGGTTTCCATGGCATTTTCTCCTAAAATGTTTATGAAGGAAAAAGCAAAAAAAAGAAAAAAGCTTTAGAGAATTATACAAAGTAACTAAAGGGACTTAAATATAGAATGTCACTCATTTACTGAAAAACTCTGGCAAGAGGTAATGACTACTAAGAAAGCTATTCTGTTAAACACAGATGGTCAGCTATTCACTGAAGTTCAAACTCAACCTGAAATGTAGGTTAGAACATTTATCCTTATCTTGCCTCAGGAAACTTAGGTGCATAAAGGGTAAAGCATCATGAATAAGCAATGATAGTTTTTTTTAATGGACATAAAATAAAACATTTCAAGAAATATCTGTTTTAGGTCCCTAGATGTGAGGTTATAGGTGGAAAAACAATGGGTTGCAGAAAAAATTCTGAGATATTTTTTAAAAAGGAAACCATTATATCATTTACCAACTTACCTGGTAAATATTTTTGTGGCTATAAAAAAAAGTATGTAATTTTATTTTCTGCCACAGAACCCATAAATAGATTGAATAGGTTATATCCAATGGCTTTTATTTATTGGACTGATGTAAAAAAAATCAGAAGCATCTCAACCCCTCCCCCTTGATCAGTATTACTAGAACATCTGAAATATACAACAGCTGTTTTAACAGAGTTTTCTGAACAGAAATTTAAACTTCAGAAAGAAAACACGGCAAGTATCATGGGTAATTTAATGTGGAAGTCAATACCCCCTGTGTTCATCAAATTTCAGTCTATGCAAGTTGCTTACTCTATCCACATGGCTGAGAGGTGGACAGGTAAGAAGAATTGAATCATCATTCCAAGAGCTCAGCTGTGGGCCTTTCCTCAGATTTTCAGAGATGGAGAGCTTTTATATCTGTGACACATTTTTAGTTGCTCTCTGGTTTATTTTTTGTTCTGTTTATTTTTTATTCTCACCCTAGGATATGCTTGTTGACTAAAAAGAGAGAAGGAAAGAGAGGGATGGAGGGAGACATTAATGTGTGAGAGAGACTTGATCAGTTGCCTCTATTGGGGAAGCGAACGTGAAACCTTTTGATGTATGGGACAATGCTTGAAATCAATTGAGCCACCCAGCCAGAGCACTCCCTGGTTTATTTTTAAACCATTTCCTCATACCTCAGATTCCTACTAATGGTGAAAGAAAAATATAGCCCAGTTTCCTTGCTCATTTGAAATTATTTTCACTATTCTGCCCTAATAGCCACTGTTCCTTTTCCTTCTCCTACAGCCTTTTTGGCCAAGTTCTCAATCTTTGCCCTTCCTTCAGTGCATGGGGCATTTGCCAATTGCTTTGAGTCTTCTCCTGGTCATCCCTGGGTCAGGAGTTCTCACTTTTTGCTCCCTACTACCTTCCTTGTGTATGCAAAGTCAAGTTTCTCACTCCTATATCTCTGCCCTTGACTGAATGAAGGCAGAAGCCCAGTGTCAGTGTCAAATGTACAGAGATTTTCCCGTGGCTGTCTTTTGCTGCTTCCCCTGGATTTGGACAGTTCTTCAACCACTTGTGCAGAACCTCTGAAATCCTCCCACTTCTCTGCGTCTCTTCCCTGGCCTTGCCTGGCCAGCTCCATTTTGGCCATTGGATACAGGCAGTCAAATTCATGGTTCCAGTTTTAATCCTGTTAAATAGGCTTTGCAGAGATACATTTTGACAATGTATTCAATAAGCAAGGGCAATGGAAGTCAAACCAGCCTTTTCGGTCAATAGTCCAAATGCTGAAATTGCATATTTGCTCAATAGCATGTCTAAATAGCACCCCCTTCTTTCCAAAGTTCTCCTTTATTCTCTCCCCTCCATAAATTACCCTGATTCATGAGAAGAGGCATGATGATCCTAATGTCAAGTAAGAAAGGCACCATTTGGAAGAAGATGGGAGTTTACCAGTGGCTAGAAGGGAAAGTGAATAAAGAAGATGTAGACGATGCAGATAATGGACGACCAGCTGGCCTCCAACATTCTGTCTGAAGGGGGACACACTGGCTACCCTCATTCTAAAAGGTCAGGTGGTAATGATTAGGCTCCTTGCCAGCCTCTCCCACATGGACCCATAAATATGTTCTGAGAAGAGAAGATGTGACTGACTGTGCTTCAAAAGCTGCCCAGACCACTCTGGTCATAGTCTTAGATCAGCAGCCAGAGCCAGGCAACAGCTGCTTCATTGTTGTCACTGACCATGGAGCAGCCAACTGCTCACTCCTGGAGGGGTGACAGTGCCCACATAGATAGGGCCTAGTGTGGCCATGAACCCAACCATGGCAGGTCCCAGGATCCATTTGTGATAAGACAGCTGAGTTTGGTCACTAAGCCTGCTTCACATTTGCCTCCCCATTCCCACAAAGGCTTTGAGCCTGCAGCATGCCAGACCCGAGAGGGATTTTTCCAAGGGAGAGAGCTAGGCTGCACCCCCAACTGTCTCCATCATTTTTATTTTATTTCAAAAATTTTTATAGTCTTTATCATTTTTATCATCAGGAGAATTGAAAATCAGCAGAGGAGAGGAAAATGCAAACACATTGGCTGTTCGATTTATTTAACAGTCGAACTATTATTTCTTTTTAAAGTTTAAACATTTTTTGTAATTACAAAAGTAATCCCTACTGAAGGCAGAAAAAAGTCAGAACACTGAAAAAGGTAGAGGATAAAACCCTCAAATGTGGTTTTGTGCCAGTCTTTATAAAAAATGTAAGATGTATTTAAATTATAATATAATCATAGTACATATTATTTAATACTAGCGCCCCAGTGCACAAAATTCATGCATGATGGGGGTTGTCCCTCAACCCAACCTGCACGCTCTCCAAACTTGGACTCCTCTAGGGATATCTGATTGCCTATTTAGGTCATCTCACAATCCAGGACTGCTAGCTCCAAACTGCTCACCTGTCTGCCTTCCTGACCACCCCTAACTGCTTCATCCGGTCAGCCTGATCATCTCCTAACCACTCTCCTGACAGCCTGATTGCCACTAACTGCCTTCCCCTGTAGGCCTTGTCTTCCACAACTACTCTCCCTGCAGGCCCAGTGCCCCCAACTTCCATCCTCTGCTGGCCTGGTCAACTCTAACTGCCCTCCCCTGCAGGCTTGATCACCCCCAACTGCCCTCCCCTGATGGCCATTTTGTGGTGACCATCTTGTGTCCACATGGGCATCCATCTTTGATCACATGGTGGCAGACATATTGTGTGTTGGAGTGATGGTCAATTTACATATTACTCTTTTATTAAATAGGATACAACATACACAAGTTGCCACATCTTATTAATGTATATAAAATACATTATAATATACTATGTAACATTCAACACAAAAACATAATATGTACTCTGTCAGATAATGTACTATACCTTGATTCTAAAATGCATACATTTCTATTTATATTTTCTTAAATTATAGTAACTCTCACAATCAATACATAGAATACATTGATACTGTACTTTAGATAAGAGAAAATATGATCTCATGGGTCTATTATAGTTTTGACCAAAATAGTGTGCATCTTCAGATCAATAGTTTTTGGAGCCTTACCATTTATTAGTAACAGTTTCCTATGCCAATACATATTCTTCTACCTCATGAGTTTTTATAGTTGTGTTGTAACCAATTATATAAAATTTACTATGGTTTACTTAACCTCTGTTTGCTTAAGAACTCTCTTTTATCAGACCATATGGCTTTAGGCCTTTAGAGAGATGTGAGAGACAGGCAATCTGCTTACCTTGGAAGTCCAGGGAATTTCAACTGGCCCTCAAAGGACATTGCCTGTGAAAGACACACTTGTACATATGCAGTTTCCACACTAACAGATACAGGGAAAAGGATGGGCCACCCACCCACTTACACCCAGTTTACTTTTGAGGACATTTGTGTGATTATATCCGTTTGTCCATGGAAAGACTCAGCTCTGTTAGCTAACCACCCCTTCCCATCAGTGGATCCCTTCTCAGCAGAAACTTCTGAGGAAGCTGCCCTGTGTACCAGTAGAGGCAGGGCCATGTGGCACCCAGAAGCTCCTTTTAGGCTTACAGCACAATAAGCTTGGGGTGGCTGAGCTTCCCAACAGACTCAAACACTGAAACCATTACAGAGTAGCCAAAATAATTATGAGGAGTAAGAAGGAAAAAGAAACAAAAGTAAAAAAGAATATAAAGGCAGGGTTAGCTAAATAAGGTTATGAAATCAGAGCAAAATGACTTTTTTTGAGGGTTGATGTGTTATGTTTCATTTTATTGGGGAGGGGAGGGACTTTTTATAACAGCAATTTTAAATATTTAACTCATCATTGCCCAACATTTATTAAATACTAGAGGCCCAGTGCATGAAATTCATGCAAGGGGGGGGGGGGTTCCATCAGCCCTGCCTGCACCCTTCTCAATCTGGGACCCCTTGGTGGATGTTTAACTGTCTCTTGCAATCTGGCACCACTGGCTCCTAACAGCTCACTTGCCTGCCTCCCTGCCTGCCTGCCTGATCCTTCCTAATCCCTCTGATCACCCCTAACCATCTCTGCCTGTATGATTGCCCCTAACAGCTCTCCTACTGGCCTGTTCACCCCTACCTGCTTCTGCCTCACCCCACTCCTGGGACCAAAGCTTCCCTCCCTCTGGCCAGCCATAGGCACGCAGGACCCAGGCTGGCTTTGCCCAGGCCTGCCCAAGCTGCCGGGGACTGTGGTCAGGCGGCTTCACACAGGTCACAGCCGCAGGTGCCCAGGACCGCAGGATGGGTGGCTTGTCCCTCTCTTAGTTCACAGCCCTAGCTGCTGGTACTTGGGACCATGGGGCAGGCAGCTTGTCCCTCTCCTGGACTGCAGGCACAGGCAGGGCCTCTGGCACCCAAGACTGCTGGGTGGATGGCTTGTCACTCTCCAGGGCTGCTGGTGCATGTGCAACCATTGGTGTCTGGGGCCATGGGGCAGGCAGCTTGTCCCTCTCCCAGACCGCAGCGTGCCTGGGTCCCTGTTCCTCTCTTCCCAGTGTTGAAATGGTGTGACGGTGTGAGGGTGAGATGACCATTTGCATATTAGCTCTTTATTATATAGGATCTGCTAGGTCTATGGCAGTACCTGGTCCCTTTCCAAATTGTTATTATTGGGTGGGAGGTGGGAAGTGGGGGAGAGAATGGGAGTTTATGTCTACTTCTTTTGTATTTTAAGTACCAATTATGCATGTCAGTTAAATGTTTTATTCCATTTGCTGCATCGATTTGCTAGATTATTACTTTTTCTTGATGGAAGAAATAGTAAGTTGTAGCTGACTTTCCTCATCCTTGACAAGACAATATCTTTACAAAACTGGTCAGTAAGGACTATGATATTTAGATTTTATACATTTTATATGCCTTTAAATAATTATTTATTTATCTATTTATTTATTTTAGCTTGGTTGGTGTTGGTAGAAGACTGAACAAAATGTACCACAGAGGTTTAAAAGTAGTAGGTCACACAGCCATGGGTTAGTGTGATTTAATAATTGAAACCAAAGCATGAGCAATCATAGTCTGTTTCCAAAGTAAGGTAACAAAACAAAAAACCCTCAGGGTTAGTGCTTTTCAACACAAGATTATTATTGTGCAGCTCACGATAAGCAGCAAACTCTCATCGGTTTCAATATTAGATGTCCTCTACCCAAAGCCTTTTTAAAAAAGTTTTAGGCTATAAATTTTATTTACTTATGATTAAATTAAATCAGCATTAATAATGATCAAATTCATTAGGATCATCATTAATAATAAATTAGATGAAGTATGAAGAATTACTAAATATTCTTGAAATACTTGTATAATATTAAAATTGATAAATCCATCATATGCTCAATAAGTAGCATTTATCAGTATTGAAAAAAGTAACCATTGTTAGTAAATAGATAATTTCAATGATTGTAAATCAATTGGGAAAATTTATAACTAACCAGATTATAAAATAATATCAGTAATAAAATTTCAAATTGAAATGTGTTTGGCAGTTATACTTCTTGCTATCGAATCTAAAAGTGAGTTCTTATCCTTCCATATTTTAGCCATTGACAATAATGTTAACTTTGAAGAGGAGAGCACAGATAGATTATTAATATTAATATTATTAATATAATATAATTAATTAATATATTAACAATGAGGTATGTTACTTGCAATTGAATATTGATACTGTAATGAATACACAGTGCTCTATTAAAATGTTTCTTTCATACAAAATATTGATATTACATACCCTATGTAATACTAAAATATGTACTATTCAACCACTATTAGCTCAGCTAGGTTAATAAATCATCATCAGATGTACACTATAAGTTGTGATCTTATCAGAGTTTTCTTTTGATTCTCTCTTCCTCTCTCCATCTTTCTTCTTAATGCCACAAATGACTCTTCAATTTCCTAAGAACTATGGGATTTGAATGCTGATAGGGATTGAAATATTTCTCTAGTCCAATTCACTCAATAAAAAAATGAAGAAACTGAGGCCAGAGAAGCAACATTTTGTTAGAGCCACATGGCTAATTAGTGTTCATGATCTCTCAGTTCCCAGTTCAGTGCTCTCTCCATATGCAATTTTGTTTAGTTTCTAAAAATAGAAATCCTTTTCATTCTGAAATGTGCTTATATCAAAATCATATCCATGAATGTTTATTTATTAAAATTGGTGCTAAATAAAATGTACCTTTTATTTTATTTTTCTCCAGGTCACTAGCTGTATACCCTAACATTTGTGACCTAGTTACAATAATTTGCCTGGAATTAGGCCCAAGTTCATTAGGGAATGAGGAAGGATTTAGAATGAGGACCATATGGAATACTTCCTTTCCACAGATAACAATGAGAGACAATTGAGGGCAAGGCCGGGATCCCTTTATGCTATGACAAAGGGGGAGAGAGGTTAACTCTGACCTAACTGAGAAGGCATTGAATGAATTTAGAAAATTTGGAATTGATTTGTTACCTATATTTGATCAAATATGGCTATAGATTAAAGTTGGATTCAATCACACATTAAATTTGTTACAGAAAAATTACATTTAAAAATAAAGTTGCATGTTTTACATTCTTGTTTTGTAGATCAAGGTTTTCATTTTCATGCCTTTTATAATGATCTTTTGACATGTTTTTCTCTCTGACCAGACTGCAAACTCCCACACACTAAAGGGATTAGTATAGTCATCTTTGTCTTCACCAAAGCCTTGTTCACTGCTATGATAAAAGACTGTTTCTGTATTCGATTGACTGCAAAAGTGGCCCCAATGACTCCCCACTCTCGTCATACTCCTTGCAATGTAACTTTATAGCTTTTATCATTAAGAGGTATAAATATTTCTCTCTTCCATGTCCAGTTCAGATAGAGAGTGGTCCGGTTCCTGAGTAGGGATTGCTGGGGATTGAGAAAATAAAAGAAGAGACAAACTCAGAGATGGAAGGAAACAGCTGGGGCCCGGTGGGACCACTGTCCTCTGCTGGAGAGACAGGAACCCAGAGCCAATACAGTGTGTTTATTTTATACAGCAAAAACCAGGAAGTTTTACTAAAAGTCAAGACAAAGAAGATTATGTGCACTCTTGGGTGGGCCCAAGTCATATTCATTACTGGTGCTTGGCTG
Source organism: Antrozous pallidus (assembly GCA_027563665.1). Taxonomy (NCBI): domain Eukaryota; kingdom Metazoa; phylum Chordata; class Mammalia; order Chiroptera; family Vespertilionidae; genus Antrozous; species Antrozous pallidus. Next base: position 38,745,588 of record CM050519.1, on the reverse strand, counting down.
AATTTAGATAACAAAACCCACCCCCTAGTGCCTGGACTGAAGGTCAAGCTGACAACACTCCTGCCTCTTGCAAGGTGTGTTTCCAGGATGTGACTCTGGCAACCCCACTGGATTCAGCTGACAATAATTAGAGAAATGCTCATGTGCCTTCCCACACATTTTCTACAGAGGTGGAGTCTGTTTTACCATTTTTTGAACCTGGGCTGCCTTTTCAATCTTCTTTGCCATACTGAGGGTAATGAAAGTGACAGTGTTCTACCCCTGAACCTTGGTCTAAAAAGGTCTTCTGCCTTAATGCTCACTCCCCTGGAACCTTGGCACCCTTCTATCAAGACCAGTTAATTTGATGGATGCTGAGAAGCCAAAAAGAGGAGAATCCAGTTGTCACAACTGATACTATTCTAAACCACCCTATGTTTAGTCAACATTAAATCATAGAAGGAACCTAGACACAATCATTAGTGCCAGTGTATAGTTTTCTGTAGCTATCCAAGTAAGCTCATCTGAGACCACAAGAATCACCCAGCTGATCCAGAGACTCAAAGGCGAAAATAGATGCTTATTGTTTTATGCCATTGAATTTGGGGGAGGTTTACTACACAGCATTATTGTGGTAATAGATAACTGATATACTTTCTAAAATATATTAATTACTTTAAAATAATTAAGTAAACAATGACTTAGGTCATAAGAAAGTGCAGAAACAGTATTCATAGGCTTAAACCTTCTTTGTTTTTATGACTTCTATAATTTTCCCCCCAATGACTCAGTATTGCAAAAAGCAATGACCCAGAAAGAGATGTTATCCACATGTGTGCCTTTTTCTAGCTGCATGACCTTAGACAAGTTTCTTAATTGTGGTTTCATTTTCCTCTTTCATGGAACAGAGATAATGATTCTACGTTGTCAACCTTACACTGTTATTTTATTGAATTAAAAATATTTGAGACAGATTTGAAAGCTATTGCATGCACTCCACCCAACTGCTAGTTTCTTTGGCAAAGGGAGAGAGGAGGCTGAGAAAGAATGAAGGAGTGAAACAGGAAGATTGATAATCTTGGAGACAGCAAGGGTCAAATGGTAACTGTGAAACTACATACATGCCTCATTCTCAAATAGTGTTATCAAATTTGGTGATGGATTTCTTTTTTTGACAAATTGCCATGTAGTTTATTTCCTAGATGATATTTCCACAAGTGGAAAATCATTCTCCATTTCCTGAATGGCACTAAAGAAAGTTATCATTCCACATCTGATTCCACAGAGTTGCATTTAGATTTACCAGTAAGAGGGTTAATAAAAACAGAACTACAGTTAATAGCAATTGAAAAATGCACTTCTCTATTTGGCTACAATGTGTCACCTTATAGGCTGCATCCTATGAATGATAAAACATAAGTTACTGCATAAACAAGTAAATCTGTAACTCTTTTCCATATTCTCCATAACTTGAGACATGTTTAAGGAGATTTTTATTGGCTTTAAAATAGAAAAGAAATGGTGAGAGAGAGAAGATAAGAAGATCAACATATGTTTTTAAGTGGCCCTTTAATATTTATGTGAAAATAATTAGTAATATAGTTATAATAGTTTTGTCTGTTGATTCATAAAGTGATTTAATTATAAAACATTTAAATTGATTTTATGCATTTGAAAAACTGTCGGTTATTAGTATGCAACTTTAAGTTTCCTTTTCTGACATGTAGTTAGGTGCCTTTGCACTCTGATTGCTAAGTAAGAAAAAAAAGAAGTTTAATAGCAGTTATTTCCTCTCCATAATATTATGATGCACATGAAATAATCTATTCAAAACAAAAAAGAGTTGTGATTCTAACTTATAACCATTGTTTTGGAAATGCACATATTTAATAAAATAAAAATTACTATGGGAAATTTGATAATCACATTTATTTTTTATATTAGATGGCCAAGAGGCATTTAATGAGTGTTCATGTTCTCTCAGTATGTCACTTCTTTTGGTTGTAGGGCAATGGCTAAAGCTGGAACTCATTCATTCATGAATATTCAGGTACTCAAAAATATTTTTTTTCACACTGTTAGGTAGCATATGAAATATGTCTTAATTAAGGCATATTATAATGTTATACTCTGCCTCATTTTATAGTGTTTATATGAGCTGGCTTTCCTATTAGATTGCAATGTCCCTTTACTCTTCATGTTCTATCTTCTTATACTTCACCACTATTATTATCATCTTCATGATCGTATCTATCTCTATGTTCTTTGTGTTCTCTCTGTGTCTGGCATGTAGTTATATAATAGGTAGTTAATAAAAGTTTTCCAATTAATATTAATTTAAAAATAACATTATTTACTTGTGGGCAGATCAAGTGCTATGTTATTTGCTTTAAACCCAGTGCTTAATTAAATTATCCCAACAAATCTATAAAATATATGCTCTCATTCCCAGTTTACAGATAAATTCTAAGTTTAGAGAATTTAATCCACTGGCCCAATGTCATATAAGTGGAACCCAAACTTAGACCTTATACCTGGGATGCTGAAGGAAATTATATAACTTATATTTATATTTTTACCTAAAAGTAAGATGAAAGTTTCCTTAACATTTAATAAACATAAATAGCAGTAGAACATGTATCTACATCGATCTATGCTTTTTGACTTCAAAAATTTTTATTGATTAGGGCAGCCACAGTTTTTTTAATCTAATTTATGGCTATAAACCAGAGTTTCATAACTGTGAATGGTGACCCATTAGTGTCTAGAAAAATAAGAAGCTCCAATTTTATTTGAATGGGATAGGATAAGACATGATAGATAGGATAGTAAGGGATCTAAAGAAACAGAGTGGACTAGACTGAACTAAAATAGAAGAGAGAATATCAATAAGCCAGAATATCAGTAAGATTCACATGTTTTAAGCAGTGTTTTAGAGAAGTTTTTAGATATCTATGTGGAGTTGTGATATTTTAAAATCTATTTCTTACTGTGGATCACAATAAAAAAATTTTATCTAAATTACCCTGCTCTGTAACGACCTGCAAGCGAGACAGTGCTGACATTATTTGGCCAGCAAAGAAAAAAAGAAAGGTATGCATTCATAGGTCCCATCAGATCTTAGTTTCATCTGGTTCAGTTTACACTCAGATTTTACCTGCTTGGTCCTCAAAAGCAACTCAGTTTGGGGATTCTGATCTCTAATCTCTTTCTATCCATTTCAGCTCTGTCCCTTGATTTAACATAACCATGTGATAAATCATCTGATTAATAATATAAACAGATAAGTGAGACCCAGTTGCAAATACAGGTTTTCCCAATCTAGTTGTTTCATCTTATAAAGCTAACACATGAGAATAAAAGCTGCAGCATGATATTGATAAGAGTTACTATTTCTGAGAACTTGCTAAATGTGTCACACTGTGCTACACTTTTAAACAGTTATTAATCCCCAAAATGATCCCATAATATGTATACAGCTAGTTATATTTAAAAATGAAGCAATTGAGGCTTAAAGAGGTAAGTTAACTTGTCTAATAATACACAGTAATGTGGCAGAACAGAAGTCAAGGCCACATATTTCCAATGCAAACTCTACCTATTCTTCCACAATATTAGGTACAAGGAAGTAGATCTTATTTTGAAAGACTCCAGGAAATATTCTTTTTTTTTTTTTTACCTTGGTGATAATTTTTTAATTAATTTGAGAGAGAGAGAGAAGATGGGAAAGAGAAATATTGATTTGCTGTTCCACTTATTTATGCATTCATTGGTTGATTCTTGTATGTGCCCTGATAGGGTATTGAACCTGCAACCTTGGGACAATGCTCTAACCAACTGATTTCCCAGCAAGAATTAGGGCACCCCTAATTCTTAAAAGACATTGATAAATAGTTTATATGATTTACTCAACAATAACAAGCTCTCTGTCTGCATGATTCACAAATTGAGCAAATAAAAAGGAAAAAAAGAGAGAAAACTCGTGACAACAATGTGGTGATTGAGGATATAGAGGAAGATGAAGGTAGAAGAAGGCATAGAAGGTATAAATAGTAGTGGAAAATATAAAATAAACCTATACTAATAAAAGGGTAATGTGTTAATTAAGGTGGATATCTTCTGGATGACCTTCCAGATGTCCTTTCAGACAAAGCTGTAGTGGCTGCAAAGGGCTAAGGTGCAGCTGCAAAGAGCCCAGGCTCAGGCCAGCAGTGGCAGCAGCAGCGGGGTAATGGGGGTGGTTCCTTTCCCTGATCTGCCAGGTTGCTTCCTGCAGAGGGAAGGCAGACTGCAGCTTAGGCCAGGGCTGAGGCAGAGACAGTTAGGGAAGATTATGTCAGCAGGGGAGAAACTTAGGGGCGAACAGGCAGGTAGGAGTGCAAAGTAGGAGTGATCAAGCTGGCAGAGGAGCAAGGTAGGGATGATCAGGCCAGCAAGGGGGCAAGGTAGGGCTGATCAGGCTGGTAGGCAGGCAGAGGGGTTAGGAACAATCAGGCAGGCAAGAAGATGAGTGGTTAGGAGTCAGCTGTCCCAGATTACAAGAGGAATGTCGACTCCTGTTTAGGCTTGACCTCTGACATGGCTTAAACCGGCAGTGGGACATCCCCCAAGGGGTCCCAGCTTGGAGAGGGTGTAAGTCAGGCTGAGGGATCCCCCACCCCTGGCACAAATTTCATGCACTGGGCCTCTACGACATACATAAAGAAACAAGAAAAGAAAGTAATTCCTCTGGCACACTCTCAGGCTGACATTTTCAAACAGAATAAAGCCTAAGACATAAAAGACATGGTGTAACCAGACCTAATTCTTCATATGAACTCACTGAGGTGACTAGCAACAATGTGCAAAAAAAAAATCTGGTGTTTAAGAGAGTGAAGTGTGGCCTCTACCAATAAAGACCTGCCGTTACACTCACCAGACAACCAAAATTGGCTGTTCCCCCACTGGCTAAAATGTAATTCTTCAATGTCTAATAGAGACTAAAAGTTCTCTAATAAAGGTCTTTCATAGTTAAACACACACACACACACACACACACACACACACACACACACACACACACACAAATCCAAAACAAAATCCCTTAAGCTCTTCTTCCTTTCTACATAATTGGTTTTGCTCATTACCTCCAGGTGTTGAATTTCAATGTGTGAATCTCAGTGGAATAGTGTTGGAGTACTCCTTGACTACTTCTCTACTATGCCAACCCCTCTGCCAGGGACTGGACCCCCTTGGATGCTGGGTATTCAACAGAGAAGCCATGAGAAGTTGTGGACATATAAGAGAGTCTTTATTGTAGCTCAAGTAGCCATTGTTAAGTGAGGAGCTATTAGACAAAGCAGTTCTTCAAAGTGAAGTCCTATACAATTATTAATCCAGCTAGATAATAATACATCTTCCCCACAAAGTAGGAGTACCCTCCAACATAAGAGCTGTCCAGGAGCCATCCTTAGAGCTACAACCTCACTCACTAAGCAGCTGCATCTGAGATGGCTGGTCAGTTACATACTTTATACTAACTTAGTATATTAGTATAAAGAAGCTTCTTGCCAATATAGTGCCATCAGTCTTTTGGGTTATAGGACACACTTGCGCAGTGTACATAGTAAGATTACTGTGGCCTTGCTTCTTGCACCTGAGTATTAGCGTTTTAGCCTTGAACACTAATTAGGATTCCCATGCTCAGAGTGGCCTTGAACATCTATCACACTGTAAACAGGGTCCCCACAAATAGTAAGTACCATTTAGCTGGAGGGCTAAGGTGCCAAAGCCTGACAGTGCTCAAAAGTTCATAGTAATAGAGACTTAGAATCCAAAATGGGGGAGGGAACATAGGGTAGAGAAAAAAATCAAAAGAGAAAATACAAAGGCAAAATATCCTGTGAAACAATTGTAAGAACAAATATTTAAAAAATTCTTTTAAGCAACGTCTTATCCTTTGAATCGGCTTGGCGGGTGAGCCCACGTAGGGGAAGATGGCAAACAAGTAAAACTAGTTATGGATTCTATTTGCAGCAAGAGCAGAATCAGATCTGCCCTATACTGAAAAAAAGGGGGGAACTTTCTCAGGAACGTTAGAATATGAAATGAGATCATTTTGTTTAATCCCTTTGATATCAATAGAAGAAAATAAATGCCATATGAATACAAGCTATTACTTTTCCTGTCCTACCTCTTCCAGGGTGAATTGTAAACACAGTTATGCACATATTAGTCATGAATGATGTTGAAAATAGAGTTAGTTGACCTTAATGAACAGAACAGGCAAGATAATCTTTCTGGAATTCCACTGCACAGAGGTGAGAACTGCTCTTCAGAACATCTCTTCAGAAAAAGCAGCAGGGTTTTGGAGTATTTTTAGATACTGAGACCTCACATTATTTCAAGAGGAATATGGGCAATGAAAACACCCACTGACTATTTGCGATTTGTATTGATGCTTGGAGGTGATTAGATAGGCTACTAGGATAATCTGTTATGAGGACAGGGCATGTTTGGAAGATAAAATGAATGAAAGCAGAGGATTTCTCAGGAATCCTACCTACCCTGTATGCTTAGTTTACATTCTTTCCAGCTGAGAAAGGCTCAGCCTTGGTAGCCCAGAGCCAGTGCTGTCACGTGAGATCTGTGATGATAGCCGAGCTCCAGCTGGTTGCTCTCCAGGCTAGCATGAGACAGTGTGGTGCCTTCACCTGGCAGAAGACCTTCTGGAAGTGTGAATGTCACATACCTTTTGTGGAAAGTCTGCTGCTTATGTCTCTGATTTCATCAGTGTCTGAATTTTGTTGCACTGGGGAGTTCTTATGCCTGTCCACCCCATCAACAAGTTCTTAGGAAATTAATGGAGTGGGTGGACAGCAATGGAAACTACTGGAAAACAGGGTTATGGGAAAAGAGAGGCGTTTTTCTTCCACCCCCCTTATGCTCTCCCAGCTGCTGGAGGCCATTAAGGCCTTTAAACCTTGTTTATTAGTTTGGGGTTTTGAGATCTGCATCAGTGCTGGTGGGTGTTTTTATTTGCTGTCTGCTGACTCACTTGTGCTTTGAATTCTATGTGGATTCTCCAATATGATTCAGAATGAGAGGGAAATATACTTTAAAAACTAAAACTTGATATTTCTCCGGAGCTTGATTTACCCCGCTACCTGGCTGTACTGTTACTTAGTCAGTGTTTAAATGTCAAGGAGAAGCAATTAGCAAAATTATTTCTCCACTCTTTATTTTCAGGCATATGTCTCTATCTCAAACTTTTTTTTTCCAGTATAAAGTGATAGTACCAACAAAAGACTTTTGAGTTTATTATGGTCACATGTATTGTACACTTCAAAATAATTTGACCTTTTCTTCACTCTGTATAATGTAATCCTTTGTGTTTTAGAATGAGAAGAGAATAGTATCATTTGCTTCATTGTTTTTTTTGTGTTCACACTGTATTGAGCGCCATGTTAATCACTGGACTGGTAAACAGTGAGATTCTTTGAGATTTCCCAGAGATTGTAGTTACTGTGTGTACACATACACATCCCAACAAATAACAATGCTAGGCAGGGCTGTCCATTTAACATTTAGGAAGTAAAGGTAGCTGTGTTCCAAGGCAGGGCACCAACACCAACCTCTTCATGCTATGCCTAGCCCCCACCTGACAGGTCTGAATGTTTATATTTGCATATTGCATGCTGGCAGATTTCACAAAGTGGGGAAGAAACCACCCTAAGACTGGCAATTTAATTCAACCATAAATAAAATGCTGCTGGAGTGAATGCAGGTTAAACATAAAAAGCAGAGTGATGCTCAATCACAAAGGAAACAAGACGACAGCCTGGAGATTATTTCCTGAATGAATTATAACTGGCCATTTAAAGAGGCCTTAAAAGACAGAGTAGTATTTAGGGACCACTCAACTTGATGTGACTTTGGGGAAACAGAATCCCAGGATAAATTTGCTGGTCTGAATTATTCTGGTACTTCCCATGGCAGAATGGCAAGGATATTTGAATGTACACAGAAGAGTGTTTCTGGAAACCACATAGTAGGTGATTTTTTTTTCTATCTAGTTAGTATTTTTTAATGATCCTTTCAAAATGTTCTAAGACGCTACTTCTCAAACTGTAATGTACACAGAAGTCATGCAGTGACATTGTTAAAATGCTGATTCGGATTCATAGCTGTCCTCAAAGAATAAGACAAGTAACCAAGAAAATGGGGGCACGAAACCAAGCCCCAGAGACTGTGATGAGAGAATTTTTTATATTTTTCCTCATTTATTTCCTTGTCATACTAGTGTTAGCAGATTTGCCTCAGTAAAAGGGAAAATAAAAAGATTCTGTGGGCAGTTAACTTAGAAGTTGCTGCAGGTATGATTTTGATCCCTCTTGGAGAGTCATGAGTATTACACTGTATTCAAAGCTCAGAGAAGCCTATAGTAAAGAAGACCATTAATTCTGATTCAATCAGCGTGTTTCAAATTTGATTATTTGGAACCATCCCTCTCCCTGTTAATAATATCTGGAACTTGTTCTGGGAAACACACTTCGCTAGCCAATCCTGGCCACCCTGGGCAAGTTTTCCTAAGAAGAACATCAATAAAAAGATAAGTAGGACTAAATTGATGAATAAAATAGAATCAGAAGAATGGAAACATGGAACAGAATGATGATCCTCTGAGAGAAGGGGGCAGGAAGACATTAACCAAAAAATTTATATGCATATATACATTGCCCATGGACACAGACAATATGGCAGTGAAGGCCTAAGTAGGGTGGGAACCAGGTGGACGGGGGCAATAGAGGTGAAGGAGGGAAATTGGTAATAAAACAATAAGATTTTAAGAAAAGATAAATACAACTATGGGGTATGCGTGTGTGTGTGTGTGTGTGTGTGTGTGAGTGTATGTGTGAGAGAGAGAAAGAGAGGGAGAGAGAGTTTGAGACTTGGTGACATCATATTTGAGTACATTAACCCAACCCTTTGGATCTCTCAGGGCTTTTGAACAATTATATTTCTTGTTTTCTTATGTAACTGAGATTGGCTAGTGAAAATGCACTGATTAACATAGAATAAAGTCTATGAAATTGTTAAAATTCCAGAAGAGAAACTTTCTTCAAAGAAAAAATATAAAGAAAAAAAAAGCTTTTGGAACACCAAGATGGCGGCATAGGTAAACACCTATTGTTCTGCCCCACACAACAATTTAAGAACTACAACATAACAGAAGAACAGACATCACCCAGAATCGCCAGAAAGCTGGCTGAGTGAAAACTCCACTAATAAGAGTAAAGGTGGGACACTGAGACTCAGAGGAGCAGCGGGAGCTCAGCCTTGAAGACAGAAACAGGTTAGGAGCTGTCCTGGTCACACGCACAGGCTGTAGGGCTGGAGCAGCAACCCCGCCTGGATTTCGCCAATGGGGAGGGTGGAGACGTCCCACTACACGGATCCCCCAGCGCCTGGCAAGGTCTGAGGTCCGGGGGACGCACCATGGAAGCTGGGCGTGGCAGGGTCTCCTAGTCTGAGGAGAAAGCCAGAGGCTGGGAAAAGAAGTTTGCGTGCAAGTGTCGCACAAACCCGCGACTTGCCCCCTGGAAACTTGTCTCCTGGTCCCGGAAACCATCTATTTTACAACCCTGGGCTAGACTTTGGGTGTGCAGACACATTTGGGGAGAGGCAGAGTTGTCTGGCAAGGGGAAGAGACTAGTGGCTTTCTCTGGGAGGTGTCTGCAGCCATCCCCATCCAACAGAGACCCGCGCGCGCGAGTGCCGCATAGGACATAGCTGACACTGAGGCTGCCTGCTAAGCTCAGAGACTCTGCCCATCCAAACTGAACACAGTCTCCCTTCACAACCAATTGGCCTGGAGATCAAACCCTCCTAGGGCTAACAACAACAAGCTGGGTTTAAATTAAAAAATACTGTACAACCCATAAAGGATTGCAGTAAGAGTACCCACCTCAGGTAACTGGGGAGACTGAGCCACTGTCCCTTTGAGGATATCTACCACATAAAGCAGCCACCATGCAGAGATATGGAAAGAAATCAGGTGTGAAAGAAATGGAGGAGAAAAGATGACAAGACATAAAGTTCAAAACCACGGTTATAAGGCTTTTCAAGAGGCTCCTAGAAAAGGCCAATGAACTTAATGAGAATTACGAGGAAATAAACAATACCAACCAGGAAATGAATGAGACTTACAAGGAAATGAATGAGACCCTCAAGGAAATGAACAAGACCTCTGAGGATATGAACGAGACCCTCACGGATATGAAAAAGGACCAACTAGAAATCAAGCGTACACAGACTGAAATAAAAAATATTACACAAAGTCCTAAAAGCAGTCCAGAGGGCCACAAGAACCAAGTCAAAGATTTGAAATACAAAGAAGCAAAATCCACTCGGCTGGAAAAGCAAAAAACAAAAAGAATTCAGATAATTGAAGATAGCGTAAGGGGCCTTTGGGACAACCTCAAGCATGCCAACATCCGAATTATTGGGGTGCCAGAAAAAGAGAGACAGCAAGTTAATGAAAACCTACTTGAAGAAATAGTGACTGAAAACTTCCCCCACCTGGTGAAAGAAACTGACTTAAAAGCCCAAGAAGTACACAGAACCCCAAAATATAGGAATCTAAAGAGGACCACACAAAGACATATCATAATTAAAATGCCAAGAGCAAAAGATAAAGAGAGAATATTAAAAGCAGCAAGAGAAAAACAGTTGGTTACCTACAGGGGAGCACCCATACGATTGTCAGTGGATTTCTCAACAGAAACGATGCAGGCCAGACGGGAGTGGCAAGAAATATTCAAAATAATGAAGAGCAAGAATCTACAACCAAGATTACTCTATCCAGCAAAGCTATCATTCAGAATTGAGGATCAGATAAAGTGCTTCGCAGATAAGAAAAAGCTAAAGGAGCTCATCACCACCAAACCAATATTATATGAAATGCTGAAAGATATTCTTTAAGAAGAGGAAGAAGAAAAAGGTAAAAATGTAAATTATGAACAACAAATACACATCTATCAACAAATGAACATAAAAATCAAGTGAATTGATAGGCTGATGAACAAGATAAACTGGTGAATATAACAGAAACATGGACATAGAGAGGGAATGGACTGACAATTCTTGGGGAGAAAAGGGTTGTGGGAAGTACAGCAAGAGATTGGACAAAAATCTTGCAATAATGGGAGAGGACATTGGGGAGAGGGAGGTGAGCGTGGAGGGTGGGATAGGCACAGGGTGGAGGGGAGATATAGGGGGTTAAAAAAGGGGAAACAATGTTATTAATAAACTGAACAATAAAGATTAAAAAAAGAAAGAAAAAAAAGCTTTTGAAATTATTTTCTATGAAATTTCACTTTTGGCATATACTATGCAATTTAACTTATATTGCTCCTATGTTTAAAACATAACAGTTCATTTTAAATGGAACCCAAAGACAAGCTTATTTTTTAAATGTATCTTTCAAATCATTAAGCAATTTTACAAAATGGTTGCATTTAGGTTTTAATAAGCTGGCATATTAATGAATGCACTGGATTTTTTTCTTATTCTAGAAATGAAACATCACATAGTTATGATAAGTTCAATTCTTATAGTCATATAGAAACTTTCTAATAGCACAGCATTACCATTTTATTTATTTAATTCATAGGAACCTATATTTCTGGATTTCTTTAGGAAAGTAGAAAGTGTCTTTATCCAGCTTCAATATCACATTATGACAAGTTTATGGGGTGGAGGGAGAGAAGGAGGAAGTGTAGAAAGGAAGGGAGGAGAGAGAGAGAGAGAGAGAGAGAGAGAGAGAGATTGAGAATGTTTGAGGACTTAATAAAATAATATTTAAGTACCTGAATTCATGTATTTAGTAGGGAGCTAATGAAGTAGTTAAGAATGTTTCTCAAGTAAATCACATATACAAATTAATATTATCTTGAATCATTACTTTTAAATTTGTCTTTTATTATTAGGACACCCCCCACCCCCAATAGTAGAACTGACAGTTCTTTTTAAGAACCATTCCAACTAAATCAGGTTGTTCCTATTCTTAATTGATGATCCATTTCTACATATGTTTCTCATCTTATGTAGAACCAACCCACTAAAAGAAAAAGAAATCTAGACATCTGGTAACTAAGGCATTTCAATTTTCTAGTTGTCAGTCCCTATTACCTCTTTTCTCAGCAGCCCTATTTTGTAGGTCTGTTTTCAGGAGAGAACCATGTACCTCTCACGGTATAGGATGAGCTCAATCTAAGAAAGTAACATCTTATTTATAATATATTTAAAAGGCTTCTGTTTTTCTTTATTAAAGAGTGTAAAATGCTACACCTGGTTATATCCCCTGTCTAAATGCCAGGGGTTAAGAGGAGCTCAGTGGGAAACCAGCAGCCTTCTCAATGAATCATTCCTGGATATCCTCTCAGGTTCTTGTCTCCAGTGATGTCTTGCTCCTTTGGGATTTGTTCTAGTACTCCACCCCAAAAAAGGCATTTACTTTGAACAATGCACTGGAATAGTGTGTGCTACTCATTAGAATATTACAGTTCTGCCGAGACCGGTTTGGCTCAGTGGATAGAGCATCGGACTGCGGACTGAAGGGTCTCGGGTTCGATTCCGATCAAGGGCATGTACCTTGGCTGCGGGCACATCCCCAGTAGGGGGCGTGCAAGAGGCAGCTGATCGATGTCTCTCTCTCATCGATGTTTCTGACTTTCTATCCCTCTCCCTTCCACTCTGTAAAAAACCAATAAAATATATTTTAAAAAAAGAATATTACAGTTCTGGGTTTTTTTGTTTGTTTGTTTTCATCATTATATAATTTTATACTCTTCTTTCTCATAACACCCTTTTTCTTATGAGGTATAATTGTTTAATGCAAAGCTTAAGCTTATAGCACTTTCCAATTTCTATAAAACTTTTTTTCTTTGGAAATTGAGTAATATCTGTTTAAAGTTGTGTAGAACTTTCAGTCAAGATGGCAGAGATATGATTGTGGAAGTATTCTCAACCTACCACAATCACATCAGAATTACAACTAAACTACAGAACAGCCACCATTCAGAACCACCTGAAATCTTGCTGAACAAAAGTCATGTAGCTAAGGATATAAAGAAGAAGCCATATTGAGACTCATAGAGGGATGGAGATTGAATGGTCTGACCCCACATCCATGTATGGCAGTAAAAATCAGGAGAGATAAATTGGCTATGGAAGTCCACACCAAGAAACAAGGAGTCCTAGCCCTACCGCAGGCCCATCAGCCCAGGGTTACAGTGCCAGGAAGAGAAGTTACCATAACTTCTGGCTGAGAAAACTAGTGGAGATTATGGCTGAGGGAGATGGAGAGCTTCTGGAATCCCAGGCATTCCTCTTAAAGGCCTACTCATGACTTACTCTGACTCACTTGTTCTGAGCTCAGCTCTGGGGCAGCAGCTTGAAAGTTGCCAGGGACATATGGGGAGAAATTGAATTGTCTTGCTTTGGAATAACAGCTATACGAGCAGCTTTTTCCTGATGGAAGTGCTGGCAGAGGCCATAGTTCCTTTGCTGAGCCTTATTCCATAGAACCAGCAGATAAGCATCATATCTTAAGTCACCATTACCCTGGATAATACTTTGGGCCCCATCCTGGTGACTCCCTGAGATCCAACACTACCCTATTTGTGGGACTACCCAAGCCATTTCCAGTGGCTTTTCATACAAATGGTTGTCTTGGCTTATGCTTTGGGGTTTCCTAAAATCTCTCAACAGTACACAAAGCCCAAACACGCAGCATCTGGCCTTAGTATATCCCATAACTCTTGATAAGCAGCCTCAGGCATGGCACTGATGACAGGTGGCCATAATTTGTAGGTTGGCCTCTCTCAGGAACCTCTAAACCCAGCACAAATAGCAGCCATTTACATATTGATCTGTAGATCATGCCAGTTGGCCCAGGGCAGAGCACAGGTGGTGGCTAACCTTGGCCTGCACGTCTTGAGAGGCCTTAGAGCCAGCACATCTGGTGGCCAGTTTCAGATCATGCTGGGGCATCATGCAACTACCTCCATGAGTGGCTCACTCAAGTGGCAGAATCATAAAGCAGCAGAACCCCCTTGAAACACATTCTGCTCTGTGGGTTTGGCTGCTGCACAGAAACTCCTCCTCCATAATAACAGGCAGTCCTCCAAGCCAAATGGCCCTCCCACTGATATGCCAAAAGCAGTCAAAGCTCAACTACAACAGTAGGGTGCACAAAGGCCACACAAAGGGCACACCCAGAAAATCCAGCTAAGGTCACTGGGCCCTACAGGACATCTACTACATAAGCCACTCTACCAAAACTCAGAGACACAGTAGCTCTACCTAATATGTAGAAACAGACACAGGGAAGTGGCCAAAATAAGGAAACAAAGAAGCACATTTCAAAGGAAAGAACAGAACAAAACTCCAGAAAAATCACTAAATAAAATGGAGACCAGCAATGTGCCAGATGCAGAGTTCAGAACAGTGATTATAAGGATGCTCAATGAAGTTACGGGAAGAGTAGATGAACTTAGTAAAAACTTTAACAAAGCTATAGGAAACATAAAAATGGAGAGAGAAAACATAAAAATACTAGTCATAAATGAAGAATACATTACAGGAAATCAATTGTAGAACAGATGAAGCAGATGATCAAATCATCAATCTGAAGGATAAAGTAGAAAACATCAATTAGAACAGCAAAAATAAAAAAAGAGTATAGTTTAAGTAGCCTCTGGGACAACTTTCAGTATACCAACATTTGCATCAGGGGGTTGCCCGAAGGCTAAGAAAGAGAGAAAGGAATTGAAAGCCTATTTGAAACAAATGATGAAAAACTTTCCTAATGTAGTGAATGCAATAAACATATGGCCCAAGAAGTGCAGAGTCCCACCTCAGATGAATCCAAAGAGGCGCACACCAAGACACATCATAATTAAAATGCCAAATATTAAAGAAAAGAGAATATTAAAAGAAGTAAGAAAAAAGCAATTAATTGCCTACAAGGGAACTTTCATAAGATTGTCCAACTGATTTATCAACAGAAACTTTGCAGGCTGGAAGCGATTGGCAAGCAATATTCAAAGTGATGAATAAAAAGAATCTACAACCAAGATGACTCTACCCAGCAAAGTCATCATTTGGAAATGAAGGACAGATAAAGAGCTTTCCAGACAAGAAAAAGCTAAAGGAGTTCATCACCACCAAATCAGTATTATAAGAAATGCTAAAGGGTATTCTTTATGAAGAGAAAGAAGAAAAATATAAAAATATAAATAATAAAACAGCAATAAAGAATATCTATTAACAATGACTTTAAATTCAAATGGATTAAATGCTCCAATCAAAAGACAAGTGGTGGTCGAGTGGATAAGAAAACAAAACCCTTATATATTTACACATATACATTGTTATATGTATACTAGTGACCCAGTGCACAAAGAGGGGGGGTCCCTCAGCCCAGCCTGCATTTCCTCCAATCGAGGACCCCTTGAGGGATGTCTGACTGCCAGCAATCACACATCCCTCTTGCAATCTGGGACCGCTGGTTCCTAACCACTCACCTGCTTGATGGCTCACCTGCCTGATCGTCCCTAACTGCCCTTCCCTGCCAGCCTGATCTCACCCTCAACTGCCTCCGCCTGCCTGATCTTGCACCCAACTGCCCTCTTCTGCTGGTCTGATCTCTCCCCCAACTGTCCTCCTCTGCCAGACAATTTGGTTCTGATTGGTCAGTTTCTATGCCAGTCAGCATCAAAAACTCCACCTCCTAGGCAGCTGTTGGCTCTTCACAGTTGACCCAGATTTGGTTCTTTTTTCTTTTTTTGGAGGGGAGGGTGGGCTGTTTATTAAGTGGTTATTACAGGGGTCAAACCACATAAATGGTGGCAGCCCTGGGAATGTGACCTGTCAATGTTGATCACAAAGCGCCCAAGGTTGGTCCTGGTGAGTCCCAAGGTCAGAAATGAAAGGCTTTGGTCACATGCTGCTTCCAGGCTTCCAGGCGTCCAGGCGTCCAGGCTGGGCAGCAGGGAGGAGATACTCATCACATGCCAAGTCTGCCTATCAAACACCACCGAGATCTGGTAGGACACAGCTGCACGCCTGCCTCTGCCAGGAGCCCAATCATGGTAGGCAGCATGGCAGGGTTGGAGGGCTGAGCCTGGAACAGGAGCAGGGGCAGACCCCTGCTGAGAGGCACTTCTGGTCTGAAGGCAGCTCCACTGAGTGCCTGAAGCATAGGTGTGGTTCCCTGGACAAAGCCCATAGCCTGGTGGGGAGCACCTGCAGGGTCACACTCAGGAGGCCTTCCCCACATCCTTGCTCTCCTGACACAGTGGGGTTATGGCAAGTGGTTACATTGAGGGCAGCCTCCTTCACCAGAGCTTAGCATTCACCAATTTCACAGCCACATGATTAGAAGTGTCTTTGAGGAGGCTGACATTGACTGTGGGGCTGAGGCAGTTCCCAGCATTCTTTAAGAATAAGCTCTGCATTACCACCTGGATGCTTCTGCCAGACTGATCCAAAGTTGGTGTGTGTGGAGAGAAGGCACTGGTAAGGGCCTGGGCATTTATGACCCCCTTGAGGGCTTCACCATGTCCACAAACTGGACAGCGATCTCCTCCCTGCAGCAGCCTGGGCCTCCTTGATGCTGGTGCCCACGTGGGGGCAGCTGATGACGTTCTCATGGTCCACCAAGGCATGGTCCAGAGGCGGCTCCTCCATGAGCATGCCCAGTGCTGCATCCCTGCACTGCCCCGATGCAGGGCCCAGATCAGGGATCCCTCATCCAAGATCCTTCTACAGGCGCAGTTCACCATGTGCACAGGGTGAAGGTACTGTCGTTCAGCAGGCTTGTCGTGGAGGGCAGGAGAAGGGTATGCACAGTGATGAAGTCACAGAGGGGCCAGATCTCCTCCAGGAGCAGCTGCTGAATTCTGAAGGAGGGTGAGACCTCTGGTGAGATGCTGGGGTTATACCCTATAGTCTTCATCCCAAAGGATTGCATCCAAATGGCCACTTGTCTCCCGATCCTTCCAAGGCCAAGAATTCCCAGAGTCTGTCCATTCAACTTGGTTCCCATGAACTTCTTCAAAGCTGTCACCTGGGGAATCTGCCTGGCCAGACACACGAACATCCCACAGGTGAGCTCTGCAGCACTAAGACTGTTCCCATTGGGAGTGTTCATGACCAGGATGCCCTTCCTCATGGCAGTCTCCAGATCCACGTTGTCCACGCCGGTGCCGGCCCTACCACCTGGAGCTTCTCTGCTGTGTTAATAACATCCGTGGTCACCTTGATGGCCAAGCAGAGGATAAGGCTTTCATAGTCCTGCAGCTCAGCTATCACTCCTCTTTGCTCAGGTTCTGCTTCTCCACCACCTTCAGCCCTCCATCTTGCAAGATCTTCCAGCAGCAAAAGGTCCAGGCTTTCACTAATGAGCACTTTCAGTAGATTTGCAAAGGCCATTGCTGGAACTAGCCTCTGGATCTATCACTTTCCCTGGACAGAAACACCTTTAAGCCCCCAGATTTGATTCTGATTGGTCAGTTTCTATGCTAGTCAGTGTCAAAAGCTCCACCTCCTAGGCAGTCATTGGTTCCTCATGATTTCACCCAGATTAGGTTCTGATTGGTCAGTTTCTATGCTAGTTAGTGTCTCTGGGTCTATCAGTGGGGCCTGATCAGAAAGGTGAGGCTGATCAGCAGCCCCATTGGAGTCCTAAAGAGAAATGGTGGTGCTGCTGCTGGCCAGGCCAGGAGAGAAAGAGTGCTGGTCAAAAGTTTCCACAAAGGCAAGGAATCAATCCCTGCTTTTATCTTCAGGCCTCTCTCTGGTCATGATTCACAGCCCCCATAACAGTCAGTGCTGAGGCAACATGACTGCAGCTGAAGCAGTCAGACTTCTGGACTGGTCCAGCTTCAGTGGTAATGGTGTTACACCCTGGCTCTATATTATAAAGACTAGAAGCCCAGTGGATGAAATTCATGCAGAGGAATGTCCCTAAGCCCAGCCTGCACCCTCTCAATTCTGGGACCCCTTGAGGGGAGGGATGTCCAACTGTCTGTTTAGGCCTGATCCCAGTGGAACATCCCTCTCACAATTCAGGACTGCTGGCTCCCAACCACTCGCCTGCCTGCCTGCTTGATTGCCCCTAACTGCTTCTGCCTGCCAGCTTGATCACCCCCTAAACATTTCTCTACCAGCCCTATTACTCTGAAATGTCCTCCTCTGCCAACCTGGTCACCCTTAACTGCCCTCTCCTGCTGGTCTGATTGCCCACAACTTCCCACCTTGCAGGCCTGGTCCCCCCAACTGCCCTCTCCTGGAGGCCTGGTAACCCCCAACTATCCTTCCCTGCAGGCCTGGTCCCTCCCAACTAACCCCTCCCCCCCACACACACACAGGCCTGGTCCTTCCCAACTTCCCTCTCCTACAAGCCTGGTCCCCCCCAACTGCCCTCCTCTGCCAGCCTGGCCTCCCTTAATTGCCTTTCTCTGCCAGGTTGGTATTCCCCCCCCCAACTGCCCTCCCCTGCAAGACTGGGTCCCCCACAACTGCCCTTCCCTTCTGGCCTGATTGCCCACAACTGCCCTCCTCTGCTGGCCTGGTCCCTCCCCAACTGTCCTTCCCTGAAGGCCTGGTCACCCCCAACTGCCTTCCCCTGTTGGCCTGGTCCCTCCCAACTGTCCTCCCTTTCTGGCCTGGTCTCCCCTAATTGCCTTCCTCTGCCAGCTTGGTCACTCCTAACTGCCCTCCCCTGCAGGCCTGATCTCCCTCCCCCAACTGCCCTCCTCTGCAGGCTGGGTCCTCCCCAACTCCCCTCCCCTGCTGGCCTGGGTCCCCCCCAACTGCCTACCCCTGCTGACCTGGTCCCCCCCAACTGCCCTCCTCTGGTGGCCTGATCACCCCTAACTGCCCTCCCCTGCAGGCCATCTTGTGGCAGCCATCTTGTGCCCACATGGGGGGCAGCCATCTTTGACCATATGGTGGTGGCCATCTTATGTGTTGGAGTGATGGTCAACTTGCATATTATTCTTTTATTAGGTAGGATATCTGAAATATCCTTTCCTACATTGTATATGACACTGATCAGTCCATTCTCAAGCTGTAGTTGAAGAAACAAAGCCATTGTTTTTTTTGTGTGTATATTCCCTACTGATATATATTGGTCATTAAAACAACTAAGCCACAGTTTTAATCGTTTATGCAAAACCAAAATATTGCTTCCAACACTATTGTTATGTATTTGTTATTAGTATTTTGCTAAGTAGAGCATACTAGTTATATTTTAAGGTGGTATATTTGCACGTCCTCCAGAAATAGAAGGGGTAGTCTTGGTCCTTTGCTCCTATGCAAGGCCCACAAAACTAAACCAGAGACAGGAACTGTGAGAAACTGTGGCATTTGGAATTGTGTAAGGGGACAAGCTATATATTTCAAACACATCATTTAAAGAACATAATTATTGGCTTCAGGCACCACTAAAAATGTATTTCCCAATGGTGATCAAAAGCCAGTATAATTGATGGATGGAGAAAAATATCAGAGGGCAGCAGGCACCCATGGCTACAAGTATCTTATCATTTTTAGTGTACATTTATGGTTATGATGTGAGAATTTTAAAAACATATATCATTAGTGGTAATTAAATTCTCTTCCTCTCTGTGTTGGTAGGGTATGGGTAGATATGAACCTGTGTCTGGGAAAAGAAAATAAAGAAAAGTCAGAAAATGAATGTTCTCCATGTGTGTTAGATATTACATTGATTGGACACTATATACTTTTTTTAATGGATAAAGAAAAGGCATTACTAATTTTCACCTGCTGATTTGTAATTGAACTAATACAATGGGCAAAGCCTAAGCAAAGTGTGATAACTAAACACACTTCATTGTTTATAATATTAATTGTGCACTGGCAAGTAATTTGCAATTAATATCGTTGGCAAAATTACTCTTTCAAATTCTGTTTAAACAGAAGTTTTCAAACTTATGTAAGGAAAGGTTGGTTGCTTGTAAACTACTAAGGTTGCTTATTACTTCCCTTTAAGAATCAATACCCAGAAAGGTGTTTGGTAGACCAAGGTCATGATCTCCCCAGGAAGCTTTCTGAAGAATGTGAAAGAGGATAAATTGCTTCCTCTTCCTGCCTGCTCCAAAGCACTCCTATTTCTCAATTCTGGAAATGCATATGGAAACAATTGCTCCTGGACCATTTCCTCTGCCCTCCAGGTAGGCTGTGGCCTCTCCAGGCTTAAAGCTTAACCATGATGCTCAGATGCTCTGCACAGAGATCAGGGGTTAGCTCAGTCTGCCCTGAAGAGACAATTGACCCATCCTTAACCTTTGTTATTTGAAAGAAAGGAGCAATTCCACAGCATTTTTCAGTTCCATTTGTTTGAAAAATACCTTATTTTTCAAATAAGAAACTCAGCAAAATTAAAAATATTTGCTCAGGTGAATTGCTGCTTAAATAACTAAAGGAGCAGGATTAGAATTAAGGTACCCTGACTCTAGTTCTGGGCTGTTGGTTCTTTTTTCTTCTAATTTTATTTTATTTTTCCCATCACCATTTATCCCTCTATACCCTCTTCCACCTCTACCCATCCCCTTCTATCCCTGCAATTAATCACCACACTATTGTTTGTGTTCATGAGTTCTTTTTTTTTTTTTTCCTCAATTCCTTCATGCCCCACCCAACAACCCTGCCCCTCCCTTATTTCTTTCTTTTACATTTGGCTCACAAGTGGCCTGCAACCTCTCTGGGAGTAGAGGTCACCAAATTTAGAGGGATGAATCATGAAAGACCTTCATCTAATTCATTCCATCACAGTCTTTTAAGAAAGAAAAAGGCAGACCTAATCTTTTATTTCTACTGAAAATGTATGACATACTTAGTTCTTGTACCTTAGTTATGGCTTTTCAGTGCAGTAACATTTATGGAGCTGAAATTGGTATTATTTAAAACTAGAGGCCTAGTGCATGAATCTGTGCATGGGTGGGGTCCCTTGACCTGGTCAGCAATCAGGGCCAATTGGGGCCAGGTGGGGGAAGAAGTGCCAGAGCTACCAGGGGACAGCTCCTGTGTTGAGTGTCTGCTCAGTGCATGTCATAGCTACTGGCAGGTCAGCCAGTCATAATGGTCACTTAGGCCTTTTTATATATATATATATATATATATATATATATATATATATATAGATAGATAGATAGATATATATACACACACACATATATATATTAGAGGCCTGGTGCACAAAGATTCGTGCACGAATGGGCCTTCCTTACCCTGGCTCCCGGCACCATCTTTGATCTGGCCTGGAGCTGCCTTTTCACCTTCCCATGCTGCAGAGGCCCAGAGCTGCTGAGGCAGTGCTGACTGCCCCATGCCCCATTCCCAGCTGTGGCGCCTGTGTATGAAAATTAACCCATCATTTTTGTTGGGTTAATTTGCACACTCACTCCCGATTGGCTGGTGGGCGTCATAAAGGTACAGTCAATTTGCATCTTTTGCTTTTACTGGTGTAGATAAATGTGATATTACTTGACAATATATGAACAATATAATAGGTAGAAAGACTTTTTCCTTTTATCCCATCATGTATGCCTTCAACAGTACAATTTTAAAGGAGATACTTTTGTTTGCAAGAATAAAGCAGCATTGTTTCTTGTACTCAGAATACTTAGTTTATACTTTGCATTATAATGTAATACTAGCTTGTTTTGTAGATAAAATTATTGTGACTTTGGCTGTTGGAAACTATTTTAGTTGGTTCCTTTGTTTCTTTAACATGCCCCTAAGATTGTGGTTATTTGTGTTTTGAGCACTTCCTTACTTTTTGGCACTTCCATGTCCCATCTATTATATGCCCAGTCCCAGCTATAGAATTATATAGTTCTCTAAGAAGTGAGTTCTTTTGTTGGTGAATGATATTAGAAACCAAGATCATATCATCACTGGTTGTTGATATTGTTAGTTTGAATTTTCATCTTAAAAGGTGTATAATTTTATCCTGTATTGTAATCTCCCTGATGACAAAAAAATGTGAGCATCTTTCATATGGTTGTCATCCATATATTTTTTTCGTCGTAAGATGTCTGTTCTGAACCTTTGCCTAGTTTTAAAAAAATGAATTGCTTGTTTTATTATTTGTTAGGAGTTATTTATATATTTTGGATATCTCTTTTATCTCATATCTGTTTTGCAAATACTGCTGTGGCTATAACAATAAATCAGAAAGTTATTTATACATTAATAAAAACCCTAAATTTGTTATAAAACCCCTAAATTTTATACATTAATAAAAACACTAAATTTGTTATAAAAATTTGAGGCAGGTGTATTTCAAGGTTTGAGAATAGGCCAGTTAGACTTAAGAAATGACATATTCCCTTTAACTTGAAATAGGTTGGGACTCTTAAAATTATAAATGACATTGTTTCATTTTTTTTATTAACCTCCAGCCAAGCCACAAAGGTTACTTACCTCGCAGTCATTCTCTTATGTTTCTTGCTAATTGTAGATAAAATTCTAATTTATCTACTCCTGTTTCCTTCTATTCTAGGACAGTATACCCACTCCCATTGATAAGTCAAGATTGTCCAAGCCATTCATGGTAATCCTATTCCTCTTTGCCAAGGTCCACATGAAAATAACCCCTCATCAATACAAGTGTGGTAGAGCACTTATAAAAGACAGGCCACGTGACAAAAAGATTGTTTTTGACCCCTGCCTTGCCTCCTGCTCTGGATGTTCTTGTTTGAGATTATGAAGTGTAGAGTTTTGCCAGCCATCTTGCAATCATGAAGACAAATGTCAACATGCTGAGATGGTCAAATGGAAAAAAAGAAATGAGATTGAGTCTTTGATGACATTATTAAACCATTGATCCAATTCTGAAATGAATTCTGGAAAGCCTACTTCCAGATGTCTTGATTTAGTGAAAACTGTCTATTATTGAGATAGTACTTTTCAATCTTTATACAGTATGACCACATATAAAATCATATTTGTGCGGCACACTGGAGTAAATAGGTAAGAATCCTCACAGACAGAGACAAGTGGCTCATGGATTTTGATTGACACAGGCAGTCCTTCCTGGACACTATCTCTGTACCTTCAATTAGCATCCCAGCCACCAGCCATCCATTCATGGCACACTGTAGCACACTGGTTGTAAAGTTCTGGTTTCATATATATTCGGCAACTTGAGACTGAGTATATCTTAATTGTGATGCATACTAAGTAAATTTTAAGCCCATATAAAATTTTCTCACCATGGAAGCTAACTAACAGCCTATTAGGTAATGTCGAAAAAAGTAGGCTCAACTTGAGCAGAGTTTGGGAAACTTCTTGGTCTTCTGAAGTATACCTAGGAGAGTTGGGTCAGAAATGGATATGACATTTTATTTTTTACTTAAACTGTGGTTTTAATTTAATTGCTTTGGCATATTATGGTAGGCTAACAGGTTTAGAGGACATATTTTTGCAGTAAAAAAGCTTTTTAGTGTAAGTCTAAAATTATTATTTGAACAGCTGTATCTAATTCATAATATGGAAATCACACCAAGCCAACTCAAGTTTAAAAATAACTAAACACAGTCCCCCAAACCTCTGAGAATGCAAGGAAACCTCAATGTGCTTTCATGACCATCTTTCCAATATGCCAAGGAGCCCTGGGGTTACTCCAGCATAGAGTTCTCTAATGTTGAACTAAGATGCCAGCTGTACTTAGGATGGATCATTTTTTAAAGTCTTACAAGGTCTTATGTTCCAAATAAGGACTGTGATCATTAAAAAGGCAACATATCTAAGCCTTTCTTATTCATAAATAAATAGGTTTTCTGGCAGCAGACAATGAAACTCACAGGAATTATATTGACTCCTTTGTTTGGAAATAAACTGTAGACTGGCTATCTTTGAATACCATTCTAACCCTTAGAGTTTTATTTATTATTACAAGGCTGCCAAAACATAAATGTCATGGAAACCAAATATGTTTTTTAGGAAAAATGTTGGCAGCTATCTATTATTTCCATATAACAATTTTAACTTATTTAAAGTATATTATATATGCATATATGCATGCACATTAAAACTATGTAATATCTGTTTCAATACGTTGTACTATATATTTAACTTTGCATTAAATGTAACTTTTTGTCTATCTGTAATTATTTATTTTAATCAGTGAGATCATTTAACTCAGGGCACTACCATGTGAAAGTCCATCTGTCATTAGGTAAGTCATAGTTTGGATATGACTAACTACTAAGATGAATGTGAACTTAAAAATTTTTTTCAAATAGAAAATGTCAGAAAATAATGTTTGAAAAGTATGAAACTACTGGAAACTTCAAACTGGAACTTTTCTTGGTGCTAGTGATTTTCAATTCCGTGCGTCCCACCCTTAACGTATGGGTGGGAGTAGAAGTTCATGGAAACCAGTGAGACTTTGGCCTGCAGTCATGCCAGCTGGAAGCAGCAATGTGCACTTTAAAGCCAGCAATACTGTCACGGCTGCCAAGAGTGTAAATTTTCATCTTTTGTGGCTTTCTGACCAGCTCCAAGTTTTGTGCATATATTTTGGCTAATTTCCAGGGTAGGGTAAAATACAGAGTAGCTTTGTGGTATTCAATTACAGTGCTACTTTTAGGCTGGCATTAGGAAAGAATCAAAAAGACAGATTCTCTTAGGCCCCTTACAGAAGGCAACAGCTCAGGAAAGCAGTTGCATCTAATGGAATGATCTCAGCTGAGGAATATGGAGTCTTTGGATTGTGAGCATGGAAATATTACTCGCTGGTCTTGTTAGCATTCAGAAAAATGACTAAAATACTTTTTAAGATTCTTTCCTAAAAAATAGGACTCATTTCAAACTCCAGTGGGAAAGCAGGAAATGGAATGAACAGATATTTTAAAAATATTATTATAAGCACTATAGTTCAAAGCATCAAATACCACATCAAAATGACAGTATCTACCTGATGAAATAAGCATCTCTCAGGTGACTTTATTCAGAAAAATAAGAATAATTATTGACCAGCTGGAGTGGCTCAGTGGTTGAATGTACACGCATGAACTAAAAAGTTTACTGGTTCAATTCCTGGTTAGGGCATGTATCAGAGTTGTGGGCTTGATTCCCAGGTAGGGGCATGCAGGAGGCAGCCGATCAATGACATTTCTTTCTCGTTGATATTTTTCTCTCTCTCTAGCCCTCTCCCTTCCTCTCTTTCTAAAACAAGTAAAAACATATATATTTTCAACAAGAATAATTGTTTTACAGGAATACCTGATCCAACCTGAGGATTTCCAAATCCTGAGAAGTGCAATCAGTATCTCATACAAAACGTAACAGTTTTCAAATGAACTTGAAGATACTAGTAGTTTACCTATTCCTATCTTTCTAAAGCAAACATTTTTAAAAGCCTAAAAAGACACTCTCAGTGAAACATGATAGAAGATACAAAGTAAAACAAACAACGAAAACAAAGAGTTGACTGTTTTAAGAAGGTAGTCAAATACATTAAATTAATGTGAAAAGGGGAGTAAAAACTGTCCAATAGTCTGGGTATTTAAAAAGCAATTTTTTTAGCAAAAATTGTTTAACTTTCAACTTGAAAGTGAAAAGAAAATCAGTGTAGTATATTGATGGGAGAATACATTTGCAGCCAGGACATTTCTTTTTAGGATGAGAGACACTAAATATAATCCCAGACAAAAGTACATGCAGAGTTGAAAAGAAGGAAATGCAAGAACAAGGGAAGACATTTAGGGAGTAAGATTCTTAAAGATATGAAATGGATGTTATCTAGGGTAAAGATGGAGAGATTGGCCTTGGCGAGGAGACAATCTGACCGCCACCCTGTTAGGAGCAGGTGGACCTAGATGAGAGAAGAAGTGTATTGGTTTGGTAGGGACTAAGGTGAGGAGGTGAAAAGTGGATAAGTGTCACAGTTTATGGCTTAATGTAATATTAAAATAATGAGAAAAGAGAAAAAATCATTGGAGAAACCCTTCCTCCCCCAAATAGTTGAAATAAACTCAGATTCTTTTGCTTCCAATGAT
The DNA here is from genome assembly GCA_027563665.1 of Antrozous pallidus. NCBI lineage: Eukaryota > Metazoa > Chordata > Mammalia > Chiroptera > Vespertilionidae > Antrozous > Antrozous pallidus. Next base: position 38,719,531 of record CM050519.1, on the reverse strand, counting down.
TTAGAATATATACCGAGTGTCTAGATTATTATGATCTCTGAACACATAATAATATGGTCACACAGTGTATATCCTATATAATAAAAGGCGAATATGCAAATTGTCCCTTTGAGCAGGATTTTGACCAGCAGGCAGGCCGGCCAACCACCCATGTCTCCTTTCCTTGGCCAGGCAGGCCAGGCCCCACTCAAGCATGAATTTATTCACCAGGCCTCTAATTTATGCACTGAGCCTCACAGTTATAAAAGTGAAACATGTAAATTGACCTTACCTCCACTATGCCCATAAGCCATGCCCACCAGTCAATCAAGAGTGAGTATGCAAATTAACCCAACCAAGATGACTGCGGCCACAGAGTGAGCAGGAGACTTGGGTTGCCCCTGGCAATGGAGGAAGCCAAGCTTCCCACCTGATCTGGGTGGCCCTGGCCTCCACTCAAGGCTACAAAGTTTCAATTATAGAAGATAAATAAATCCCAGATACCAGGGCCTTTGCTTGGGTCGCTGGAGGCATGGCCAATCTGCAAACCACCACAGGCCCCTTGTCCAGGCCACCCCATGCCCCAAGGTAACCCCCCACCCTGATCTGGGACACCCTTCAGGGCAAACCAGCTTGCCTCCACCCATGCACCAGGCCTCTATCCTATCTAATAAAAGAGTAATATGCAGATTGACCATCACTTCAACACACAAGATGGCTGCCCCCATGTGGTCAAAGGTGGCTGCCCCCATGTGGACACAAGATTGCAGCCACAAGATGGCCACCAAGGGAGGGCAGTTGGGAGGGACCAGGCCTGCAAGGGAGAGCAGTTGGGGGTGACCAGGCTGACAGAGGAGGGAAGTTTGGGGTGACCGGGCTTGCAGTGAAGGGCAGTTGGGGGGAGATTCAGGCCTGCAGGGGAGAGCACCTTGGAGGAACCAGGCCTGTAGGAGAGTGCTATTGAGGGTGACCAAGCCTGCAGGGGAGGGCAGTGAGGAATCAATCAAGCTGGCAGGAAAGTGGTTAGGGGTGATCAAGCTGTCAGGAAGAAGTGGTTAGGGACAATAAGGAAGGCAGGCAGGCAAGTAGTTGGGAGCCAGCAGTCCTGTTTTGTGAGAGCGATGTTCTTTCGGGATCCTACCGGGTGCATGAATTTCATGTATCGGGCCTCTAGTGTGTGTGTGTGTATGTGTGTGTGTGTGTGTGTGTCTGTGTGTGTGTGTGTGCGCGCGCACGCACACACACACACACTGCATGTCCAGATTAGTATGCATTCAGAGATCATAATAATCTGACCACTCAGTGTATATGTGAGATCAAATACTATTCACAGAGAACTATGTGTCTAATCCAATAAGCTTCTGGGAGCCTTTGGTAGACTTTAACATGGACGTTCAGAGATATCTAACTTGTGCAGCCAACCAATTTATTTTATTTTCATAATCCAGTCTATTTAATGTTCACCGAGTGCTCACTATAAGTTCAGCTCCCACATGTGCTAGCCTATCAAGGCATGCCCTCTGAATTTTTTAAAAAAGCACTTTAGAATTCCAAAAATTTTATTCTATAGTCAAGATAGATTCAGGGATTTTTTTTTCCTGCTTTGTACTTTTCTTGCCCTATTTCCTTTTTGTCTTTGACCTATGTTCTTTCATCAGGAATGTTAGAAATATATAATTTTCTTATAAGTCTGTAAGTGGGTTCTGAATTATAGGCTTATCAATCCTGTTTTATATGTTTCAGGAAAAAAATAGAATTCAGTTTAAGAACATTGCCCTTGGATGCCTTAGTTCAATTATGACCTTGGAGAAAATGTGGTAGCGTTTCCCTAGGAATAGTATCTGACAGTTACTGATATCTTACAGATATTTTATATGAGTGAATTAGAGGGTCACTTCAAACTTCATAAAGTACATCCTAATAGTCACTTAAGTGCAAGACTGGAAGATGACTGGGTTAGCCATTCACTTAGGTTGAGTAATAATAGACTTACAAAGGTGAAAATTGAGAAAATATCAAGCTAGAAATATTGGTTGGGGCCTAGCAGTCAGAGAGAATAATATAACCATGTTGATTTTTATGGTTAATACTATTTATTAAAAAAAAGAATGTATACATTTAATGTGCTCTTTATTTGAACAAAGCTAAGAAAAAAAAAAGATCTTATTTCATGAAAAACACTTTTGAACTGGGGCAGCATAGAAATTCTATGATGGAGGAGCATAAGCAGTACTCGCCAGGGACCCTGTAGAAGAGGGAGGGCAGGAGTTGAGCACCCAGCAGAAGGGAGGTTCCAGGATGATTGTGGAAAAACTGACCTTCTTTTCTCAAGTAGGATACAATACTTTGAGTCCTATTGACCGTTCCTGCTATTGAATATGCTTCTTAACCCACCATAGTAAAACAATATATATTTTTTCACACTAGGACTGACTCTTTATATTTTTAAACATTAAAACAAAATGTAGCTTATGTCATTATCTCCAAAGGGCCTTTGTGATTTGATCTGTTCATTTACTATGTAAATGATTTCTTTCTTACTGGAATTATTGTTATTTTCTCCCTTCAGAAATTTTGTTCTACTATTGGATATAAATCAAAGGTCTTATCTAAAAATATTGAGGTGAACTATTGGCTTACAGAAAACTGGAAACAGGGTACTTTTAATTTATCTGTGAAAAATGTTCTTTTCTTCCACACTTGTGGAGCATTTTTGTTTTGTTTTCATAGTGCTGCCCTGATTAGTTTTGTAGTTTCCTTGGTGTTTTATTTTTAATAAATTAAATTTTACTTAAAGTACAATCACTTTCTAAGATTTTTTTAGTTTTTTTCTTCATGAATATCCAAAATGTGTCAAAATTTTAAATTGTTTTTATTACTGTCACTTTTTTATTATAGTGACACTATGTTTAGGGATTCTAGAATTGCTGTTTTTAATCATAGAAAATTATTTACTAATAAATAAAAAGCTATTGGAGATCAGAAAGGACACTAAATAATTCAGAACCTATTTTTTAAACTTTATTATGTTGCAGCAAGAGAATGGTACCAGTGCCTTTACAAATTAAATTGAAATGGAATCAATAACTCTTTCATGGTTCACTAAAAAGACCTATAAAGAAACTCTATTCCACCAGGAAGCAGTGTTTAACACTTCAAAGAGTACCATCTTCCACTGTTTAGGATCTTAGTTATGTACAGCTATGTGTTCAGTGTCTCAGAGCCAGCTGAGGAACTCACAAGATATTCTACCAGTCTAGCTAGGATAGTAGTATGCTTTCAAATGAAATCCTGTAAGATCTTTCCCTCAAATGCAACAGGACTTTGGACATCACGTGGTAGAAGCCTGTATATTTTTGTATTCTAAGTCTGCAAGAATGAGAGAGCTTTAGAGCTGATTTGTACTTTGATGACTTCCAGATGTTATGGTTTTGGTGTTTTGTTGACTGATGAGTTAATTGTTGTTTTCCTAAAAACTTCACTGCCATGGCTGCTGGAGTCACTCTACCTTTCAGCTAGTGTTACAAAAAGTAATACCAAGAGGAACTAAGATGGCGGCAAAGGTAAAACACCTATCTTGACGTCATCATCAGCAATTTTAATACTACAACTTAACGAAAGAACAAACACCTTCCAGAATCACCAGAAAGCTCGCCGAGTGAAAATTCCACAAATAAAAGTGAAAATAAGACACTGTGACTTGGAGGAGCGGCGGCGAACAGCGTTGAAAGATGCACGCGGAGAGAGGTTTGGAGCGCGCTGCGGAGAGGGCGGGTGGCTGAAAACCGGCCAGTTTTCTCGAACAGGGAGACAAAGATGTCCCACTGGACTGATTCTCCAGCTCTGGGCGAGGTCCAGGGAACCCACTATCATACGGGGAGAAAACTGGAAAGTGGGAGGGCACGCTGAAGCTCGGGTGCTGCCGGGTCTGCCGGCTTGTGGAGAAGGCAGCTTGCACACGAACAGCTCGGCTGTGTGATGGCGCAGAGGGCGCACCGCGACTTGTCTCTCATTCAGAAAACCATCAGACTGCTTTGTTTTACGACCCTGGGTGAGACATTGCGCATGCAGACTCATTTTGGGCGAGTCTGAATTCCCCGGCAGCTGGTGGAGCTCGGCAGTGGCTCTCTCTCAGAGGTGCTGGCAGCCATTGCTCCCTGCACAGAGTCCCCGGGCCTGCTGAGGGCGGAGCTAACGCTGTCTGCTTGGCCCCGAGACTCCATCCATCCAACCTGACCACAGCTGAGCTTCACAGACAATTGGCCTGGAGGTCAACCCTCCAAGTGCTAACAAAGATTAACTGAGCTTAACTTCAGCAAGACTGTGCAGCCCATATCCACCTCAGGTAACTGGGGAGGCTGAGCCACTGTCCCTAGTAGGAAGTCTACCACACAAAGCTAATTGACCAACTCAGGGAAGCAGCCACCATGCAGCGACATGGAAAGAAATCAGATGTGAAAGAAATGGAGGAAAAAAAACGACTGGACATGGAATTCAAAACCACGGTTATAGGGTTTTTCAAGAGGCTCCAACAAAAGGTCGAGGCCTATAAGGAAATAAGCAAGACCACAAAGGAAATGAATGAGTCCTACAAGGAAATGAACAAGACCCTCAAGGATATAAAGGAGACCTGCAAGGAAATGATCAAGACCAACGTGGAAATGAATGAGTCCTACAAGGAAATGAAAGAGACCCTCAAGGATATAAAGGAGACTCTCAAGGATATGAAAAAGGACCAACCAGAAATTAAGCATACACTGACTGAAACAAAAAATAATATACAAAGACCTAAAAGTGCTCTGGAGCACCCCAAGAACCAAGTTAAAGATTTGAAATACAAAGAGGGAAAATCCACTTGCTGAAAAAGCAAGAAACCAAAAGAATCCAAAAAACTGAAGATAGTGTAAGGGGCCTCTGGGTCAACCTCAAGCATACCAACATCCGAATTATAGGGGTGCCAGAAAAAGAGAGAGGCCAAGACAATGAAAACCTATTTGAAGAAATAGTGACTGAAAACTTCCCACACGTGGTGAAAGAAATTGACTTAGGAGTCCAAGAAGTGCACCGAACCCCAATATATAGGAACCCTAAGAGGACCACACCAAGGCACATCATAATTAAAATGCCAAGAGCAAAAGACAAAGAGAGAATAATAAAAGCAGCAAGAGAGAAACAGTTGGTTACCTATAAGGGAGCACCCATACGACTGTCAGCGGATTTCTCAACAGAAACGATGCAGGCCAGATGGGAGTGGCAAGAAATATTCACAGTGATGAACAGCAAGAATCTACAACCAAGATTACTCTATCCAGCAAAGCTATCATTCAGAATTGAAGGTCAGATGAAGTGCTTCACAGATAAGAAAAAGCTAAAGGAGTTCATCACCACCAAACCAACATTATATGAAATGTTGAAAGATATTCTTTAAGAAGAGGAAGAAGAAAAAGGTAAAGATGAAAATTATGAACAAGAAATACACATCTATCAACAAATGAGCATAAAAATCAAGTGAATTGATAGGCTGTTGAACAGGATAGACTGGTGAATATAACAGAGACATGGACATAGAGAGGGAATGGACTGACAATTCTTGGGGATAAAAGGGTTGTGGGAAGTGCAGCAAGAGACTGGACAAAAATCTTGTAACAATGGGAGAGGACAGTGGGGAGGGGGAGGTGAGGGTGGAGGGTGGGACAGGTACAGGTTGGAGGGGAGCTATAGGGGGATAAAAAGGGGAAACAATGCAATTAATAAACTGAACAATAAAGATAAAAAAATAAAAAAATAATAAAAACATAATAATAAGCAAAAAAAAAAAAAGTAATACCAAGAAATGGAAGGCAAAAAAATATAATTAGCAATAGCTCTTTCTTTAAAAAAAAAATAACAACACATACAAAACAAAAAGCTCAGTCCAGACAGTTTGGCACAGTGATTGAGAGTTGACCTATGAACTAGGAGGTCAGAGTTTGAATCCCAGTCAGGGCGGCATATGCACTGGTTACTGGCTCACTCCCCAGTAGGGGGTGTGCAAGAGGCAGCCAATCAATGATTCTCTCTCATCATTGATGTTTCTCTCTCTCCCTCTCCTTTCCTTTCTGAAATCAATAAAAATATTTTTAAAAATATGAAAGTCCACATATTATAAAATAAAACATACATAAAGTATACAAAATAAAAATATAAAATTCATTCAATTATTATAAAGCAAACACCCATTCTAACAGACTGCCAGCACATGGTTTTCCTCATGCACCCTTCCCCTCCTGATGTCCTCCTCAAAGGAAAATGTTGTCCTGACTTTAATAGAAAATCTTCTCTTGCTTTTATTCAAATTACCACTAAGTAAATAGGCATTATTCAGGACTACAACTTAATTTAATCTCCTCTTAATGAAAAGAATCACACAGTTGTTTTTAGTGTCTAATCTCTTTTGCTGATCATTGGGATTGCAAGATGTCTTCATGCTCTTTGTCGCTATAGTATATTCATTTTTATTCCCAGAGCATTCCATTGTAGTCAAAATTAGTAAATCCATTATTGATGGACATTTAAATGGTCTCTGGTTTTCAGATATTATGAATGATATTGCTGTGAATATCCTTGTACCTGCTTTACATATTCTTATAAACTACTGTTACACAGATACAGGTGTATCTAGGAGTGGAATTGCTGGGTCATAGAAAATGTGTGTCTTCAACTTTTCCTAAGTGGTTGTGCCAATTTACTCTGCCAATCACATGTAGTAAAATTATTTTTGGCTGTACATCTTCATCAACTCTTGGAATTGTCAGTTCTTTTCATTTAGTGATACTGATAGGATTCTCATTGTGAATGTAATTGGCATTAATTTTATATCGTTATTGACCATTTGTATACCCTCTTTAAGTGGCTGTTCAAGTTTTTTACCAGTTTTCTTTATGAGTTACTCTTTTCTTGTTAATTTTTAGGAATTTCCTAATATCCTATATAATCAAAAGCTAATATGCAAATGGCCGTCATGCCCTTGTGCCTTCGCACCCTCATGCCCTCACACCAGAGCTGGGGGACCTGAGGCTGGGTTAGGGGACCTGAGGTCACACCCCTCGCCCCAGCGACAGAACTGGGAGACCTGAGGCCAGGCCCTCTGCTCTGGTACCGGGACGGGGAACCTGAGGCTGTGCCCCCCACCCTTCAGGGCTTGATGAGGGTGAGGCTGGCCAGGACTGAATCTGACTCAATTTCAAGGTGCATGCAGGTGGATGGGGACTTGACTCTGGGTCTTGTGGCATGCCCCAGACTCTGTAGGAGGGAGATTTTCATATATGTTTTACTAATTTTCTTTCATCTCTGACACTCCTATTATAGAGGAAGAGTAAATAGCAATATTAAAATATTTCCTCTGATTAATTCCCTTTCAACGTGCACGAATTTCATGCACAGGGCCACTAGTTCTGAATATAATGCCCATATTAGTAATACCTTGTATATGTTATAAATATCATTCCCAGTCTTGTTTGTCTTTTTCTATCTTAACAATATGTTTGAAAGAGAAGTTCTTATTACTCCAAGTTATCTGTCTTTTACTCAGTGTATTTGATACTTGCAATGGATACTTTTTAACACAAATCCCTTCCCTATAAACTAAATTATTTTTAATAAGAATAAAAAAATTAAAAAACAATGTAATGGGACAGTGAAAACTTTCCATTTTGAACTTTGATATATACTTATGTTGTAAAAAATTTAAATATAAGAAGTAACATGAATATTTTAATTATACTATTTTAGTCAGACATTTTCTTGTTGCTGTTGTTGCACCCACTGACTTAATACTATTTTACTTCATTTGAAATTCTTTACAAATTTCTAAACAAATTTGTCTTCAAAACAACTGATTTTTCAATATATGAACAAATAATTTCAGTACAAAAAGAAATAACGCACACATTTACTTATATATCCCTAAATATTTAAAGTTGGTTTATTGGTTTGTTTCACGCTGACACATGAATATTCTTTATAATTAACTATTTTGTAACCAAGTGAATATTTATAAAACTGAATAAATCAAGAAACAAAAATATCACTAACACGATTTAGTATTAGTTGTAATAGTAACTTTTATAGTTATTTGAGTTTTTATAAAATATTGGACAATCACTACTAGAATATTACCTATAATTAAAAGTTCAAAATTAAAACTACTGGGTTTTAAAACAGATAATAATTTTAAACAATATATTTGATTATAAAATATAATTTTCAGTTGGATTTTTTTGCAAAAGTTTTTAAAGAAAATTTTCTCTAATAGTGTTAGATTTTCTGTTTCTTCTTGAGTTATTTTTTATTGGTTGTGTTTTTTTGAAATTTACCTCTTTGACATATATTTTTAAATTTATTTTCATTCATTGAAAAACTATTTTCATTTCTGATATTAATGTATTTATTACTTAATACCATTTTGAAATTTATAATTTTTCATATTAGGATTTTCTAATGTTCTTATTGTTATTTCTAATATATTGAATTTTTATAATTATTATAATATGTATAATTTTGTAATTATTAAGACAGGAAATAAGTATCAATTTTAATAATTTTTAAGTGTACTTTGCAATTGTTGGGTCAATATTCTATTTATGTTAGGTAAAGCTTGCTAATCGTGTAGTTAAAATATTCAATGTTCTTATTAAAAAGTTACTGAGAAATTGGGGTTAAAACCTTCCACTATAATTATGAATTTGTTTATTTTTTCTTTTCTGTTATATCTTCTTGCTTTCTATAATTTGAGAGTTTGCTAATAGTTACATACAAATTTGAGGTTATTATGAGCGTGAGGAACTTATCCTTTTATCATTATAAAATGCCCCCCTTTATCTCTAATCATATGTTAGTCTTTAAATCTCTTCTATTTGATATGAGTGAGAGACACTAGAAAATGTTGCCTTTAGTATCAGTTTATGTTCTGAAATAGTAAAGTATGCAAGATTTATACCTTTAAAAAGTGGTTACAGGACTCCTTACAATGAGAAAATATGAACTAGCCTCTCAAGAAGGTCAGACAAATATTTGTGGTGAAATGCTGTGTAGGGAATTGACATCAGTATCTTGACATTTATGAACTCATGGAAGAGGCTATATAGTAAGTTAAATTAAGGTAAGATAGCCACATTGCTTTACCCTGAGATAAACTGTTATCCCAGGAAGATGAAATATCTCAAATGATCCTGGTAACTGAATCTAAATGCTAAAGTATTTAGAATTTAGAGTATATACCTTAAGATTATCTCATTTTTAAATTATATTTATTTTAACACATCTATTTTTTGTTTAAGTTTCAGGAAAGAAAAGTGTAATAGATAATTGAAGGTTGAAATTCTGGTATGGTGCTATTTTTCCCCCTTTGGACAAGCATGTTTTGGGAGAAAGATACAACACACACACACACACACACACACACACACACACACACTATTTACAGAGAGGGGCAAAAGTAGGTTTATAGTTGTGAAATAATATAATAATTAATAAATAATAATACAAAAATAATCCCTGTCTTTCACATACTCACAACTAGTAAAATATCCACCTTATCTCTACTAATATATTAGTCTTAAAGCCTCTTCTATTTACAACTCTAAGCCTACTTTTGCTCCACCCTGCATGTTTATGTTTATATTTACATATATATAAAGCATGGTGTTAAAATATCTCAAGCAGTAGTACTGTTTGTTAATAGCAATTATAGTAACCGCTTAATTCCTTTAATCAACACAAAATTGCTATGAGCTATCATTGCCTGACTTTCAGAGGAGCGATCAGAGTCCAGGGAATATAAATAAACTGCTGAAGATCACACAGTTTATAAGAAACAGAGCCTTTATTAAAGCAGAGGTTTTTTGGAATCTAAAATCCATGCACCATGCACTATTATGTGCTGTTAAGAAGTATCTGTTTTATGTCAAATTGGAAGCACTATGACCAAAAACAGTGTGAACAAAATAATAATCTTAAGACACTATAGTTCAACTTTGAGAAAGGTATAAATTGTAACAAAATACTGGGGCAAATCCGGGAGAGCATAAAACAGACTTTCTTGGCATGTGGGACTGAGGCCATCCAGATGCTAAGTCAATTAGAAAAGGCCAGAGATCAAAGAGCAATATTGTGGACATTGTTTTGTGAGTAACATAGATACAGAGTCTGTTTGTCATCATCTTTGATCATTCCTAACATAGTTGGGTGATTATAGATTGTATGCAGATATTGCTGTGCTTTTTAAAGTAGAGCAGCGTCTGTGGATAAGGAATGTGATGTGTATGGATGCATTCTAAGAAAACCTGGTCCATGAAAATATGACCTCCCTACAGATGGAATAGTAGTAATAAGTTACTATTTAAAAAGACTCTTACCTAGAAAAAGTGATTCTGTAGGATTCCTTTAAAGTCCAAGCTCTTTGTATGCTTTTAGAAAATAATTATATTTAAAATAGTTAGATAGATTTACACAGGATTTCTCAGAATATATGTGCTGTACAGAGTACTATAAGCCATGTACAAAAGTGCTTGAATGAATGTAATATTTAGAGATTAAAGAACAAAATATTTAGAATAATAAAATTATATGCACAACCCAATGCAACCAAATATTTACTTTATTTTAATAATTTATAGGGCAGAATTTATGGACAAATATTGAGATGATCAAGATTTATAAACCCAAGTGCATACTCAGCAATCTAAAATTCAAGTTTCTGTTCATTCCAACGCAAAAAACCATCTCAGAGTTGGTTTATAGAGCAATGTGTCGACCACTGGTAAAGAACGCATATGTCAAAAGCATCAGTTTAAGGACATGATCTGAATTGAATAAATTAAGGCTGTATTTTTATATCAGAATCTTATTTGCTTGAGGAGTTTGAATACAGAACGACTTCAGGGAAAAAGCAAGGATTGCTGCAAGTCTTCAGAACTAAAAATGTGATGATTCATACTCTTATTATGAGCTGAAACACAACTAGGTGCATGTATTAACATATTATTAAGCACTCACAGATGGCTTGAATTTACAGAGTGCCTGGCGAGTAAATCAGTTAACCACATTTGTATTCACCAGACAACAGCAACTGTATAAAGATAAGTAATAATATTGTAATAATAACAGCAATAGCAATAATCTAGAGACACACTTTTACATTTAAGAAACTCAAATGCATTTTGAGAAAATTGAGAATGTTTCTCATCATTGGACCTGACTTAATCTCTAGCTATTTGAATACATAGGCATTTCTAACACAGATTCTTTATTCTACATTTTCATGTACAATCCCTTCCTGAAAAAGAGCTTGTTGCCCTTGGAGTAGATGACTCCTTGCTAACTCAATCTCAGCTCAAATGCCACCTGCACAGAGCAGTCTAAAGCAGCCTTCTCTCACAATATTTCCAGGAACTAAATATCACAGTAAGACATTTTATTACTTGTGGAATTTATCACAATCTGGAATTATTCTTTCATCTGTCACCCTCCTTCTGAATGGAAGCTTCATGAGAGCAAGTCCCCTATATATACCCCCAGGCATTGAATCCTCAGCCTCTAGGATAGCCTCTAACATACGATAGTGGTGCTCAGTCCACATGCTGAGTGAATAAATGAATAAGTAAAGGGTTTAGTGGTTGGCATCTTAATTGACTTACTCTACTTTCATATTTTATTATTAATATTAAATACAATGATCAAACACTGTAACAATGTTGATCATTAGAATAGCCTTCAATTCATTTATTAATTTTAGACACGTTTTTGCCCTCTGAAAGTTCCATTTTAAAGAGAAGACAATCCTATCTAATAAAAAAATAATATGCAAATTTGACCATACCTTTGCTACACCCACAAGCCAAACCCACAGCAACACCCATCAGTCAATCAGGAGCAAATTATGCAAATAAACCCCAACCAAGATGGCTGCTGCCACTGAGGGCAGGAGGAAGATTTGGGTTTCCCTGGCAACAGAAGAAGCCAAGCTTTCCACCTGCTATTGCTGGCCTAGGCCTCCACTCAATGTTACAAAGTTGCAATTATAAAAGATACAGAAATGGCGGCAGCCATTAAGCTGGAGAGAACAGAGGCTTGGGTTTCCCTGGCAACGAAGGAAGCCAAGATTTCCACCTGCCATTGCCAGCCTAGGCCTCCACTCTAGGCTACAAAGTTTCAAACAGAAATAGCTGCCGCCATGGAGTGAGCAGAAGGCTTGTCTCTGCTCCAGGCTACAAATTAATCCTAGATCCCAAGGCCTCCACTTGGGTCACGGGGGTGTGTGGCCAGCCTGCAAACCTCCACAGGCCCCTCACTCAGGCCGCCCCTTGCCCCAAGGGAACCCCCACCCTGATCTGGGACACTCTTCAGGGCAAACCAGCTGGCTCCTACCCATGTACCAGGCTTATATCCTATCTAATAAAAGAGTAATTTGCAGATTACCATCATTCCAACACACAAGATGTCTGCCCCCATGTGGTCAAAGGTGGCTGCCCTCATGTGGACACAAGATGGTCACCACAAGATGGCCAGCAGGGGAGGGCCATTGGGAGGTTCCAGACCTACAAGGGAGGGCAGTTGTGGGTGATCAGGCCAGCAGGGGAGGGCAATTGGGAGGGACCAGGTCTGCAATGGAGGGAAGTTGGGGGCAATCAAGCCTGCAGGGGAGGGCAGTTAGGAGTGACTAGGCTGGCAGAGGAGGCAAGTTGGGGGCAAACAGGCTGACAGGGGAGCAGTTAGACATCAATTAGGCTGGCAGGGTAGTGGTTAGAGGGTGATCAAGCTGGCAGGCAGAAGTGGTTAGGGGTAATCAGGGAGGCAGACAGGTGAGCAGTTTGAAGCCAGCAGTCCTGGATTGTGAGAAGGATGTCAGACTGCCCATTTAGGCAGTCAGACATCCCTTGGGGGTTCCCAGATTGGGGAGGGTGCAGGCTGGGCTAAGGAACATCCCCGCCCCCCATGCTCAAATTTTGTGCACTGGGCCTCTAGTGTTCAATAAGTGTCATGTAAAGATAGTTCAAGATACAAAGGGAGAGTGTAAAGGAAGAAATTAATTGATTATGGGGTGGATTATTTAAAAACTCCAGAAAGAGCCCTACCTGGTTTGGCTTAGTGGATTGAGTGTCCATCTGCAGACCGAAGGGTCCCAGATTCAATTTCAGTCAAGGGCACGTACATTAGTTCCAGACTCCTCCCTGACCTGGGGCCTGGTCCTGGCTCATGCAGGAGGCAACCAATCGATCTGTTTCTTTCACATTGATGTTTCTCTTTCTTTCCCTCTCTCTCTTCCACTCTCTCTAAAAATCAATGGAAAAATATCCTCAGGCAAGGATTTAAAAATAAATAAATAAATAAATAAATAAATAAATAAATAAATGCAGCACATACCATAGTCCTACAGGGAGTCAAATTCCTGCCATCTGCCCTGTAAAAACTAAAACCAAAAGCACATGCACACATACACACAGAAAAGAAAACTCAAGAAATACACTCTTTTTAAGCTAAGGCTAAGGTAACCATAACTTACTTTCAAAACCTGGAGACATCTGAGGATACAAAGTGGCAAGAATCATAATTAAATAAGTTATATTTGACTGCTCATTTTACTGGTGGAACTATAAACTAGTTCATTGAAACACTGGTGTTTTTTAAATGCCTTTTTAATTAAAAGAGATAAAGTGGCACATAACCAGTCTGGTAGCCAAACTTCAGTATGCCTTCAATTATCCTCACCTCCTGGTATCCACACCCATGTGTGGTCCCAGCACACACTGAACCGAGGTTGATCTGTGTGATTAGAGAACAGGGTAGAAGTGACAGTATGAGATCTTCAAGACTAGATCATACAAGGCACTGTCACTTCCCTGGCTTCTTGAATTGCTCACTCTAGAGCAGTGGTTCTCAACCTTTCTAATGCCGTGACCCTTTAATACAGTTCCTTATGTTGTGATGATCTCCAACCATAAAATTATTTTTGTTACTACTTCATAACTGTAATTTTGCTACTGTTATGAATCATAATGTAAATATATGTATTTTCTGATGGTCTTAGGTGACCCTGCTAACGGTTCTCAACCTGTGGGTTGTGATCCACAGGTTGAGAACCACTGCTGTAGAGCCTAAGACCATTGGAAAATTCAATTGATTAACAGTTATGAAGTAGCAATGAAAATAATTTTATGGTTGGGGGTCACCACAACATAAGGAACTATATTAAAGGGTCAAGGCATAAGGTTGAGAACCACTGCCTAGAGGAAGCCAGGAACCACTCAAGTGGGCTGACAACAACCAGAACCTACATGCCAATCATGTGAGGGAGCCACTTTGGAAAGGGATCCTTCAGCCCCTGACAAGCCCTCAGATGAACACAACTCTATCAACACCTTGACTAGAACTTCCTGAGAGACTCAGCTAAGCTGTTTCCAACTTCCTGACCTATAAAAACTATAGATAATACATTGTTATGGTGTTAAACTGTTCATCTTCGTGGTAACTTTATGCAGAAATAGATTAATTAATACAACAGTTAACAACACAATATTTTATTCTACACTGAATTCCTTAATCCTGCCTTAGAAGAAAAAAAGCCATAAATTGACTTGAGTCAATTGACAGATTATTGTAACAACAATTCTTGCTTTTGTGAGGACAAATGTGTGTCTTTCTGGTTGTAAGATTTAGTTGCATTAACTGTAATTTTTAAAAGTCTGAACACTAAAAATTTTGAAATCCCCTTGATCAAACACTTTTATGAATTATCCAACTGATTTTGAACAAATGCAATCAAAATTTAGAGGGCTGATTTAATTTAGAAAAGGCTTATTATCTTGTAGGAGTTAAGTTGACTTCAAAGTAGTTCTGCAGAGGTTAAAACATTTCTAAAATACCAATAATGCTGAGCAGCAAAGTGAGAAAATATGTATAGCTTTCCCCAAGTTTTTTCTAATTAATGCAACATCTGCTTCATCACAGTTTATATGGGGGCATATATAACAATATTGTAAAATGTGACATTTACAGGTTCTATTTTGATTAGTAGATATTGCTATCTGTTTGAAAATGTAATTATTACTTATATGAACACTATGGCAGATAGAGGAACATTTCTGCCTCATAAATTCCTTAATTTAGTAAGAATATTGTTTTTGTCAAAGTATTGTGCTCTGTCACACATGTATTGCATTCATATAATTGCCACAAAAACAAATAATTTTCTGTTCAATTTTGAACTTAATCAAGTTTGCAATAACATTTACAATAATAGCAGATGTTTCACTTTCAGCGGAATGAATTTGCAAAGGTTTTTCTTTTATTTCATGAATTGCATGAAAAATTATTAAAATTCACTTATTTTCTATCTGAAGCATTTAACGACTGTGGTATTATCCTGAGATCTTTTAACTGTTTCTGATGGTCTTTTGATCATAAAGCCAATACATTAGCCACTACCACTTCAGGCTTCCAATATGTTCAAGAAAATGTGTAATCAAAACAAACATCATTAATTTAGAAAAACAGGCAATTTGATTTAGATGAAAATACATGTTTCATGGATTGATACACACTTTCTGTAGCTGCTTCTGTACCACCCATCACAGTGAACAGTAAATGTCAACAAACAATTCTTGCAACTTATCAACTACTATAATAAAGTCTAAAGTCCTAAGTCTCATCTAAATATCATTTAAATTAAATATGGATAAGGTATGGTTAATCCTGATACATAATTCCTCTCCAGCTGTGAACCTATGAAACCAGACAAATTATGTGCTTCAAAATACAATGGTGGGACAGGCATAGGACAAACATTCTTATTCCAAAAGGGAGAAATCAGAAGGAAAAAGTGAGGGGTCCCAAGCAAGTCCACTACCTAGAAAGGCAAATTTCATTAGAACTTAAGGCTCAAGAATAATCTTTTCTGGTTTGAGTCCTTGCCAGGCAGCTCAGTTGGTTAGAGCATCATCCCAATATGCGAAGGTAGGTTTCAATCCCTGGTAAGTGCACATAGAGGAATCAACCAATGAATGCATAAATAAGTGGAATAACAAATTAGTGCTCTCATTCCCTCTCTCCTTCTCCCTCTCCCCCACCTCCCTCTCCCTATTTCATTCTAAACTCAATAAATTAAAAAAATATATTCCCTGGTTTAATACTATGTTTTCCAGGCCCACTGGGTTGGCAACATCACCTCCATAGCCCTGAAGGTGGCTCCACACATTCAGCTCCACCCTTTGAAACCCTTGGCCTGTGACGGAGTAGCAGCCCTGATGATCTCTGACGTTTCATCAGGATCATTCTTCCTTTTCTTTGAAAAATAGCACTCATTTACAATTGAGTATTTCTATGGTCTATTTCCGTCCAATAGCCTTCATTCATTCCATCCCACTTTCTGTGTCCCCTTTAGGAACTGGCAGCATATTTATTGACATAATCCCATCTCTATTTCTGGCTTCTCTTGAGATGGCTAATTAAGTCCATGAGTTACATCTATGATGTCTTCATCAAATGGTTTCTTAGCCACATCTTTAGTGTTCTCTTCAAAACAAGGTTTGTTTTTGTGGTTTTCTTTTAATTTCCAATAAATGTTCCTCATGCCTGTCTGAGATCTCATTAGAATAGCCCTTAATATTCATATTATTAGCATGAACCTAAAAACTCTTCCAGGCTCTAACCCATTCCAAAATTGCTTCCACATGTTTAGATATTTGTAACAGAGACACCTTATTTCTTGATACTAAACCTGTATTAGTCAGGGTTCTTCAGAGAATTAAACCAAAAGGATAAATGGACAGCTGATAGATGATAGATAGATGATGGTAGATGATAGATAGATAGATAATATATAGATCTAGATCTAGATAAATTAGAAAGACAAGGGTGATGGGCCCCAAGTAACTCCAAAACTTAGACAAAACATTCTAATAGATGTTAAGACTCAAAAATAATTTTCAATAAGGCTTAAGATATATCTAGATACAATCATTCATTGATTAATGACAAGGCCATATTCTGAGAAATATGGTACTAGGCAACTCTGTTATTTTGTGAGCATCACAGAGTACACTTAGATAAACCTAAATAGTATAGCCTATTATACACCTAGGCTATATGGCATATCTTATTGCTCCTAGGCTACAAACCAATGTAACATGTTACTGTGCTGAATACTACAGTAATCTAATGCACTGTGCTATGATATTATGATGGCTAAGTATCACTAGGCAACAGGAATTTTTCAGCTCCATAATAATCTTATAGGATCATCATCATATATGTGGCTTATTATTGACTGAAATGTCATTATGAGGTACATGACCATCTATCATTTATCATTTATCTATTATCTATCATATATCTATTTATCTATCAACTACCTCTCACTCCCTCCCCCCCTCTCTCTCTCCCAAAGAAAGAGAAAGAGAGAGATTATAACAATATGGCTCACATAATTATAGAAGCTGAGAAGTTTCAATATCTGCAGTTCACAAAGTGGAGAGCATGGACAGCCAATAATGTAGCCAAAGTTCAAGTCCAAAGGCCTGAGAAACAGGAGAATCAATGGTATCATTTCCAAGCTACAGTGTCATGATGCAAGAAGAGCCAATGTATTTTAGTCTGAGTTCAAAGACAGGGAAAGACTGATGTCCTAGCTCAAGCAGTAAAGCAGAAGGAATTCCTCTCACTCAGCCTTTTTCTTCTATTTAGGACTTCCATTGACAAGATGAGGTCCATGCACATTGGGGTGAATAATGCTTTATTCAGTTTACTGATATAAATATTAATCTCCTCCAGAAATACCCTTGCAGACACATCCAGAATACTGTTTGAATAAATGTTTGGACACCCCTTGGCTCAGGCAAATTGATACTTTAAATTAACCATTATACTGCATGTGTTTCATATTCACTCAGTCTATAATTTTCCATGACCCCAATTCTTTGT
This sequence comes from Antrozous pallidus, assembly GCA_027563665.1. Classification (NCBI taxonomy): domain Eukaryota; kingdom Metazoa; phylum Chordata; class Mammalia; order Chiroptera; family Vespertilionidae; genus Antrozous; species Antrozous pallidus. The sequence continues at coordinate 38,701,597 of CM050519.1, read as the reverse complement.
GAGCTGAAAGCATCATTCATCCACAAGACTTAACAAGAGTCTAGGCTGAAGTATCAAGTATTTCGGAACCTAGTACTTGAACGCTTATACTTAATTGTCAGTTCTTCATATGAAATTATTCTCTTACCATAAAAATTTTACACATGGCATTCTTTCTACCTGAACAATATCATCTCCTACACTATATTTATATTATTTTTAAGCCATATAGCAAGAACATATAACAAATCAAATAGGAAAGAAGAGATCACCATATTATGGAATATCTGATGCATTATGTTGAGGGTTTTGGAATTCTTAAGGACACTAAGACATCAATGAAAAAAATTTAAGAACAGGAACATAATCAGATTGACATTTTAACATTTAATGTACTAGTAATGTGAAAAATGAATTGAAATAGAATAAAAGCTGATATAGCAAGATAATAAGGAAGCTCCATTTGCCCAGATAAGAGAGTACATTAGATTTTTACTGATGTGACAAAAATAGGGAAGGAAAGAAATGGACAGATTGGAAAGATATTTATAAGGTAGACTGTAGAAACTGTTGAATCTTCAAGAGAGAAGTATAGGCTGTCTTATATAATAAAAGACTAATACGCTGTGTCCTGTTATCCAGTTTGCTGTTCAACCAATCAAAGCAAAATATGGTAATGATATGCTAAGGCACTCAACTGCTTGCTATGACATGCACTGACCATCAGGGGGCAGACAATCAACTGGTCAACTAATCACTATGATGTGCATTGACCAACCAGGGGCAGATGCTCCGACTTAGGTTAACTTGCTGCTGGAATATGGTCAGTCAGGCCTGAGCTAGACAGGTCGGACATGCCCTGGAGCCCTCCAGTGGACACTCCCTGGCTGGCCAACCTCCCGGCCCTGATTGTGCACCCCTGGGGTCCCTCGGCCTGGTCTGTACCCTCTTCCAATCTGGGACCCTCAGGGGATGTTGGAGAGCCAGTTTTGGCCTGATGGTGGAACGCCAGTTGCTGTGACATGTACTGACCACCAGGGAGAGATGTTCAATGCAGGAGCTGCCCCCTGGTGGTCAGTGTGCTCCCACAGGGGGAGTACAGGAGCCTCTCCCACCTCCATGGCAGCACTAAGCCGCCAGTCAGACATCTTCAGAGGACTCCTGGACTGCAAGAAGGTGCAGGCCAGGCTGAGGGACACCCCCCACCAGGGCATGAATTTCATGCACCGGGCCTCTAGTTTACCTATAAATTTGTATAGAGAACAAGGTATTAGTTAAGGAACAAACAGCATGGAAAGAAAACAATTACAAGAGTGTAGTGTTCTGGAAAGCAAAACGTGAGGATTTCAAGAAGGAGGGAAGGCTCAAATGAGGGGATAACTGCTAGAAGTAAAGCAAGTTAGGAGTAGAGAGTGAAAAGTTGGGAGTAGAGAGCTATTAGTCATACTAACAAGACATTTTTTTCATAGTGTGATGGGAATAAAGTCCCATTGGAATAGGTTAAGGATGGAAAGGCAGATGAAACCAATAAATGTAGAAAATATTTTTAATTTTGGCTGTTAAGGCTATTGGAGAGAGCATGGTAACTGGAGAAAGACAGGGATATGAATATTATTTTGAATTGAAATTTGCACATAGAGTCTGAACTTTCCCACCACTCTCTCCCAAATTATAGATGATGATAATTCAGAATAAAAAACAATACAAATTGTGAGTAATAAATTTTCTTAAGGTTCTTTCTTTAAATACTATTATTCATACAATTTTAAGGTGAAAGAGAAACAACTAATTTATTCAATTGAAAAAGTAGGGAGATTAATACTCAGTATAACTTAAACACAATTTTAAAAATAAACACACCTGGCTGAGCATAGTCATGCGGTACAATGTATTGGGCTATGAGATTTTGAGTGAGAGGCCTTTAGAATTTCCCTTACCTCAACATAAAAGAAGCTCAAAACTAAAGCCTGGTCATTTTCATGAGTGTAGAGCTATTGCAAGCTTTAATTTCTCAAAGTCCAGTGCTTTAATTTACAGACACATACATTATTTTATCAGATCTCCTGGATGCCAACTTGTGCATTGGGTCTGACATCATTTATTTTGCATATTGATTTATTTTGTCTTTACTATTTCATTTGAAAAATACTGCTACAGAAATTCAGGGTATCATATATGTGTTTTGCTTATAAGTATAGGTTAAGACTAAGTTTCTTAGTAGCTCTCAAAGGACAAGTTAGAGCAGGTAAGCAGCTATATTAAGTTAAATTAATTTAATTATATTAGTTAAATCACATTAATGAAGACAGACTGCTGTATTAAGTTACATTGTAACTCCTATTAACCATTAAAGTAGTTCTTCCAGCTGAATAAAAAAAGTGTTTGTTAAATTAGCAAAAATGTGTGTGTTTTTGTTTGTTTTGTTTTGTTTTGTTTTGGAGGGGTTGGGGAGTAAGATGCAAAAAAATTTTTTCCCTACTAAAACTAATGTTAATTCTGGCTGGGCATTAAAGAAATTCAGCCTTTAACTATTATTTTCCATAAATTCACTTTAAAGAAAAACTGTTCTAAGTTATAATTTAGAAGGAATAAGAATTTATATCAGATTCAAGTCTTTTTTAAAGTGTAGTATCCTTTTTGCTATACAGTACTTAGAGGTCAATAAATAACATGATCTAGTACAGACACAATAACAAATTGCTTCCTATAAAAAATGCTCACTTTATAATGAAGAACAGAACATTTTATTTTATCTGGAAATATACCATTTGGTAGAGTATTCTCTAGAGCATTAAATGTTCTTCAGTCAAATGAATTTAGACATGCAGCAAGTGTTACAAGAACATTTCATAATTTCAGTTGCATGCTGAAAATCTTAATATTTCACTCATTCTAAATTTAGTGGCATTTAAAGACAGTTGATGTTTAGATAAGGGGCTAATATCCAAAATTCATAAAGAACTTCATATAAGTCAATACCAAAAAAACAAACAATCCAATTAAAACATGGGCAGAAGACCTAAATAAAACTCCAAAAAGGACGTAGAGATGGCCAATAGACATATTAAAAGATTCTCAACATCACAAAGCATCAAATAATTAACATTAAATCCACAATGAGATAATCACCTTATATCTTTCACAAAGAACAAGTATTGGAAAAGATGTAGAGAAAAGAGAAACCTTGTGCACTATTGATGAGAATGCAGGTTAGCATAGCCACTGTGGAAAGCAGTATGAAGTTCCTTCAAAAACTTAAAAATGGCCTTAGCCAGTTTGGCTCAGTGGATAGAGCTTTGGTCCTTTGATTGAAGGTGCCCAGAGTCTATTCCATTCTGATCAAGGGCATGTACCGCAGGCTCGATCTCCAGCCCTATTGTGGGCACATGTAGAAGGCAACCAATCAAAGTGTCTCTCTCCTATCAATATTTTTCTCTTTCCCTTTTCCTTCTACTCTTCTTAAAAATCAATGAAAAAAATCCTCAAATGAGAATTAACAACAACAAAAGAAATTGCTTCAAGACCCATTGATTCTACTTCTAGATATCCTGTCTAATAAAGAGGGAATATGCTAATTGACACTCACACTGTCACAAAGATGGAGGCACCTACAGCCAATAATGAGGGAATATGCTAATTGACTGCCATGCCCTCAAAGATGGCAGCACCCACAGCCACAAGGTGACAGCCCCTAGTCCCCTCAGTCCCACAGGGGCAACAAGCATGTGGCAAGGCCGGGTCTGTCTAAGGATGGAACCTTCCACTTCACACACCTGCTTTTGGAGTCCCTCAGTCCCCTCAGACCCCCAGATGCCCAGGCCCAGCCCAAGACACAGGCAAGCCTTGGATGGTGGCTGCTCAGCTGTCCAGGGCTGCCTGAGCTCAGATAACCAGAGCGGGCCGAGGCTTATGCTGCCGGCAGTGGCAGCAGCAGAGGTATGAAGGGACATTGCCTTCTCCTGATCGCTGGGTCACCTCCTGCCCCTGAGGGTTCCCAGACTATGAGAGGGGCAGGCTGGCCTGAGGGAACCCCCTCCAGTGCATGAATTTTCATGCACCGGGCCTCTAATATAGTCAATAATATTGTGATAACTATGTATGATGCCAGGTGGGTACTGGAAATACTGGGGGAACATTTTGTAAAATATATGATTGTGTAACCACTATGCTGTATACCTGAAACTAATACAAAATAATATTGAATGTAAATTGTAATTTTAGAAAATTATAAAAGATAGTTGATGTTTGGATCTACATAATAGGTAATATTTTTATTAAAAATCCAATAATCAAAGGCCAGGAATAATAAGTATTATGACTGCTTAAGATATTTTTAGGCTTTTTGTGAATATTCACAAGTGACAACATTTAAATTCTGGCCCAAACACACACTTAACCTGATTTTATAATGGGTTCTTTTTTAAGTCTCCCATATGCTGCATTCAAAGGGCAAGGCTCTCAGGTATTTTAATTGAAAAATGAGCATATATGTGGAAACATTCCATCCCAAGACTTTAAATTTGCTTATTAATTTCAAGTTAAGTACTACCCTTTCTTTCAGAAGATAAACTGGTTAATCACTCTGGCAAGTTAATATCATAAGCAGTATGTTGTGGAGGGGCAATGAATCTCCTGAAATGACTTTCTCTGCAGACACCCATCCTTTACTTGACTCTGTATCCCTGTGTCCTTACCTCTCTTACTCCCACGCACACACAAAAAAAAATCCACAAAGGACATTTCCAAATCTATTTTTTTACTAAGGCCTCCAAGTGAGATAAGTCACATTTCATGATATGGCATAGTCATGGTTTGGAAGACTCAACATACTGGAGATGTTCATTCTCTCATATTGATATACGGTCACATATCCTTAACGACAGAGATGCCTTCTGAGAAAAGTGCCATTAGGCAATTTTGTCTCTGTGCAAAGGCTTATGGGCTATGATGTATAAAAACATGAGATTAAATTAAGTGCAGTAAAAAAAATGCAATCCAGAGACACAGGAGCAAGGGGTGTGGGGAGACATGGAAGAGGATATAGGGAGAATAAACAAAAATAGAAGGAAAATAGAGACACAGTAAGTACAAGATGCATGAGGCTGCTGTTGACATAACACAGCATACTCTTTTACACCATTTTTTAAAAATAACTAGAAAGAGTACACTCTAACATAATCATAGAAAGTATAGTAGAGTAAATACATAAACTAGTAGCATAGTCACTTATTATCCAGTATTATGTACTGTACCTAATTGCATGTGCTAAATTTACATAGACTGGCAGTACAGTAGTTTTACTCACACTGGTACCACCACAAGCATGTGAATAATGTGTTATGCTACAACATTATGATGCCTACAATATCACCAAGTGATGAGAATTTTTTAGCTCCATTATAATCTGATAAAAACACTGTTGTATACATGGCCCGTTGTTAACAGAAATATTGCTTTTGGTGCATGACTATACACTTAGAATACAATTATTATCAAATTTTCATTCATAGATATAGAGAGGATTATGTTAAAACTATATGGGATGGCAAAGGGACTAGAGTAGCTGAAACATTTTTTTTGGGGGGGAAAAAAGATTAAAATGGGAGGAATCAATCTATCCATCACACCATAATCAGGAAAGTGCATCCATAGGTGGTTTGGCTCAATGGATAGAGCACTGGCCTGTGGACTGAAGGGTCCCAGGTTCGATTCTGATCAAGGGCACATGCCTGGGTTTCAGGTTTGATGTCCAGTGGGGGCCCTGCAGGAGGCAGCTAATCAATGATTTTCTCTCATCATTGATGTTTCTATCTTTCTCTACCTCTTTCTTACTCTCTGAAATCAATAAAAATATATTTTTTAAAAAGGAGAGTGCAGTTTACCCAAAGGTATAGACACCAAAATCAATGGAATAGAATTGAGAATCCAAAATAGAGCAACACAAATATGTCCAACTCATTATTAAAAGAGACTCCAAAACAATTAAATGGAGTAAAGATAACCTTTTCAACAAATAGTTCTTTAGCAATTTAATATCATATATATACTAGTAGCCCAGTGCACAAAATTCATGCACATGGAGGGGGGTTCCCCTCAGCCCAGCCTGCACCTTCTCCAATTGGGGATCCCTTGGGGGAAGTCTAACTGCCAGTTTAGGCCTGATCCCTGTGGGATCATGGGATCGGGCCTAAATTGGCAGTCAGACATCCCTCTTGCAGTTGGGGTCCACTGGCTCCTAACTGCTCACCTGCCTGCCTGCCTGCCTGATCACCCTTTACTTCCCTCCCCTGCTGGCCTGATCTCGCCTCCAACTGTCCTCCTCTGTGGCCAGTTTGGTTCTGATTGGTAGGTTTCTACTCCAGCAACCGAAGCTCTGCCTCTTATGTAGCCATTAGTTCTTCACAGCACCCACATTTGGTTCTGATGAGTCAGTTCCTATGCCAGTCAGTGTCAAAAGCTCCACCTCTTAGACAGCCATTGGTTCTTCACAGCACCCACATATTGTTTTGATTGACCAGTTCCTATGCCAGTCAGTGTCAAAAGCTTCACCCCGTAGACAGCCATTGGTTCTTCATAGCACTCACATTTGGTTCTGATTGGTTGGTTCCTATACTAGTCAGCATCTCCAGGCCTATCTCTGGGCTTGATCAGAGAGGCAGTGCTGAACAGCCACCCCACAGGAGTCTGGGAGTGAAAGAAAAGCCTGGCTACTGAGGAAGCTCAGAAAGAAAGAGGGAGAGAAAGAGAGAGGCAAGTACTGATCAACAGCTACCACTGAGGCTGTGGATCAGACCCTGCCTCTCTTTCTGGGTCTCAGCCCCCTGAACAGTCAGTGCTGGGTCACCAGGCTGCAGCGGGGTAGTCAGGGCTGAGTCGCCAAAGGCAAACCCAGTGCTGATTGAGGACTTCTAGGTTGGTCAGCCTTCTGTTGTGATTGGTCATTACAACCCTGTCTTTTATATATTAGGATTTTTAAATCAACCATAATTTAAATCTTACATGCTTAACTATAAAAATTTTTATTAAAAAAAGAAAACCTCGGGGATTTAAGAATAGCCTACCCCCAAAAGTTATTAGATTTGACAGCAAATGTATTACCTATAAAATAAAACAAAAATTGATAAAGTAGACGTTAGCAAAATTAAGTTTTTTTTTCTGTGAAAAAAATCTTAAGAATAAAACAAGCTCCAGATTGAGAAAAAATCTTTGCAAGCCACATATTCAATGAAGGACTAATATGTAAAATATATAGGAAACTCAATAATAAAAATAAATAATTCAATTAGAAAATGGGTAAAAAAACATGGAAAGAAATTTTAGTGAAAAATATATATAGATGGCAAGTAAATAAAAAGATGTTCCATATTATTAGCCATTAGGGAAAAGTGGATTAGGGGCACAATGAGATAACACTGCATACTATTAAATAAAATATAAAAATAGTAATACCATCAAATTCTGGTCAGGATGCAGAGAAACTGAATCATGCATGCATTGCTGGTGGGAATGTCAAATATAACATTCTTAAAAAAAAATGTAGAGATGCTACCACACAACCCAGCAATTGCTCTCCTGGGAATCTATACTAGAGAAATGAAAAACTTATGCTTACATAAAAACTTCTGCACAAATGTTTATGGCAACTTTATTCATAATAGCATCAAACTGGAAACAACACAGATGTCCTTCAATGGGTGAATGGTTAAATAAACAATGATATATCTATCCTGTGGATTACTACTCAGCAGTAAAGAGAAATGACCTATTGAGTAATGCAACAACCTGTATGAATCTCCTGGGAATTATGCTGATTTTTAAAAAAAGCAATCCCCAAGTATTGCATGCTATATGTTCTCATTTATATAACACTAGAGGCCTGTTGCATGAAGTTTTGTGCAATAGGCTTCCTTCCCCCAGCAACTGGCACTGGATTACCTTAGGCACCTAGGACCCAGGCTTTTGCTCCAGCCACAGCCAAGATTCAAGGCTAGGGTTCTCTGATCCAATTCCAGTGAAGAAGTCATAGCTCTTCTGTCTTCAGTCATCTTTAGTCTTCAGTCTTTGCTCAGGTCAGAGCCTTCAGTCTTTTGCTTCATGCATGTATATGCAAATTAACCCACCATCTTTGTTGGGTTAATTTGCATACTCACTCCTGATTGGCTGATGGGTGTCACAGAGGTATAATCAATTTGCATCTTTCTCTTTTATTAGTGTAGACCAGAGGCCCAATGCATGAAAGCCCAGTCTGTCCCCTCTTATAGTCTGGGAGCCCTAAGAGGTGGGAGGCGATCTGAAGATCAGGGGAAAGTGATGCCCCTATCACCCCTCTGCTTATGCCACTGTTGGTAGTGCAAGCCTCAGCTGGCCCTAGGAAGCTGGGCAGCAGCCATCTGAGGCTTGACTGTACCTATGACATTGGCTGGGCAGCCACTATCTGAGCCTTCCTGTGCCTTGGGCCAGCCCTGGGTGGCTGGCATGCTGATAAAACTGGGGGACACTGGAGGCAGGCATGTAAAGCAGCCAGACCCTCCTGGGGGTGGGTCCAGCTGTGCCACGTGCCTGCTGCTCCAGTGGGGCTGAGGGGACTGGGCACCTCTATCTTGTGGCTGTGGGTGCTGCCATCTTGGAAGATGTGGCAGTCAAGTAGCATAGTCCCTCCTTATTGGTTGTGGGTACCACCATCTTTGTGAGGTTTTGATGGTCAATTAGCATATTTCCTCTTTCTTAGATAAAATTTTTAAAATGACAACATTACCAAATGGAGAACAGTTTAGTGGTTGCCAGGGTTTAAGAAGGGGTTGGGAGCTGGAAGGAAGAAGATCTATAACAATCCTATATAATAAAAGAATAATATGCAAATTTATTGTAGCCACGCCCACAAGCCAATAAGCACCAAATAAACCCCAAACAAGATGGCTGTGGCCACTGAGAGCAGGAGGGAGGCTTGGGTTTCCCTGGAAATGGAGGAAGACAAGCTTTCCACCAACCCTTGCCTGCCTAGTACTCTACTCAATGCTAAAAAGTTTCAATTATAGACGATATATAATCCCAACAGAAATGGCGGCAGCCACGGAGCTGGAGAGAGCAGAGGCTAGGGTTGCCCGGGCGATGGAGGAAGCCAAGCTTCTGTAGCCCTAGTGCCTAGGCCTCCACTCTAGGCTACAAAGTTTCAATTATAGAATTTAAATAAACTCAAACAGAAATTGCTGTTGGCATGGATCAAGCAGAAGGTTTGGCTCCATTCCAGGCTACAAAGTTTCAACTGTAGAACATAAATTAATCCGAGATACCTGGGCCTCCACTTGGGTCGCTGGGGTGTGTGGCTGCCCTTCAATCCACCCTAGGCCCCTCTCCCACGCTTCCCTATGCCTCAAGGGAACTTCCACCCTGACGTGGACACTCTTCAGGGCAAACCAGCTGGCCCTCACACATGTACCAGGCCTCTATCCTTTCTAATAAAAGAGTAATTTGCAGATTGACCATCACTCCAACACACAAGAGGGCTGACCCCATGTGGTCAAAGATCCTGCTCTCATGTGGACACAGATGGCCACAACAAGATGGCCAGCAGGATAGGGAAGTTGGGAGGAACCAGGCCTGCAAGGGAGGACAGTTGGGGGTGATCAAGCCTGCAAGGGAGGGCAGTTAGGAGTGACCAGGCCAACAGAGGAGGGAAGTTGGGGGCAAAAAGCCTGGCAGGGAAGCAGTTAGACATCAATTAGGCTGACAGGGTAGTAGTTAGGAGGTGATAAAGCTGGCAGGCAGAAGCGGTTAGGGGCAATCAGGGAGGCAGGCAGGTGAGCAGTTTGGAGCCAGCAGTCATGGATTGTGAGAAGGATGTCTGACTGGCCCAATCCTGGTAGGATTGGGCCTAAACGGACAGTTGGACATCCCCCGAGGGGTCTCAGTTTGGAGAGGCTGCAGGCTGGGCTGAGGGACATCCCCTTCCCCCATGCATGAATTTCATGCACTGGGCCTCTAGTAAAAGTGTAATATGCTAATTAGACTGGATGACCTTTCGGACAAAGTTTGGGTCCTGGTGCCTGTCAGAGGCTGGAGGGAAGTCCGAGTCCCAGGTGCTAGAGGAAAGATGGTGCCAGCAGCTGAGGAAAGGAAGGCCAACTCTTGCATGAATTTCATGCATTGGGCCTCTAGTGTGACCATAAAAGGGAAACATGAGGGATCCTTGTGATCAAAATGTTGTGCCTACTAAATATATTAATGTCAATATCTTGGTTGTGTTATTATGAGTTCTTATCATTGGAGGAAACTGAGCTAAGAGTGCACATGATCACTCTGTATTATTTATTTTTTATCACAGCATGTGAATTAGCTCAAAATAAAAGTTTATTTAAGAAGAAGTATATAGGGAGAAAGCAAGACATAACAGATTTTGAACAGCTATTTCTAATTACATTTTACACTATATGACAAAATGGTATTTTGTTACTAAAAAGCATTAAAAAAAATTAAACCCATATAATTTTAGCTTCTTTAAATGTATAGTATATAGAAGATGGTGGTTTCTATTTTGAGCTGGCCATTTTAAGTGGTATGGTGCCAAGTTTTTGGGACTTCACTTAAGATGATTTTAAAAGAAATTCAAAGCTAAGATACAGGATGAAGAAAGCATGTCATATGTGATATAATGAGGTAAATTGACAGTGTTGACCCACAAAAGAGAAGTTGGTGGATGGAAGACTGTACTCTTTAATCGTCTGAAGAATAACTCTATGGAATAATTAGATTTCTCTGTAAAACCCTAAGGAATAAAAATAAGACTAAATAAGAAGTCAAAATAAGAGATATTTCAGTTTGATTACTGGGGGATGAAGGGTGGGGAAAATGGGGAGATGTTAGTTAGAGTACAAACTTCCAGTTTTAACCTAATGTATAGCATGGTAATTATAGTTTATAATAGTGTCTTAAATACTTGAAAATTGTGAGAGTTGATCTTAAAGATCTCACCACAAAAAAAGAAATGGTAATTATGTGACATGATGGAGGTAGTAGTGAACTCTATGGTGGTCATCATTCTGCAATATATAAATTTATCAATTCAACATGTAACTCTTAAACTTACACAATGTTATATGTCAGTTACATTTCAGTAAAGCTGGGGGGATGTGTGGCTCTTAGCTGGAGTGAGAGGGAAATCTTCTAAATGTAAAATAGCCCTTACTGTAACATTAGCTGTGTGATGATAAATAGTCAAACAAATGTGGATTGTAATAGCCAGTGGGAATGTGGGTGCGTTCAACTTCCAAATATATTGGCTTTACTTGGGATAGAATTATCTCCATCAATGTTTCTTCAGGGACGCCATTCTTCAGTGGGCCATCAGCTTAGCAAAATATCTACTGGTTTAGCTCGAGGCAGTGTCACTCAAAGTCCAAAATGACAGGGTAACTTTGGTGCTGTTTATGTTCCCGAGGAAGGTTGGCCTGCACCAGAGGCCTGACCTATAGCTGTGACAAAACACGCTCCCCTGCTCTCGCATATACCTCAGAGGCTCATATGAAAAGATAGTGTATGTCAGACACATAGCAGAGTGTCTAGATTCACAGCAAGTGTGCAATAGATAGTGTTATTGTCCTTCCCTTTTACACTTGTTGATATGTGTTAGGTATGCTATGATTGGGATCCAACCATCTAATGAACAGTTGAACTGAATGAATGGCCCCTAGGACTCTTATCCCAAAGACAACTTCTGCTGAAGAAAATTTATGAGAAAGCAGGGCTGGGGATAGGGAGAGGGAGACTGGTAAACTTTTCCTAGAAAATCAAGCTGTTATAGGATCAATAGTCAGCTTATCATTATTTAAGTACATAAATGATCCCCTTAACTTCCTAAACAATGGCCTATGTGGAGAAGGCCATCATCCCTAACTCTGTGCTATATTCTATAATCAGGTCCTGCTTTCCCCACAAAGTACACTTAGCAAGATCACTAATGTTAGCTTCTCTGCATGGCAGACACTATTTCACCTCTCCATCCCTTTTTCTTTTCTTCCTTTTTTAAATTAAATTTATTGAGATTATAGCCTATCTAATAAAAGAGTAATATGCAAATTTGTACCTTCCCCATGCCCACAAGCCATGCCCACAGTCATGCCCACCAGCCAATCAGGAGCAGATTATGCAAATAAACCCCAACCAAGATGGCTGCCGCCACTGAGAGCAGGAGTGAGGCATGGGTTTCCCTGACAACAGAGGAAGCCAAGCCATGTGCCGTTGCCTGCCTAGGCCTCCACTCAATGTTACAAAGTTTCAGTTATAAAAGATACAGAAATGGCGGCAGCCACTGAGCTGGAGAGAAGAGAGGCTTGGGTTTCACTGGCAATGGAGGAAGCCAAGGTTTCAGCCTGCCGTTATTGGCCTAGGCCTCCACTCTAGCCTACAAAGTTTCAAACAGAAATGGCTGCCACCATGGAGCGAGCAGAAGGCTTGGCTCCACTCCAGGCACAAAGTTTCAATTGTAGACAGAGGTTAATCCCAGATACCAGGGCCTCTGTTTAGGTCTCTAGGGGGCGTGGCTGGCCTGCAAACCTCCATAGGCCACCCCTCGCCCAGGCCACCCCTCACCTCAAGGGAACCCCCATCCTGATCTGGGACTCTTCAGGGCAAACCAGCTGGACCCCACCCATGAACCAGGCCTTTATCCTATCTAATAAAAGATAAATACACAGATTGACAATCACTCCAACACACAAGAGGGCTGCCCCCATGTGGTCAAAGATCCTGCCCCATGTGGACACAAGATGGCCATCACAAGATGGCCAGCAGGGGAGGGCTGTTGGGAGGTTCCAGACCCTGCAAGGGAGGGCAGTTGTGGGTGATTAGGCCAGCAGGGGAGGGTAGTTGGGAGGGACAAGGCCTGTAAGGGAAGGCAGTTGGGGGCAATCAAGCCTGCAGGGGAGGGCAGTTAGAGGTGATCAGGTCAGCAGAGGAGGGAAGTTGCGGGCAAATAGGCTGGCAGGGGAGCAGTTAGACATCAATCAGGCTGGCAAGGTAGTGGTTAGCAGGTGATAAGGCTGGCAGGCACAAGTGGTTAGGGGCAATCAGGGAGGCAGGTAGGTGAGCAATTTGGAGCCAGCAGTCCTGGATTGTGAGAAGGATGTCCGATTGCCCATTTAGGCCCGATCATTTTGGGATCGGGCCTAAATGGGCAATCGGACATCCCTCAATGGGTCCCAGATTGGAGAGGGTGCAGGCTGGGCTAAGGGACACCCCCCCCCCCCATGCACAAATTTCATGCATCGGGCCTCTAATCTATAAATATTAGCCTAAGCGAGCATTTGACTGGTCGACTGGTCACTATGATGCACACTATCCACCAGGGGGCAGATGCTCAATGCAGTAGCTGCCCCCTGGTGGTCAGTGCACTCCCACAGGGGGCCAGGATGAGTGGGAGCAGCACAGCACCCAGCAGGGCTTGGGTTCCTCCCCGGCTGCCTGCTGCTTTGTGTACTACTATATCCCTCAGGGGATGTGGGATGCTGGTTTCAGCCTGATCCCCACAGGCCACACTGAGGGACACCACTGGTGCATAAATCCATGCACCTGGATTCTAGTTGGTTAATAAAATGCTATGTTTCAAGTGTATATGGCACATCATCTGTATATTGCATTGTGTGCCCACCACCCCAAGTCAAATTTCCTTCCATCACCATACAGTTGACACACTTTACTCCCCCTAGCCCCTTACATCTGGTTACCAACAGTATGGTGGTATGAGTTTGTTTGTTTTTCTTCTTTATTTGTTGATTTTAGTTTTATATTTGTCTTATTTCACTTAGCATGGTATTTTCATGATCCACCCTTTCTCTCCGCCCCAGATGTTCTTATGGAAATCATTTAAGACAAACATATTGATATATCTAGGGTAATATTAAAAGTATCTATCAGCAGCATGGTATGGCATCATTTGATCAGAATAGATGCAAACACTGGGACAGCCTTGGAGTTCCCCTTCCATTTGACATTAATCTTTTAATTGTTAGATCATGGAGCAGCATTGTAAAGGGGCTAGGCAGGATGGAATGGCACTTGAGGGCACTTAAATCAGCTAATGTAAATTATTAGCAATCTGTTTGTCCATCATGATAAATACAAGGAATATCATCCTTAGTCTGCAAAGAAGGGTGGTGAGTAGAGGGCAAAGATGTATGGAAGAGGGGAATGGTGAAGATAGGAAGTATTATCAGAAGAAGAAAAAAGTTTATATAAGAAAGGTCCAAACCTATAATGTTTATAAAAGTTTAGTTTAGTTGAGCCAAACTGACAACATATTTTGAGGAGCAAGATCTCAAATGCTCTGGAGAATAACAGTTTTAGCGCTTTATTTAAGGAGAGAATATAAGGGAAATTATATGGAGGTAGGAGAAAGCAAGGCAGGAAGTGGATTACAGGATAGTGACAAGATATGTGCTCTTTTGAGGATTGTTATGGTTTATTTCAAAGGTGTGTTGACCTAGATGTATAGAACAAATGAACAGGGCTTACTTAAGGGAAATATAAACGTTTTAATAAAAAATCTTATATGTTTGAGGCATGACTGCCCACCATAACCTGCCCAGTTTGGAATTTATAATCAGATCACCCTATGAGGGTACTTTTCATAGAAGCCCTTTCTTTGTTGAAATATACATATATTTATCATCCATGGTGAATCTTTATGTCACTAAGTCTTAACTTTCTCCTCTGTAAATAGAAGGAGTGAGGCTAAACCACTAAATTAATAATGTTAAACACAAAAAGGGATAAAAGATGACAAATAATGAATTGCAAATAAAATTATAGTGAAGAAAATATAGTTGATTTTAAGTTATTTCTTAGTTTTGTAAATTTTTAGTTATTTTATCATAGCTTATATTTGCATTTATTAGGCTGAATATATGTTATGAGTAAAGTCTATTATTATTCATTGGTATAGCAGGTTGAAAGTAAGTTAATTCTTTCAACTAAATGGTTTATTTGACAAATGCTTGGTATTCCCATTAGAAACAATTAACATTCAAAAGTAAGGTTAAGGGAAGAAATCAAGAAGCCTTAGGATAAATGAAAGTGAAAAGCACAATCTACCACTTTACAATCTCAAATAGAATTTTGTAGCTTAAAAAAAATCAGATCAAGGCTGTTAACGTTGGTTACTGCTTGGTACTAGGCTTATGGACATTTTTGTTCTTTATTCTCTTTGAACTTTTCCCATAAGAAATATATATATTAATTTATGATCAGAATAATAAAAATTTATTGAAAATAATTGGAAAACTAGTAAGTAGAAGACAGAAGAATAAGAATAATCTGATGATCTCTGATGGCCTTAGATCTTTGTGGGGTGGTAATACATTGAATATATATAAGAAATCAAAATGACTTGAACTTTCTTTTGTTTGCATGAATACTTTTATATAACGGGAAAAATAAGTCATGCATTTTGAAGATGAATTATTTGAGAAGATAAGTTTTTAAAAGGAAATTTCCATCACCAATTAACTAATTTGCATTAAAACACTCATAATTAAAATGTTGTTTTTGTTTTTTGTTTGTATGTTTTTTAAACTTACTAAGAGCTAGCATTGTGTCTTTTGAGGGATAAATGTCTTTGAAGAACTATTCACAGAGGTCACGTTCAACTTGTTTAGCCTATATCCTTGCTTACTGATGGAAACTGAGGGCATGGGTACATATTGAGGGCATATTTCCAGTTCAGACCTTGATGGTTTGAGCACATGTGGCAAGAAGGGAAACCCTGGCCCAATTGTCACAGGTGGCTGCAGCAGAGAATCTTGAGACCCATCTTACTTTCAAATGTGAAACAAGGCAAAAGGCTGAAGTTTACATGTTCCTGCATACATTTTATAATGAGCTATATCCTATAATCTACACTAATTAAAGAATAACATGCTAATTGACTGTATCTTTGTGATGCCCACCAGCCAATCAGGAGTGAGGTCACCTGTAATTCACAAACCACAAAGATGGAGGGTTAATATGCAGATGCAGGTGTTTTGTACCACTCCAGCTGATCCAGGCCTCTGGGCAGGGAAGACAGAAAGGCGGCTCTGGGCCAGAGTGAAGGTGGTGCCACAGCCAGGGTAAGAAAGGCCCATTCTTGCACAAATCTTCGTGTTTCGGGCCTCTAATTGTAAGTATAAATGGGAAAAGAGGCTCTCAGATAAGTTAAATGATTTATTCAAACACACTATTTAGATAGTTAAGCAAAAAAAAAAAAAAAAGCTATATTTAGATAACACATCTCTTTGTTTCCACTGGATATTGAACTCCAGAGCAAACTTGGTTTTATAGAGGTGATTATGGTCACCAGAGAGATGGAAAGTTTTTTAGATTGTCTTGGTTTGTGAATTACAGGTGACCAGGCAAGCACTGGAATATCACTCCTTTTAACATAATGGGGATTAAAATGCAATCCAAAGTGAATATAATAAACATGCCTCCAGAAAAAAAAAAACAAATAAAAGGCTCTAAAAAAATCCAGAAAACAAACAAACAAAAAAAACCTAAACATCCCAAATGACAGAACGTAACAATTAATTCTTGTATTATTTTCAGGAAAGAAAAACAATAGGTTCTAAAGAAACCAATATTTTTTTTAAAAAAGGTTAGTTTTAATTAGTTCATGGAATAGAATACTTAACATATATATTTAGAAGGATTCCTTCCCTGTGGCTTATATTGACAATTCAAAGGTTTTTACCGAGCATCCTCTGCAATACAAAGAAAACCACCACGCATCTCTTCTACTGTTTCTGTTTCTCCCCCCTCCCATCTACTTGTTGTTTATTTACATTTGTCCTATCACATTGTGCTTCATATCCTCTCATGTCAGAACCTGTGCCTCAGTACTTGGCAAAACCATAGCTTGGAGAACACACACCATTGAGATGAGGAATGGTGCACCGGTTTCACACAATGAAGAGACGTCATCTAAGAGGTCAAGAGGGTGCCTGCATGTGGACACAGGGGCAGGAGCAGGGGGTTTGAAGTAGACATCCTGTGAAAATTCAGGAAGCATTCAACAGCTCATAGCAGGATTGTGCCTTTGGGGCCGAGCACCAGTTTGGTGAAAGAGATAAAAAGGGATGGAATGATCAATATAGGCTCTCAGTTTGAAGAAACTAGGTTACTAAATAAGAAATTAGCCTGAATACAATAAGACAAGCGCCCAGTGATGAAATCTGGCACATTAGCTGAAAGCTACATTTAGAATGGCTCACCTTTTCCTGTATGTCCTTAGACAGTAACTTATATGATAGAGAATTATTTTTGTGCTTTTTATAATTGTTATAATTGCTAATTTATAAAATATCTTCCAATTCTCACATATTATACTTTGAATAAAAATTACTTAATCCCATTAAAAGGAGTTTTTAGGTGTGAAATAAGCAGGTTTAGGAAATTATAGGAATTAAGGGGTCCATGAAAAAAGCACAGGGCTGCAAAGGGTACATTTCCATAAGATAAGGAAGCCGGGAACCACAGAAGGTACACATTTACTGAATACAGGGAAAGAAGCCTCCCATTCAGAGAGGGGAGAGGAAAGCCCAGAGGGAATACGGAAACAATAAAGGAGAAGAAGGAGGGAACCTCAAGTACTTTGTGAGGTCTGATCTCTTCAGTTGCTATAGTGAGTAATCTAAAGGGGATAGTGACCAACCAGAGGGGATATCAAGGCACAAATATCTGCAGCCTTTATGAACTGAAGTAAAAGGGACTTGGCGGACTCTTTCCCCCTCCCCATGTGGGAGTCTGTGCTTATTTCTCAACAAATGTCCACCTTTTACTATACCACCTATTGTTCGTGGTTCATTCTTTGACTCCACCAAAGAACCCAGGAACCATTATGCTCAGATGAACACTGCATTCCAGTCCAATTTTCCCTTATCACCTTCAATAATATTCTTTATTCAGTCTTAGAAAAAATACATGTTCAGTTGCACATAGGCATATGTATTTTTAAAATATAGATATTTTATTGATTTCATAGAGGAAGGGAGCGGGAGAGATGGAAACATCAATGATGAGAGAGAATCACTGATTGGCTGCCTCCTGGAGATTGAGCTCACAACCCAGGCATGTGCCCTCAACTAGAATCAAACCAAGGACCCTTCAGTCCATAGGCTGACACTTTACCCACTGAGCCAAACCAGCTAGGGTGGTGGTTGGCAAACCATGACTTGTGAGCCACATATGGCTCTTTGGCCCCTTGAGTGTGGCTCTTCCACAAAATACCATGGTCTGGGCAAGTCTGTTTTAAATATGTGGCATTAGAATAAGTTTAAGTTTATTTATTTATTAATATATTTTATTGATTTTTTACAGAGCGGAAGGGAGAGGGATAAAAAGTCAGAAACATCGATGAGAGAGAGACATTGATCAGCTGCCTCTTGCACGCCCCCTACTGGGGATGTGCCCGCAGCCAAGGTACATGCCCTTGCCAGAATCGAACCCGGGACCCTTCAGTCCACAGCCCGACGCTCTATCCACTGAGCCAAACCAGTCTCGGCAAGAAGTTTAAGTTTAAAAAATTTGGCTCTCAAAAGAAATTTCAATCGTTGTACTGTTGATATTTGGCTCTGTTGACTAAAGAGTTTGCCCACTACTGAGCTAATGCACATGTATTTTAATGTCACTGAAAACTGCAACCGTTTTCTCCTTTGCTACAGAAAACATTGGCTTTGGGATTAACCTTATTAACCTTTATCGCCAATAAAAGAGCTCACATCATACTTTCCTATTTCTGCTTTATAAAATAAATATAAAATATGTATTCTAATGTTGGTCAGATTTATATGTAATGACCAGTTGAAACAAATCATATTGTTTGGCAAATGGCCTAGGAGAAGGACAGCTGGCACCCAGAAGAATCAGGAAAGTAAAACCTTTATTATGCAATGCTGCCAGTCTAGGGAGCTCTGACCCAAAGCCTGAACTGACAATGTGGAAGTTTTGATATATATATCTCCTAGTGGCAGGCCCCTTGAGGTGAGCTTTGCAGCTCTGTCCAAGTCACTTAGAATAGGGAAGATTACTTAGTAACTAGACACTGAACTAGGACATAAGCCTCCAAAGTTGCCCCTCTATTTTCCATCTCAATATCAATACTTTTCCTAATTTAATACCTAAAATTGCATGGATAGTCCTTTTGGAATCACTGCTTTTGAAACTGGAATTAATTTAACATAATTTCATAAAGTTCCCTTGTACTCCTTTTAAATATGATCATATTGTAGATAAAAATCAATAGACCATTTTTATAGGGCTTCCTGTACTTCTGGTGATTTAACTGGTATATATGTTGCCTAATAACCCCAGTATAATTTAATATAAATTGTTAAAGAAAGCCCTTATTGGTTCCCTTCATGTTTTCTATATTATTACTAGTACTAAGACTTGAAAATGATTATGATTCTCATCACTATTGCCACATTGATTTTTTTCAAATTTATTTTTTCCACATCTAAGTGATTCATAACCATCTCTTCAATGAGCCATTTATTGCTATTCTCATCATGAGAAAGAAATATAAGTCCCCATTTTATGGGTTAGTAAGCTGGCCACTCTTTAAATTAGTAATGTCAATGCCAAACTGAACTCTTTCTATTTTGAGGTATTATCGTTATATCTTAAGCTTTTGAAATATTTTCAACTGATTTGGAAACCTAACAGCTTGTGGGAAGTTCATTCAATCTGTAAATTCATGGGGAAGACTTCACATTACATGTGAATAGAGACTTTGTTTTGCTCACTGCAGTAGCCCCCTCACCAAGGAACTATTGCTGGCACAGAGAAGGCACTCAATAAATGTATGTTGAGTAAAACAGTAAACCTGACTGCTAAATTATCCACATTATTTTAGAGGTTTTCTTTTTTATGAGAGTAATGAAAGCATTACAACAAGAATAAATAATTAATGCCTAAAACATTTTTTTGCAAAGCAAAGATTTGTTACTTCTTTATCTTAAGGCACAGCTATAAAATCTGGCTTAATATTTAATAACTCAAACATAGAGTTAGATACAGTTGCATCAGTCAGATTCACTTGCAGAGAACAGAATTCATTCTACCAAGCTAAAACAGAGGGGTCTATAATAGTACTAGAGGCCTGGTGCATGAAATTTGTGCACTTGGGGAGGGGGGTCCCTCAGCTCAGACTGTGCCATCTCACAGTCTGGGAGGCCTGAGGGGATGTCTGACTGGTGGCTTAGAGCAACTCCACAGGAGGAGTGAGCCTAAGCCGTCAGTTAGACATCTTTAGTGCTGCTGCAAAGGCAGGAGAGGCTCCTGCCACTACTGCTGTGCTTGCCAACCATGAGCCAGGCTTCAGGCTGAGTGGTGCTCCCCCTGTGGGAGCACATTGCCCACCAGGAGGAAGCTCCTGCATTAAGAGTATGCACCCTGGTGTCAGTGAGCATCATACAACCAGTCATTCCACTGTTCGGTTGATTTGCACATTAGCCTTTTATTATATAGGACTAGTGGCCCGGTGCATGAAATTTGTACACAGGGGTGTGGGGGTGTGGAGGGAAGTGTGTCCCTTAGCATGGCTTGCATCCTCTCTAATCTGGGACTCCTCTGGGATCAGGCCTAAAGTGGCAGTCAGACAACCCCCTCGCAATCCAGGACTACTGGCTCTAACTGCTCACCTGCCTGCCTGCTTGATCTCTGTTGACCACTCTGCCTGCTGGCATGCTTATCCTCAACTGCATCCCCCTGCCAGCCTGATCATTCCCAACTGCCCTCCCCTCCTGGCCTAATCACCCATAATCACCTCTGCCTCGGCCCTGCCACTATGGCTTTGTCCAGAAGGACATCTGGAATGTCTCATGGTCTAATTAGCATATTACCCTTTTATTAATATAGATAATATATGACATACTACTATAACTATAACATATCTACCAGTATTACCTATGAGAATACGTACTTTATGAGATAGGAAGACATCTAATACGTTACATTGTATATGTTGTAAGTAGTAGAAAATACAGTATTTGTAGCAATAATATATACCCTGTGACTTCCCTTCCTGATCTAGGAATGGTTCCCAGATCTTTGAGCATTTCCTGGCCCCTAATGTATCCTTTTTGTTATTCAGTATAACTTTATTTACTGTTTATTGCACATGATTTGAGGTCTTTAATTTCTAACCACCAAAGATTCAAAGGACTATTTTTTCCATGAATTTTAACATCAACATTAGTGAATTCGTGTATTCATGTTTTTATTGAAAACATCTGAATTATTCACATTGTTATAGATCCTGAACTCATAAACCTGGACCATACACAGGCTGGCAGCAAGCCAGGAAGCCACTCTGCAAGCAAACAGATACTCTGTATAAGGAGAAAAGTCATAGCATAACATTTAATGTCCAACTTTAATTCATATAGTATCAGAGACTCAACTGCTTGATTGGTGATGGGGTTGATTATTGGAAGGATTATTCCTAAAATAATTAAGGAAAGGGGGGCTCAATCTTCTACTTGGTTGCTTGCTCCTCTCCAGCACCTTCATCTCTTTGGGCAGCTTCTTGGGCAGCTTCTCCTTCATCTTCTCCTCAGCTTCGTGGGCATCTTCTACTTCACCTTCACCTCCTTCCTCCGTTGCATCCTCAAATTCTTTCTTGGCACCTTCTTCCTCTGCCTCTTCCTTCTCCACCTCTTCAGATTCTCCTTCAGAAGGGGGTTCATCCTTAGTTTCATCGGCTTTTGTTGCAGCTTCAATGGTCTCTTCCACCTCAATCTGCTCCTCCTGGATGTGGCAGGAGTATTAAGAAGGGAAGGAGCAAGCAGACATCAAGTAGGAGCTAGTCTGTAAACCACCGTAGGCAGATCCCCAAAGACCTGGGAACTCTGGAGTAGCCTCTGGCTATGCTTCCCACAGCTGGTGAAACTGAGCAGGATCTCCTCACCTTCCAAGAGTTTTCTTTAAGCTGCAATGTCAATGTCCAAAGCCATCTTCACATTGAAGAGGTCCTGGTATTCTTTTAAATATCTTGCCATTTCACTCTTTGTAGTTCTCATTTTCTAATTTGTTGATCATGTCCTGCATAGCACTAACATCAGAGTTCTGCTTATCCTACAGCTTATCCTACAGCTCTCTCAGCTGCTTTCCCAGTGCTTCATTTATGCTCCGGCATGTTTCCATCTCCAGAGCCTTGGCCTTGAGCAGTCGCTGGCCCGCATTGCATAGGTGTTCTTGGCAGAGCTCTTGGTCAGCGTGGTGAAGCGGCTCTTGCACCATTCTTCCACATTCTGCATGTTCTTGGCAGCCAGCTTCTTGTATTGGTGCAAATGTCCTTGAGCGTAGCGGAGAGTTCGGACTTGGAGAACACGTCCATCTCCATGGAGATCTGAGCTTACTGGATTTGCACCAGCAGCTTGGCGATCTCCTCATCATGTATCTTTTTCAGAAAGGCGATTTTGTCCATCAGGCTGTAGATGTACTTTTCCACCTCAGAGCCTGCAAGAGCTGCCTCATCTGCACCTTTGCTCACCTCCATCAGCCAGCACTCTGCATCCTCATGATTCAGCACCTCTTCCTGGTAGCATGCCTGCAGGTTGTTCCCAGCCACTTCGGAGCCCAGGTGCCTCCTAACTGCCTACTTCCCTCTTCTCTCCAGGGACAGAGCATGGTGGGGTGGGACACAGGCATCCCATTTTCATTATCCGGTCTCAATCGCCATGGACAGGGTCATGTGCTGCCTCCCAGGCCTGCCAGGTCCTGATCACAGTCTGGACCCTGCAGGAAGCTTCAGGTGCTGCCTGCCAAGCCTGCCCAGTCCCTATTGCCTCCGTGACTCCCCAAGGGCATCAGGCGATGCCCACCAGGTCTGCCAGGTCTGTGGTGGCCTGGACTCTGCAGACTGCATCAGGTGCTGCCTGCCCACCTGCATGTGCAAATTTACCGGCCCTGGGCACCCAGCCATCACCCTGCTATGGGGCCCGCCATTGCTGGCTGGCCCCACCCCCAGCCTGGCCCACCCTAACCCAGGGCCACAAGAGGCAGCTTGGCAGAGGCCTTTTCCAGACCTGGGCACTGGTCCATCACCCTGTGATTGGCTTGTGGGCGTGGCTTGTGGGCATGGCTTATTGGGTGTAGCAAAGGTATGGTCATAATACTCTTTTATTAGATAGGATATTTAATAGCTAAAGAATTGTTAGGAGGGCTAAAGAAACAGACTTTAGACCTAGACTTCACGAAGAACACAAACTGGGCTGCCGTGGAAATGTTTTCTTGATTTAAGAAGCTGAAGCATCAGAAAATTGCCAGTGAGACGGGGAAGGTGGCAATTATGGTTACCATAACTAAGTCAACAAAGTTGATATCTCTGACCCTGACTCTTTTCCAATTTACATGGTTTGGTACTCAAGACTCACAGAGCTACATCTGATTGATGGAATCTAAAGTACATTAAGATTGCTAGCTTCAAGTGATTTTGGAAGATCTAATTTTAGCATTCCAGCCTCAACACTATATAAAAGCACACAATTTACTATAAATGGCTTAGAATTATCCCAAAACATGATGCTCCACTGAATTCAGTATTTTAAATCCTTCCCAATAAACAAGAAGCTCAGACGATATGGCATCAAGATTAGACCAATCCAGGTTTATTGGATATGTAAGGTCTGACTAATTTCCTTATCCAGTCATACATAACATGGTGAAACCAAGTCCCTAAAACAGAATGCCACAAAAACTTGGAAAGCCATATTTAATGCAATGTCACTCTAAGATTTGACATTTCCCCCATTTAACAGTTAAAAGCATAAAAAACAAGAATGTAGCTAAAATGGAAGTTTGAACAGAGCAGTAGGAAAAAATGCCACAAGAAAGAATAATTTCCGAAGATGAAGTACAGCGTTCCTATAGTGGAGACTGCAGCAGCTGGCAGACCAGGCTGGCTCCAGAACACATTAGCTATATGATTAGTAATTTTTTCAGCCTCTCCATGCCTCAGATTCCTCATCAGTAAAGTCAGGCAAATAAGAGTATCATATTGAGTTTTCTGAGGGTGAATGGGTTAAAGTTGTGCCTGGAACATACTACAAACACAATAAATATCAGCTATTATAATTAGTCAGTTCACAAACAAATCAAAATTTTATCTAATGTCTACTTTCAGTTCTAGGATCTGCAATGCATGCCCAACAAGGCAAGACCCAAGCCCAACTCTCAAGGTACTTAGAGTTTAATGTAGAATAAACATCAATACAAGGTTAGAAAGTATTGTATGTGAATAGCAAAAATAGCAGAGAGATAATTTTTTTTTCTTTTAAGAAAAGATTTATATAAGACTGGAAAGTCTTATAGATAGAAGCAACCTTGACAAATAGAAACTGCCAGGATCAAACAACGATAATCACTAGAGCAACATGGGAAACATGCTGGGCTCATATGATCTTTTCAGCGAAGGTAGTGCCTAAAAACAAAAACTACCACAAGCCAAAATGTCTTCCAGGACTCAGAGGAAATATGAGTATAGATAAAATGAATCAACCTTTTCAGTTATTTTTATGGTATTTTCTATAAACAAATAGCATGAATAATTAACCATGCATTTGGATGCTCTTAGCATTTTGGTGATAAAGCATGAATTGACAAAATTTGTGTGATAAATATATCAAAACAAATTGCTTACAAGAGTAAACTCAAAGTCGTATAGCACTAAAGGTGAGTTAGTAAGTGTTATCATAGGTACATTCAAAGATGCATAACTATGGCAACTTGAAACTGGGAAGAAAGAGTCCAGTTTATGTCAAATTTTATATTTCTGTAAAGTATTAGAAAAATATTCTTTTATAATTAAACAAATTACGAGGGGAGAATCAAGATGGCAGCATAGGTAAACACCTATTGTTCTGCCCTGCGCAACGATTTAAGAACTACAACATAACAGCAGAACAGACATCACCCAGAATCGCCAGAAAGCTGGCTGAGTGAAAACTCCACAAATAAGAGTAAAGGTGGGACACTGAGACTCAGAGGAGCAGCGGGAGCTCAGCCTTGAGGATGGAAACAGGTTAGGAGCTGTCCTGGTTGCGTGCACGGGCTGTAGGGCTGGAGCAGCAACCCCGCCTGGATTTCGCAAACGGGGAGAGCCGAGACATCCCACTAAACGGATTCGCTAGCGCCAGGCAAGGTCCAAGATCTGGGGTACGTGGAGACGTCCCACTGCACAGATTCCCCAGTGCCAGGTGAGGTCCGAGGTCCGGGGGACGCACCCTGGAAGCCGGGCGTGGCAGAGGTCTCCTAGTCTGAGGAGAAACCCAGAGGCTGGGAAAAGAAGTTTGTGCGCTAGTGTCGCACAAACCCGCGACTTGCCCCCTGGAAACTTGTCTCCTGGTCCCGGAAACCATCTATTTTACAACCCTGGGCTAGACTTTGGGTGTGCAGACACATTTGGGGAGAGGCAGAGTTGTCTGGCAAGGGGAAGAAACTAGTGGCTTTCTCTGGGAGGTGTCTGCAGCCATCCCCATCCAACAGAGACCCGCGCGCACGTGAGTGCCACATAGGACATAGCTGACACTGAGGCTGCCTGCTAAGCTCAGAGACTCTGCCCATCCAACCCTTCACAACCAATTGGCCTGGAGATCAAACCCTCCTAGGGCTAACAACAACAAACTGGGTTTAAATTCAAAAATACTGTACAACCCATAAAGGATTGCAGTAAGAGTACCCACCTCAGGTAACTGGGGAGGCTGAGCCACTGTCCCTTTGAGGATATCTACCACATAAAGCAGCCACCATGCAGAGATATGGAAAGAAATCAGGTGTGAAAGAAATGGAGGAGAAAAGATGACAAGACATAAAGTTCAAAACCACGGTTATAAGGCTTTTCAAGAGGCTCCTAGAAAAGGCCAATGAACTTAATGAGAATTACGAGGAAATAAACAATACCAACCAGGAAATGAATGAGACTTACAAGGAAATGAATGAGACCCTCAAGGAAATGAACAAGACCTCTGAGGATATGAACCAGACCCTCATGGATATGAAAAAGGACCAACTAGAAATCAAGCATACACAGACTGAAATAAAAAATATTACACAAAGTCCTAAAAGCAGTCCAGAGGGCCACAAGAACCAAGTCAAAAATTTGAAATACAAAGAAGCAAAATCCACTCAGCTGGAAAAGCAAGAAACAAAAAGAATTCAGATAATTGAAGATAGCATAAGGGGCCTCTGGGACAACCTCAAGCATGCCAACATCTGAATTATTGGGGTGCCAGAAAAAGAGAGACAGCAAGTTAATGAAAACCTACTTGAAGAAATAGTGACTGAAAACTTCCCCCACCTGGTGAAAGAAACTGACTTAAAAGCCCAAGAAGTACACAGAACCCCAAAATATAGGAATCTAAAGAGGACCACACCAAGACATATCATAATCAAAATGCCAAGAGCAAAAGATAAAGAGAGAATATTAAAAGCAGCAAGAGAAAAACAGTTGGTTACCTACAGGGGAGCACCCATACGATTGTCAGCGGATTTCTCAACAGAAACGATGGAGGCCAGACGGGAGTGGCAAGAAATATTCAAAGTGATGAATAGCAAGAATCTACAACCAAGATTACTCTATCCAGCAAAGCTATCATTCAGAATTGAAGATCAGATAAAGTGCTTCGCAGATAAGAAAAAGCTAAAGGAGTTCATCACCACCAAACCAGTATTATATGAAATGCTGAAAGATATTCTTTAAGAAGAGGAAGAAGAAAAAGGTAAAAATGTAAATTATGAACAACAAATACACATCTATCAACAAATGAACATAAAAATCAAGTGAATTGATAGGCTGATGAACAAGATAAACTGGTGAATATAACAGCAACATGGACATAGAGAGGGAATGGACTGACAATTCTTGGGGAGAAAAGGGTTGTGGAAAGTACAGCAAGAGATTGGACAAAAATCTTGCAACAATGGGAGAGGACATTGGGGAGGGGGAGGTGAGGGTGGAGGGTGGGATAGGAACAGGGTGGAGGGGAGATATAGGGAGATAAAAAAGGGGAAACAATGTAATCAATAAACTGAACAATAAAGATAAAAAAAATAATTTAACAAATTACTGAAGAAGATGTTGTTCCCAAATATTCTTAGGATGAAATAACTTACTTCTTTTCATATAGTCTGGTGCTTGCTTCACACACAAAAAAATATTATTTTATCAGAGGCTCAATGCACGAAATTTGTGCAAATGTAGGCCTTCCTTCCCTTTGCGATCGGCGCGGGCTTCCTCTGGCACCCGGGACCTGGGCTTCCCTCCGGTTCCAGCTTTATTTGAAAGAACATCTGGAATGACGTCCGGTCTAATTAGTATATTATCCTTTTATTATTATAGATGATTATTTAATAGTTTAACAGAAGTTCTTGATTTGGTTTCCAAACATCTGATTCCTCACATTTAAGGGAAACAGTGTACTCAACATACATTTATTGAGCATATGTTCCAAGCTTGACAGTTACCAGCTGTTGTAGGAATACAAAATTTAACACGAGGTCCCTGATTGTAGAGATTTTCAATGTGATTAAGTGGAGTAAATTATGGGGAGAAGAAAAGGCAAATAAAATTGAATAAGCAGGACAAAAATATAATGTAACACATAAATAAATATACATACCAGGTTTTGCAGGTTAAATGTTACTATTCAGAGACATGACATTACTAAGACCTCATATAACAAATAAACAAACAAATAAGTAAATAAATAATTGTGGGGATGGGAGAATGACAGGAGTTGAACAGAATCAGTAGAGAAAAAGAAAGACTCATTCCAAATGTGGGAAAGAGAATAGCCACCAGTCCTGGATTGTGAGAGGGATGTCTGACTGCCCATTTAGGTCTGATCCCACAGGATTGGGCCTAAACAGGCAGTCAGACATCCCTCCAGTGGTCCCAGATTAGAGAGGGTGCAGACTGGGTGGGTATAAGAGGCAACCAAACTGATATTTCTCTCTCTCTCTCTCTCTCTCTCTCTCTCTCTCTCTCTCTCTCTCTTTCTCTTTTCCCTCCCCCATCTCTAAAAATCAATAAGTGGGTGATGATTTAAAAAAAGAATCTGTGAAGCTATGATAGAGAATATTCAAAGAGGACCAATAGGAACTATTTGAATGCCCCGATAAGGAACTCTGGGTAAGGGAGAACCACTGCAGGGTATTCAGCAGGAGAATATAAAGCTGAAATGGTTCTGGCAACAGAGTGGAGTCACCTGTATGGAGTGAGACAAACTGGATGAGAATTGCACAGAAAGTACAGCTTGATGTGCTGAGGGTCTCAACTGGATTGACCATGATAACTAGAGAGAAAAGAGTATGAAGATGAAATACATTTATTAAAGAAAGGAGAGCTTTGATGTTTATTAGAAATAATTGGTAGCATTGTAAAAGTGCTAGAA
Source organism: Antrozous pallidus (assembly GCA_027563665.1). Classification (NCBI taxonomy): domain Eukaryota; kingdom Metazoa; phylum Chordata; class Mammalia; order Chiroptera; family Vespertilionidae; genus Antrozous; species Antrozous pallidus. The sequence goes on along the minus strand of CM050519.1, from coordinate 38,673,197 downwards.
TTTTATTTTATTACTGATGAAACAGAAAGAGAAAAAATGTTGAGAGAGATTTTATTTCTTTACAGATATAGCTCCAAAGAAAAAAGAAATATTAATAATTGCAGGCAAGATTTAGCATCTTAATTCTCTAAAAGAACAAGCTAGGGTAAATATATATTTTTATCTTCTAAATAAAACAAACAGAGGAGTTTTTGACATTATTAAGTTGATCATTACAGCTCTTGGATAAGCACTGTATGGTTATCCATTTATGGTGCTTTTAGTAAAAAAAATAATTGAAAAGGAGTAATTAATTGCTACATAATTGTTATCTAAAATATCTACCCATTACTGGCTCAAGAGATGACCCACTGGGTTGACAATGGAGCACCACTGACTTCATAGAATACTTGCTGAAGCTTCCTCTCATTTCTAAGATTATTCTGGATCACTTAGAAAGGCAAACATCAATTACCATCATATAATCACAGTAATTAAGCCTAAAATAAATATCATCCTGGAGGTCAGAGGGAAGAAGGTGAAGTGCTCTCCACTGACAATAAGGTTTAATTTTCCTAGACTATGTTCCTTCCTGGCCAGAACTTTTTGAGCAATAATAAAAATTGCTGGCATTAAATTTAAAACATCTATGTATTCTCCATTTAAAAGGGTTTAATTTAGCATGAGAATTAATTTACACAAGTGGCATTATTCACTGTGTTTTCTGAATTATTTGAAAGGCATATTTCCAGGGCTTAAACGTTCATTTGTAACTATGATTACTACAAAAATGAGCCCTAACTGATGCATCTTTCAAAAAAATCAACTAAAATATTAAATAAAGAGCCACCAACACAAGTAGGAATCAATTTTGGTTTGTTCATTAGAAGCTATCCACTGAACACTATCAAAACAGTTAAATGGCAGAAGAAAGATACACTTGAAATAAAAAAGAATGAATGAATGAATGTGGATTCTGTGAGTTCTCTTCAATGTGGAGTCTTTGCCCTTTCAGTTCTGGTACAAATCACGACAAAGCAAACTGCCATGCCCAGCTGGGAAAGCAGGTGTAGAATGGCCCAACTAATTACAGCCTTGTCAAGTAATGGCTACAAGACGACCAGTGACTGCCTTCCCAGTGAATTTTAGATGATCCCAACCAACTGGACTAAGAAATAACACATCAAGGCGAAAAGCATGTGAGTCACAGAGAAAGGAGACAAGACAAAGATTGTATTGTTTTTTATCTGAGAAGAGAAAGGGCAGGAATTTTCACAAAATCAATCGGTAAGCCAAACATGCAAAGGAGATGAATAACCTGAATCAGGGCAACTTGGAGGTCTCTCATTGTTTTGTCTTTCCTAGAACTACCGGGTTAGATGTGATCAAAAAGGGAAACTCAAGATGGGCAACCCAGCTTTCCAGTTCACAACCCAAATTGGTCGATTCAGCAGGCTTCCCAGCAATCTTTTATGGATCACAACCATAAAGTAAAGAATCTCTAGTATCCTAAAACATTTAATGGCAAAAGAAGCTTGAATGTCTGGGCCAACAGCCACATTTCAATTCCCATAACCTGGGCCTTGTCTTTAAAATCTTCACAAAATGCAATCAGGCAAAAAGGGAAAGGTAAGTTATGAGCAGGATCTATAGGGCTGCTTGCTTCCCATTCCGTTCTTTGCCCTGAGGCCAGTAATACAGCATTTTCTGAGCCTGCTCAGTGAAGTGAAGGACACATGTCCAGATGGCAGAGTCACCTGCTCCTGGGCAATGCATTGAAGCACATATTGTCATTTGGCTTCACTCCAGAGCAAAAGAAAGAGTGTAATATATTAGGTCTGATAACTATATTCTAGCTGATCAAGATGTTTTAGAGGAATAATATTTTCAGGATAGAGTTTTATTTTGAACTATGATGAAAAATACTTTTAGTAATAATTGCACTGCATTATTATTTTGAAATCAGGTTATTCTTTAAAAAAAAACAAGTCAGGGTTCTCTGGCAATATTTTAAATTGTAATATCATTTAGGTCACTAAGATGCCAACTACAACTTCCACTGTACTGACCTATAAGATGATAAACTATTGCAAACAGAAGTATATTTACACTTGGAAAATGAGTCATTTCCAGTGCAGCCAGGGTTACTTGAGAGTATTTCAACACATATGTAGCCATACTTGTTTTACTAACTTAATTACACATGAACTAATAGTTCTTAATAGAAAACTATAATTTTGATTAGACTCATAAACATAAATTGCCTGTGTCATACATGATGTCTAATTAACTTACACAATTAATTTTATTTTTTAAATAAAGAAGGAATGTGGCCTTCTTACCTTGTTAACAAAAGTATCTAAGGAAGTATACAAAATATGAACATACTATAAAAAACAAACAGATAAAGAAATTCAGGCAGAAACCGCTATTGCTCAGTGGATAGAGCGTCAGCCTGCGGATTGAAAGGTCCTGGTTCAATTCTGGTCAAGGACATGTACCTTGGTTGTGGGCACATCCCCAGTAGGAGGTGTGCAGGGGGCAGCTGATCGATGTTTCTCTCTCATCGATGTTTCTGACTTTCAGTCCCTCTCCCTTCCTCTCTGTGAAAAATCAATAAAATATATTTTTTAAAAAGAGAAATTCAGAAGGGTGATAATAGACATTTCAAAGTTCTGCTTCAGAACTGATTTACACTTTGGTCCTCTCCCAATTCTGTACCTTCCCCCTATTCTATGACTACCCACCACCAAAACAATACATATATCACGCATTATGCTTGTTCCTTCCAACTTCAGAAACCTTTGGAGATTTTGGATCTATGAGAGATATATGACATGCCAGCAAAATCATTAGCCAACTGCCTTATAATATTCACATAGGAATGAAAATACTATGTTATTTATAAGTCTTAACAAAAAATTTCTTTATATATATTTTATTTTATATATATATCATTGTTTAAGTATTATAAATAGTAGTACCTATGTTTCCTTTTTTCCCCCATTGACCTCCCCCCGGCCTCCCCTACGCCCCTACACATGCCTTCACCTACCCCTCTCCCATATCTTGTATCCACTGGTTATGCTTGTATGCATGCACACAAGTCCTTTGGTCGATTTCTTACAGCCCCCGCCCCCCACTCTCCCTTGCCTTCCAACTGTAGTCTGACAGTCTGTTCAATGCTTCTTTGCCTCCGTATCCACTCTTTCCCCCATTTCTTTTCTTTAAAAAATCTTGCATCTGCACACTAGAGATAAACATATAAGAACAAAAAAAATGTTTGAGTCTCAGTTTCAATGTCCAACAGTTCTGAATCTCAGTTTCAATGTCAAATAGTTCCTTATGTGTACATGTCAGCAATGATATCTGGATGGTGGATAAATGGTGCCAATGCAGGTCCCGCACTCTCTGGTTTGGTTCGGGACAACCTGCAGTGACACACAACTGCTGACTGCTAGCATGGCAAGATACCGTACGTGCCCTTGGTCTCTGGACTATCTGTATGGTTGGAACAGACCTGTCAGTTCCTCTCTGTTGCAGGCATTCATATGGTCTTGGAGTTGTTTTCTGAAAATATACAAACATATTCTCAACCAAAAGTAAATAAAGGAATCTTTTCTGTAAATTAGACTTGGGATTCTTTTTATCTTTGCCCAAATGATTTTCCTTTGGCTTATTTTGACACCATGTGTGTTTTTCATTGGTGTCCTGCTGTTAACATTACAAATGGAAATTAATTTTCTGAAGTAAGAATTTTCTAGATGTAATTTACTTGCAAAACATTTTTCCTTACATGATATTTACCCCACTAGCTTCCCCCACTTTTTTTGATTAATGAAGGCTTTTGGAAATTTTATATTGCAGTCTTGGTAATTTTAAATCATAATTTTTGCACAGAAATATGACTGCTTTAGGTTCTTTGCATGTTAGGCAATTTTACGATGAGATGAAATACTAATATAAATTTTAGTTAATATTTTAGGAATAGCTTTTTGTCTGGTACACTTAAATTTTCTTGGGTATTCCCTTATTTCAATTGGCCAATTTAAATTAATCTGAAAACTTGGTTACAATTTTACTGTCAAATTTAATACGTAATAATAATCTTAGTTACCCTGTAAATATTAGTGGAAAGGATTATTTGCATTCTTGAGTAGGCTTTGAGCATTCCTGGTACTAGACTGGGTTTAGATATATGGCAGCTGTTGCTGGCCAAGTCTCTGTCTCCAACCTGGGTCCCAATCTTAGCTGGGCATGGGAGGTGAAGCAACCATGGGGGTAGGAAACCTCCCTCAGAAGGGGTGAGAGTTCAGGCCCCTGTAAGGTTGGGGGGGATGAGGGTCTGTGCCCCTCTTCTGTTGATCTTCAAGTTCTCTCCTGATGGCCCCTTTGTGACTGTGCCTGTCTAAGGTTGTTCTTCCCTGAGGAATCTTACCTTTCTCTGGCTAACCAGCCATCCTCGGGGGCCAAGCAGGGTGATGTGAGGTTCAGTTCAGGCCCCTTGGTAATCTATGCCCCTGTGGCCTCCACACCCAGCACCTGCCTGAGAATCCCCTTGCCTGCTGGCGGGGTCCCGGTACTGATCACGTATCTCAGGGGACTTAGGTTTCTTCTCCAGGAAGGGCCCAGCTCACACCATTGGGCAAGAGACAGATCCATGGTGCCAGCCACCCAGAGGCTTCAATCTCACCTTGAACTGAAAGCTCAGGCATTGGATTGTGGGAAGAGAGTGCCTCTTGACAAAAAGGGCAAGATGGGCCAATATAGAATGCTCAAGTGCCTTCCCAGTGCCTTAATTCCTTCTGAGGGGGAAAGTCAATATATTTGATCTATCGAACTAAGGTAAGTAATTTGTGTTTTTCCCTGACAAAATTTATATAAAGTTATAAAAAAATTGGCAGCTAGTTTGAAATTGAATTAACATGGCCTAGAGCAAAATTTCTTTATATATATTTTGGATGAGTTGCAGGATAGTGTTTTGAAGATGTGTAAAACACAAACATTTCTTTCTCACTAATTTCAATTGCAATTCTCCTCATCCTCCTCCTTGTCTTCCTCCTCCTCCTCTTCCTTCTCTACAACATTTGCTCCAATAGTCAAATATAGGTTTAGTTCCTCAACAACTGTCCATTTGTGGGGGATGGCCCCAGGCAAGACACCTTTGTGCTGGCTGAATTCAAGGTGCCTGGAAAAACCAGGTCTTGAAAAACATATTCACCAATGTTATCAGCTTGGCTTACTTTGCCTCAGGTGTCGGGGAGAGGCCCTTGATATGTAAATGCAGGCTTGCCCCAGGAATGGGTGAATGCATAGGGCCTGGGCTCAGGGAAACTACTTTGATACTAATGTTGGAGAAACCCCTTTGTATTGTGGAATATAAATAAATGCAGCTTTAGGCTTAGAGTGCATGGCTGTTTCTCCATGAGAGGGAGAACAGATGCCCACCTAGCCCCAGCTTTTTAATCTACTTCTGTGTCTTCTCTTCTATATTTAATTTTTCTTCATCTTCAGCTCCTCCACGCTGGTCGTGGAAGAGAGAGGGAGGAAAAAACACCCTCGATATCCTTTGAGTGTTTAGTATATACTAGATACTAAGCTAGTCCAGATCTGTCTCCTGAGCAAACAGCCAGCAGACAACTAGCTATCTCATACTGCCTCTGGTTCAACTTGTTCTTTGAGTTGGTAGTAAACAGGGAACTGCATCAATGTCAAGTATAGATGGAAAACTGAGGACCCTAAAAGGTAGAAATCACATGTCTTGCTTATTGTCTGTCTGAGAATGAGGGATGGGGAGGGGCTCATAGAAAGGAAGGTATCAAGATTCATTCACATTAAAAAAAAAATCCCTGCACAAAAAACACAAATATAATTTGCATCTTCCTAGATTGTGCAACTCAGAGTATGATAATGCCACTCACAAACAAGAAATGCCAGAGAAGGAATAGGTCTGGCAAATGTGAGCTCAGTCTTTCTTTTAATGCTACATTCAACTTATATTAGAACATTTGAGTAAAAAATGTCTTATGAAGTGTAGGATGAGGTTGTATGGATCAGAAAAGTGAAGTGGACAGGTGGAATAGATTGAGCATTTTTAACAATCCTATCTAATAAAAGAGTAGTTTGCAGATTGGCCATCACTCCAAAACACAAGAGGGCTGCCTCCATGTGGTCAAAGATCCTGCCCCCATGTGGACACAAGATAGCCACCACAAGATGGCCAGCAGGGAAGGGCTGTTGGGAGGTTCCAGGCCCTGCAAAGGAGGGCAGTTGTGGGTGATCAGGCCAGCAGGGGAGGGCAGTTAGGGGTGACCAGGCCAGCAGAGGAGGGAAGTTGGGGCAAACAGGCTGGCAGGGAGCAGTTAGACATTAATTAGGCTGGCAGAGTAGTGGTTATGGGGTGATCAGGCTGGAAGACAGAAGTGGTTAGGGGCAATCAGGAAGGCAGGCAGGTGAGCAGTTTGGAGCTAGCAGTCCTGGATTGTGAGAAGGCTGTCCAACTGTCGGTTTAGGCCCAATCCAGATTGAGGGGTCCCAGATTGGAGAGGGTGCAGGCTGGGCTAAGGGACATCCCCCACCTCCCATGCATGAATTTTGTGCACTGGGCCTCTAGTCCTATATAATAAAGAGGTAATATACAAATTGGCTCTCACTCTATCACACTGTCATAAGATGGATGCACCCAAAGCGGAGGCAGGGTTCCTGTAATGAGTTGTAATGAGTGATCAGCAGGGACCTGAGGCTGCATGGCTCTGGGCTAGAGTGGGATACCTGAGGCTGCGCCCCCCCCCCCCAACCCGGTGGGGCTTGATGGGGTGCCTCAGGTTGCACTCCCTTAGTGCTGGCTGGGGGACTTGAGGCCGTGCTCTTGGCCCAGCAGGGCTTGATAGGGGACCTCAGGTCATGCTACCCACCCAGTGGGGCTTGAAGGGGAACCTCAGGCCATGTTCCCTACTCCAGCACTGGGGCAGGGGACCTGAGGGTGCACCAAGGGACATGAGGCTGTGCCCCTAGTCTGGCACCATACTGAGGGACATAAGGCTGCACCCACTTCCCCGCGGGGCTGAACAAGGGACCTGAGGCTGCACCCCCTACCTAATGCTGGGCCATGAGACCTGAGGCTGCACCCACTGCCTGGTGAGGCTTGATAGGCGTGGGGCCAGCTGGGTCTGGATCTCGCCCAATAGGATGGGGCTGGCAGGTCTGGGTCTTGCATGATTTCGAGATGAACAGGGGTTAGCAGGGACTTGACTCTGGGTCCTGCAGTATGCCCCAGACTCTGACAGGAGGAAGATTTTCATATACATTTTACTAATTATCTTTCATCTCTGACACTTCTATTATTGAGAAAGGGCAAATAGAAATATTAAAAAGTTTCCTCTAGTTAATTCCTTTTTAATGTGCATGAATTTCATGCACCAGGCCACTAGTTAAATAATAAAATTCTTATGAAATAAAGCAGGAAAGTGGATGGAGAAGACCAAGGTTGGAATCCTGTGGAATATCAACATCTAATGTAACAGCCAACAGAAGAGGAACACATTTGGAAAGTTGAAGATAAAGGATAAAAGAGATCTATCTTAATCCAGGTTTGCCCCCCAACCAGAATCTGAGATAATACTTTGGTGCAGATGGTTTATTTTGATAAATTATACAGGAGAACTGGAGCAGGTTGCTGCAAAGAGTTGAACAAGGAGAAAGAGACAATTTGAGGTGTCTTACTGAATTCACTCCCACTAAGATTATCAGGGGTTTCAGTCCTGGTAGGGACTTCTGAAGAACCATGTGTAATACACTCCCAAGTTGTCACCCCAGGGGACATAAAGGGGCAGCATTTATTAGAGGCTCAAGTGCCAAGTGGTCAAGGTAGGACCCTAGGGTTGTTAAGACCCTTGCACTTTGAGGTTTATGCTTATGTCAGATATCCATAGATATCTCATACAGTGCTGGGAGGGAAGCACTGGATAGAAATTGAGAGATCTATGAGGAGGATGCTTTCATTTGAGTTGTGTGCACCTGGATGCGACAGTTAACTGCTGGACTAAAAAGGAGGGCCCAGAAAGTAAGAGGTGAGAGACAAATGCATAGATTCTTTACATCACTCATATCTGCTCACATCCCACATTAAACATAATCCATATCATGCATGCTTTGATGATTTAGTAGTTGTCGGTAAGCTCTAAAATATATTTAATATACAAAGGTGGTTGGAACAAGCTACTCTCCCAGCTAATGTCATTCGAATGACTTCATTAACATTCATCATCTTTCTTCTACCACCCACTCAAGATTTTGCTCATCTTCAGTTAGTACTTAAGTGGATTTAGCTTGCTTGCAAGCCTGATGGGGTGACTTTATCTGTGAGAAGATGAAGCTCACAGTTGTTTAATTCTTGTTGTACCATAATTTGTGAAATGGCTCATTTATAGTTATCATTTGCCATCAGGTGATGGACTGGAATCCTCAAGAGATGGAGTCAGAACAAGACCTTGGTTTTTGCTGTTGAGAGAAAAGCATTTGACAATGTCAGTAGCAAGGTCAAGGTTAATGATTGGGAACCCATTTAGTAGAACCCATGTCTATCTCTCTTTCCTGCTTCCACGGTTATTAGTCTGGGTCCAAACAGGAAGATAAAGCAAACCATCATTTGAACATGAAAAGTTTAGTTAGAGAATTATTAGCTATAGCTTGACTGTGGTGATCATTTCACACTGTAAATATACAAGCATACCTCATTTTTTTTGACACTTTACTTTCAGTGTTTTGCAGTTGTTCTGCTTTGTAAAAATTAAAGGCAAGACCCTCCACCAGCAAAAAGATTATGGATCACTTTATCACAGTGGTCTGGAATCAAACCTGCAATATCTCCAAGGTATGCCTATATATTAGAATATCAGTGTATACCTTAAATAGATACAGTTTTTATGTGTCAATTATATGTCTAAAAAGCTGGAAAAAGTAATGATTATTAATTACAAGTGAATATTTAAATAACAAGGAATTGGCTAGTAAGAAGTAAACAGAACTTCAAAGAATACAAGAATGGCAGATATAAGAAATAGTCATGCCCTGGCCAGTGTGGCTCACGTGGTGGGACATTGTCCCATGCATGGGAAGGTGGCTGATTGGATTCCTGGTTAGGACACAATCTGGTGTTGTGGGCTCAATCCCTGGTCAGGGTCCTGCATAATCAGCCTATCAAAGTTTTGCTCTCACATCGGTGTTTCTTTCTCTCTCCCTTCCTCTTTCTCTAAAAATCAACAAAAATATCTTTTTTTTTAAGAAGAAGAAAAGAAATAGCAACTATCCCTAGGACTACAATCGAGCGCCCAAAAGAGAAATCTCTCAATCCCAGAGCTATGACCAAGCCCTTGTTAGAAGGATATAGCAGTGGCTCACTGGATGACACTGAAGTCGCTTTGGTGTTGTGCTGCAGAACTCTCTAAGATGCTGCTTGAAAGTTGTTTATGGTACCCCACAAATATTGGGCTACAAACAACCAAAATAAAGGGAAGCTGCTGGCTGTGAGATGCTGCTGAAGGGCCAGCAGTGTAGCAGCCAGAGCTGGAGAAACCAGGGAACTACAGGAACCTGGCAAGCAAGCACACTGGGACCGGGGAGGAGCACTGCTTCCTCCGGCAACTCCACTCCCACCCCTTCTACTAACTAAGCTTAAAACTGTCATCTGTCAAAGGAAAAATGTTTGAAGGCCCATATTTATGTTCATAAAGTAGGCAAAAAGGGGAGCTGAGAGGCACTAGACTGACAGGCAGCATACATGACCCCACTGCTCATGGGCCCACTGCAAAAAACACTGGGTCTCAGAGAGGAGGCAGGCTGGCACTCACAAGACAGCTCATTTGTTTACCTAGCTTTTGAGTGGCTTTCTGTGGAGGATAGTTTCTGATAGATATTAACATAAAATTCAAAAATTGCCTCACTTTCGGCCCATTCCCATTTGTCCATCTGCATGCTTTCCCCCCAAATGTCCTTTTTCCCCAATCTTCCAATGTTGCTCCTCCCTGTCCCTGGATGAAGCAACTAAGCCATTCAGTCCTGTGCAGGAGACTTTGTATAGCTATACCTCAGGTCAGATTCACCTTCATGCAAGGTGAATAAATGATCAACTTCACAGCTTACAGTTCTGTTCCACTAGAAGGATTTTCCCTTTCCACTGTCCTTCAGGATCGCCCCTCAGTTGGCTTATCATGTGGTAATGAGGTCACGAAATCAGGAATGATCCACCTGTGAATCAGCCTGATGTGTTTCCTTTTCTATTAATAGGTTACAGGGGTCCCTGTCACAAAGCCAGAGGGGCAAACTGAGAAATATAGAGACATTAGTGAAAGCCTCAATGCAACTATAGTAGCTGCCAGAGGAGTCTGGGCCATGTTACTGAAACTTACATGTGTCCTCCAGGCCCGCTCAGGCCCATTTCCAAATGAATCACTCAGGATACGATAGATGGCTGTAACAGTAAAACTTTGAGTTGATGGATCTGATAACATCCAGCTAATGATGGTGCCTCTGATCTCACTGTCTCCCAAGCCAGGCATTCACTCTTTAAGGATCCCGGTAGCATGCCAAGAACTGATTTTCAACACATGGGTCATTCTCTGAAGCAAGAGCATGCCCTGCTTCAGAACCTAGGAATCTCTCTTACTGGGGCTTACCAAAGAGGCATGAGGAATTTTGTCTACCACAAGGGTCACTAAACCATTGGGTCAAATGGCATGAAACTGCTGCTGATAACACCAACAATTGTTGAAGTAAGTGTAAACCAAGAGGTGTCCAATGTAAACTACAAAATATGTCCAAATGCAAGCAGACAGAAAAGTAGGGAATAAGATCATAGAAAAAAAGGGCGGTACAATGTTTTTAAGAGGCCAATAAAATGTTTATTTCACATAAAACAACAATGTAACCAAAATCATATGTTATATTAAATAGCAAAAAAAAAAAAAAAAGAAAAAGAAATACCAAATGACCTTGGGTTGAAGCAAGTCAGGTTAGTACTGTAAGCAGAACTCAGGTTTGTATGAATTAAATTGAGCAGAGCATCCCTCAGCTGTACCTCACTACAGCAGTGAATCCTGGAGGGGTTACAGGCACACCATGTTATCGATCCTCTCAGCATTTTGGAATAGGCAGAACCACCAGATCCTCAGAGACAGTCCCTATAGCCATTGTCAGCTTTAGTCATCTATCATGTTCTATATGTGCCATGGCACTGAGAAAAAAAGTGTTGGGAGACCGAAAACAAATAAAGGGCATCTGGAAAAAACTCTTCTAAAGATTGGCAGAGAAGGAGAGAACTGGAATACTATTTAAAGTGTTTGAATATTTAATATAGAGAGATTTTTAGTATGCGTTTTGCTTACAAAAGAAAGTAAAAATGGAAGGAAGGAAGGAAGGAAGGAAGGAAGGAAGGAAGGAAGGAAGGAAGGAAGAAGGAAGAGGAGAAGGAAGAGGGAGAAAGGAAAGAAAAGGAGAGAGGGAGTGGGAGGAAAGAAGAGATGGAAAGAAAAGAGAGGAGCAAATTTCCAGTGGTTTCCTAAATATGACTTGACTGGATTAAACAACATGTTCTCCATTTCTAAAACTTTCATTGACTATTAATTAGAAGATCATGAAAATAGAGTTTAAGGTGCAGGCCACTGTACAGAGTTCAATGCTATTCAGGATTGTCAAAGACCTAAAAACTACCAGTGACATGTTGAAGAGGCACAGACATGTAAGATCTTGGTAAGTACAAAAGAACTGCTGCAACAAACCTCAGCTGACACTCTACGGTAATAAAAGATTATTAATTACCTGAAAATGTACTTGCTATTTCTTTAATCACATCAGTTTTATTTAGTTTGATTTTCTGAATCAATTGATATAATTGTGACTTATAGGCTATAATGCATTATAATAGACTAAAGGCCTGGTGCATGAAATTCATGCACATAGGGTTGTGTCCCTCAGCCCGGTCTGCACCCTCTCTAATCTGGGACCACTGGAGGGATGTCTGACTGCCTGTTTAGGCCCAATCCTGTGGGATCAGACCTAAATGGGCAGTCAGACATCCCTCTCACAATCCAGGACTGGTGGCTTTCAACTGCTCACCTGCCTGTCTTCCTGATTGCCCCTAACCACTTCTGCCTTCCAGCCTAATAAGTTCCTAACAACTCCTCTGTCAGCCTGATTTATGCCTAACTGCTCCCTTGCCAGTCTGATTGCCCCTAACTGCCCTCCCCTGTAGGCCTGGGTCCCCCACAACTGCCCTTTCCTGCAGGCCCAGTCACCGCTAACTTCCCTGCTCTGCTGGTCTGGTCACCCTTAACTGCCCTACCCTGCAGGTTTGATTGGCCCAACTGCCCTCCCTTGCAGGCCTGGTGCCTCCCAACTGTCCTTCCCTGCTGGCAATCTTGTGGTGGCCATTTTTTGTCCACATGGGGACAGCATCTTTGACCATATGGGGGCAGCCATTTTGTGTGTTGGAGTGATGGTCAATCTGCATTATTAATCTTTTATTCTATAGGATAGAGGCCTAATGCATGGGTGGGGTCCAGCTGGTTTGCCCTGAAGGGTGTCCAGAATCAGGGTGGGGTTCCCTTGGGGTATGGGGCAGCCTGGAGCGGAGCCAAGCTTTCTGCTTGCTCAGTGGCTGCCATCATTTCTGTTATGATTCTATAATTGAAAATTTGTAGTCTTAAGCAGAGGCCTGAGCCAGCAAGGGCAGGCAGAAAGCTTGGCTTCCTCCATCGCTGGGGAACCCCAAGCCTCCCTCCTGCTCTCTGTGGCTGCAAGCCATCTTTGTTGGGTTTATTTGCATATTCACTCTTGATTGGCTGGTGGGTGTGGCTGGTGGGCATGGCTGGTAGGTTCAGTGGATGTGCAGTCAATTTGCACATTACTCTTTTATTATATAGGATATTTAGACAGAATGAATTATAATGAAATAAACTGACATATACATACTGATAAGCTTATTTTGAAGCAAAAATGTAACCATTCATTCACATACCTTTTGAATGTAGGGTAATTACTTCAACTAAAAGAAAGAATTGTGTTGTGTTAGTACCAATTTTTAAAAATATATTAATGATTAGACTCCATGTGACATGAGTCCTAATAATTTATTTATCATAAAGGTAAAATTAGTCTTCAAATTAGTGTCATTTTAAATTGTGTCAACCAAGGACTGAGGGCTATGAAATCCATAACATTTAAAAATATTTCCTCATTAGTGACACTGTGGTAGTTACTGCTTTCATTCATGATCCTGGTTTACATTAATGAGCATTACATCTATAATAATAAAAGGGCAATATGCTAATTAAACCAGATGTCTTCTGGGGAGAAGCCAATCAGATCCTGGGTTCCTGTGGGCAGGTTGGGGAGAAACCAGCCAGATCCTGAGTGCCTCTGAGTGGCCCAAGGGAAGCCATCCAGGACCCCAGGTACCTGCGGCAGCTGGAAGAGGGAAGCCTGGGTCGTGGGTGCCAGAGGAAAGCTGATTCCAACAGCCTGGGTCCTGGGTGCCAGAGGAAAGCTGGTTCCAGAAGAGGGAAGCCAGTGCTGGCAGCCAGGGGAAGGTAGGTCTATTCTTACATGAATTTTCATGCACTGGGCCTCTATTAAAGTTTAATATATGTTGTTGCTCATTGTTTTTAGTCCTGCAGAAGTGAGCAACATAAGTTGTTGAAATGTGAGGATCAAAGCTCAGATAATAAAGACTGTGCCTTAAAACACTTGAAGATAAAGCCAGGTTTTATAATAACTTAATTTTTTATATAAAGTCCACATTGAGTTAATACATGTTCATACAGACACTCTATATTATCCCTTATATTTAGTAGGATAAATGGTAATAATAGGCATAGAGGGGAATGGTAAGAAAATTATATCCTACAGTTATAATACAAAAACCTTGCTCCAGAAAACCTAACCATTACAGCCTTAAGGAGGGGGAGAATGTCTTTTTTAAGACAAATAATTTTCTTCCATAATTTCCTTTGTTCTTCCCTGAATTATTTTAGTTATCTATACTAATAAAAGGGTAATATGCTAATTAGACCAGATGTCTTCTGGACATCCTTCCACATGTCCTTCCAGACAAAGCCACAGTGGCTGCAAGGGCCGAGGTCCTGCAGCTGTTGCGGTTGTAAGAGGCAGTCCAGTACCACAGTCCCTTTTGTAGAGGCCACGGAGAAGGCACTGCAGGAGAAGGCAGAAGGGAGAAGGTGGCACTACAGGAGAAGGGAAAAGAAAGAAGGCCAGTGTCACTGGAGAAGTGAGAAGGTCAGCACCATCTGAGAAGGCAGCAGGGAGAAGGCCAGTGATATGAAAGAAGAGAAGTGGCATTTAGGCAGTTAGTGCGATCAGGCCAGGAGAGGAGAGCAATTATAGAGATCAGGCTGGCAGGGAAGAGATGTTAGGCAGTTATAGGGCAATCAGGCCAGCAGGGGAGAACAGTTAGGGACATCAGGAAGGCAGGCAGTCAGGTCAGCAATTAGAAGCCAGTGGTTCTGGATTGCAAGAGGGATCCCAGATTGCAATTTCAACAACTTATGTTGCTCACTTCTGCAGGACTAAAAACAATGAGCAACAATAGCCGATGACCAGAACGCTGGAAAGACCAGAACAACCAGTCGCTAAGTCGCTATGATGCCCACTGTGGTCAGCCAAATGGTCTGATTGGGGGCAGGGCTGGCTTGCCAACCAACCGCCCACAACCCTTTCCTCTGGGTGGACCTGCCTCTGATCAGCCCCCCTCCCCCCCCCCAACCTCCAACAGGGCAGGCCAGCCAGATCCTACCCATGCATGAATTCATACACTGGCTTGAATGAATTCATGCACTAGTAATGATATAAAATGCCTACTAAATCTTGAAGCTGGAAACTTTTGTGAATTTTTCATTAAAAACAGTAATTATAGGTTGGCTGGTATAACTCAGTGGTTGATTGCCAGTCAGGGCACATGCCCAGGTTGTGGGCTTGATCCCTAGTAAGGGTCATGCAGGAGGTAGTTGATCAGTGATTCTCTCTTATCATTGATGTTTCTATCCCTCCCTCCCTCTCTATGAAATTAATAAAAACATATACAAAATAAAAATAATAAAAATAAATATCTAAGAAAAAATGAAAGAAACACACACTAATCATATTTTGTAGTGTCTTTAAGGTCAGGAAGCTAGTCTAATACCCTCCTTCTCCCAACATTCAAATAAAAATTCCTCTGTGAAACTGAATATATGTTGAAATTTTTTTATTATTGTATCAGAATGGAATCACTCTTTTTCATTTAAAAATCATGAATCTTTCATAGTTATATTAGGTTCTCATAGTCTTTTCATTTTAAAATAAAAATGTTCAAATATTTATGAAGTATTTTTGCATACTGTGGTTGATTTCTTTTTTCTTATTTGTTGACAATACTTCTTAAACTGCTTATATAAAAGTTGACCAAATTATAAAAGTTAGCAACTGTATCCATACAAACACATTTTGGGTTAAGTGGAAATATAATGGCTTTCCTACAGAGTATAAAGAGGCATTATTGTATCTACCTGATATTATAAATCTCACTCATGAAAAATACCAGTTCAAGTCAGAGAGAGTAATACCCCATCTATATGTACAGCCACAGCCCCAGCAGTAAGAGGATCCAACTGAAAGACACTCATTGAAGAGAGGAGTATATTTTCCCACCCAGGGTTCCTGTTTTGTTTAGGTGGGTGTGTGGAGCCTTTTATGCTTATAAAATAAATAACAGCTTAGAGTAGTGGCCAAAGCTGCCAGAGGCTTTCTGATGTATTTTGAAACTGCCTCCTCCACAAATAGAGCCTAATTGCTAAAGAATGTTTTTAAAAATTATTTTCCTGTAGAGTTTCTACCACATTGATTTTGGGTATTGTATAGAGGTAAAGCTTAAGGTCCCTCTGATGAAGCATATATTTTGGCATTTTAAGCCAATCAGAAAGGGAATATACCTATGAAAAAAAATAATTTCCTGTGGTTCTCAAATTAAATTCTGAAAACAAGTGAGGATGTCACTCCATTCTGGGAGATGAAATAAAACAGTCAGAGGAGGAGTTTGTACCCAAGATCTGTGCAGGGAGTTTTATGGCCTCCATTAGGAATTCAGTAAACATTATAAACAGCTTTATGAATCACACTTCTAAGACAGTGCAAAACAAGCTGGTCTTTTTGAAGGCAGAATCAGCCTTGCACTAAAACCACACAGCTGAACTTTTGAATAAACACTATTGATCCTTTGACTTAGAATTGAAACAGATTTTCTAGCCTTATTTTGGGGGTATATATATCTCACTCCTAATCAGTTCTTCTAGATGTATAGCTACAACTATTTGTGGATTGCAGATCATGTATATTTATTTAGCTTTTGTTACTTTGCATATAAGGAGCACATTTTAAAATACAAAGCAAAATGTGTTCAGAAAGTCTAATCACAGTATCTTGCATGTTTGTGTCTGAGCTTAGTTTCTTGTCTTTATAACATAATCTTTAAGTTACTTCTGTGTTCTACTTGAAAATGAGTAACAGAAAATAATTATTTCTTTAATTCATGCCTATAGACATGAATTCATAAGGTCATGAAAGAACTGTACAAGGTAAGTGATTGGCAAGAGCAGGGCTTCTCACCCAATAAAATGTTTCACTGTTTTTCTTTTTGTGGTTTTAGTTTTGTTATTATTTCTTTTTGAAAAGAAAATAAATAATTTTGCTTATATTTTCACTTAGCCTGTAAGGAGTATTTATTCCAGGAAATATACTTGAAAGTCGAGAAATCTCTTTAGACAAAAAAAAAAAAAACATCAGTTCATGATTATATTTTAGCCCATGTCTGTCAATCATTAAAATTCATGTTATTACAGTTACTTCTAAACTCACAAAAAGACCCCTTTGTGTGCAATTGCCTAGAAAAGCAATGTAATATATAATTATGGTCCTTCTGAAGATACTAATTACAGTATGAAACTAAATATCTTCTCTCCCATGACTGGAATAGCCAGATGATTTCCCCCTATCTCACTTATGGACACTTACCTTTGGCTTTTAGCAATGGACCCAAGTTGACTGACAAATTTAATAAACTTTACATAAATTCATACATATGCTGGATGTGACAGCCAATCATATATTTTTAGTTTCTTATATATACTTCTCAAAAACTAATTTCCCAAGTAAAATTATAGTAGTATACAATAAGATGTCAAATGTGAAGCAGAATCCTTAGGAGAGGATAAAAATAACAGCCTAATGTGCAATCTGAGCTGGCGTCCATGGTTCTCAAGATATTTCCCCACATTGCCTCAAAGCTGCAGTCATCTCAGACTCACCTTATCTGGGCCTCTCAGCCACTTGGGCTCTGCCTCTTGGCTAAGTTGGCAATGTGAATGGTAACAACTTGATGGGAAAGATGACTTGGATGAATAGTTGCAAATGCAAAAATTGTGCAGAGAAACAAAGGACAGAGACACTCAGAAAGATCCAGGTAGAGAAACCAATTTATTTCTGGCAGCAGCCAGATGAGACCCCCTATGACTGGGATCTGGAGAAGAAGGCTTGGTTCTCCAAAATCACTGAAAATTTCATTGGTACATATCAGGCCAATTATGGCTTTTCTTATGATGATGGTATGTCTAGCTCTACTGCAAATGTGATGTTAGTACTGGGCCTGCAGAGGGACCTCCTCAAAGAAAAAATTCTGAACCCATTGATCCCAAAAAAGGGGGAGGGGGAGGCAGGGAGAGAAAGGCAGAATCAGGATGGTTTCAAGTTGAAGAAGTTAGAAATGCAAATGTATTTGTCTGGTTTGTCTCCAACATTACATTGGATGAGTTTATACAGCTTATGTCCAAGTCTAGTATTATGAAAGATGCTCATACAGCAAAATCTCAGGTCAAGCTTTACAAAGATAACCAAGGAAATCTTAAAGGAGATGGGCTTTGCTGTTATTTGAAGAAGGAATCTGTGGATCTCATATTAAAACTTTTGGATGAAGATTAAATCAGAGGCTACAAATGACAAGTCGAGGTGGCAAAGTTTCTTTTGAAGGGGACTATGATGGCTCTAAGAAGTGCTAGGACTGCAAGAAAAATCCATCTCTGCAGCAAAGCAGTTGGATTGGAGACCTGAGAGAATGGATGGGCAATCCCGAATGTGCCATGAGTAACTTGTCATCATCAAAAATGTGTTTCATTCTGTGTATTTTGAGGATGATCTGTTGGTGCTGAATGAGAAGATCAGAGAAAGTCATTGAGTGTTCAAAGTTTAGAAAATTAGGAAACTCTTTCTGTTTGATAAAAATCCAGATGCTGTGGCCTCTGTGTCTTTCAGGGATCCAGAGAGAGTTGATTATTGTATTCAAACCCTCGATGGATGGTGGTTTGGTTGTCAAATCACTGCTCAAGTGTGGGATGGAACAACAGATTACCAGGTGGAGATCACAAGAGAAAGGCAGGAAAGGATGAAAGATGGGAGGCTTTCCTCAGTACTCCTAAGGTCAATACAGGTCTCTGCCATTCAAATTTCAACTATGCTTCAGAAAGGGCAGGACCTTCCAGAGTAAGGCATTTTTCAGAGGATCCTAACACATCTAAAATTAATGCTCAAGAAGCTGCAACTCAAATGGAATCTGAAGAACCTATAGATGAAAAGAAGTTTGCAAAAACAGAAGATGGAGCAGAATTTTGAGTGGCCTCATAAAGTGGCTGAAGAAGGCTGCCTTGAAAGAAGATCTGCGGAAAGCTGCCCCAAAAAAGGGTGTGGAGACTACCTTGAAAGAGAGTCTGGAGAAGGCAGTCCCAAAAAAGAGTTGGTAGAGGAGAGTCCTACAAATGAGTCTAAAGTGAATGGCCCTAGAAGAGCATCCAAAACGAAATTACTCAAAAATGATTTTGAAGAGAATGGCTTTGCAAAGGGGTCTGTAGAAGAGAAAAAGCCCCAAAAAGGAGTCTGAAGAAGACAAGTCAGAAAGAGAATCTGAAGAAGACTGCTTTTGAAAAGCTGCTGGAAGGTGGCTCTGAGAACGAATTTGAAGAAAAAAGAGTTTACTGTGACTGGCTCTGACAAGGAGTTTATTGAAAAAATTCTTGAAAAAGAGAAGAAAATGACTGAAAAAATCAGAATTTGAAGATGACAGCTCTGAAAAAGTGTTTGATGAGAAAGGCTCTGAGAGAGTTTGACAAAGAATCAGATGAAAAGGAAGGAGAAAAAAATAGATATAAAAAAGTTTTTGATGATGAGTCTGATGAAAATGAAGACAAAGAAGTCCTGCTGGTGTGACTAAGTGGTTGAGCCTCGACCCAGGAACCAACATGTCACCGGTGGCAGGCTTGATCCCCAGTGGGAGCCTTGAAGGAAGCCGTTGATCAATGATTTTCTTCTCTTATTGATGTTTCTATTTCTCTCTTCTTCTCCCTCTCCCCACCTCTCTAAAAATCAATAAAAGAATTTTTTTAAAAAGAGGACAAAAAAGATACAGATGAAAAGGGCTTAAAGATGCTGATGAAAAAGAGGAAGAAGATGACGCAGATAAAAAATGCTTGAATATTTAGATGAAAAGGAAGATAAATAGATGCAAAGAAGGATGAAGAATGTATAGGTGAAGGTAGGGGAGGGTGGGTGTAAGGTGGAGAGTGTAAGGTTCTACTCCGCCATGAGAGAAACTGCAAGCAGGGAGTCCGAATGAGTGCACGAATTAATCAGGCTTTATTGGGGGTCTCCAGGCGGGTTCACAGGCTCGGGGGGAATGGAGCCCGGGAAGCCACCTCCTGTGACTGGGGCCAGGGGAAGGGGAAAAGAGGGACCCAGCTGGACCTCCTCCCGGACTGTCTGGGAGAACAGTCGGGGAGAAAAAGGTGCCACGTGGCGCACCGAGACGCATTTTAAGGCCGGAACAGGCAGGGGTTGGGCCCAGGGCGGAATGGGAAGGGGTGGGACACAGGGCACTCTGGTATGTGATTGATTGGTGGCTCAATGTCTCTGTCAATTACATCATAACTCCGCCCACCAGTTGGGGGGATATCTATCAGAGAGATCAACCAAAGGACTTGTATGCATGCATATAAGCCTAACCAATGGACACAGACATCAGGGGGGTGAAGGCATGAGTGTGGGGGAAAAGGGGATAAAGGGAGGATAAGGACACATATGTAATACCTTAATCAATAAAAAATTTTAAAAAATAACAAAAAGTGCTTAAGATGTTGAATTTTATGTTATATGTTGTTTACCACAATTAAAAACAAAAATTAAGGTGTAGAGAAAACTTAAGATGGTGCCATAGGTGAGCACCTATCTAGCTGTCCACGCAACAATTCTGAAACTACAACTTAGCAACGAAACAGACAACACCCAGAAATCGCCGGAGAGCTGGCTGTGGGGAAATTCCATGCATGAGAGTAAAGGCGGTGACTCGGGAGCAGCGGTATGCAGCTTTGAGGTTCGGAGCGCGAGAGAGCGGTGAGGGACGGGCGGCAGACAGCCAGCCCGGCTGGTTTTCTCCTGCGAGGAGGGCGGAGGTCTCCCACAGCACCGACCCCCCAGTTCCAGGCGAGCTCCCAGGTCAGGGAAAGGAGGATCCCCGGCGCGGCTGAGGTCTGTGTGTTTGGGGAGAGTGCACGAGTAAATTGGAGTGCACAACCGGGCAGAGAACGCGGGCAGAGAACGCTGGCAGAGAACGCGCAACTACTTGCTTGGAGACCACCATACTGCTTTGTTTTACACTCCTGAGTGAGTCTTTGACTGTGCAGACTCAGTTAGGGAGGGGCAGAGTTGTCTGGCAACAGGGAGACTAGCGGTGGATTTACATAGCCACCCAACACCGAGACCCGTGAGCCACACAGATAAGCACAGATAAGCTGACACCGAGAGCCCCATAGACCCGAAACGGGGAGGGAGCCAGGAAAGGCGAACGTAAGCCCGACAGAGCCTGCCCATTAGACGCAAACTGCTTGCCAAGCAGGGCGGACCTAAGCTTGACGCTGCGCTCCCTTTAGACGCAAACTGCTCGCCAAGCAGGGCGGACCTAGGGCTGACGCTGCGCGCTGCAAAGGAAGCTGAGCCACTGGTTCCTTAGAGGATACAGGATACCTATCACACACCGCTAAGGAACCAACTCAGGAAAACAGCAACAATGCAGAGAAAAGGAAAGAACTCAGCTGTGAAAGAAATGGAGGAAAAAAGACGATTAGACATAGAGTTTAAAACCACAGTAATTAGGTTTATGAAGAGACTACTAGATAAGGCGGATAAAATTAATGAGAACTATGCCAAAATAAATAACACTTACAAAGAAATGAACAACGCTTACAAGGATATGATAAAAGACCAACTAGAAATTAAGCATATACTGACTGAAACAAAAAATATTATACAAAGACCTAAAAGCAGTCCAGACAACCGCAAAAACCAAGTCAAAGATTTGAAATACAAAAAGGCAAAATCCACTCAGCTGGAAAAGCAGAAAGCCAAAAGAGTCCAAAAAATTGAAGATAGTATAAGGGGCCTCTGGGACAACCTCAAGCATACCAACATCAGAATTATAGGGGTGCCAGAAAAAGAGAGAGAGCAAGATAATGAAAACCTACAAGAAATAGTGACTGAAAACTTCCCCCACCTGGTGAAAGAAATTGACTTGAAAACCCAAGAAGTGCACAGAACCCCAAAATATAGGAATCTAAAGAGGACCACACCAAGGCACATCATAATTAAGATGCCAAGAGCAAAAGATAAAGAGAGAATATTAAAAGCAGCAAGAGAGAAACAGTTGGTTACCTATGAAGGAGCACCCATACGACTGTCAGCGGATTTCTCAACAGAAACGATGCAGGCCAGACGGGAGTGGCAAGAAATATTCAAAGTGATGAACAGCAAGAATCTACAACCAAGATTGCTCTATCCAGCAAAGCTGTCATTCAGAATTGAAGGTCAGATAAAGTGCTTCACAGATAAGAAAGAGCTGAAGGAGTTCATCACCGCCAAACCAACACTATATGAAATGCTGAAAGGTATTATTTGAGAAGAGGAAGAAGAAACAGGTAAAAATGTACATTTCGAACAACGGGTACACATCTATCAAATGAATCTAAAAATCAAGTGAATTGGCAACCAGAGGATCAGGATAAAATGAGGAATAGAACTGAATCATGGACATGGAGAGGGAATGGACTGATAATGCTTGGTGAGGGGAAGGGTGTGGGAAGTACAGCAAGAGACTGGACAGGGGTCATGCAACTATGGGAGAGGACAGAGGGTGGGGAGAGGTGAGGGCGTAGAGTGGGATGGGTACTGGGCGGAGGGGAGCTATTGGGGAAAAATGTAAGTAATAAACTGAACAATAAAGCTATTAAAAATAAAAAAATAAAATAAAATAAAAAATAAAGTGTTCTGACTCTAAAAAAAAAAAAAAAATTAAGGTGTAAAAAAAAGGTATAGGTGAAAACATGTTCCAACACGACGATTCTGAAAAGTTGTTTGATGATTCTGATGAGAAAGGAACTGTGAGTGGTTAGGGGAATATACAGAAAGAAGGGGCCCTGTCCAAAGGCAACAGCTTTATCCTCAGTAGTGGTGAGGATGATGATGATATTTAATCCCTTAAACTTGCTTTTGAGGGAAATTCCTCCATCTACACTTTGCCTACACTCCAGGGTAATTACTAGTAGTGTTAATGAACACTGCATAGTAATGGGATGCCATCAGATTAATGTATTGACTTTTTTATTGTTACCTTTACTTAATGATTTTAAATACATGTTAATTGCTAGTCAGTTATAGCTTCATAGTATAATTCAAGTAAATTGGATACTTATGCTTTGTCAGATTGTTAAATGCATGAGGAATTTTTTTAAAGTATTCTGATTGAAGATTGTGATAGTCAAAAATAATATGTTACTAATATGCAAAAACTGAAAACTGAGTTAAATTGCATTTTAAATTCTTGCTATTGCTTTATTCCTACTAAGTAAAGTTTTCTAAGGATTTGAAAAAATCGTATGTAAGCCTCTATGCTTATACTAACACTTAGGTCCCTGTTTCTCCTCTCTAAATCAGAACACCTTATTAAACTTTGAGGGTAAATAGCACTTTAGAGTTTTCCCCTGCCTAGTCCTTGCCAGTTACTTTTGTTTTCCTTCTTATCTTCTTCCCATGAAAATTGACTATTAAATGTCTAGAAGTAAATTTCCTAAGGCCCATCCACAGCTTTCATTACTGAATATATAGGAAAGGCGATCAAAATTCTACTCTTTGTGTTTGGCCCCATTAGAAGTTGATTGGAGTTGTGGGACATTTCATCAGAAAAGTCCATGCATTACATAACTTTGTGTATACAGTTTTGGGAGGTTCATTGATCCCTTGGAGTTTAAGAATGTCGGTCATTATTCATACTTCACTTTTATGTTCTTTTATTTTTGTTCTAGTATGTTATCTAGTACTGTGATAAATTGCTTATGCTTTCAAAATTAAATATTGATGAATCTCTTTCTGATGTAGCATTAAAAAGTTATTCTCATAGATTAGAAGCACTGAGATAAACTGCATTGACGCTTTTTCATAAAAAAATAATAATAATAGACAAGTAATGATGGGAAGGACATATTTGTAAATCTAAGCTAAAATAACTATTGCATTTGGTCATCAAACTCACTTCCAAAGCAAAAGGGAACCAATAAAAGGAAGCAGAGAGCTTCATCAGCAGAAGTCACTTTTTATCAACATTACACTGCCCAGGAAAATCTATTGCCACACTGTTTGTGTATGAGAAATGATAAATACACTTGTAGGATTTATAATTTTTATAAGATTTTAATAAGGTACAATTATGCAAACATTTATTAAAAGAGCCATTGATTCCAGGTAAATGAGCACAAGTGGACTTAGCAGGATGGTATCAATCAAGTAATACTTGTTTTGTTAATTTAAGAAAATAACATTCCTCATGGCCATTCTAGGAATTATAATTTTTAAATTAATGCTTTGGTTTCTTATATACCCACTCCATAATTTCTGGTCATTTGAAATTTGTAAAATGCACAAGAAGATTTTGAAACCATATTAAATCTTATGTTTTTATTACTGCAGTTATATGATCCAAATAAGGCAGATTCAACACCACATGAATGAGTTAATTAATCAGTCATATTTATTTATCAACTACTGTGTGCAGAGCACATATTAGTACTTGAGAGCAGAGTCAGTAAGAGCATCTAAATCAGGATTCACATATATTTTCTGTAATGAGTCAAAGAGTAAATATTTTCAGCTCTGTGGTCTACTTAACTCACATTTTAATGCAAAAGTAGCCAACATGTAAACAAATGGGTGTGGCTGTTTTCAAATAAAATTTTATTTATAAAAGCTGACAGTGGTTGGATTTGGCCTACTTGTCAGAATTTACCAACCCTGATCTAAATAAACAGAATAGAAATATACTTATCTTTGCAATGCTACAAGTAAATAGTGGTTTTATTTGTTTGTTTTATTTTTTTTCTGCCTATGACTTATTTTCAAAGGGTTTTAACCAGCTTGTGCTCCACTGGAGTATCCTATAATTTCATAGTGATTGGGAGGACTGTTAAGAGAAATGCAGTTGAACAGTTCTTCAAGAACTCGTCCAATCCTAGCACATGGCAACATTTTCTTTCTGGATAGGATTAATGAAATGCAATCTTTAATGAGATCTGTTTTTTATATTCTGCTATAGACTTCAGAAAGAATAAAAAGTTTCTTGATGTTTTCCCATATAACCACTTTGTTTCTCATAATTAGCTAATCTAATATTCTAATTAAGCCACATGAGCCTCTCATTATGCCATTTTTTTTCATTGAAAGTCTTGTGACATTTAAAGAATTTTTAGTATAATTGGGGCATCAATGCATAGAAATAAAAATATTACAAGAGAATACAGTAAAGAAAATAAAGATATAAATTATAATAAGGAAGTTGATAATTCCATGTGGGAAATCCACTTCACTGAGCAAATAAGTTTGTGGATCAAACAAACAACATCATATATGATCAATAAATACATTCTGACATGATGCACTGATTCATGGAAAAGCCAAGAACTAAAAACTACTAAGAAATTTCTTATTTTGATGGGTTCTTTCTTTATGAGTTGTTTTCAGTCACTATCATTCTTTCAAGAAATGGTGAGTGCTAAAAGAAAGACAAGGTTCTCTTACAGAGATTTGTTCCTTTTCTCATGAATGTGAGCTTGTTTTAGTTCTAATTTTATTACTAGTTTGTGTCTCACATTCTCTGCCAACTACTGAACTGGGAAACAGTGAGTGAAAATCTGGCAAATCCTGACATTTATTTAACAGAGTGTGGTTTCTGCTTTACAGAAACAAAAAAAGAAGGGGGGTGGTATTTAAGTTAGTTATGGAAAAGTGCATACATTTTTTTTTATGAACTTGGGTGTGTTTGTTGACTGGGAAATTCATACCTACTGGCCTTCTAACTCCTCCTCTACTCAAGTTTTCCTGGAACCCGCTCCACCAAAGTTGCATTGTATATCATTTTTCCCTTCATTATATTTTCTCTGGTGGTCTATGCTTGCCTATGATATGAACTCCATCTCTATGAAGATGAATCCAAATTCTCTCCATTTTTAGCTTCCAACTTTTCCCTGAATTCCCAAATACAATTTCAGCTGTTTATATAATCACTTCAAACTTTCTCAAAAGATGTAAAGTTGCTTTTCCTGTCTTGATTCTTTAAGCTAGACCTACATACTCACCCTGGCTGCTGGGACTCAATTACAGTATTTTCCCTAGAAACTCCCCTTTTTTACTCTTGGCTTACATGGACTTGCTCTCTCTCCTGGGACCTAGATTCCTGAATTTATACTCTAGATCTGATACCTTCTTCTGGTCTTTTGGCACTTTGCAGTTGTGTATCCTGACTTCATGCATAATTATCAGTTTTGTGCATTTCCTCAGTTTTTTACTATACCACTCTCAATGACAGTCTCCCCTTCCCATTCCAATCCCAAATACAAGCCTGGAGGTAGAAAATTCTGACAATGATAGCCCCCATGTGTGCAATTCTCCTAAATTCCCAATATTGGAATTCTCTTCAGGAAGTTTCTACTCAGAAACATTTGGTTCTCCTCCTTCCCTCTCATTCCAATCCCAAGTGGTGTTTCAGTACTCCCAATTTGGTCTTCCTAATATATTTAACTGCTGGAGGCAAAGACCAACAAGTAGTTAACATATAAATTTGAGAAGTCTGTCAGAAGGCTGATGGACTTTGATATGCAGTAAGGGCTGAGAATCAGCAAAATATTTGCTGCTGGCTGAATGGCTGAAGGCAATCCCCTAACCTGATAATCCTTTTATTGTTTATCAAACCTTACCATTGAAATGTTGGTTACCTTTGCTAAAGAGCAAATGTATATTCCAGTAAATAAAAAGCTATGGGTCTGGAGATTCAAAATGCTGCTCCACTAGACAGTAAGGCCTCCACCTGGCTTCCCCACGCTTTCCAAATTTATATTTTTTGTCTAGTGTATCCATTTTATGCCCCTTCTTCAGATCCCGAATCCTCACTGCAAAAGGTTGTGGCATTTAACATTGCTTTCCTCCTTTGAATTCTCATTGCTATCACCTAAGGTTCTCACTCCAATAAGTGAAATGGCATCCTACCTAGTTCCCCTACTTCCAAGTCTCCACCACTGAAATGCATAAGGTGCATTGCTATAAAACAATATCAGCCTAAAACTTCTTTAGCTTGTATTAATTGCGTTCTATAAAAGACTATGTGGAAAATCAAAACAAAGGAAGAATACTTCCATCAGTCTTCAGTGTCTTTACATTGGCCACAGAACAAGACACAGATACCATTCTTTTTATAATTACAACCTCTTCTACATCCATGAATTCAATATACAATCTAATATGCACTCTTCTCTTTCTAAACATTTGCCCCTATGTTTCATCTTCCCACAAGCCTGTATGTACCTCCCATATCTGCCTATTGAAACCTTCCCATCCTTTAAGACACAATGCAGGTGTCCCTTTATCAGAAAGGCTTTCTGATTTTTCAGTTGCAATTAAAATTGTTACCTGAACTGCTTCTCCCAGGCCCTTCAAACTTTGTGCATACCTCTACCCAACATGAATCATATTCCAACTGGCAGAAAAAATATTTGTCTCTATCACTAGATTATTGCTTTCTTTTATAATAACTCTCATGTTTTTTCCATGGCCTTTAAGAAAGTACAGAGCACATCCTGGATGCTCAATAGATATATGTTAAATATGTTAGAATTTCAGAACAAATAGCAGTAAAAAATGCTATTCCTATTTAAATCCAACAGCCCACCCTCTCTAATATCCTTAAGAAACTTTTGTTTCCACAATTGCATTGAACTAGAGGAAAAAAGACACAAACATGTTCGCATTTTTGCTTTTGAGACATATCCTAAAATGGTGTCCTGAAAGCTATCAGCCTATCAAAATGAGCAGGGATTACTAACATAGAGGCAAAGAAAACGGCATCAATTTTCAAAGGTATTAATAATGGACCTTTTAGAGAACAGATATTAACTTAGTCTAATTATCCTATGTAATAAAAGCCTAATATGCTAAGTGTCTGGTCATCTGCTTGTCAGTTCAACTAATCAAAGCATAATATGCTAATGATATGCTAAGGCTGCTCAACCTCTCACTATGATGTGCACTGACCACCAGGAAAGATGGTCAACAGATTGACCTTTCGCTATGATGTGCACTGACCACCATGGGGCAGACGCTCTGACTGGTAGGTTAGCTTACTGTTGGGGTCCTACAAATTGGGACTGAGTGAGATGGGCTGGACATGCTTCGGAGCCCTCCCGCAGCCTCTCCCTGGCTGGCCAACCTTCCGTGTCCCTTCCTAGTCCTGATCAATGCATTGGTGGGGTCCCTTGGCCTGGCCTGCACCCTCGCAACCCAGGACCCCTAGGAGGATGTTGGAGAGCCGATTTCGGCCTGATACAGGCCATTAGTTTATTTTATAAGGAAGGAGGTTATTCATAGCCATTATGTTTAGGATGTTACCAGCTCACCATGACATTCATTCCAAAGAGACTTTAAGAGTGTATGTGGACTGTAAATAAACCATGCCCCACATGTGTTACCATGACTTTAATTTAAACCTGACAAAAATTGTTCTTTTATGTATTGGTTTTGTGCAGAAACTTTAATGGGTCAGGAAAACTTTTGAAAATAATTATTTGCTTACAATTGCTTTGATTTAGAAATTAAGAAAACCCACATTTATTTTTGTTTAAAAGTTACAAATACATATAACTTTTAGAATTCAGAATGTTTATTCAGCAAGAAGGGTTTAAATGACAATGAATAATTTCTAGAACTAAAAAAAAATTCTAAAAGATTATTATTTCTTAAAAGTTTTCATTCTGAAAGTATGGTGATGTTTGTCACTCATCCACTATTCATATCACGTTTATTAGGCAACTTCTATGTCAAATGAGTTTTAAAATGCAGCTATAGATTACTCAGACTTTATCAACCTTTAATTAAATGCCAAAAGCACATAATATGCTTGAGACATTTTTTTCTTTGTGTTCAAGAAAACATTACTAAACTGAAGCTTTTGTGTTCCTCAGATTCTCACAGTAGAATAAAGTATATTAACTCAGAGAGTATAATGGAAAGGATATTCACAACTGAATCTCTTAGAATTTTTTCAAACAAAACATAAAATATAGAAGTCAAAGTTGCTCATATTATCAGAGTTTTAGACATCTCCTTCTCTCAAGCCTTTCTGAATAAACCATTGTAACCTGTTTCCACTAATCAATCTGCTGTGATCTCTCTTTTGCCTCATCTCAACTAAACTTAAGAATTGTCTCAGTTTTGTACAGGGTTAGTATTCTAACCATTTGTACCATAAAATCCAGCAAAGACTCAATTAGTGCTTATGAGGTGAAAATTCTTTGTGCCCACTGTTCTCTGTGTGTAAGAAATAAAAAATAAATAAAAAGCTGTGTATGTAGCTGAGAAAATTGAAGCTCAAATTTCATGATAATCTAGACCAGTGGTCAGCAAACTCATTAGTCCACTGAGCGGCAAACCGCGGCTCGTGAGCCATAGTTTGCTGACCACTGATCTAGACTAAGTCTGAGTAAGAGATTGTGATAACTTCTTGCATGATAGTCTACATTATCTTTGGGTTTAATTCCACCAAGAACTAAACAACAAAAACTGCAACTATGTATGAATTACTCTTCCTGGAAATATACTCTATGTGGAAATAGAATAGTAAGTCCAAATCCCATTCACAAGAAACTTAATTATGCATAGAAATTACTGTAAATTGTTACAGAATGGTAAATGTTCTAAATAAGAGTTATGTAAAAATGCAATAGTAAGGATGGCATCCATCTGTGTTTTTAGAGGATTAAGATTAGAGGTTTCACTCCGGAGTTGATGTTTAAACTGGATTCTAAATAATTGCTATGATTTCAAGAAGTGAAGGAAGTCAGACTGTTCTCTGGGCATGTGGTGGGCGAGGAAGAAGATGAAGAAACTGTCACTATTAATTCTGCCTGTGCAACTTTACTCTTCTCTAGGAAGGGCACTCAGGGACCAGGAATATGGCTTCAGGGCTCCTGGAAATCAGGGACAAGACAATAATAACCTTCAGAGATGTAGCTGTGGCCTTCACACAGAGAGAGTGGAAGCTATTAAGTCCTGCCCAGAGGACCCTGTATCACGATGTAATGCTGGAGATCTATAGCCATTTGATGTCGCTAGGAATTGCCTTTTCCAAACCAAAATTCATCACACAGCTGGAGCAAGGGGATGAGCCCTGGAGAGAAGAGAGCAAATGCCTTCTGGAACTCTGTCCAGAACCAAGGACAGAATTCCATCCGAATCTCTCCTGCCTGGCGGCCTTTTCTAGTTCACAGTTTCTCAGACAATATGTGCTGTGTGGCCACCCCCCTGAGATTTCCCCAAGCTCTTCTGTAGGAAGTCACTTCCCACTGGGCGCTCTAAGCTGTGTGAGGAAAAAAAGCAGAAGATGGAGGGAGGGAAGGCCTTGGCACCGTGGTTAGGAGGCTGCAGCTAAGTGGCACTTTTAGCATGTTCCTTGGCCCATTTCAAGTCAGCCAGTATACAAGGTGGAAGGCAACAGAGGTTAAGGAACAGACCAAAATATGAATCCTGAGGGGGCAGACTGTTCAGAATCTAGAACAGTCATGTATGAAAATATACACGAGGATGCAGCACAAACTTAAGCCTGGTTCAGCTCCAGAAGCATCATGTGTGCCCTGAATGTGGCCGAGGTTTCTGCCAGAGGTCATACCTCCTCAAGCACCAGAGAATGCACACAGGGGAGAAGCCTCCTAGTGGTGGAGAGTGTGGACAAGGCTTTGGCCGAAAGTCCTCCCTCACCATACACCAGAGGAAACACTCAGGGGAGAAACCGTACACATGCAGGGAGTGTGGGCGACACTTCAGGTGTACATCCTCGCCCACTAACCACAAGAGGATACACTCCAGAGAGAGAGACCCCCTTTGTCTGTCAGGAGTGTGGGTGAAGCTTTTGTCAGAAGATTGTCCTTCTCCTGCACCAGAGGACACACTCGGAGGAGAAGCCCTTCCTTTGTCCTGAGTGTGGGAGAGGCTTTTGCCAGAAGGCATTGCTCCTGCAACATCAGAGCTCACATTCTGGTGAGAGGCCCTTCTTGTGCCTGGAATGTGGGTGTGGTTTCAGGCAGCAGTCCCTGCTCCTTGTTCTCCAGGTCACACACTCAGGGGAGAAGCCTTATGTCTGTGCTGACTGTGGGCACAGCTTTCGACAGACTTGGTGCCTTGAAGAACAGAAACTTAATTTATATTCTTTAGTATTTGAGATTAGAAGTCCAAGATCAACATGTAAGCAGTTTGGTTCTACTGAAGCCTCTCTCCTCTGCTTGCAGATGTGACTACATTCTTGCATGTGGCCTTTTTCCCATGTGTGTGGCTTCGTGGGGTCTCTCTCTCTCTTACAGGGATCCAGCCACATTGGGTTAGGGACCTGTTAACATTTACCTTTTAAAGACCATGTCATAAAAAAAGTCACATAGTAAATTATCACTTCAACATATTAATTTGGCAGAATAATTCAGCCTTCTGGTCTCCCTGCCCTCCACACACCAATTCACATTTTTCCCACATAAAAATACATCCACCCATTTTAAGAACTTCAAAAGTCTTAATACTTCCCAACATCAATGGCATGTTCAGAATCACCTAAATCACACATGAGTGAGACTAGGCAGAATCCATCTTTAGCTGTGAACATGTAAACTAGACAAATTATCTGGTCCCAAAAGCCACTAGTGGCACAGGCCTAGAATTTATATTCCCATTCCAAAAATGGAGAGAAGAAAGGATTAATGGTCCCAAGAAAGTCTAAAACTTAGTAAGTTAATTTCTATTGTATTTAAGGCTCAAGGACGGTCTTTGGTTGGGTTCTCTTCTCTTTCCCACTGAGACCATGAAATAGATATACTGGCCCCCCGACTTTTACTCTCTGGGCCCACTGGGGGAGTAGCAGACCTGCGCATCTCTGTTTCACTTTTGGGGTCATTCCCCTTCTTGATGGGTAATACACGTTTGCAGTTGGGTAGATCTATTCTCTTACCTATAGAATGCCTTCAGTTTGCTCCATGTGTATCATGCTTAATCCAACTTACCAGAGTGTTTGCTGAGATAGTTGACTGGTTCCAAATTTTTATCTTCACAAAACAATTGTCCAGCCACATTGGTGTTCTTTCTAGGACATGCTTATTTTCTGGATAGGCTGAGAGTTTCCCAAATCTTCAAGTTCTGGTTCCTTGTTGTTGAACAGTTCCTTCAATTTATCCACCTACTCTTATTATAAATAGCAAGAAGAAACCAGGCTGTACCTTCAACACTTTGTTCAGTAATCTCTGCTCAACTTATACCCTTTGGATGCCCAAAATTGATGTGGCCAGCTACAAACTTCTCCCATAAAAATGTGTCCTGACCTTTCCTTCCCATTACCATGAATGTGAAGATGGCAGAAATCACTAGGAAACATTTCTGTTCTGCTGAAATGGAATGGAGGGAAAACAATGCTGCTTTTTGCCAATGTTCATGAGGTAGTTTACTTTTCTAAGCAGCAGTCCTTCTATATATTGTATTTGTTCTTATTTTAATAAATTGATTCTATACAAAAAAGGAAGTGAATGAAGTCATTAACAGTAGCAATTTAAAATTTATTCAATCACTGTGTAATATATTTGACCTTTTTTACCTTTTATTACCTCCCCAAACCCTCTCTGTCTGGTAACCACCATACTGTTATCTGTGTCTATGAGTTTTTGTTTGCTTGTTTTTCTAGTTTGTTCAACAATGCAATATACAGATGAAGTACCATAGGATTGTGCATTTGAAGCTAATATAATTTTATTAACCAACTAGAGGCCTGTTACACAAAATTTGTGCATGGGTGGGGGTGTTCTTCAGCCAAGCCTGCACCCTCTTGCAATCTGAGACCCTTTGGGGGATGTCTGACTGCCACACGGATTGGGCCTAAACTGGCAGTTGGACATCCCTCTCACAATCCAGGACTGCTGGCCCCTAACCAATTGCCTGCCTGCCTGCATGATCACCTCTAACCATTCTGCCTGTCTGCCTAATTACCCTTAACTGCCTCTGTCTCGGCCCCCACTGCTGCAGTTTCATCTGGAAGGATGTCAGAATGACGTATGGAAGGTCATTTGGCTGTCTGGACTAATTAGCATATTATGCTTTTATTATTATAGATGTCACCCAATAAAAAGTATAGAAATTCAGAAGCAATTTCCAACCAAAGAGGATATAGTAAGAAAAATTATACTAAACATAGAGACTTTAAACTGTTATTTATCTTCAAGTAAGATAGAGAGAACAAGTGAATTTCATAGATTATTTCCATCTGCTTTACAGAAGAAATTGAACCTGCTATCCTGAAACTATGCAAGATGCTGTTCTAATGTGAATATGAAGTATATTTTGAATACCCCCCTGCAATGAAAATTCAGACTGAATTATTAGTTGTTTTAAAGTATGACAGATAGACTTCTTTTTTCAAGTCTATAAAATGAACTTTTCAATAAAAAAAATACTGGAGTGATAAGACATTTGGTGCCACTAAAGCCCCAATAGTGTCCATGGTCTACTTGGATTCTCATATAACATAGGCCCTCTTTCCTCCTAATAATAGCTCACAGTGCATGAAGAGTGAAAAAAAGGATGTTATAGTCACTAAACATCTGGACTGAGAAACTTTGATAGAAGCAAAATAAGCCAAAACATGTGCACTTCCCAGCTGTGAGCATGTTAAATCAGTCTAACTCTTACATCTCTGATTTGTAGGGAAGTTAAGAATCTCCTTAATGTAAGCTCATGCATTGAATACTCTGTGTTGACACTACAAGTTCTTCTGGTTGTGTAGCAGAATATTTTATAAAATGTAAAAGCTTGTGGAAAAAACAGGTTTTAATGATTATTTAAATTCATTTAGATTTCTCAGAAGAAAAATTGTCAAACCTAAGTGAAACCATGTATGTGACCAAGTCTTATAATTTCTATGTATGCCAAATCTTTTAAAATACTTATTTTGGTTAATGTCTATGCATATATGCATAACACATGGACAGAGACAATAGTGTCGTGAAGGCCTAGGGTAGGGTGGGAACTGGGTGGAGGAGGCAATGGGGAGATATGGGGGACATCTGTAATATTCTCAACAATAAATATAAAGAAAAAATACTTATTTTTAAGGAATTTGTATAGTTAAAATTTTCAGAAAAGTCAAAGTGTATATGAATAGTAGAATGAAACAGCAAGATGAATAAATATTATTACCATTTTTAAGAGGGAAAAATGCTAAAATAGAACATTGGGATATTTCCCCATAAATCTCTGAATCCTTCAAAATTTAGTAAAGTCATATTGAAATAAAACAGAAATATGCAGGTCTAGCTTAATACCAACATGCCTGAACATATCATCTAAATAGTATGTGATCAGAGCTCTCTTCTATACAATCCTTCAAAAGATAGTATGAAATAGCCATTCCTCAGAAAAAGGGTAGGACTATTAGGATTTAACAACCAGGCATTTTTCCAGATAGTTGGACAAGATTATAAAATCTTCACAGATCAATTTACTCAGCCACAGATTTAAACAAGAATTTAAATAAAATAGGTGTTGTGCTAGTTTAATTCTTGGCACACAGTAGGAATTCATTAAATGTTAGTTTTTTCTCTTCTGTGAAACAGCAACAATTAGAGAGGGTTGTGTTGGTGCAAGAAGAGCATTTGGCTCTTTGTACAGGGAATGAGTCAGGCACGTGATCATAGTTCAGTAACTGTAAGGAGAGTTGCTTGCAGACCTCCTTTTATTTTTCAAACCTCAACACAATCTTTAGTACACTGTTCAAGTAGGTTTACAACTTAAATGTAAATATTTGTTGATTCAATTACTTTCTTTTTTAAAGGATATGGGATAAATTTTCATCAATCATTCATATCTAAAGTACTGTCTCTCCACACCCACCCCCAATCAATGTAACCTAAAGTGTTCTATTATCTTTGGCAGAACATATGCAACTCATCAGTCTTAATTGGAATTACCCATCCTTTTGAGTTCAAATGTTTAAATTATGAATGGTTAAAAATTTGGAACTATATCTGTAGAAAATAAATTCTGGATAGTTATCTAATATATAAAAGCCCAAGGTTGTAATGACCAATCACGACCAAAGGCTGACCAACCCAGAAGTCCTTCAGTCACCACTGGGTTGCCGGCACTTACTACCCAGGGGGCTGAGACCCAGAAAGAGAGGCAGGGTCTGATCCGCAGCCTCAGTGGCAGCTGTTGTCCAGTACTTGCCTCTCTCTTTTTCTCCCTCTGAATTTCTGAGCTTTACCAGCTGCCAGGCTTTTCTTTCTCTTGCACCTCCATGGGGGCTGCTGTTAAGCCCCACCTCTCTGATCAGGCCCAGAGATAAGCTGGGAGATGCTGGCTGGCATAAGAAGTGACCAACCAGAACCAAATGTGGGTGATGTGAAGAACCAGTGGCTGTCTAGGAGGCTGAGCTTTTGATGCTGGCATAAAAACCAACCTATTAGAACCAAATTGGCCAGAAAAAGAGGGCAGTTGGGGACAAGATCAGGCCTGCAGGGATGGCAATTGGGGGAGAGATTAGGCCATCAGGGGAGGGCAGTTGGGGGCAACCAGGCTGGCAGGGGAGGACAATTAGTGGTGATCAGGCTGGCAGGCAGAGGAAATTAAGGGCAAGTAAGCAGGCAGGTGAGCAGTTAGGAGCTAGTGGTCCCAGATTGTAAGAGGGATGTCCCCCAAGGGGTCCCCAATTGAAGAGGGTACAGGCTGAGCTGAGGGAACCCCCCTCCATGCACAAATTTTATGCACTGGGCCTCTAATATTATAATAATAATGATGATGATTA
Organism: Antrozous pallidus; assembly: GCA_027563665.1. NCBI lineage: Eukaryota > Metazoa > Chordata > Mammalia > Chiroptera > Vespertilionidae > Antrozous > Antrozous pallidus. Next base: position 38,637,721 of record CM050519.1, on the reverse strand, counting down.
TTAACATATGCATCTCCAACATCTATTATATCTTATTGAAACCTATCAAGCTAAACAAAGATGCTGTCCCATGGGAGAATGGGAATAAGAGCTGAAGAAGTAAAAAAAAATAATGTTTTTTCTTTGTGGAAATAGGAAAGAGTGTGATTTTTTATTTCTATTTAACTTGGGTATCCTAGGACTTTCTTGGATTTCAAGAGACCGTAATGTAGCAGATAGACAGATGTAATAAGTATAAACTCAAAACACTATTTAGAAAAAAGACATTTCAGGCACCTTGTAAACACGGGAAAATTGCACTAAAATCTGTTTCTGCTTCTCAAAGAAATGTTTATGTCTTTGTGTAATAATTTATAGTTTCTCTTTCCTTCTAAAAGCAAGAAAATTGATCAGGTAGCACACCATTTCTTCAAAAACTGGAATGCAGGCATACAAAATGAAATGGTGATCAATGACCACAGGCAATGAGATGGCCAATAACATTACCAGACATACTAGTAAGTGAAAAGTTATTTGTAGCCACAAAATCGGTGTTTCTTATTCTTTTCTGTCCCATTCCTTCCACTCAGTAGAATGCATCTACCTGTATTAGAAACCCAAGTATGTTTTTATAATAAATTTTCTTTATTTAACAAGTGTTTTAAATTAATCTGCAAAAGTAAACAAATCTGACAAAATTCAAATTTACCTCCTTCCAAAATGTGATCTCTGGAAATTACCAGATTCACCAATTTCCTTCACTATTCTTCCTTCAGTTTATTTATTTATTTAAAGCAAGGGAAAGATGGCATCTTGTTTTTCCCTTATACTAAAGCACAATTAATAAGTGAGAAGCCAGCACCATTTATCTTCATACTCCCTATTTAGTATAAGACCTGTGAACTGTAATATTGTAATCAAAGCAGCATTTATCATGTTTTTATTTGAAACCTTAATGAAGAATAAAAGAAGCATAAGATGCTCTATGATATATTTAGGAAACATTTGAAAAAGTTAATAAAATCTGGCTCCAGAGAGGAATTTGTTATAGACAATTTAGGATTTACTGCAGTTGGACCTGAACTTGAAAACATTCAAATGATGAATTAGCATTAAATTTCAGAGACTTGGATTATCTTGACAGTAGGTGAAAACCAGCATTATGACATAAATTGTTTAAGCAAAGTGTCATGCCTTTCTATTTCTATTCCTTTTATTGCAAACTTGTTTACTCTATGTGAATGCTAACACATGAAATCTTGAGAAATAAAATGGTCACAAATGTTTATGATGTAAGCACCTCAGTTCACATGTCTAAGATGGACTGAAAAGGCAATGTAAGTAGGAAAATAGATCATAGGACAGTTTTCCACCATATCACTAAAACCTCTTCTTAACTTGATGACATATTTCTCTAACATCCCAGGGCACACCTTCCATTACATTTCTGTTTCCCTAATCTCACTAGGATCGTTAGGGGATTCTCTGAGTAATCAGACAAGCAATTACTATAATGCAGTCTCAACACTAGCTGGTCAACTTGGAATCAACAGCCAATATACTTAACTCAAATAGCTCCATTGCCAGTAAAGGAGTTTTATGCTTCACAGAGTGAGAAGATACAGAAGAAACTTGAGTTTAGAAAATTTGCAAGAGAGCTCCTTTGTTTATTTTCATTGAAGATTTGGTTTGGGTAAATATTTAGGAAAACAATATTAATGCTGCTGTTTCAGAGGATCCTTGGGGAAATCTAATAAATATCTGATTAAATTTCTCTCCTACATAATTACATCAAAGACAAACTTGTTTAACTTTTCTATGCTTGGTTATTGCTGCACAACCAAAAAGATGTTAATTGGCAAGCTAGCTTCTAAAGTACTTATACCACTGCTGTTTTCTAAATTCAAATTTTATGATGCAAATGAAGAGAGAATGAAGCTATTTTTTAAAAAGTTAATTCAACTTGAGGTTTTTTTTATTTGAAAGGAAGGCTTTAAACTCTTCAATTACATAGTTATTTTTAAATAATATCAATTTTGGAAGGTAGTATACATGCATAGAAGTATTCTCTATGTCTCTAGACATTAAACAATAGAGTTAAGAAAAATTTAAAATACGAGACACGTCCTACCCTATTCACCCTGTCGGCATCACAAAAGAACTTTTTTCTTGAGAATTTACCATAGGGAAAAGTTCTTCACACTTCAATAGCTTTCTCCAACTCTTTCATTGGTTATATCTCTTGAGCATGCCCTTAAAGAACTTCTTCCAATTTAATATAAAGTACAAGAAATAAAATAATAATACAAAAATGCTTTTAAACATAGGGACTCAATGCATTACATTATTATATATACTAGAATATATACATTTTAAAAATCAATAACTCCTAAGTTTTGCTGAACATACCAAAGAATTTCTATATCCAAATAAAACGTGATGTTAAAATGGGAATTACCCTGTTGTCTTAGTTTTGAATAAAGCCATAAAGTCAAATAAAATGGTGTTTGGTGCTCACACATTTTTTAGCAATGGTGCCAAAACATCTACGTACAATTTGCGAAAGGATGATGCCAAATCTGACCCAATGATGTTCAACCAGGTGCCATAGCAGGCATACTGGTGTGTCACAAGAATTTTTAAACTATGTAATACCTTACTATTTAGTCAGAGGCACTGATATATTTTCCTAAGATTGCCAACCAAACAATGACACCTAACACAACAATAGCCATCCAGTGTGAATGAATTTTGATTCATTTGACAAAAAACGTCTAAAATCAGAAAAAGATATATTTTTGGTGGACCTCAACATTTTAATTATTAGTTTATCTGTGCATGAGATAAAAAAGGTTGAAAATCACTGCCATAGATATTATCCTATATCCTACATAGGATATATAGAAATTGATGTGACTGATAAAAGTATATTGGTAGAAAGGGTTTCTTAGAGAGTTTTATTGTCAGAGTACTATGCTACACTAAGAAACAGTGCTTCTTTGGAATATTCAACATATCCCAAATTCTAGCTGAACAAGGAAGCTTATCATTCCCGTGGGCCACATCTGTAACCAATAGAAAGGGGGGGGGGCGGGTAGTGATTTGATCACTGCGGAGAGGCCTTGCCAATGAGGAATTCCTGAATGTATGATATAGCCCTTACAAGGAGGGAGTAAAGGGATTCAGCTCCATAAGAAGAGTCATAGGTAACCAGCACAGGAAACATCAACCTACCATGGAGCACAGGTGGTAGATCCCTACAGAGATTGCTGAGATGAACTCAGATTATCCCGCAACCACACAAAGAGCTATTGAGCATCCATCACTCCAGGAGGGCAGAGTAACAGATTTCCACTATAAATTCCAAACTTCTTATGAACCTTGTCTTGCTTCCCTCTCCACCAAGAGGTTGCACAGTGAGAAGAGTGAAAATCATGAAGAAGCACACAACAAAATCCTCTCCCTACTGAAGTTTGTCCCAATGTGACTTAGGTTTAGATTGGGGAAGGTTGAAGCTTCCAATTTTATGAGAATAATTTTGATGTTAAATTGGACTTAATATAAATAAACTAACAAAAAACTTAAAGTAACTGAAAAGGCTATGAGACTGGCCTAAGCTTTCATTCATGGACAGGCAAGGAGAAGTCTACAAAACAATAAAATGAGTTGTCCTGAAAAAGAAATAACTCTGTGAGTCCAGGTTATATGATTTGTTATACAAGTTTTGAGAGGCATAGCCAAGGACAGCTGAATTAATCTGTATAACAGGGAGAGAGGAATTTGGTGTTTATAAAGGGAAATGGGAGAGGGGGAGAGAAGGCAGGGGAATTGGCACATTCTGGGAGAAAGGAGACAGAAAGCAAAACCATTGTTGGCAACCTACTAAGAAGGGTTTGATAGAACAGAAAGAAATGTCAATAAGAATTTCCATATTGTTTTCTTTGAGGTGTATGATAACTAGCCTCTCCTTTCTGCCATAAAAATCTCCCATAAATAAATGTGTATGAGTGAAATGTTTTACCAGAACTTGTAGAGATGAAAGGCCTCAATGTTTAGTTACTGGGTAGGAGGTAAGCCATCAATATTAGGATGGATTCACGTAAGAATATATTCTAAAAAATCTGGTCTTTAAGCAGGCTCCCTAGCAAAAAGGAAGCTTCTTTTGTGTATTCTACAGTTTATCTATTTATCTTACCAGACTTTATTTATTCTTGTATGTTAATATTGCTCATCAATAAGCATTTGATGGTAATGATGATGATGATGATCTGATGATGGTTGTGGTGGTAATGGTGATAATGAGGTTGGTGACAAAGACAAGTCTTACCATTTTGAATGGTTACTGTGCTAAATGTTTTTCATCAATTGTTTTACTTAATCCTCACAATAAACATATAAAATAGGTGTTATTGTCTCTATTACATGAAGAAACTAAGTCTCAGAGAGATCTGATAAATTTTTAAAAAATATTTTTCTTGATTTTTAGAGAGAAATAAAGGGAAAGGTAGAGAGAGAGAAACACTGATCAGTTACCTTCTGCAACATACTATACTGGGGATCAAGCTCGTAACCTGGGAAGTGAACCCATGATGTTTGGTGGACAGCCCAACACTCAACCAACTAAGCCATATTGGCCAGTAGCATCAGTTATTTGATGCTACTCAAATATTAAATGTTAGATACAAAATTTGACATTGTTTGTATAACACATAGTAAACATTCAATTTCATCTGAATTTCCTCCATAAAGGTAATTCTTACCAATGTAATATACACCAATGCTCTATTTCTTTTCTTCTGTCTACTTTGGATTTAATTTTCTTTTTTTCTAGTTTCCTAAGCTAAGATTATTGGTCTTAAATATTTTTAAATTATGCATTCTAAACTATATATTTCCTCTAAGCACTGTTTGCCTTGTATCCCACAAATTTTAATAGGTTACATTTTATGGTCCTAAATCTGGTCTACCTTGGTAAATATTCCAATTGAGCTTGAGAAGAATGTATACTGTACTGTTGTTGAATGTCGGTTTGATCCAGTTGACTGATGTTGTGTTCAGGTCACTAGATTTTTACTGATTGTCTGCCTGTTGAATCTGTCAATTGCTAAAAGAGGAGTGCTAAAGTCTCCAATTATAACAGTGAGTTGCACTTTCAGATCTATCACTTTTGACTCACATATTTTTGATGCTCTGTCATTAGGCACATATACAGATACATTATGGGTTATTATGTCTTTCTAAAGAAATTACCACTTTATCATATGTAATGACCTACCTTTTTCTGGATAATTTTCCTTGCTTTAAAGCTTTTCTTTTTGTCTGCAATTAAGTTGATACTCCAGTTTTCTTTTGATGAGTTTTAGCATGGTATATTTTTATTCATCTCTTTACTTTTACTCTATCTATCTACCTAATAAAAATGTAACATGTTAATTGACCTCACCTTCATGATGCCCACCAGCCAATCAGAAGTGATTATGAAAATTAACCCAACAAAGATTATGGGTTCATTTGCATATGTAGGCACCAAGTGGCCTCTGGGGAATACACAGGAATTCTGCACCATCCTAGCCACTCTGGGCCTGTGGGAAGTATGGGAAGGTGAAAAGGTGGCTTTGGACTGGAGCAGAAAGGTGGCTCCAGCGAAGCTGGTGCAGGCAGCCAGGGAAGGAAGGCCCATTCTTGCATGAATCTTCGTGCATTGTGCCTGTAGTCTATAATAATAAAAGTGGAATATGCAAATCAACCAAATAGCCAAAAGCAGAATAACGGTCCAGATGACCACACTATGACACCCACTGGCACCAGGCCAGCCAAGGGGGGTGCAATGTGATTGTTTGGAGGCCCAGTGGTCACCTGAGAGTTGTTCTGCAAAGGGAGGCCCATGCCACCAGCTGGTGGGGTGATCAATCAATCGGGGGGCTCCATGACTGCCCCAAAGAGGGAGGCCAAAGCTACCCCATGGTGGTGCTGTGGCAGGTGGGCAGGGCCTTCCTCTGCATGGACAACCCATTGCAGAACCCCGGCAGGGTGGGCAGGGCCTACCTTTTTGGGGCAAATGATCACGGGGCTCCTGAACTGAGAGAGAGCACAGGCTGCGCTGGGGGACCCCCCTGCCCCAAATGCACAATTTTTGTGCACCAGGCCTCTAGTTCCTTGTAATAATTATGTCATTTATTTAATGTATTCATAGTCAACAATCATCAAATGCATGGTTTCTGTTACTCTTTTGAACAAACTTTTATTTGTTAGATCAATTAAGAGTAAGATTTTATTTTACTTTCATTTATTACTCCTATAATGTGCTTCCAACTTTATGTAGATTTAAGTTTCTATACCATGCCCCTTCTTTCTGATTAGTTTCAGTTTTTCAAAAGGTAAGTGTTACTGCTGCAAAATTCCCTCAATTTTTGTTTGTCTGAGAAAGTATTTCTCTTTCACCTTTGCAGGGCAATTATGCTAGATACAGAATTCTGGGTTGGTATGTTTTTTCTTTCAACACTTCAAAGAGTTGAAGTATTTCACTCCACTATTCTCACTTGCATGATTTCTGATGAAAAGTCTAATGTTATTCTTATCATTATTTCTCTGTAATTAGGGCATTTTTGTCTTCTGGCTTCTTTCAAGATGTTCTCTTTTTTATTTATTGCAGTTCAAATATGATAGACCTATGTGTAGATGTTTTGATATTTATATAGCTTAATATTCTCTGAGCTTCTTGTGTCTGAGTTTCCTGGCTCTATCATTATTTCCAAAAAATTCTGTCATTACAACTTCAATTATTTTTCTTTCTTTCTTTTTCTCTTTTTGATATTCTAGTTATACTTTAGCAATTGTTCCACAATTATTGGATATTTTGTTCCATCTATTCTTTCCCTTTTCTTTTTGCATTTTATTTTGAAAATTACTAATGACATATCTTCATGCTTATTGATTCTTTTCTCAGCTATGTCCAGTCTACTGATAATTCTGTTAAAGGCTTTATTTCTATTACAGCATTTTTATTTCTTGAATTTTTTTGTGTGAAATTGCTGCTCACCACCAGCATCCTGTGTGCCCTTAACAAAGGTTATTTTTTTAAAAGTTACAACAAGTGTTTAGAATATTAAACATAGTTATTTTAAATTCCTAGTCTAATAATTTCAAAATATTTGTCATATCTAAGTTGGGTTCTGATACTGGTTTTTTTTGTTTGTTTGTTTGTTTTTGCCTTTTAGCATGTCTTGTATTTTGCTGTTAAAAACCAGACATGATGTATTATGTAAAAAGAATTGAAGTATATAGGCTTTTAGTATGATAATTCATGTTTTTTTTTTCTAGTCAGTTAGATTGTTTCTTCTTTGCTGTAGCCAGAGATGCTTGTTTGCTGGTGTCAGAGATTAAAATTTTCTCTAGTATGCTATTTTTAAGTGTTGTTCATCAGTTTTTCTAGATACTCTTTAAATAGCATCTGAGGCTTGCAGTTTTTTAAGCTGTAATCCCGTTATTATATAGGATGTGTGTGTGTGTGTGTGCCTGTTTGTGCGTGTGTGTGTGTGTGTGTGTGTGTGTGTGTGTGTGTGTGTGTGTGTAAGTACGGTGTGGACAGGGACATTTCTCTAGTCCTATGATTAAGTCTCAGTTTCTCAGTGAGACTGAAATGGGTATTTCCCTTCTCCCAAAATGAAAGATTGAGAGGGGCTAAATGGGACTCAATTGGATATTTCCCTTTTTACAGGTTGCTTATATTCAGATAAAATAGTCTCTCTTAAGGAGAGACATTGTTAAGGAAAACAGAGTGCTCTGGGCGTATTGCAGAGCTATAACTATTCCCCTCTCCTTTGCTGGAATAAAAAGAGGATTTTTCTTGTATCTTCACAGTGAGAATCTGCAGGCCTCCTGGAAATTAAGACTTTCAAAAGTAGGAGACCCTCCAAAGACTACATTGATAGTTAAAAAAAAAACCTTCCAGGGAGGCCAGTCCTAGGAGGGCAGAGCTTATTCATCTATAATTCAAGTCAAAGTAAGGAGGACAGAGTACAGGTATAGGGCTCAAGAGAACCTCTTAGGCAATTTCATTTAGTGTCACCTAGCATTTATGCTGACACCAGTAACCAATACCTGACTTATCCCCCAAAGAGCCTAAAAATTGGGGCTATTCTGATGACAGAATTTGGTGAGGCAACACAAAAACGAGTTTATATGCACCAAATGAAGACACAGTGGAAGGAATACACACTAGTCATGATAAAAGGAATTCCACTTAAAAGAAATGCCAAAGTGATTCCCACAACAGGTGATCCATGAAAAATCAGAGACTGAGAATGGAGCTATAAGTATCTAGCTACAGAAAAGATCACCTGCATTAAGGTATATACAAGTGAGTGATCCCAATGGGAACCTATGAAACCACAATAAGATGAAGACCCTCCACATTAAATCCTCCATTCTTAGAGGGCATCTAAATTAGATTATAATTGTACTAATCAAATAAGCTATTCTTCCCTATGTCATGTTCTTTTCTCAATTAAAACTCTGGAGCATTCTGATGAGTAGAGGAGAGAAGTGGGAAAAGAAATAAACTTTATCATTCCCCATGATTCCAAGTACAAGTTGAGATAGGAGAGAAGATTTATCAGGAATATGGTTTGGATTTATGTGACTATTAGACTGGAAAATAATAATTTATTACCTAAAGCTGACAAGTAAATCTATGGGAAATGGCAGATATTTTATCTCAGGAGTTGAGGAGTGGTGGTATAAATTGAAGTAGATTTAAAGGAGTTGTATTGGGAAATTACTTTCTACTCCTATGAAGTCCAGTTAATTAAGTAAACCAGTTACATTTATAATAAGGCGATAGTAATCAGATATGAGTACTGGTTTTAAGTTGGTTGCATTACACAAGGATCTGGGTATGCAGAAGCCTTAATAGTGCTAGATATTTTGCATTTAATGTATGAAATAAAGCCACAGTACTTCTGGGTCTACTTTTACTCCCTGGGACAAATTTTCTGGCACGGGAAATAAGTACTTCCTTTATGGGGTAAGGCTGCCAAGCCGTCTTTAAACAGATGGCTGCTATTTTATTATTCAACATATCTTCCCTTGACACCTCTCTCTCTGACAACTATTGTAGCAGATACAGTCTTTTATTTGGAGAATATTTTTGAGATAGTTTTTGGAAAAAACAGTATCCAGAGATATGGAAGATTTCTTTCTATTTTTTTATTCACCTATCAATTTGCCCCTGAAATTAGGTTGGAGATCAACAAAAATTGATTCCAGTCATTGATAAATCACAAGAGATTATATCTCCATCTCCATGAATTATCTTGGAGACTTAGTACTAGTACTCTAGTACTGACTATCTCAAATGTTGTTTTTTTCTTGGAGTAGAGTAGGAATAGCTACTTTAGATGACAACTAATTGGCTAGATAGCTATATAAAACTGACTCTTAAATAATACAGTCAAAAATCCCCATGTAAATTTAACTCCCTAACTGCTAATGGTCTACTGTTAACCATTGATTAATATATTTTGTATGTTATGTGTATTGTATACTGTATTCTTACAATAAAGTAAGCTAGAGAAAATAAATTGTTACAATCATAAGGAAGAGAACATACATTTATGGTTTTTATTGAAAAAATCTTCTTGTAAGTGGACTCACACAGTTCAAACCTGTGTTGTTTAAGGGTCAACTGTACATGTTACAATAAAAATTTAGACTTTCACCATAGAAATAAATATTTAACTTTATCTCCCATCTAATAAAGAAATCAAAGTTTTTTAAACAGAGTAGAGCAAGAGGAAGGCTGGCATCATGAAACTATTTATTACAACCTCTGAGCTTTGCTTACTTCTAGGTAGACTTTTTTTTTATAATAATTCCTCACACAATGTAAAATAAAGCCATGGTAACTTTAGGTTGTATCATCCTACAGCTAAGCATCCCAGAGGAAGACAGTGCCACTTTTACAATGATTCCCAAACAAGTCCTGAGAAGGACTTTGGCTCATCATGGAGCTGGTGCCTGGAGCCAGAAATGGTGTCAACCCCCCCCCCACCACCACCACCCCCGTCAACTATAAAGACTAAAGATGAGAAAGTGGTGCTGATCCAAAGAGATTCTTATTAAATTAAAAATTAGGAAAATTTTTGCTATCTTCCATTTAAACATGTGCTTTATTATCTGTTCATCCCATCTCTTTTCTCTCATTTAAACTTATTAAATGTCTCCCAGAGTCATTTATTGAATGATATCTCCGGCAATGTAGCTTCCAACAAAATTTGAATACATTTCTCAAAAATTGGAGGAAGACACAGAATCTCAGGAAGTGACAGGACTTTGCATTACCCTCGACTGTATCACTTCTCTCATTATAGGTTTTGAGGTCATCACGTAGTTTAGTGCAGGTTCTGACTAATCTCTATTGGGAACTTGATAGCATATTTTCATGTTTAGTCTTTAGTAATTTAAGTGAAATCGGAGACTGATTTAGGGACTACATCGAGAAAATTAGCTCAAAAATTTTGGACAATGAATTGTAAAAAAAAAAAAGAGAGAGAAAAGGGAAATTTTCATGATATTGAAAATTCAGACATCATAGGAGTAAAAACTGATTTTGCCTTTCAGATTAAAGTGAGATTGATTGGCCATATGCAGGATCAACAGATTTAAAATATCTGTGTGTAGTAAGCATATATTCCAGGTGTTAAGGGTCAGATGAATTTCAAATATTCTATTGCATTATCCCAATAAGTATACTCATATTGTCAATATATCTGGGGCAGGAACTCATATAATATGGTTCCAGAATTATAACTAGATCCTTGTTGGTAATTTTATTATATCAGAAGTTTCAACATCCCCAACCACAATTACTAGGGAAATCATGGCTCTTATTTCTAAAGAAAATTTAAAATGTTTCTGGGAAGGAAAATGTCATCCAGTTGTACTTGATGGTAATCATCCAGATTTTCTAGACCGTGGCAAAATATGGTGATGACATTTTTGGTGTCATTTCCTGACTTAGAGAAAAGGTTATAAGGAAATATTTGTGACAGAGTACACAAGTGAGTTAAATATTTGCAGGCAAGAAGGAGAGAATGAAGTTGAACTTAAGTGTTTTACCAAAGTTATTCTACATTGGCTGTACATTCGAATTACCTGGCAGCTCTGAAAAATTACCAACTTTTTTCTTCATTTCCAGTCCAGACAAATTAAATCAGAATTTGGGAATGGGAACCTGAAAACCTTCCCAAGTTATTCTAATGATCCACCAGTGTGGAAAATCAAGTTTTCAGAAATGTACAAAAGTAATAACTAAAATGTGTGTTAAGCTGAATCTCAGTGGAATTATCAAATTAAGAAGACTTTGGTAAGCTTTTTGCTACCATTTATTAAGCATGTATGTATTCATATGCACTATGCTATTCTCAAAAACATAAATGTGATGTAGGAATAATTTTCCTCTTTTAACAACAGAAAAATTGGTTAACAGCTTAAGTGGCTTGAACAAAATCACATAACTAGTAAGTGTCACAGCCAGAATATTTGATTGATGCTAACAAATTCATTGATGGTAGTATAAGTATCTTACTCATCTTTCAATCTCCTCCTCTTCCTAGTGCAACCATCTCCACCCTCTGGAAAAGCATCTGCTCTAGAACAGTGGTTTTATAAAAGGTCATTTGAACACAATGGACTATGAGTGTCTTACATGTATGAGGCAGTACATTTTTTTCTCCTATAACCTACTTTAAATACTTCTTCCAATAATTAGCCAAAGCAACCTAGGATAAGATAGAATTTTTGTTCTTTCCTTGAAATTTAAGCCTTGACATAATATTATGACTAGGATGGGGAAGAAGGAGAGTCAGTTCTAGATTAGTGAAAGTCTTGAACATTGGCAGAGACTAGTATAACTAAGGAACAGGCAAGGGAGATGTGAGTTCAGAAAGTAAGTTCAAGGCTAGAGCTCAGTTCAAGTGTAAGTCATGAGTCAAAAGAAAGTTAAAGTGAGATAAAGATTTCACCAGGTAGGTGTAAAGCAGTTATTTTCTTTAAGTAATCGGAATTAGGATACTATAAGAATCAGTGCCATGAACCAAAGAACCCAGAATCAACACTGAGGTGCTTCGTACATGAAAACTGTGCAGTAACCCCATAACTGGGATGCATGGTGTTGGGCACTGAGAGATTAGGTTAAATCAAATCCTATATATCAGTGACTTTCAACCTTTCTCATCTCGTAGCACACATAAACTAATTACTAAAATTTAGTGACATACCAAAATACATATTTTTTGCTGATCTGACAAAATAAAAGGGGTATAAATTTGATTCATTCACAGATGGTAATTATTGTGTTGACTTTTGTTGTTGTTTTTATTTGACAGTCTAAGGGAAAAGAGGTCAGTGCCCCTGACTAAATAGGAATTGCATGTTTTAAAAATTCTTGTGCACACCAGTGTGCCTTTTGTAGCACACCAGAAGGAAGTCACTGCAATAGCTATTTCACAAGTAACTATGTGTCAGCCACTGGGAACTGTAATGCAAATGCAAAAATGAATAATACACACTTTATCCCTAAGGAGGGAATAAACTTATAGAGGGACATAAGAGAAAGATGTAGTGGGAGTGCCTATGAGGGAAATAACACTGAAAATTTAGGGGTGTTCAAGGAAGTTATTAGAAAATGTTTCATGAAAGAAATTAAATTTTAAAAATATGCTTTGCTTTCAAGAATAAGATTTTTATAGGTATAACTAGAGGTGAAATGGGAATGTTTAAAAGGCAGATGGAAATTTCAGGCCCTGTTAAAGTAAATTTCAAAGACAGGACCCAATTTTGGAGAACTGATATTGCAAATAGTTAGAAAGTATCAGCAGCATGGCTAGTTTAGCTGGACATGAGACTATTTAAATACATACAGAGAATGCATGGGAAGCAAAGACAAATGCTAGTAAGGTTCATCCTTTGCAGGGACTCTGCTTTGTCTCTCCAGAACAGCACATATAAGGGCTCAAGAAAGTCTGATAAGTGGATTTTTGTTAGTGAGCAGAGAACATGTGAGGACATTCCAAATTCAATGTTACTCAACACTATTAGGTTTTTAGTCACTGAAAACACTAGCAACAAAATATTTTAGAGAAACTATCCCTTCAACATGATGAAAATAATTTATTTCTTCTTCTGAGTCCTTAGCTTTTGAATGAGTTTAGTGTCTTGTAGGGTAACAACCCAAGGAGCTGCTTAAGCTTAAGCATTTTGAACTGACAGTAGATAGTTTTTACACTGGCCTATAACTTTGAATCATAAATGAATCTATTAGCGCTGTAACAATAAAATATTTAAATACAACCTTACTATATGGTTATATCCTGATTAGAAGTATAAAAATTTTAAGTGGTATTTTAATGATCATGACTGATCTCTTCTTGGGATTTTTTTTTTATCCCAAACATGGTTTTTTGCATATTTAAGATGGATATCATCATTAGGGGTTCTTGGGCATTATAAATTAGTTGTGTGTCAGGAGACTCTTACCCTTCTGCTACAAATATGGACAATTTGGATACCATTTTTTAGATATGGAGATGACTTTTCATATTTAGTTATGTCACAACAATCTCAAAATTGGTAGCAAGTACTTTATGTGTGACCATTGAAAAAACAGCAGGAATCTCAGTTTGATGCCAAATGGTAGCCATTCAATCATTTGCCATTTGGCAAAGAGTTTCATCCATTATGGTTGTGCTTTAGCAACACTATGATTACTTTCCAATTTTCTAATTCTAAAAATCTAGGAGACCTAGGTTATTATAGAAATTACTTCTCCACTTATGTACAGTTTAACTCAGCTGTTATTTCGTCTAAGAGATCGCGAATTTGATCATTGTCAAACTACAGTCATAGTATTTCCTGCAAAGAATTCACATGTCTAGAATTCTACTCTTTGTATAAAGTTACAAGTTCTTTGACCAAATTTTTACAGAAGTACACTTGTAAAGTTCAGCCAGAGAGGGGTTTCTCAAACTTTGATGTGCCTTCTAGTCACCTGGAGACCATGTTCAAATGCAGATTGTAATTCAGTAGCTCTAGGATGGGGCCTGGGATTCAGCATTTATAATAAGCTCCAGATAATGCTTTTTGATCCTCAGATTATGATTTGAGGAGCAAGGAGATAAAAATATATTTTGTTGGACTTTAGACATTTTAGAGGGTTTAAATTATTTTAATAATAATTCCTGTTTGATTTTTGATAATGTAGCAAAGTTTTACACTTTTCTGATTTGAGTTGATCACAAAATAAATTAATAGTACAAAGATACATATGACTATATCAATTTGGAAACTAAGAAAAATGCAGGTTAAGTGACAAAGTAGAAAACATAGGGTCACATCTCTTTATCACATTAGCCCTCAGAGATCAAGTCAATGACATATTATACTTGGAATTTTTAGAACAGTATATATTACAGGTAGAAATTCTGCTGGCATAGTCTCTTCAATGTAGGAATGCAAAAAAAGAAATATCTCTAGTAAAGAAAATGTTTACTTTGTAATAAAAAATATGGACTTCTTTAAAAAATATTTTTCTTTGGGGCCAAAATTTAAATGTAGAATGCTAATTTTCATAGCATATAATGGCCCTGGCTGGTGTCTGACTTTAAGCATATTATTTATTATTAGAGGCCCAGTGCATAAAATTCTTGCACAGTGAGGGAAAGGGAAGAGAGGGAAGTTTCTGTCCAGCCTGCACCCTCTCACAATCTGGAAATGCTAGCTCCTAACCGCTTGCCTGCCTGCCTAATCACCCCTAACCACTCTGTATGCCTGCCTGATTACCTTTAATAGCTCGCCTGCCTGCCTGAGCACTCCAAACCACTCTGTCTGCCTGTCTGATCACCTCGAACTGCTCACCTGCCTTCCTGATTGCCCCTAACTGCCTCTGCCTTGGCCCTGCAACAGCAGCTTCATCTGGAAGGACATCTGGAAGGTCGTTTGGCTGTCCAGTCTAATTAGCAAATTATGCTGTTATTATTATAGATTATTTAAGAGTAAAGTGTTATTTCTATAAGGCTAAGAATATTTTGCAACACCAATTCTGCAAAACTAGGTAGAACTTTACAGGTTTGATGTCAGACTTTTTGAACACTGAGTAGTCTACTCCAAGGAAGCATTTACATCCAGATCTTCTTCTCAGTGTCACTGAAGAGACCCATGTGAAAACATTGAAACCTACAAATTATGAATCTGCCAATTACAGATTTATTTGCTGAGACAACAATGTCTAGACAGCTACATGCTTCAAGTTATTATTTTTTGTAACCAAGTTTTCAGTGACTCAAATTAAAAATGTAAGCAAGATAATAAAAATAAACAAATCAGCCCTTGCATCAAGCTGAAATAGTAGTAATGATATTTTTATTGCTAGTTTCATTCTGGCAATGGCATCTCCCATTTGAAATAACATTCTTGTGGAGAAGACATTGTAAAGCACATAGAACCACAGAACATGAACTTAGATACTATGGATTATTCCTTAAGAAACCATAGCAGCAATGGTCAACAAGCCAGGCAGAGAGAATACCAGTATTTGCTTTAGTTTCACAGTAAGAATATGGTGTCTTAAGCAAAAACCTTTGTTGCAACTCAGTTCATTCTAAGTTATTTTCAAATATCCTCATGTCAAATAGAAAGAAGGAAGAGAAAAACTTCTACTTCTCCATATCTAAATCATATACTCAATTTAAAAGGTTCAAAATTTTGATGGAACTTTAGTTTTTAATTTCTAACTGATCAACCCTGTTTTCACAGTTCCCCAATATTTTCTATTCTCAAACTCTACCTCTTGAGGAGGGCTGTATTTGCCTTTTCTCTTTCTTTAACTCTAAGCTACATAAACATGTGAGTATTCACCTTAGGAGTGCCTACTAAGTGCCTTAAAATATTTTGATGGCTTTCCATCACTCAATTTGAGTCAAAATACCACAGAATGGCATAAAATTCTTATCACTGTTTAGTTTCCAACTACTTGGCAACCTCAATTTCTATCATTTTACCACCTCTTCTTACTCACATTATGAAAGAGACCCTGGCCCTTATCACCCTGGCAACAGAAAAGTGAGGGGTACAGGCTATACTAAAGTATGTAACCATGATATCTGTGTCCTTCAGAGTCCCCATTCCTAGAAAACCAACTCTAATGTGTGTGAAAAAGCTTTAATAAGACCTCTTCTTAGGAAGTGATTTTTCTTTTGGTGGAGAACCCATAACATCAAATTATATAAAAAACTGTGGTACATCTACACAATGGAATACTATGCTACTATAAAAAAGAAGGAGCTTTTATCATTTTCAACAGCATGGATAGAACTGGAGAGCATTATCCTAAGCAAAATAAGCCAGTCGGAGAAAGATAAATATCACATGATCTCACTCTAATGTGGGATATAATGATCGACATTAACTGATGAACAAAAATAGATCCAGAGACAAATGGCAGGGGAGGTGGGATGGTTTAGATTTTTATGCAGGCATATTAGCATAGCCAATGGACACAGACACAGAGGCTATGGGGCTTGCCCTCAGGGGTGAGAGTGGCGGAGGGTGGAAGGGTCAATCAGGGAAAAAGGAGACATGTGTAAAACTTCAAATAATAAAAAAAAATTAAATTAAAAATATATATACTATAGGAAATTTTAAGGTGGAGATCATTGTTCTTGTGAAACTTCTACCAATATATTTATATCTGTTTCTTTCCATCATGACCCTGTCCCTGTGCTTCTTATAATCAGATGTATAATATGTTCATGTTTATTATAAAAATAATTATTCCAGGGTCTAGCATATAATATCCTTAAAAATCTTTAATGCATAATTGAATATATTATTGTTTATCCTGGAAAGTAGTATGTACAACAGTTAGGAATTATTTTTTTTCACTGAAGGTTTGACAATGATAAATAGATCTTCTTACAAGGTGCTGCCTTTGAGTACAGTAGCTATTAGGTACCTAGTGCCTTGAAACATGAGCCATTTAAAAAAGAAATATATTCATACATTAGAAGAGTGTGTAATACCTATATGCATATTTTAGAGAATAATAATGAAGTCAATATCAAAGTAGCCAAACTCTCATTAAGAAATAAACATCCCCAGTAAGTCCCTGATCTAGTTGCCTTTTATGGCATATTCCTCTCTTTCTAGTCCAAAGAATAACTACTCTCTCTACCAATGTGAAAATAAATTATCTTGCATCTTATGTATGTAGTCCTAACATATTTGGTTTTGCTTGCTTTTAAACTTCTTATAAATAGAATTATATCATATGAATATTTTGAATTATGTACCTGTCATTCACTCTTATGTTTGTGAAATTCATATCTCATGGTATTTGTGGCTGTAATTCATTTATTTTCATTACTATATTATTCCATTGAATGATGATTTACTACTTGATATATTCAATATACTCTATTAAGCCCTATGCTGCTATGAATTTTCTTAAACATATATTCTGTATACATAAATAAGAATTTATCTAATCTATTAAAACCTAATGATAGAATTGAATGGTCATATGCCATGTCTGTTTCATATTCAGGTAAGACCTATCTATTTTCTAAATAAGTTGTTCAAAATGTGATTCAATCAGCAATATGTGAAGGTCTCTGTTGGATCATGTCCCCTCAGATATTTGGTAATATATAACTTGAAATTTTTACTAGTCTGGTGTGTGTAATATATTTCATTCTACTTTTTTTCTTAGTCCTCACCAGAGGACATGTTTTTATTGATTTTAGAGAGAGAGAAAAGGGGTAGAGGCGAAAGAGAGAGAGAGAGAGAGAGAGAGAGAGAGAGAGAGAGAGAGAGAGAAAGGGAGTAGAATCTGCAACCTAAGTATCTGCCTTGACTAGGAGTGAAACCTGCAACCTTTTGATACAGGATGACCAGGGTCATTCTACTTTTTATTTGCATTTTCCTGATTATTACTGAATCTGTGTATATTTTCATATATTAATTGTTCATTTAAGTTTTCTCTTCTTTAAAGTGCCTATTCAAATGTTTTGCCCAATTTCAATAGAAATTGAATTGTTTGAAATTTTCTCCCAGATGTTAGCTATCCCTAACATTTATGTGATGGAACTATATTGACAAATTTTTATGGTTTGACTTTACAGTTCCTTTAGGGTAGGTTGATTACCAGATCTCATTTTTAACATAATTACATTTATTATTCTATGTTTTGCTTTTTACATTTAGTTTTTTAACTTAATGAGACTTGATTTCTTTGGTTTGGTAAGAGTTAGAAATATAATTTTCTTATTTTCCACCAATGTCTTAGCTCCATTTATTGCAATTTCCATTGCACTTTCTCCACTTGACTTCCAATCGCATATCTATCAAGTAAAAAGAGTACATATGCGTAGGCTTCTGTTTCTGGGTTCTCCACTTTAACTTCATTGGTCTCCTTGTTTCATTTAACAATCTAACTAGAAACGAGAGAAGACTACATAAAACAGAGGAAAGAACAACATAATTGAGAGAACCCAGTGCAAAATGAAAGTAAAAGCCCTCTTGTTAAAAATAATAAAGAATTTCAAGATGGTAGCATCAGAGCACTAAGCCAAGCATGGGCATTTCTAAGTGTAGGGCCCTGTGCAAATGTGTAGTCACATATCTACAAAGTCAGCCCTGCAGGTAAAATATGATGAGACAATTCTTCTCTAATGCAAGAAATATAAAATAATGCAAGAATAAACTCAACATTCTTACAAGAATTAGTTTTCAATTCAGAAAATAAACAGATTATATAAAAGATACTAGTGGCCTGGTGCACAAAATTTGTGCACATTAAAAGGATATTAATTAGAGGAAATAATTTAATATTGCTATTTGCTCTTTCTCTATAATAGAAGTATCAGAGACTAAAGAAAATTAGTAAAATGTTATGAAAACCTACCTCTTGTCAGAGTTTGGAGTGCACCACGGGACCCAGAGTCAAGTCCCCACTCACTCACATGTGCCTCAAAATCAAGTGAGACCCAGACCCAGCTGTCCTTCCGCATTGGGGTAGATCAGGACCCAGCCAATCCCACCCTTGTCAAGCCCCTCAAGGCAGGGGGTGTCCTCAGGTCCCCTGTCCCAGCACCAGGACGGAGGCATGGCTTGAGGTCCCCCATCAAGTCCCACCAGGTGGGAGACATGACCTAAGATGCCCTGTCAAGCCCCGCTGGGTAGGCAGCATGGCCTAAGGTCCCCCATCAAGCCCACCAGGCAGAGGAGCGCAGCCTCAGGTTCCCCGGCCCAGCACCTGAAGGGAGGCACAGCCTCAGGTCCCCATCAATCTCCACTGGCACAGGGGCGCAGGCTCAGGTACCCTGTGAAGCCCTGAGGTCCCCTGTCAAACCCAGCCAGGCAGGAGGGGCACAGCCTCAGGTCCCCAGGCCTGGTGCTGGGGCAGAGGGTATGGTCTGAGGTTCCCTCAGCCTGGTGCTGGGGTGGGGGTGCAGCTTGAGGTCCCCTGTCAAGCCCTGCCAGGTCGGGGCACAGCCTGAGGTCCCCTGTCAAGCCCTGGCGGGTGTAGAGAACAGTCTGAGGTCCCCTAACCCAGCACCAGGATGGGAAGTGCACCTTGAGGTCCCCTGTCAAGCCATGCCAGGTTGAGAGTGTGGCCTGCAGTCCTCTGTCAAGCTGCACAGGTGGGAGGCACGGCCTGAGGTTCCCAAGCCTGGAGCTGGGGCAGAGGGAGCAGCCTGAGGTACCCTAGCCCAGCACCAGGGCAGGAAGCACACCTTGATGTTCCCTGTCAAGACCTTCTGGGTGGGAGGCGTGGCCCGTGGTCTCCTGTCAAGCCCTGCTGGGCAGCGGGAGAAGCCGGAGGTCCCCTTGCCCAGCACCAGGATGAGAAGTACACCTTGAGGACATGGCCTCAGGTTCTCTGGCCTGGTGCCGAGGAAGGTGTCAAGGCCTGAGGTCCCCTGTCAAGCCCCTCTGGACTGAGGGAGGGTGTAGCCTCAGGTCCCTGCTGATTGCTCTTTCAGCCTCCTGTGCGCCACGCTCAGCTCCATCCCCTGCTCCTGTGCACTGTGCTCGGCCCTGCCCCCTGCTCCCATATGCCGTGCTCATCCCCACCCCACACATCACGCTTGGCCCTGCCCCTGCTCCTGATTGGCTGGTAGTGTAGCAAAGGTACAGTCAAATTTGCATATTACTATTTTATTATATAGGACTAGAGGCCCGGTGCACAAAATTTGTGCAAAGCAGGGATAGGGATGTCCCCTTAGCCCAACTTGCACCCTCTCCAATCTCGGACCCCTCAAGGGATGTCCAACTGCCTGTTTAGGTCTGATCCTGGTAGGATCTGGCTTAAACAGCAATCAGACATCCTTCTCACAATCCAGGACTGCTGGCTCCAAACTGCTCACCTGCCTGCCTCCCTGATTGCCCCTAACCACTTCTGCCTGCCAGCATGATCACCCACTAACCACAGCCCTGCCAGCCTAATTGATGTCTAACTGCTCCCCTGCCAGCTTGTTTGCCCCCAACTTCCCTCCTCTGCCAGCCTGGTCACCCCTAACTGCCCTCCCCTGCAGGCTTGATCAACCCCAGCTGCCCTCCTTTGCAGGCCTGGTTGCCCCCCACCAACTGCCCTCCCCTGCTGACCTGATTGCCCACAACTGCTCTCCCTTGCAGGGCCTGGAACCTCCCAATGACCCTCCCCTGCTGCAATCTTATAGTGGCCATCTTGTGTTCACATGGGGGCAGGATCTTTGACCACAGGGAGCAAGCCCTCTTGTGTGTTGGAGTGATGGTCAATCTGCAAATTACTCTTTTATTATATAGGATAGAGGCCTGGTGCATGGGTGGGGTCAGCTGGTTTGCCCTGAAGTGTGTTCCAGATCAGGGTGGGGGTTCCCTTGGGGTGAGAGGCGGCCTGGGAGAGGGGCCTGTGGAAGTTTACAGGCCAGCCACACTGACCCAGTGACCCAAGTGGAGGTCCTGGTATGTGGGATTAATCTGTCTACAATTGAAACTTTGTAGCCTGGAGTGGAGGCCTAGGCCAGCAACAGCAGGCTGAAAGCTTGACTTCCTCCATTGCTTGGGAGACCCAAGCCTCTATTCTCTCCAGCTCATTGGCTGGTGCCATTTCTGTATATTTTGTAATTGAAACTTTGTAACATTGATTGGAGGCCTAGGCAGGCAACAGGAGGTGGAAAGCTTGATTGGGGAATCCAAGCCTTCCTCCTGCTCTCAGTAGCGGCAGTCATCTTTGTTGGGGTTTATTTGCATAATCTGTTCCTGATTGGCTGGTGGGCATTGCTGTGGGCATGGCTCTGGGTGTGGCAAAGGTATGGTCAAATTTGCATATTACTCTTTCATTAAATAGGATTACACACCAGCATACAATCAGATATAATTTTTAACACTAAAGTATATTTAATACTAATCAATATACCTGTAATGACAAGGACTCCTACTGCTAATGAGGGTAAAAATAGTCTTTAATTGGTCTGCTTTTATTCTCTAACCTCCAATTACAAATTTGATTATATTTATAACCTTTATTTTGGACATTAATTATTGAGCTAGATTGTAACAGCTCAGTCATCTGTTTATGGAATGTACCTACATTCATGATTCTGATGCCTGGTGATATTTGGTTAGGCTGTCAATTGCCACTTAATGTGTAGGTGCACCTAATGATTGTGATTATTCTTAATTGCTCTTGCTAATATGATGTGGGCTAGGGTTCTTATTAATTTACTAGATGCTTGTCCACGAAAGTCTGGCCTGAACCCTCTCCAAACTGAGAGGAGAGTTTCTGCAAATATTTCTTAGAAGAATGTTGTTGACTATAGTTTGGCTTCAAAATACCACATATATCTACAACATAAAAAAGATGAGCAGGGAAGGTGAATTTAGTTGAAGTTAGCTTCGGGATTACTCTTTACTTTTACTTAACTGTAATAGTTTTTCTATTGCAGAGACAGTAACAAGAATGGATTTACTAAATAGTAAAATCTTTTAAAAGAATTAGAATTAGTTTCAGAGTTATAATCTATAACATTTCACAATAAGAAAACAAGATAGTCTAGGATATGCACATATAAAGCTGGTTAATATATATGAATAAATATTCTACTTTTATACAGCAATTTTTATTATTATAGAGCCTGTTAAATTCAGAAATGTCATTTTTTCCATGCTACAGATTGTTGTGTAAGATTTAATGGTTCATATTAGAATCAGCCAATACTTAGAAAGCTTTATTTATGCAGAAATCATTCCAAAGATAAAAATCACAACTTCTTTGTTTATTGACTGTGGCTTTTATGAAGTGCTTGCTTGCAAGCTATCCTTGCCTCTTCTGGCAGCAGCATCTCAGGAATACAATACTGACTAAAGCTTAGAGATGAAGTGGCTCCTCTAGTTCACCTTTTAGGTAAACCCCACTAATGGTTCTAACTTCCATCTCAGCCAGGGATGGTATATTTGCAAGAAATAGAAATCCACCAAAGCTAAACTAACTATAGTAAGAAGAAATGCTCACAGAACCTATTTAAAAGAAATTTAGCTGAGGGAACCATGTGTCCCCACATGAGTATGCATATGTGCTTGCAAGTATGTATGCTTATGTGTATTCACAAAGATCTGGATTTGCTTGACCATGGTTCTTTTTATGTATTGGCTTCAGGCTTATCATTCTATAAACTATCTTGTCTTCTTATTTGTCTACTAGAGGCCTGGTGCATGAAATTTGTGCCTGGGTCTCAGCCCTCACAGTTCCAGCTTCATCCAGAAGGTCATCTGGAAGGTCGTCAGGACAGTCGTTCTGTTTGGCAATCTAGTCTAATTAGCATATTATGCTTTCATTATTATAGAAGATATATGCATGTCTTGTGATGGATAGATGTAGACTCTAAGTCTACATATGACATTCCTTTTAGATCCTCACAGTTAAATGATTACATCAATGTATCCAAATTCTAAATTTTGGGGAAGGAGATCTGATTGGCTCAACTGGAATCAAGTGTATACTCCAACCAATCTTTTGTGAGCTGGAAGATGCATTTCTGTGATACACAGGAATGTATCTCCCAGCTGTGTATGCTACCCATATTGAGAGCATTGAGACAAAGTATTTATGTGGACATTACTATAGTGTGCCAGTTGAAATGGATTCTCTACAAACATGATTAGAAAAGCAAAAATAGCATTAGAAGCATATCTAGAAGCGTAATCATGCCCTGGCCGGTGTGGCTCAATTGGCTGAGCATTTTCCAGTGCACCATAGATCACCAGTTTGATTCCTGGTCAGGTTGCAACTTGATCCCCGGTCATGGTGCATGCGGGAGGCAGTTGATGGATGTTTATCTCTCACATAGATGTTTCCTTCTCCTTCTATCTCTCTCTAAAATGAATGACAATATTTTTTTAAAAGAGTAGAAACATTACTACCATAACTAATCTGTTTCTGATTCTTCAACTATTTCCTGGGCCACAAAGTGAGGGAAGTAAAGTGTCCTCTCTGGGTAATAACAAATTTTAAAATAAAAACTCCATAATTCTATATTAAGTAAATAATGTTTATGTGTTATGTAATTGAAGATTACCACCTTGCTGTCTGACAAATTACACCTAAGCATAGGAGCTTGAAACAACAAAAACCACTTTTTCTTTTCTAGTGTCTGTGGATGAGGAATCCTGGGCACCTTAACTGGCTATCTCTAATTCAGGGTCATAAGGATGCAGTCCAGGTATTGGCCAGGGCTGTAGACATCTCAAGGCTGAAGTGAAAAAGGACCCAATTCTAAGCTCACATATATGGCTATTGGCAGGCCTCCAACCCTCATTAACAGCTTGCCAGAGACATCAGTTCTTTGCCACACAACTCTCCAGTGTGTTTTGTCACAAATTTTGGCTAATTGTCTATTGACATTATTAGGAAAATAAATAGTTTTCAAAACTGAGTCAAGCAATATACTATAGTAATTTATTTTTTGTTCTCCCACCTCTTTGTTCAGTGTTCTATGAAATTTTCACAATGTTTTTCTAAATGTGCAACAGATCTCTCAAAAAGTTATGAATACTTTTCCAAGTGCCCAAATATATATCTTCTATAATAATAAAAGCCTAATATGCTAATTAGACCAGATATCCTTCCGGATGACCTTCTGGACAAAGCTGGGGCTGTGAGGGCCTAGCTCCTTGCATGAATTTTGTGCATCGGGCCTCTAGTGTGTGTGTGTGTGTGTGTGTGTGTGTGTGTGTGTGTGTGTGTGTGTGTATGTGTGTGTTTTATTGTTTAAAGTATTATATATGTCTCTCTTTTCCACCACTGACCCCTCCCTGGCCATTCCCACCAGCCAGGACAAGCACCCACTGCCCTAGCATCTATGTCCATTGGTTATGCTTATGTATACAAGTCCTTTGGTTGATCTCTTACTCCACCTCCACTCTCCCTTGCCTTCCCTCTGAAATTGATAGTCTGTTCAATGCTTCTCTGACTCTGTATCTATTTTTGTTCATCACTATATGTTGTTCATTATATTCCACAAATGAGTTAGATCATGTGATATTTATCTTTCTCCTACTGGCTTATTTAGCTTAGCATAATGTTCTCTAGTTGGAACTCATACAAGTTAACAAAAAGAAAATAAACAATACAATAAAAAATAGGGCAAAGGACCTAAATAGACACTTTTCTGAAAAGGAAATACAGAAAGCCACAAGACATATGAAAACATGCTCAGTCACTAATCATCTGAAAGATGCAAATCAAAACAACAATGAGGTATCATCTCATGCCTGTCAGAATGACTATCATCAACAAATCAACAAATGACAAGTGCTGGCAAGAATGTAGAGTAAAAGGAACCCTCATACACTGCTGGTGGGAATGCAGACTGGTGCAGCCACTGTGGAAAACAGTATGGAGTTTATGCAAAAAAAAAATTAAAAATGGAACTCATATTTGACCCCGTAATCCCACTTCTAGGAATATATGCCAATAATTCAGAAACACCAATCAGAAAGGACAAATGCACCCCTATGTTCACAGCAGCACAACTTACAATAGCTAATAATTGGGAAAAGCCTAAGTGCCCATCAGCAGATAAGTGCATTAGAAAATGGTGGTATATCTATATAATGGAATACTACGCTGCAGTAAAAAAGAAGGAACTTTTATCATTTATAACACCAAATATATTTTAAAAGCCTATCAATTTATTTTTCTCTGCTTTTGGAAATAATCTTTGCACTGTGTCCTGTTATCTGATTCCATTGTTCATTGTTGCTCCTATGACAATTGAATCATCTTTTATTTCCTGGATCCTAAATGATATTTTTTCTTTAATAGCTCCTCATTTTTTGAAGAACATTTTATAACAGTTTCCAATAAATGATACATGATCTTCATTATTCTTACCTTCACAAATCATATGAATTGGATTTGGGAATTTTAGCTTAAAATATTTTTTCTCATAATAGATGTTTAAAAGCAATATTTCACTGGCTTCTCAATGTCAGTGCTGCTGTTGAAAAGTCTAAAGCCATTGTCTTCTTGACTATCTGTGACTTTTTAAATTCTTAATAATCATGTTATGGTGTCCTTTTTATTCCTGGTAGACATATGTTTCATAGTGCTGGGTACACACCAAACTATGTTAATTAGAAAACCTGTTTTTCAGTTCTGGAAACTATTTCTGTTTTTGTACCTGTTGTTGCCATTTTCTAGTTTTCTAATTTAGACAAACTTATTGTTTAAATAGTGAGTCTTCTGTGTTAATCTTTAATTTTTTATATTTCCCCAAAATTTAATATTAAGTAAACATTTATTTTCCTTGAGCTTCCATTAATTTCATCATCCAAATCATGCATTGAATTCTTTATTTCTTTCTTAAAACGTTTTTTATAACGATTTTTCTTGTTGCATGTTTGTTTTGTTTATGGGTGCAGTTTTTTTTCTTTCTCTAAAGATATTAACCATTTTATTTTAAAGTTTTTCACCTGCTCCCCAATTTTTCCTCTATTGTCTCTGATTACTCAGGGTCTCCCTGTTTTCTATTAGTTGATTTATTTGTTTTGGACTTTTTCTTTCATGTTGGAGGCTTTCCTCAAACACTTGAAAATACCTTAACCTGGCTATCCATTCTTAAAGAGTTTTTAACATCTTGACTGGTATACAGTGACCTGGATAAGGGATGGGGATACAGCAGACTTGAGAATGAACTCATTTCATAAACTAGGAAAACGACAAATAAGTTCTAGACAGTTTTTGTCTGATTAGTGATATTTGGGACTGAAATGAAGGAAAAGTGAGAAAGCTTCCACAGTAGAGTATATAGATTTTTACTTAATATGCCTTTCTCAACCCACAGGTCACCCTCGATCTTCATTTTAGATTCCCTAAGTCTGAAGACATTTCCCCAGAAGTTTAAACTCCTAGTATCCCATGGTGAGCATAAGGAGAGGTTTGTCCTTGGACAGAGAGGGGTGCTAGTCTCTTGATTGTAAGAGATTTCTGCATGCACTCTTTCCACCAACTCCTCCGTGTTCAACTCCCTCTTATGCTTCCAAATTCTCCACAGAATTCTGGGTTGAGGAATCAGAATTCAGAAATTCTTAGAAAGTGTCCAAATAATATGTTAATCTCTATTTTTCATAATGATTTGAGTGTTTTTCAATAACAGTAAGTGATCATAATAATAGACAGTAAATCAGTTTTTGTGATAGAGTCAAATTAAACTTGCAGATGCTTTGGTAAAAATAGTATTAAATATATACTTTATGATTATTATAAATTAACATTATAATAAGATAATGTATATTAACAAATAAAGATGATCTTTATATGACATAGATATTTCTCATATAGAATGGAATCAGATAATAGGACACAGTGCAAAGAATATCTCTGAAATATTCAAAGAGGGAAACACGGAATAAAAGTAAATGCTGACCGCTCCCTTCTAGGAACATATCCTGTCTTTCCCTTTCCCCTAGGTGCATCACCTTTACCTTCCTTACTTCTAAGCTCCATGGCCACTTTCTTTGCCTCTACAACTTGTTTCCTTAGCCTATTTCTTCTATGAATTACTGTTTCTACCTCTGTGATTCTCTAAATATTCTCTTCTATAAAAAAGTAAATGCTTAATAAATGCCAAGATATTAAAGCATAATACCCAAAATATATAAAATATATTAAATTATTTTTCTTAAAATGAACATTTAAAACACATAAAGCAACAATAATACTTTTAAAAATAATATATAATAATCAAATTGGGTTCATTCCAGGACAAAAGGATGGTTCAACATACACAAATCAATAAATGTAATATACCTCATTAATAAAACAAAGGATAAAATTCACATGATCTTATCAATAGATGCAGAAAATGCATTTCATAAGTTATGAGGTCCATTTATGGTTAAAACACTCAATAAAATGGGTGTAGAAGGAAAGTATCTCAACATAATAAGGCCATATATGACAAACCATCAGCCAATATTATACCCAAAGGTGAAAAACTGAAAGCTTTTTTCTCTAAAATCAGGAATAAGACTTAGATGCCCACTCTCACCACTCTTATTCAACATAGTTTGTAAACTGCTAGCTTGAGTAATAAGAAAAGAAAAAGAAATAAAAGACATCCTAATTGGGAAGAAAGAAGTAAAAGGGTCACTTTTGCAGTTGACATGATCCTGTCTGTAAATAGAAAATCCTAAAGACTCAAAAAAACACACAAACAAATCACTATTAGAAACAATAAACAAATAGAGGAAATTTGCAGGATATAAAATCAATGTACAAAATCCATTGCTTTTTTTCTATAATAATAATGTAACTTAAGAAAAAGAAATGAGCCGAGACCGGTTTGGCTCAGTGGATAGAGCGTCGGACTGCGGACTGAAGGGTCCCGGGTTCGATTCCAGCAAGGGCATGTACCTTGGCTGCGGGCACATCCCCAGTAGGGGGCGTGCAAGAGGCAGCTGATCGATGTCTCTCTCATCGATGTTTCTGACTTTCTATCCCTCTCCCTTCTGCTCTGTAAAAAATCAATAAAATATATTTTTAAAAAAAAGAAATGAAAAAACAATTCCTTTTGCAATTGCAAAAGAATCAGATACTTTGGAATAAAATTAACAAAGGACGTGAAAGATCTATATACTGAAAACTAAATATTTTTAAAAAGCATTAAAAAAAGATTGAAAAAAAGCCCACAACAAAATCAAAAGATACTGCATGTTCCTGGATTGGAAGAATCAACCTAATTAAAATGACCACATTACCCAAAGCAATATACATATTTAATGCAATCCTTTTCAAAATCCCAATATAAATTTTTAAAGAAATAATACAAGAAAAAAATCATCAGATGTGTATGGAACCACAAAAGATCCCAAACAGCCAAAGCAATCCTGAGGGGAAAACACAATGCTGGCAGATTCACACTATGAAACTGGAAAACCACAAGCAAAAGAATAAAACTAGTTTTGCTACTCAATGGGCAAAAACTACAACCATTTCCCCTAAGAACAGGAACAAGACAGGGTTGCCCACTCTCACCACTCCTGTTTGACATAGTACTGGAAGTATTAGCCATTGCAATTAGACAAGAAGAAGAAATATAAAGCATCCAATTAGAAAAGAAGTAAAGCTATCATTACTTGCAGATGACATGATATTGTACCCGAAAGACTCCATAAAAAAATAATAGACTTAATAAATGAGTTCAGCAACATAGCAGGCTACAAAATTAACGCCAAGAAATCTATGGCATTTCTATACACTAATAGTGAACTTACAGAGAGACTAAAAAAGCAATCCCATTTACCATCACACCAAAAAAATTAAGATACCTAGGAATAAACTTAACTAAGGAGGTAAAAGACCTATTCGCGGAAAACTACAGGACACTAAAAAAAGAGATAGAGGAAGATGTAAACAGGTGGAAGAACATACCATGTTCATGGGTTGGGAAAATCAACATCATTAAAATGTCCATACTACCCAAAGCAATCTATAAATTTAATGCATTCCCCATTAAAATACCAATGGCATATTTCACAGACCTAGAAAGAACTCTCTAGTATGCAGAGACAAGATATTTTTTGAAGGAAAGAAACTGGGGAGAGTGATTAATATAGAGGCAGGGAGGCATTGAACAGGCTGTCAAGCTACAGGGAGAAGCCTGGGGTGGATGGGAGATGGATGCTGGGGGAGATCAACCGAAGGACTTGTATGCATGCATATGAGCATACCAATGAATGAAAGACACTGGGGCGGGGAGAGGGGCAGGTGGGGACATGTGCTGGGGGTAAGAGAGGCTGGGGGGAGGATAATGGGGGAAAACAAGAAAACATATGTATTACTATTAAATATAAGTTATACTGCAAAAAAATTAATTAAAAAAATGGATCAAAGACCTAAATATAAGATCTGAAACAACAAATTAATAGAAGAAAACATAGATACTAAACTTATGGACCTTAGCTATAGAGAGCAGTCTATGAAATCGACCACAAAGGCAAGGGAAGTGAAGACAAAAATAAATGAATGGGACTATATCAAATTAAAAAGCTTCTGCAAAGCAAAAGAAACCTACAATAAAACAAAAAGGCAACCTACCATATGAGAAATTATATTTTCAAACAGTAGTTCTAACAAAGGGTTAATATCAAAAATATATTAAAAACACACACAAACCAACACTAAACAAACAATCTAATAAAAACATGGGCAGAGCATCTAAATAGACACTTCTACCAAGAAAACATACAAATGACCAACAGATGTTTTACTTCATTAGCCTTTAGGGAAATACATATCAAAACTACAATAAGATACACATCACACCTGCCAGAATGGCTATTATTAACAAGACAAGTGAAAGCAAGAGTTGGAAAAGTTATAGAAAAAGGAAACCCTCATTCACTGCTGGGAATGTAGACTGGTATAGTCCCTTTGGAAAACAGTCTGGCAGTTCCTAAAAAAACAAAACAAAAACAAACAAATAAACAAAAAAAACTAGAATTATAATAGGACCTAGAAATCCCTCTCCTGAGTATTAACCCAAAAAACTTGAAAATATTTATTTGCAATGATATAGGAACTCCTATGTCCATTGCAGCATTATTCACAGGGGCTATGATATAGAGACAACCAAAGTGTCCTTCAATAGAGGCCTGGATAAAGAAGATGTGTTCATATATACTATTAGAGGACCAGTGCATGAAATCTGTGCATGGGGAGCAGGGAATATCCCTCAGCCCAGCCTGCACCCTCTCCAATCTGGGACCCCTCGAGGGATGTCTGATTGCCCATTTAGGCCCGAACAGGATCAGGCCTAAACAGGCAATTGGACATCCCTCTCACAATTTGGACTGCTGGCTCCAAACTGCTCACCTGCTTGCCTCCCTGATTGCCCCTAACCATTTCTGCCTGCCAGCCTGATCACCTCCTAACCACTACCCTGCCAGCCTGTTTGCCCCCAACTTCCCACCTCTGCCAGCCTGGTCACCCCTAACTGCCCTCCCCTGCAGGCTTGATCACCCCCAACTGCCCTCCTTTGCAGGCCTGGAACCTCCCAACAGCAGCAGAGGGAGGTTGGAGTGATTGTCAATCTGCAAATTACTCTTTTATTAGATAGGATAGAGAACAGGCGCATGGGTGTGGGCCAGCTGGTTTGCCCTGAAGTGTGTCTCGGATTAGGGTGGGGGTCCCTTTGGAGTGTGGGGAAGCCTGGGAGAGGGGCCTAGGGTGGTTTGCAGACTGGCCACATCCCCCAGTGACCCAAGAGGAGGCCCTGGATCTGGGATTTATTTTAGGTTCTACAATTGAAACTTTGTAGCCTGGAGCAAAGTCAAGCCTTCTGCCCGCTCCATGGCAACAGCCATTTCTGTTTGGTTTATTTAAGTTCTATAATTGAAACTTTGTAGCCTAGAGTAGAGGCCCATTTCTATTGGAATATTTCTTCTATAATTGAAACTTTGTAGCATTAAGTGGAGGCATAGGCTGGCAAGGGAAGGCGGAAAGCTTGGCTTCCTCTATTGCTGCGGAAACCCACACCTCCCTCCTACTCTCAGTGGCTACAGCCCTTTTGGTTGGGTTTTATTTGCATAATTTGCTCCTGATTGGCTGATGGGCATGGCTGTGGGTGTGGCTTGATAGAAGGTATGGTCAATTTGCATATTACTCTTTTATTAGATATGATGATGATGGCATATATTAGTCTTAAGAAACATGAATGGACCTTGATAATATTATGCATAGCAAAATAAGTCAGTCAGAAAAAGCTAAGAACCATATAATTTCACTCATATGTGGAACATATAACTAAAACCCATAGACCCAGACACCAGTATGGTGGTTATAACAGGGAAGGGGGTGGAGGTAGGGAGAATAAATGGGACCAAATATATGGTGATGGAAGATGGTTTGATTTTGAGCTGTGGGCACACAATGCAATATAGAGATCATGTATCATAGAAAGCTTATAAGCCTATTGACCAATGTCACACCAATAAACATCCTATCTATTAAAAAGTAATATGCAAATTGACTGTCAGTCCAATATAAAAGATGGTCACCCCCATGTGGTCAAAGATGGCTGCTTCCACATGGACACAAGATGGCCACCACAAGATGGCTGGCAAGGAAGGGCAGTTGTGGGTGATCAGGTCAGCAGGGAAGGACAGTTGAGAGAAATCAGGCCTGCAAGAAATGTCAGTTGGGGGCAATCAGGCCTACAGGCGAGGGCAGTTAGGGGTGACCAAGCCTGCAGGGCAGGACAGTTAGAAGGGACCCAGGCCTGCAGGGGAGGGCAGTTGGGGCAACCAGGCCTGCAGGGGAGGGAAGTTTGGGATGACCAGGCCTACAGGGTAACCAGGCTGGCAAGGGAGAGCGGTTAGGGGTTTCCGGGCCAACAGGGAAGCTATTAGGCATTGATCAGACTGACAGCGAAGTAGTTAGGGGGTGATCAGGCTGGCAGATAGAAGTTGTTAGGGGCAATCAGGCAGGCAGGCAAGTGAGCGGTTGGAAACCATCTGTCCTGTACTGTGAGAGGGATGTCCCGGATTGGAGAGGGTGCAGGCTGGGCTGAGGGACACACTCTCCCTTTCCCATCCCCATGCATGAATTTTGTGCACTGGGAATCTAGTAATAAAATAAAACACAAAGAATATTTTATCTCTGTCCAATAGTCTTGATTTTTTTATTTCTTAACAAATATTCCATTTTGAAGAAAAATTCATTGTATTTTGTGGAATTATTGGTAGAGTAAAATCTTCAAGTTGAATGTTAGGGTATATGCTGCATCAAAAATACTCATTTCCTTTTTCAGTGATGAAAATATTTTACTCATTTACCCTGACTTTGGTTTTGCCATTGAAATTTATATTGTTTTTGCTGATTCAGATTTTAGATCAGTTACTAATTCTGTTTTAGTATTCTACAACATTCTTATCTTCTTCCACCGGCATTTCTTCTGTTAAAGTGTTTACAAACCCCTGTAACCTACAGAGTATTTTCAAACATGGGAAAAGTCTAGCTAACATTATTTGATTGTAGCATAACATTCTGATATCCTAACACAATTAACAGCACTACACAGAATCACGTGTGGAAATTGCCAATTTAATAACTTGCTTTGCTTCTGGAACAGCTCTCTAAGGATTTGTGTAAAGTATACTATGCATATAAATGTATTAATATTTATTTTATTTGCAATAATGATGTACTCTTAGCAGCAGATGGGGTCAAAAACACTTATAACATGACAACAGCCACTGATTAGATCTTAAATGCTTCCCTCCTCTCTGCTCATGCCCTAGTTCTGAAAATTGCAAACTTATTCTCTGACCTTGCATATCAGTGATTTCTGCTCTAGCTTCCAATTTGAAAGCAGTCTGTTTCTTTAAATCAATAACATCTCTGTTGTGATTATTAAGCTTTAATTCTTGCAGGAAAATTATAATTATTTTTCTTGTTTTTCCAACTGATTTTTCTCTAGTTTCAGAAAAACATAATTTTCCAGAAAATTCTAGGAAAGAATTCCCTTGTGGGAACATTACTCTATGCATAACTTTATTTTCTCTGTCTGGGGTACCTCCAATCATCAAAGTCCTCAGACTTCCATGGAGTAATTTGGCTCACCCATAACTCCTCTCTGAAGATAATTAGGTTTAAACTTTCTCTGTTCTTCTAAATCAGTTATTATTTTCCTTCTGCTTCTCATCTCGCTACATCTCATTGAATCTTTAATCTGCTATTTACTTTTTCCTAGCTATTTCTGTTCATGTGGATTAATAGCTTTATACAAACAGTGATTCTTAGAGGGTTGAAAATAAATAAATGAGGCAAATGATTCTATCATTTTTACTCATGCCCTCCCTCTCCTTGGTGGTTAACTTATCTATCCATAACTGATAAGGGAAAACTATGAATTGCACAACTCTACCCTATCCTCAAGTTATAACTTAAAGGACAAATAATGCTCTGTATGTCATATTCACTCATCCAAGTATTTAAAACTAAACTGGTGGGGAGAACCAAGATGGCGGCATAGGTAAAACACCTATCTTGCTGTCATACTCAGCAATTTTAATAGTACAACTTAACGAAAGAACAAACACCTTCCAGAATCACCAGAAAGCTGGCCGAGTGAAAATTCCATAAATAAAAATGAAAATAAGACACTGTGACTCGGAGGAGCGGTGGCGGACGGTGTTGAAAGATTCTTATGGAGAGAGGTTTGGAGCGCGCCAGCGGAGAGGGCGGGCGGCTGAAAACCGGCCAGTTTTCTCCATCGGGGAGACAAAGACGTCCCACTGGACTGATTCTCCAGCTCTGGGCGAAGTCCAGAGAACCCACTATCATACGGGGTGAAAACTGGACAGTGGGAGGGCACGCCGAAGCTCGGGCTCTGCAGGGCTCTCCCGGCTTGTGGAGAAGGCAGCTTGCGCGCAAACAGCTCAGCTGCGTGACCACACAGAGAGCACTCTGCGACTTGTCTCTCATTTGGAAAACCGTCAGTCTGCTTTGTTTTACGACCCTGGGTGAGACATTGGGCGTGCAGAGTCATTTGGGGAGAGTCTGAATTCCCCGGCAGCTGGTGGAGCTTGGCAGCGGCTCTCTTGCAGAGGTGCTGGCAGCCATTGTCCCTGGTGCATGGTCCCTGGGGCCGCACAGGGTGGAGCTAACACTGTCTGCTTGGCTCAGAGACTACACCCATCCAACCTGAGCACAGCTGAACTTCACAGACAATTGGCCTGAAGGTCAACCCCTCCAAGTGCTAACAACGATTAACCTGAGCTTAACTTCAGCAAGACTGTGCAGCCCATAGCCACCTCAGGTAACTAGGAAGGCTGAGCCACTGTCTCTAGTAGGTAGTCTACCACACAAAGCTAATTGACCAACTCAGGGAAGCAGCCACCATGCAGAGACATGGAAAGAAATCAGATGTGAAAGAAATGGAGGAAAAAAAACGACTGGACATGGAATTCAAAACCACGGTTATAGGATTTTTCAAGAGGCTCCAACAACAGGTCAAGGCCTATAAGGAAATAAGCAAGACTGCAAAGGAAATGAATGAGTCCTACAAGGAAATGAATGAGACCCTCAAAGACATGAATGAAACCTGCAAGGAAATGATCAAGACCAACGTGGAAATAAATGAGTTCTACAAGGAAATGATGGAGACCCTCAAGGATATAAAGGAGACTCTCAATGATATAAAAAAGGACCAACTAGAAATTAAGCATACACTGACTGAAATAAAAAATATTATACAAAGACCTAAAAGTGCTCTGGAGCACCCCAAGAACCAAGTTAAAGCTGTGA
The DNA here is from genome assembly GCA_027563665.1 of Antrozous pallidus. Classification (NCBI taxonomy): domain Eukaryota; kingdom Metazoa; phylum Chordata; class Mammalia; order Chiroptera; family Vespertilionidae; genus Antrozous; species Antrozous pallidus. Next base: position 38,602,896 of record CM050519.1, on the reverse strand, counting down.
AATACAAAGAGGTAAAATCCACTCAGCTGAAAAAGCAAGAATCCAAAAAAATCCAAAAAATTGAAGATAGTGTAAGGGGCCTCTGGGACAACCTCAAGCATACCAACATCCGAATTATAGGGGTGCCAGAAAAAGAGAGAGACCAAGACAATGAAAACCTATTTGAAGAAATAGTCACTGAAAACTTCCCACACCTGGTGAAAGAAATTGACTTAGGAGTCCAAGAAGCGCACCGAACCCCAATATATAGGAACCCTAAGAGGACCACACCAAGGCACATCATAATTAAAATGCCAAGAGCAAAAGACAAAGATAGAATATTAAAAGCATCAAGAGAAAAACAGATGGTTACCTATAAGGGAGCACCCATACGATTGTCAGCAGATTTCTCAACAGAAACGATGCAGGCCAGATGGGAGTGGCAAGAAATATTCAAGGTGATGAACAGCAAGAATCTACAACCAAGATTACTCTATCTAGCAAAGCTATCATGCAGAATTGAAGGTCAGATAAAGTGCTTCACAGATAAGAAAAACCTAAAGGAGTTCATCACCACCAAACCAACATTATATGAAATGCTGAAAGATATTCTTTAAGAAGAGGAGGAAGAAAAGATAGAGGTGTAAATTAGGAACAACAAATACACATCTATCAACAAATGAATCTAAAAATCAAGTGAATTAATAAGCTGATGAACAGGATAAACTGGTGAATGTAACAGAATCACGGACATAGAGAGGGAATGGACTGACAACTCTTGGGGAGAAAGGGGGTGTGGGAAGTGCAGCAAGAGTCTGGACAAAAATCATGCAACTATGGGAGAGAACAGTGGAGGGAGGTGAGGGCAGAGGGTGGGATGGGTACCAGGTGGAGGGGAACTATAGGGTGAAAAAAAAGGAAACAATGTAATTAATAAACTGAACAATAAAGATAAAATAAATAAATAAATAAAACTAAACTGGTAATAAGTTATATATATATATATATGACTTTGTAATCATTAAGGTAGAAGTCACTGGGCCCACATTTTTATTTTTTTTTATTCAGTAACCAATTAATAAGCATCTATTATATAGATAGTTTATGTAAATACTATGTTATGAAATGAGTAATTCATAGTCTCTGTTACCCAAGAATCTACAGTTCAATCTAGGGCAGTGATTTGCAACCTTTTTCATCTCATGGCATATAAACTAATTACTAAAATTATGTAGCACAACAAAAAAATAATATATTTTGCTGATCTGACAAAAATGGGTATAATTTTTATTCATTCACACATTATTATTATTGTGTTGCCTCTTGTCATTTTTTTATTTGACAGTCTATGGGAAAAGAGGTCAGTGCCCCTGGGTAAATAGTCAGGTATTGCATGTTTTAAAAATTATTTCAGCACACCGGTTGCAAGTCACTGGTCTAGTGGATGGACAAGTCAAAAACTAATTAACCCATCACACTTAACAAGAATATATCTGCCAGATGCTTGCATTGCAGAGAAAGAAGTGTTTGTCTTCAAGAAAAAAAATGAAGAATGGCTTCACAATCCTACGGTGGGGTTCAGTGGTTGAGCATCGACCTATGAACCAGGAGGTCATGGCTTGATTCATCAGCAGGTCACATGCTCTGGTTGCAGGCTTGATTCCCAGTTGGGGAACTGTAGGAGTCAGCTGATCAATACTTCTTTCTCATCACTATTGTTTCTCTCTCTCCCTTTTTCTTCCTCTCTAAAATCAATAAAAATATGTATTTTTTTTAAGTCTTCACAGAAGACCAAAATGTTGGACTGCAACAAATAACATGGAACTGGGTAGTACAGGAACAACAATAACAACAATTCTAGATATAGAAAAGAGTATGTGCAATATCTAGATGTAAAAGAAAAAGAGCATATTCAGGATGAGCAAGAAATACCACAAGACTGGAGAATAAGGTGTTTGGGTGGCTAGTAGCATGTTTGAAAATTAAAAGGAAAAGATCATAAAGAAGTTTGGCATTAAGCCTGAAGTTATAGGAAGTTTCAGGCATGAAAATAATGTGATTATATTTGCATTTTTCTAAGACAGTAGTGGTGTTGAGGTTTTTGTAAGTAGCTGGGAGAGGTGGCGGGTTGAACATTCTAAGAAAGCTTTCACATTAATTCAGGGAAGAGGACACTGACTCTAAATTATAGGCTTTTTTTTCTTTCATTTTTTAGTATAGAGGAAATTTCAGAAAAGTTAGTGGAGGTGTCACATTCTCCAGGAAGACTTCCATGTCCTCCTCCACTAGTCTGTGGTATCACTCTTATGTTTCAGAGAGCCCCTATCTATAATCATTACATACTTTATCAGAATTCTATAATTAGCTTGTAGGCAATTGAAAGCAATGATTATCTAAGTCTCATTATTCAAAGCTGTATACAGTAGAGGATGGGGCAAAAGTAAGTTTACAATTGTCCTATGGAAAATAATGCAATAATTTCTCTATATAATAGACCGAATGACGGAACAACCAAACAACCCAACAACTGAATAACCAGTAGCTATGAAGTGCGGTGATCACCAGCGGACACGTGTAGAACATGGCGAGCAATGGCAGCAGGTGGCAGAGTGCACATATGGTGGGCATCGGCTGCAGTGGGATGGTGGAGCAGGTGAGCAGGGGCACCAGACCAATATGGGGCACCAGTCGCTGTCATCAATGTGAGCTTCTGGTGGTTGCCGAAAATTCTTTGCTCGTGTGCGCCATGATGGTACTAGGTGTTTGCATCCGCTGCTGGTGCCAGAGCTGCTGCTTGCACCCACTGCTGGCATTGGCCCCGCTTGCACCTGCTGCAAGCACCTGGTGCTGATGGTGGTGAGAGCGGGGCTACTGGCAGACAGAGGACTGAGGGCCATGGTGGGAGGGGCCAGATGGGGACATGGAGGATGGGCGCAAGGGGGTCTTGGCCCATCACAGCCTCATGGCCCACAGTTCCTTTCAAGGTGCATGGATTCATGCACTGGACTCTCAGTTACTCTATAATAATACAAGACTGAACTCCGTTTCATGTATTTACAACTGTAAGCTGACTTTTGCCTCAACCTGCATTTAGAACTTGGTGAGATTTTATGGGCACCTGGCAAGTATTTATTGAGTAAATGAATAAATGAAAGATAATTGTCTGAGACTCCTCAGGCAGACCTTGCTCTCCCAGCTACTAGGAAAAGAGAAATTGACTTACTGACATGACAGTATAAACACCAAAGCCACTCAGGCATGGTGGCCAGACCAGCAGCAGCTGTATCACTGGGAACCAGTTAGAGTTATAAATTTGTGCAACCCACTCCAGACCTACTGAATCAAATAACTGGGGGTGGTGATCCAACAACTGGCATTTTAACAAGTTTTCCAGGTCATTCCGAAGCAAACTAAACTTTGGGAACCGATGATATAAACCATTTCAAAAGTAACATACCTTTTCTAAGAGATCATGTGCTCTATTTTCTTTTATTGTGCTTAACATCCTGTCTTGGTGTTCTGTAGCCCCAGATTTCTAAGCAAGATTATTTAGGACAAGAATGATTTGAAATGAGGATTTTATTACTGTTGTCCTGAGTAGAAAATTCGACAATCAATATTCATCTAGTTATAAAAGACTGCATGCTTATTAACTTTTTACATGAACAAGTACTCTTTTCATGGGACCAACTCAATGACTCTCTTGAGAAGTAAAGTTGACCCACACGACCCCTTAAAGGGTACAGTTCACTTTCCTTGAGATGTATCAAATCAGACGAGTTTGCCATGTTGTCATTCTATGGACTTCTTTTGTTAAATTTTCTACTAAATGATAATGTGGCAATGATTGTATTAGAATCAGTAAAATTTCATCAAAATTTAGACTTATAAATTTTATTTTTACTTATTTAGATAACTGCCAGAATTCTAACTCAAGTACAATAGTCAGCCCTCTCTGTCAGCTGAGTTAAAGTCTTTAATAAAAATACTGCCAAGATGTTCACTTTTTTTTGAGCAAGTTAAATAAAAATGATAATGCTGGTAACGTTATTCTCATTCAAGCAAACAGTGAGAGTGAAAGTCATTCTAAGAGGGCTTAGACACTCAAAAATATATTTTCTCACTTTTTTTATGTTCTTGTAATTATTACCTGTTCTGCATATTCCACCTTCATAGTGAATGTACACTACACAGCTCAAGCATACTGATTCTCATGCCATGAATCTATAACCCCTATAATTTTTACTCAAAACCTGACAGTCTAACCTGTCTTTGGAGAAATTGTTTAATAATAGAGACATGTAATGAGAGCTCTTATCACTAAAATATCACTGTATTTACAAAATATACTATAGGGCACTTCTAATATATTACAAAGTACTGCCATAAATCAGCTATCCTAGGCTACACTTTTAAAATCACATTAATAAAATAGAAATAGTTCATTATTCTTGACTTAAAACATCTGTTTTTTTCCTAATGTGAAATATCTTAAATGCTCTTAATGACCATTAATTACTTCATGTCTTTTCGATGTTCAGTACTCTCCTTTAAGTAGTTTTTATCAAGCATTAATTTGGAAATAGCATACTCTACACTTTTACTGGATGTCTACTCTACAATTTTACTGTATTTTTTATGGATAATAATAAGTATTAGAAGAGTTAAGGAGATAAAGATAGGAAACAACTACTCATTGAATAAATACTAATATATTAATAATAATACTTCCATTGATTATTTTCTGCTATGTGGCAAGAACGGTACATCATCTCACATGCTTAATATGAACAGAGTGCTAAGTGGATATGTAATACAAGAAACTTGTGAGGTAGATATTATGGTCTACACTGTGAAGGACACAAAACTAAGACAAAAATAAGCTGAGTGCTCTACCCCAGGCATCAGGGTTAATTGGTGACAGAGAGAAGATTTGTACTCTAGTCTGTATATTCCAATATGTGCAGCTTCTTATTAGTGCCTTGGGTATAGAGAGTGATGACTTTATACTTGCCCTTTGAATAAATGGGAGAATGATTAAATGACCCCTTCAGTAAGTGGCAAGAAGATATATCTTCCCAGCAAATGCAAATTTCCAATCAGATGATTTCTAAATCTGATGACCAATTTAATATTGTTTTAAAAAGTTCCCCAACCAAAGCAGCTAGGGAGCCTAAAATATTATCACCAAGTGGAAATGTCTGTGAAGGTTCGTGCAGCATGTCACACACGATGCTTTGTAGCTTCCACCCATTCACTGGAACAGAACCGTACTCTTAGTTCATGTACAATTAACTGATAAATTAATGTCCAGAAGCCTGTAAATTTCAAAATCTGAATGGAACAATTAAACTTTTCAGGCATTGAAGAGATGGGGCTAAATTTTCTTTTTAATAATTTTCATTAATAATTTTTACTCCAGATTAGTTTCCCCACTGAATCAATGGTTCATCAAAAAAGCCACATTTCCAAAGTTAAAACACTGTTTCTCCCATATTTCAAAATTATAAAATGATTTAAACATACAAAAAAGTAAAAAGAGCAATGTAACACTAATGCAACTATTGATTGTAAAAATTCAGCTCATGTTAAACTTTACTATACTTAATTAAAACTCTATTTAAGTAGATTCATCAAAGTACAATTTACATAATAATGAATTAATCAATTTTAAGTACAAATTTAGATGAGTTTCAACAAATATATACTACTGTGTATTACCATTATTACATTGATATAAAACATTTCCATCACCCTCAAAAATGGTCCCTCATTCCTTTTGCAGCCAATTCCTTCCATCTCTTAGTTCTTAGTAACCACCAACCTGCTTTCAATGAAATGGTAAGTCATGGACTGGAAGGAAATATTTGCAAAAATATATATCTGATAAAGGATTTGTAACTAAAATATATAAAGAACACTTACAATTCAATAAGACAACACATTAGAGAGGGGGGTGGAATGAGCAAAGGCTTTGAATAAACAGTTTCCCAAAGAAGATACACAAATAGAAAATGAAGACCTAGTTTTCTTAGTGACTAGAGCATCAGCCACAGACTGAAGGGTCACAAGTTCAGTTCTAATCAAGGGCATGTACCTCGTTGCAGGCTTGATTCCCCAGCCTCAGTTGCAGTGTGTGGGAGGCAACCAATTGATGTGTCTCTCTCACATTGCTGTTTCTCTCTCTGTTTCTCCCCATCCCTTCCACTCTCTCTAAAAAAATCAATGGGAAAAAGAAATCCTTTGGTGAGGATTAACAACTGCAACAAAAAAGATCACTAGTATTAGGTAAATGCCTGTTAAAACTACATACACTCTATTAATGATGGAATGGCTAAATTACTAGTAAAATGTCTGGTTATGCTAAAACTGATTTGGCTCAGTGGATAGAGCATTGGCCTGTGGACTGAAAGGTCCCAGGTTCAATTCCCGTCAAGGACATGCACCTTGGCTGTGGGCACATCCCGGGTAGGGGTTTGCAAAAGGCAGCTGATCGATGTTTCTCTCTCATCGATTTTTTGACTTTCTATCTCTCTCTTCCTCTCTGTAAAAAAAATCAATAAAATATATATTTTTAAAAAATGTCTGATTATGCAGCCCTGTCTATAGTGTGCTGGTGTTCAAGACCACTCTGAGCATGGGAATCCTAATCAGGATTTTCAAGGCCAAGTTGCCATGGGCAGGTGCAAGGACACAGCAGTTTTTACTATGTACACTCTTTAGGCATGTCTTTCTGTAACCCAAAATACTGAGGTCACTATTTGTCATAAGGCTTCCTTTTGTTTGAGCTTCTTTGAACTTGTATATAAATTGCCACTGACCAGCCAGCCTATTATGTGCAGCTGCTTGAGATAGCTCCTATATTTGCTACTATACTAGCAAGGACTGCTTTGCTGTTTTTTGTTTTTTGTTTTTGTCTGATGCCTTCTTAGTATAAATGGCTACTGCAATAAAGACTCTCTTATATACCCACAACTTCTCATGTATTCTCCATCTTCTAATGCCCTGCCTCCCAGGAGGTCTAGTCCCTGGCAGAGGGACTTGGACCCAACAGTTAGCATGGTAAAGCAAGATAAAGGAGTGAGTACTTCCAAAATTACTGCAGCGAGCAGGGTCAAGGAGAAACTTACTCCAACAACTGGCATAGCGAGCAGGGCTCTGGAGTATGTGTGGCCTCAGGATTGAGCGCTCCCTGACACTGACAATACCACATGCTACATGAACATGGAACAACTGTAACAGGCTATGGCAGAAAGGCAGAATTTTGCAGTCACTTTGAAAAGTCTATCTGTATTTCATAAAGTTAACCTTATGCAACCCCAATCCTGACAAAAGAACTATAAAAACATACCCTCACGTATACTTTCACTTGAGAATTCATAGCATTTTTTCCAAATCTATTTATAAAAAAATAAACACATTGTAGATGCAAATAAAGGCAATTCCTCTATATGTTCTGTTCCTTTTGAAGAGCAAACCACCATTCTGAACTTAATATGTTCCCCTCTTATACAGAAATGTATTCTATTACTGCACATACATGTTTCCATGAAAAAATGAAGGGGTTTTTCTGTGTGCTTTTTTAGAAAAAAAATGTATCTAAATCATATAACTTTGGGTATATAGTTTTTTACAGTTTGCTTTATTCATGCAACAGCATAATTTTTAGATTTACCTATATTTATAATGTAATTCTAGTTCAGCAACCTTATTACTATACAGTAATTAATGTCATAAGTATATGATGTTACCAATTTTTCTGTTAATGGACATTTGGGTTTTTGCAAAATTCATTGCTATTATGAAATAACTGCAGGCCCAATGCATGAAAGCTGAGCAGCAATAAGCCTTCCTTCGCCCGGTTGCCGGCACCCACTTCCCTTTGGCACCCGGGACCCGGGTTTCTCTTGCAGTCCAGGCTTCATCCTGGATGATATCCAGTCTAATTAGCACATTATGCTTTCATTATTATAAATGCTTCAGTGTGCAAGTATTGAATTCAATGTATTTTCTTGTCCACACGTTTATCTCTTGAAAAAGTAGTGTAGTTTAGAGGATGCGCACGTATTCAAAGCTATTAATTTTACCACATTTCTCTCTACTATGATTATGCTGGATATTCCCATCTGCCTTTCTTGACATTGTCCATCTTTTTCCACACTGTCCTGTGACTCAGGAGATTAACTTTTATGAGCTGTACGAACTTGGCTCCCATGACCTTATTCTTCTATTACGTTTGGCCAATGGACAGTAGCAAGCAGCAAGAGCTTAGAAAGTAGTACTTTTGGGAAAGTAAACTTCTGGTTAGGTGTGGTTTATTAGTCTCTACATTCTTCTATGAAGGTCATAACTTCAGCTTGGTGTCTCTTTCCTGGAAAGATAGCCCTTCAGCAGTATGGGTCCTCACCCTTCAGACTTAATTAAGTCAGTAACAGCCTTTTACTGTTACTAATTCCATAGTGCTTCACCTCCCTTGTCAATTTCCCTTAACTCTTACCCACAGGTTCCTAAATATTCCCTTCTTTAAACTCTTGTCAGTTACTTTTTTAAAAAAATATATATATTATTGATTTTTTTACAGAGAGGAAGGGAGAGGGATAGAAAATCAGAAACATCGATGGGAGAGAAACATTGATCAGCTGTCTCTTGCACACCTCCAACTGGGGATGTGCCCGCAGCCAAGGTACATGCCCTTGACCGGGATCAAACCTGGGACCTTTCGTTCCGCAGGCCGATGCTCTATCCACTGAGCCAAATCGGTTCGGCTTGTCAGTTACTTTTTTTGAGTGTGCCATCTGTTTGTTGCTGGGACCCTGATGAATACAATGGTTTTCCAATATACACATCCACAAATGGAGAATTCCTGTTTTATTGTTGCCAATACTTGATATTAACAGATTTCTTCATTTCTGCCAATTGGATGAGTGTAAAATGAAACCTATGATTATGTTGGTTTAAATTCCCTGATTTGTAGAAGTAGAGTAGCTTTTCACATTTACATTAGTTATTTAGATTTTTTCCTTCACCTTCATTTTTCATGTTTTTAATTGTTTATCCCTAATCCATGTGTAGGAATTATGTATATGTCTTGAAAACTAATACTGTCAATTATGGGCGTTGCAAATATATTTACATATTTTAGAAACCTTACGATGTCTAAGTGCAGAAATTTTTTAATGAAATCTAATTCATCAATATTTATGACATTATGGTTTTTGGCTTGCTTAAGAAATTTTCCATGCTTTTGTATCATTAAATTATCTTCCTATTCTTCTTTTTTTAAAAAAAATATATTTTAATGATTTTTTACAGAGCAGAAGGGAGAGGGATAGAAAGTCAGAAACATCGACGAGAGAGACATTGATCAGCTGCCTCTTGCACGCCCCCTACTGGGGATGTGCCCGCAGCCAAGGTACATGCCCTTGCCGGAATCAAACCCGGGAACCTTCAGTCCACAGTCTGTTGCTCTATCCACTGAACCAAACCGGTCTCGGCTATCTTCCTATGTTTCTTTCTAAATTAAAAAAAAAAAAAAACTATTTCTTTTTAGGTATTTAATATATATGTAGTTTACTTTTGTTTCTAGTATGTTGATATAATATTATTATCTTCTGTATAGTCAATTGTCTTAGTATTTTTCAATGAACAGCCAATTTATTCCTCATTGAATTATAATGACACATTTGTCATTTAATAATATTTTATATTCATTAGTTTGTTTCTACGCTTCATATTTTCTACTCTTTTTATATTTGTCTGACACTCCACCAATATCAGTAAGTATAAATCATTCTAGCTGTATAGATTTTTCATAGCAGGAGTTCTCCCATTTTATTTTTCCTTAAATTATTTTGATTACATCTGGCCATTCATTTTTTTTAAATGCATCTCATTATTTATTTAGATATTTAAGCTTTCACAATAGATTTTTACAAGCTGGTGAACACTGACAAATTATTTATCCAACAGAACTGTAACCACACATTCCAAGATAGTATAAATATATGGTTGAACTAGCACTAATACACATCACTATTTTATCAATTAAATAATAAAATAAATTATCAAGTATCCAAATATTAAGTTACACAGCTCAAAAGATATATAAAATATTAGGTGTCTGCTCAATTTATTAGCAGAAACTCACTTTAGGTTTTTTTGTTTTTTTGCAAGAGAGTAGGAAGAAAACACATTTTCAACAAAAAATAAATTGGTAAACGACTACAGAAAGTATGAAAAATGCAAAATTTTTAAGACTAAGTATTGTTTTTAGATACTGCAAAGCGTCTCTGCCTTAAAAAAAAATATTTACTAAAGAACATATTCTACTTGTTCCACACAAGACACAGGCAACATTGTACTAAAAATACTTAATATCCTCCTCCCACTCTTTTCTCAGGCCTTCCCTGTAAGTTGCATCCAAAGTGCAAACGTTGAAATTAACTGTAAGGCTTTTTGTCTGGAGACGTCAAAGACATGTGCTTCTGTACAATGCAGATTTTCAAAATGGAGGCTTTCCATAACAGCACAAAATGATATTTATAGAAAGATATTAAATAATCACTTAGACTTGTTATAAAAATTTAAAAAATTATCAAAGCTGATGTATACTTACATTTATGTGGGAGATATAAACATAAAATGAACAGGCAAATAACTATATAGGCCTTACTTTCTGTGTTTGAAATCACTGAAGGGCTAACCCACATAAGGTCCAGAATGTTCATAGATCCTGGGATTTTAGTTCTATATGATACTAAAAATATATAAGTATTATGCTGGATATTTTGGCACCTAATCTTTCTAAATATTTTATATGTTGATAAGATTCTGCCATGGGAATAGATTTAAAGACATAACTCTATACTGCATGATTTCAGGAAAAGTCAATTGGTACAAATAATAACCACTTTTTAAATGCTGAACAGTAAGAATCTTTTGCTAAGATTCTTAACTAAGATTCTTTAACTAAAATAAATAGGTTGTTCATAACCCAAACATAGAGGTTGCAATTCAGTCACGCTTGTGGCCTGGTAAAACTGCTTTTCAATACTCCTTTGGAAGCTTCATTAGATTGTATGACAAATTTGGGCCGGTCTCAAGTTCCACTTACAAAGCAATGGCATCAAACATCCGTTTTATTGAATGCAACAGTTATTTCCATGGACATTGGAGTCTTTGAAGCACAAGCACATTTTAGAATGATACTTCTCCAAATACAAAAGTTGCTTGTTATTAAAAGCTCCAAGCTGATTTTGCTTCATGAACTATACTGCATCTTCATATTTCATTCCAACTTTGATTAATGCTAGAGCAACTAGCACTGAAGCTCAAGGGCTGCAACACAGTGGAACAGCATTATAACCCAGGTTCTTCACAAATTTTAATTTAAAAAATATATTTTTTTATTGATTTCAGAAAGGGAGAGGGAGAGAGAGATAGAAGACATCAATGATGAGAGAGAATCATTGATTGACTGCCTCCTGCACACCACACCCTGGGGATTGAGTCTGCAACCCAGACAAGTGTCCTTGACCAAAATCGAATCAGGTTCCCTTCAGTCCACAGGCTGATGGTCTATCCCTTGAGCCAAAATGGCGAGGGCCAGAAACCTTAATTTTCACAAGACTTAAACATTCATCAACAATCTGGTTAGATGGTGGTGCACCATCATCGAAAGTTCAATCAAGAACATGGATGCCTTCTTAATCCACAAGAGTAGTGTTATAAATTGCTTCACATACTCATATATTGTGGTAACTCCAGATTCCTTAAGTTCCTCTAAAAATATCTTTAAGATGGGATTGTGTGTAATGATAAATCATGTTCTTGTATGGGACTTCCACAGAAGCTGAGTGGTTCATTTGAGCCATGTTACTTAAAACACACTTAATAAGGTTATGAAGTAATTTAAAAATTGAATACTGAAATGATGCAAACAGATTCCAAAATGGTGGCAGAGTAACTGGAAGCTACACTGACACACTGAAACAAACTGGAATTACAACTAAAATAAAGAAAAACCATCCTGAATTATCAACTGAAGACTAGTTGGAGAGAACCATCATAACCAAGGATAGAAAGTGGGGGTCACGTGGAGTCTGCTAGAAAGGGCAGAGGTGCAAAAGGGCTGGCTAAACTCCCAGAGACAACAGTTGAAGTTTTGGAGAGATATTTCAGCTGTTGTGCTCCCACTGATAACTTTGGGGTGTAAACCCCAAGCTGGTCTCCCAGTCCAGAGCACCAGAACTGAGAAAAGTGCCCATATAACCTCTGGCTGTGAAAAACAGTGGAGTTTCTGTCTTTAGGGAGAAACTGCTGAAAAGACAGGCACCCTATTAAAGGGCCAATACACAAAATGTCATATGCAGCCACTCACATTGGGCTCTGGTCAAGGAAGGGCAGAGTGGACTAGAGTTCTATGAGGAGAATACAGAATTGTGGGCTCTGGGAATAGAGCTCTGAGTACAGTTGCCTGGATTCCTATGTTGCATCATTCTCGCAGGTTGCATAAGATATCTTTCTCAGACAGAATTTAGTCATCTAGGCAGCTATTGCCTGGGGTGGGAGGAAATGGAAGGGGAAGCAATTGCCCCACCCTGTTGGAAAAACCTCTCACCACACCATATGGAGTTTATGCTATGGTCTACAGCCTGGGACTCAGTAAGTGACTGAGAATAATAATCAGTCTGCAGGCAGAGGTATATCTCTGGGGGCTTTGAGTCTTTGCCTGATCTGCTTCTGGATCTGGGGGTAGGAAAAGCAGACCTTGGTGCACATCTTGGTCCTGTCAAAACACACCCAGCCCCAGCAGAGGGAGCCAAAAGTTGTGGACTGCTGATAGATCCAACCCAGGGTACTCAGGGCCAGTCACAAACAGTTTTTCACATTGTCCTGCAACAGGGACCCTCCAAAAAGACTGGGAGTCTTTAGGGTTTTTTTATGAGTAATATCATGTCATCTGTGAATATTGACAGTTTTATTTCCTTCTTTCCAATTTGGGTGCCTTTTATGTTTTCTTCTTATCTTATTGCTGTGGCCAGGATTTCTAGTGCTATGTTGAATAAGAGTAGTGAAAGAAGACATCCCTGTCTTCTTCCTGTTCTTAGAAGAAATGGTTTTAGTTTTCCCCATTGAGTGTGATTTTGACTATAGATTTGTTATCCTATCTAATAAAAGAGAAATATGCAAATTGACCATACGTTCACTATGCTACCAGCCAATAGGAGCAATATGCAAATTAACCCCCAACCAAGATGGCAGGCGGGGGGCCCCCCTCTGCCCCAAGCCGGCCATGGTGGCCACTGGGACAGAGGCATTGGGATCACAGCCCCAGAGCCAGCAGGGGACCCAGCCCCCCTGACACCTGGAGTCCGGCCATGGCAAACCTGGGGCTGGGAGTGAAGGGTGGATTGAAGACAAAAACCTGCAGGCCTTGCATCCAGCAGCCCCAAGGCCTGAGGCAGAGGCACTTGGGTTGCTGAGGGGTGTAGGTTGGAACAGCAGAGACACAAACTTGCAAGAAACCTGTGGAAAGGGAGATAAACTATTATAACTTTATCTCCCTTTCCACAAGATGAGAAAACTGCCCCTGGATTATTTAGTGCTGTGGCCAATACCTTTCTACAAACACAGGGTAATATTATGACCACTCCCAGAAAGGTCTGGTCAGAAAACCGTCTCCAGGGAATAATGCTACTGTGGCAAATCATCTAAGAGAGTAAATAAGCTTTTGTTGGGTTTGTTCTGAAGGTCAGAGAACATGCCACCCCAACATATGGTGTGTTGTTATATTAATGATCTTGAGCTATAGATGCTTGAAATGCATGCAGAGGATTTCACTGAAGTCTCATGATCTCCCTAAAATCAGACCCCCTAAAGGAGCTTAAATGTCATAGGTCCCCTTGATGGGAGAAGTGTCATCAGGCAGAGAAGACTGACTCCTGTCACAGGACAGGGGAGTAGAAGTTGACATCACACCCAAACTTTGTTACAAACTATTTCCACCCACCTCATTCATCTTTCCTAAATATCAGTTATTCTCCTCTTAGAGGTATATATCTCCTGTCCTCTTCCCTAGGAAGAAGGTATTTAAATCTTCATTCTAAGCCACCTTGGGGAGTTACTCATTTTTCCCTGGGATCTCCCACATATACACAAGGTACACATGTTAATGAACTTTTGTTTTTCTCTTGGTGATTTGTCTTTCATTACAAGGGCCTCTACTAAGAACTTAGAAAGGTAGAGGAAAACTATTTTTCCTCCTCCATAGTTCTATCTTGGGAAATCAAGTCCCCAGCTGAACAATGAGGTTGGCTCAAGTACCAAGCAGTCTTGGCTGATGGGAGGGAACCTTCTAGGGAGAAATCAATGATATTGGCATCAAAGTGGGACGGAGGGCACATACATGGTTGCTGGTGGGAGTTTAAAGTGGTTCAACATTTTTGGAGGATGATTTGGCAAATTTAATAGAAATGTTCAAGGTACATCCAAGAGTCTTCTTCTAGGAATCACATCTGCTGAGATAAAGCACAAGCGCATAAGCTCTGGTTAGAACCCAGGATGTTACTGTGGGCTCCCCTTCCACAATAGGAAAACCTGGGAACAACCTGCATTTTTAGGACAAGGTTGTATCTATACTGATAAAAGGGTAATATGCTAATTAGACTGAACATCTTCCTGAAGACCTTCCGAATGTCCTTCTGGACATCCTTCCCAATAAAGCCATGTTGGCAGGGCCAAGGCAGAGGAGGTTAGAGGCAATCAGGCAGGCAGGGGAGAGCAGTTAGGGGGACCAGGCCAGCAGGGGAGAGCAGTTAGGGCAAATAGGCTGTCAGGGGAGAGCAGTTAGGGGGATCAGGCTAGCAGGCAGGTGAGTGGTTAGGAGTCAGAGGACCCAGATTGGAGAGAGTGCAGGCCAAGCTGAGGCAACCCCCTTTTTGTGCACGAATTTTATGCACTGGATCTCTAACATAAATATTAGGTTGAGGTATGATTTCTCTGTTTCCACTTTGCTGAAAGTTTTAATTAAAAATGGGTGAGATAGAGAAAGATATAATTAAGTGAAAGAACATGTTTAAAGATTGGTATAATTAACATAATTAAAATGTCCAGACTACCCAAAGCAACCTATAGATTCAATCCAATCCCTATTAAAATACAATGACATATTACACAGATCTAGAACAAATAATTCAGACATTTATATGAACAAAAAAAAGATCCCAAATAGCCACAGCAATCTTCAGAAAGAAGAACAAAGTTAGATGGATCACAATAACAGATATATAGTTATACTACAAAGGCACTGTAATAAAAACAGCCTGGTACTGGCAGAGAAACAGGCATATAGATCAATGGAATAGAACAGAGACCTCAGAAATAGACCCCAGCCATTATGCTCAACTATATTTGACAAAGGAGGCAAGAGGGTACAATGGAGTCAAGAATGTCTCTTCAATTAATGGTGCTGGGAAAATTAGACACTTATACCATAAAAATAATAAACTTAAAATGGATAAAAGACTTAAATGTAAATAATGAAATCATAAAAAATCCTAGAAGAAACCATAGATAGCAAAATCTCAGACATCTCTTGTAACAATATGTTTGCCAATACATCTCCTAGGGTAAGGAAAACAAATGAGAACATAACAAATGAACTACATCAAAATAAAAAGTTTCTGCACAGCAAAAGAAACCATAATTAAAATGAAAAAGGAGTCCACTGTATGGTAGAACATATATACCAATGATGCATCTGATAAGAGGTTAATATCTAAAATATAAAAGGAACTCATGCAACTTAACAAAAGGAAAACAAATAATCCAATTTAAAATGGAGAAAGGCCCTAAATAGACACTTCTCCAAAGTGACATACAGATGCTCAAGAGTCATATGAAAAAGGCTCAAAGTCACTACTCATCAGAGAAATGCAAATTAAAATAACAATGAGATACTATCTCAGACCTGCCAGAATGGCTACCATCAACAAATCAACAAATGACAAGTGCTGATGAGGATGTGAAGAAAAGGAAACCCAAGCACACAGCTGGTGGGAAGGCAGATTGATGCAGCCACAAATAGAACTGCTATTTGACTTAGTGATCTCACTTCTATGAATATATCCTAAGAAACCCGAAACACCAATCAGAAAGAACATATGCACCCCTATGTTCAGAGCAGTGCAGTTTACAATAGCTAAGATCTGGAAACAGTCCAAGTGCCCATCAATAGATGAGTGGGAAAAAAGCCTTGGTACAATTACTCCATGAAAAATTATGCAGCAGTAAAAGGGAAGGACCTCCTACTCTTTGAGATAGCATGGAGAGACTTGGAGAGTTTTATGCTAAGTAGAATAAGCCAGTCAGAGAAAGACAAGTATCACATAATCTCACTCATATGTAGAATCTAATGAACAAAATAAACTGATTGACAAAATAGATCCAGATACAGAAGCATGGAACATACTGGTGAATCTCAGAGGAAACGTTGGGGTAGTTGGTTGGGTGGGGAGAGATTAAGCAAATAACTTATGTGAATATATGTATAGTGTGGTGAAGGCCTAGTGGGAGGTGAGAGGTGGGAGATAGTGGTGGTCAATGGGAGAAAAGAGGATATCTACAATACTTTCAACAATAAATATACATGTTTTAAAAAGAAACTATGCAAAGAAGCTGAGCCTACTTCAGTATATTTCACTTGAAATTCTTAGGCTTTGAGTATGAATTTGGAACTAATGGGAAATGAAGTGAACCTTCTAATAACAAACAGCAATTCTTCAATCCAGTATTACTAAAACAAAAGAAAGGAAGTCTACTAAGGTGCACCCCAGGTCAGAACTCTTGCAAAAGGCTCTGCAAATTTCAATTCAACACTTCTATGTCCAGGTTAACCACTCTTATGGGGGTTTCTTGGTGGTGTTGTAATGGATTTCTACAGTTCACTTGTCTGCACAAAAGTCATACTATGCCTGGCAGTAATTTCTACTGCTCTTCAGAAATTCCATACATGTGTGACCAAGAACATCACAGAACTGAGGAACATGTTGACTCATTGAAGACTGTTGTCTGATCACGATGCTGGTCTGAGGTGGCAACACCACAGCAGACCTGGCTGTGGTTGCAGGACAGGGGCTACAGTGGTCTTGGCGGGGAGACTGCAGAAGGCAGCAGGTTCCCCAGACTCTAGTAAGCCTGGCAATTCAGGGTGACTATTACAATAAACTGACTACATTTTCCAAAAACAAAAATCTTGTTGGAATTTTGACTGGAGTGAATTAAATCTTGATATTAATCCGGTGAAACTGACTTCTCTAAAATATTGATTTTTTTGCCATCCAGTCATGAATAATGTGTTTGCATGGTGTGTGTGTGTGTGTGTGTGTGTGTGTGTGTGTGTGTGTGTCCCTCATTTACCTTGCAAGTTTAAGAATGTTGTCCATAAAAATTTGCATGTGTTTTGTTAGATTTGTATCTGAGTACCTTAGAAGTTGTTACATTTTAGGATGAGATCATTATATTGTCTAATTGCTGGTACATAAAAATGCTATGTATAAATTTCCTAGTCTGAGATTTAACTCAGCAAACTTTCTGAACACTATTATTAGTAATTATTCAAATATTTTAGATTAATCTATTTATAGATAATATCATTTGACACAAATTTTATTTCATCTTTTGCAATTTTGTGTTTCCACTTTTTCTATTTGTCTTATTGTGCTGTCTACAGTAAAAGGTGAATAGTACTCTTACAGAGAAACCAGAATAATCAAACAATGCTTGGAGAGTTTGGAGTCACACATTATTCGTCCATGGGCTTAGAGAAAATGAATTCAAATTCTAAGCAAGGCTACAAGTAGAACTTCTCTTTTTATATAAGAGCCAGCTCTATGATCACTTAGTGGTTATCTCGCTGCTGGCCTTGAAAACAACACAGTTCTATCCAATTAAAAAATGTACCTGGCATGGCATTGAAATTATGGGCATAGCTAGTTTCTGGCCTACAAGGTGAGACAGCTAAGTTTATCTTCCTCATTATTCAAGCAGGCTAAAGCAGGCTAGAAAGCAAAGTTGTTTTTTTTTAGAAAAAGGGGTCATTTATAAAAAACAAAACAGCAGAGAATTCCAAACAGTAGTTTTACAAAATAGGGGTTAGCCTTCTCAGTACAAGTAAAAGAAGCTATTCTTCTCTTAGCCCTGTCTTTAAAGAAAGTGCTTCTATTCTATTACCACTAAGCATAACATTAAAAAAAATTCCTTATTGTTTAAAGTATCACATATAGTATTACATATGTCTAATTATCCCCCACTGACCTCTCTCCAGCCACCTCTATCCCCCGGCATATAGCCTCACCCCCCTAGTGTCTGTGTCCATTGGTTATGCTTACATGCATGCATACAAGTTCTTTGGTTGACATCCCCTCTTATCCCCCTCTCCTGCCTTCCTTCCGAAGTTTGACAGTCTGATGCTTCTATGTTTCTGGCTCTGTTTTGTTCATCAGTTTATGTTGTTCATTATATTCCACAAATGAGTGAGATCATGTGATATGTATCTTATTCCACCTGACTTATTTAGCTTAGCATAACACTCTCCATGTCTACCTGTGCTGTTGCAAATGGTGAGAGTTCTTTCATTTTCATAGTAGCATAGTATTCCATTGTGTAAATGTACCACCATTTTTTAATCCACTCATTTGCTGATGGGCACTTAAGCTGTTTCCAAATCTTAGCTATTGTAAATTGTGCTGCTATGAACATAGGAGTACATATGTCATTTCTGATTGGTGTTTCTGGTTTCTTGGGATACATTCCTAGAAGTGGGATTACTGGGTCAAATGGGAGCTCCATTTTTAATTAACTCCATTCTGTTTTCCACAGTGGCTGCACCAATCTGCATTCCCACCAGCAGTGCAAAAGGGGTCCTTTTTCTCCACCTCCTTGCCAGAACTTGTCTTTTGTCGATTTATTGATAGCCATTTTGACAAGTGTGAAATGGTATCTCATTGTCGTTTTAATTTGCATTTCTCAGATGGTTAGTGACTTTGAGCATGTTTTCATGTCTTGTGGCTTTCTGTATGATAACTTTTGAAAAGTGTCTAAGTCCTCTACCCATTTTTTTATTGGATTGTTTATCTTCATTTTGTTACGTTGTATGAGTTCCCTATAAATATTGGAGAAAACTGAATATTCCCACTCTTACTTTCAAGATCATATACTGGTAGATATATGATAGATAGATAGATAGATAGATAGATAGATAGATAGATAGATAGATGACATAATATTATGCAGTCTGTGTGTTAATAGGCTCTTAAGGGGTATAACCTTGGTAAATATGTTCTTCCGTTAAGTAAGCTTTCTTGCTTTGTTGATGGTTTCTTTTGCTGTGCAGAAGCTTTTTATTTTGATGTAGTCCCATTTGTTTATTTTCCCCTTAGCTTCCATTGCCTTAGAAACTGTACTGATAAAGATATTGCTATGACACATGTCTGATATTTTGCTGCCTATGGATTCTCCTAAGATTTTTATGGTCTCCCATCTTACATTTAAGTCCTTTATCCATTTTGAATCTATTTTTGTGTCTGGTGTAAGTTGGTGGTCTAGTTTCCGTTTTTTGCATGTATCTGTCCAATTTTCCCAACACCATTTACTGAAGAGACTGTCTTGACTCCATTTATGCTCTTGCCTCCTTTGTCAAATATTAATTGAGCATAATGGCTTCCGTCAATTTCGGGGTTCTCTGTTCTATTCCATTGGTCTATATGTCTGTTCTTGTGCCAGTACGAGGCAGTTTTGAGAACAGTGGCTTTGTAATGTAGCTTGATATCTGGTATTATGATCTCTCCAGCATGACATTTCTTGTAATATATTGGCAGATACCTTTTTTAAGGTTAAGGAAGTTACTTTCTTTTATAGACTACTAAGAATTTTTACTTCAAATTGGGAATGGAATTTGCATGTACTTTTCTACACCTATTTAATTATTCTTTTTTCCAGTTAATATTACATTGCCAATGAATAATATTTATAGAGATTAAACTTATTTAAATCATTTGGTAAATTTTTCAGTTGTTTTTTTATCCTAATATTTTATTATTTTTAGCTTTGATAATAATATAATAAAAATATTGGTCCACCATTCCCTTTCTTATGTTTCCCCACCCATGTTTGGTAATGTATACGTCTGATGGGGTATGGAATATAGAATTGCTTATATGATTTTTTGTTTGGAAGCTTTATTTATTTAACTATATACATAGATTCTTTTTTTCAAAATTTCTTTATTGATTAAGGTATTACATATGTGTCCTTATCCCTCTATTAACCCCCCAACCCTCCCTCTACTCATGCCCTCAACCCCCTGGTGTTCATGTCCATTGGTTAGGCTTATACTCATGCATCCAAGTTCTTTGGTTGATCTCTCTTCCTTCCCCCTCCTTCCTTTTTAATTTATCAAAATTAATCTGTCTTCATCAATATATGATTCATGTCTTTCTTTAATTCTGGAAATTTTCTTGCCATTATATCTTAGATTAGAATATTGTCTTTACATTTTTTCTCCTCTTCTTCAGAACTCCAATTTTTGTTATTATCATTCTATTCCCCATGCTTTTTGAAGCTTCATATGCCCCATTTCTTTGTCTATGCACTGACTTACAGTTAATTTTTCAGGTCAATTTTCCAGTTCATTACTTTTCTATGTAGTTGTGTCAAATAGGTTATTTAACACTTTCTTTGATGCCATTCAATGACTTTTTAAAATAATTATTGAAGTTACATTTTAAAATTCTGTTTGTGCATTATTTTCATAATAATGTGTTCATTATTTATTATATTTATTTTATTTCCCTCTCTCACTGCTTATTGACATGGTATATTCCCATGGTCGGCAAACTGTGGCTCGTGGGGCACATTAGGCTCTTTGGCCCCTTGAGTGTGGCTCTTCCACAAAATACCGCAGCCTGGCCGAGTCTATTTTAAAGAAGTAGCATTAGAAGAAGTTTAAGTTTTAAAAAATTTGGCTCTCAAAAGAAATTTCAATCATTGTACTGTTGATATTTGGCTCTGTTGCTAATGAGTTTGCCCCCACTTGTATATTCTTATTTCATGCAGCTCATAGAAAAGGCATGCTCATAGAAAAATCTTTGTCATGGCATTCTTATGGAATTATATTATTATTATAACATTATCAGGTGTATTATTAATTAGGATCTTTTGTTTATTTCATAAATCTGAAATCCTACACCAAATGTCTTGTGAGTAGTACAAAAGTTGTACTACTATCTATCTATCTATCATCTATCTATCATCTATCTATCTATCTATCTATCTATCTATCTATCTATCTATCTATCATCATGTACATGTGTTGAGCCTCCTTGTTGTTTCACAAAACATCTCACAAAACTCCAGGTTCCTTCTTTGGTCCAGTGGGCAGGATCTCTCTAATCTCCTTTCGTTAAGAAGACAGCCCTTCCAAAGTCATCACCTTATACATTCCAGCACCATTTTTGTCCCCTTTCCTTGCGCGTGTCCATTGCCAGGTCTTTGACCCTGGATGAGCAATAAAATCTCAGGCCCTGGCATTTGGGTCTGTAATTGAGCCTAATATTCCAAAAGCTAACTCAGTGTGGGCTTACTTCTCAGGCTTTGAGTTTCTTCTTTGCTTCTAGAAACGGAAGACTTCTATTATTCCTTTCAAGACCATATACTGGTAGATAGATGATGATAGATAGATAGATAGATAGATAGATAGATAGATAGATAGATAGATGACATATGATGCAGTCTATCTATGTGTTAAAGGCACAGACAGTGAGAACATTTTATCCTATTCTGGCATACTGCTGGAACCAGATGTCTGCAATGCTTCTATCCTCAACTCTCTTCCCTACCTCTTTTTGTTTGTAACCTCTGTGAGGTGTACCTGGGCATTTTTACCACTATAAAGGCAGGATAGTAAAGGCCCTGGATAATAAAGATAGGGACTATAATGCACATGCTACATCTGTTTTATACAAGTTAAGAAGAGACTGATTCACAACAGACACCAACACAACTTTGCTGCTTTATTGAAATCTTTGCACGACCTAGCCTTCTTGACTGTCATTAACAATAGGCCAACAAGTCAAGTAGCTTTGGCTCTGTCCTAATGCAATTCGAAGCAGGATGTCCCAGAGTACTCTTAAAATGGTAAGAGTGTCAGCTATGTTTTGAATACTCATAAGATTAAGGTTGTTTGGCTGAATTTCAAAAATTATTTTAGATTTTAAAGTATGTTTTCATAAGAAAATAAACACAGTTCACTTACATTTCAAATCTTGATTTATTTTTTTCAAGTACACTTCATTTATCCTAAGCTTGTTCTATTTTCACTAATTTGTATTAGGAACACAGTATAAACTGGCTTTGCTTCAGATGGCTTTGTCTGTCAGTGGGAAAACAGCAGGATATTCAAAGGGCATCAACAATTTCAGAAGCATCAAAAGGGACTTTTGTAATGATTTTAAATTTTCTACAGATTTTCCCTTAATGGTTGTAAATGTGCTTAAAAAACTATGTGAATTATATCACAGTAGTTCAGGGGAAATGTTTGCTTATTTCTCAGCTGTGATATTCCTATAAACAATAGGTCCCCATGAGAAAGCCAGATTCCCAATGTGGTTGACTAATAGTTGGTTATATTTGCCAAATTGGAGAGTTTGGCAATGTTATAGTGCTCTCTCTGACGGGAACTATTTCTTCCTTCTAACGTAATGAAATTATTGCAGAGTTATAAGTAAAATAAACAACAAGGTGCTTGCTTTGGGCCTCACAGTTTAAGAGACTTTGGGGTCCTATGTCTATTATGTCGCTGGGTCCTCTATTTATTGCCTACTGAGTTAAAAATCTATGGCTAAAGCTCACCTGATATAAAAGAATCAGAGGAAAACAGAGAATGTAAGGGTTCCACTAGGGACATTTGCCTACACATGACACTGTTGATTTTCTTGGTTTCATTAAAATATTACTAGCTTTATATTTCTTCTTGATGGCTATCTAAGCATATTCAATTTGGGGTTAGATGAGATGATGTCAATCATTAAATAGTGTTTTTTAAGAACAAGACCCTAGTTTAGACGCTTTCACAAGCAATGTGTTATTTAATACCAACATACCCCTTTTGCAGGAGTCTGAAGAAAACATCAATCCAAAGCCATTACTTTTTATGGCCAATTCCATTATCTCTCCTCTTACAACTTGCCTGCACTTCTTCTTTGCCTCCCATCCCTTAATTCTAAAGTCCTCATTCACACCTTGGTTGGAACACACACATCAAGTGGCTTTGACACTCCGGTGCAATTACCAGTGATGCATTTGCCTCCATGCAAATGTCAGAATACAGCAGCAGAAAGGTTACATCCCTGCACTGCGGGGATAATCACTCTGCAAAGTGCCAGCGCTCTTTTCACGCCATGTTCCTTCGGAGCAGATCCAGACAGGTTTCTCGCCTCACTCACTGAAACAGACCCCTCAATCTGTGTCTCCTGGGACAGTCACACTAATTGCCAATTCCAGGTTTTGTTTTCTCTGGATCCTCAGGAAGGAAACTCACCCCTGGAAACCTGGGGAGAGGTCTGACTAGAAGGGTTTTCACTTCCTATCTGGTCAAGCGTGGGTAGTCATCTCAGTTGTGTGTCAGGGGGAAAGTGCCAACTGGATTCGTTATGAATGTCTGGGATCCCTATCTCTTCCAGCCTCTGAAGAGCCCATCTCTTTGTCCCTGTCTTTAAGGATCCCGTTAAGGAGAAGAACAGACCAGGGAAGTGGCGCTTCTGGGAGCTCTGGGAGAGAGTGGGAGGCAGGGAAACAGCGGAAGGGAGAGAAGATGCTGGAGAGCAGTGTTTCAGCCCTGGTTGTGGTGGCTGTGATGGCTCCTTTCACCGTTGTGAAGAGGAGGGAGGCACACACATGTTGGCTCTCTCTCCAACACAGCTGGGACCTTTGTGAAATCACTGCAGAGGCAGGGGCGGCAGGCACTATTTTTATCTCCAAATTGATTCAGCTGCAGTAGCTGCTCTGCCTCTGACTTCACTGCTGCGGGCCCTCCCCCTACCTTTCCTCACTCGCTGCTTCCGCCTGATTTGGAGACTTATCTTCAGCTCCAAGCTGCTCCTCTCCCTGCGGGCCCTGGCTGGGCCGGGCTCAGGTGGGACTCCTGCCTGATGCTGGTAGTGTCAGGAGCAGACTGAACTGCAGGCTCTGACAGTTCTCAGATGCAGGGCCTAGCCAGTGTCTAATTGCTCACCCTCCAATTTCCCCTGCCCTTGGGAAACAGGGTTCCGGAAAGAAATGTCATCAGTTGAAATGCTTTGTGCCTGAACTTGTGTCCCATCTAACGAAGGTTTTATGCTTTCAGACGTTGTTGTTAAGAAGAAAGGACATTTCCATGCGGGGTTTTTCATCTCCTCCTTCCTCAGCTGATGGGGCTCCTTACTGAAGTTCCTGGAGAGGGTGAATGGCCCGAAATGACTGGGAGAGATTTCTTTGTGTGGGGAGGCAAAGGAACAGGGGAGGACATGCCGCCATTGTTTTGTGTGTGATATTTAAAGTTGATCCACCCCTCTCCCTTCTCTTCTCCATGAAACATTGGGAGCTACTCCAGCCCAAATAGTTTTCTACTCCTATCTCCAACCCCTATGCCTAGCAAATAGAGAGTCAGTTCTTAGAAAACTTGTTACAGTGAAATCACTGATTGTGGGCTTAAGGACAAAAAAAAACAACAACAAAAAATAAAAACATCTGTAGGCTGGGGATCAGGTTATCTCCTGATAATACTGAAGAGGAAGCAAAGGTCATGTGACAAAGTAGCTTCAAATTTGACATAGGAAAGACAAAATCACAACAACAAATTGGATCTACTTAAAAGGGAAGCATAAAGAGAATTTAGTATGACCGCCAGGGCTGAAGTAGGCTGTGTGAATGATGACCCCTGGAGTTTGGCATGCATCCCATCCCAGATCACCACCAGATGGAAGAGAAAACAGCTGCATGCCATGCACATATTCCTGAAGAGAAAAACTTCTTGGAGATCCTCAAATCATACCTTATGGGTGACTTTAAACTCGGAGTCCGGGAAGAAGAGCATGGATCAAGCCAACTTAGGATTGCTCTCTGTTCGCTACATTCTAATTGAGTGCTCCTGGGTATGTTTAATTAACTTACTGATGCTAAAGTTTCCTACCTATCTGCATATATAAAAAGCCAGTGACCAACCAGAACAACTGGTCGCTATAACGCCCACTGCAGCCAACAAACGGGCCTAATGGGGCGGGGGTTGGGAAGACAGCCAGCCAACCACCTGCAGGCCCTGGCCCCCAGCCAACTCTGTTCCATCCCCCTTTGCCCCCCCCCCAATCAGGGGCTGGCCAACCACCATAGCCCCTCCCCCAGGCTGCTGACCCTGAACTGCCACCCCCCTGTACCCCAATCAGGGACAGGGTCTGTCTGCCAATCCCCCACAGCCCCTCACCCAAGCCTGCCCAGCCACGATTTGGGCTCCAATTAGGGTGGGCCATCCAGCCAACCTCCTGCCATCTCCTCCTCCTAACCCTAGCCCTGATTCAACCCAAGTGAGGCCCACTGGCTGGACCCCACCAGTGCATGAATTCATGCACTGGGCCTCTAGTAAATCTATAAAAATTATAACTATTTCTCAAAATTGCTGAGAGGATTCAGTGTGAGATGGATAAAGCACATGGTGGGTGTCTAAGACATACAGTTTCATGTACTGGAAGATAAATACATGTGTTTTAAATGTATGTGGAACCAAAAGTGCTATTCTGGTTATCAGGAGCCAGAAAAAAATGTTTATGAGACTGCCATAAAGTCTCCATTCCAGGTCCCCAGGAAATACCATTCCTCACTTAAAAGAAAAAAAAATTTTCTGCTTCCTGGTGAAAGAGAGTAAATTCGTAGATAGAATATTGCCTATCAGGATAGTTGTGGGCTGCCCTGTGGCCCTTGAGAGCAGATTTATATGGGTTTAGTCAGGTGCAAATCCTACTGTAAAGGTAAACTTTGATTTTTGTTATTGGAAGAAATGCATTGCTTCAGGCCTAAGCCTCTATCTCCTGCTCTTTTTCTAGACCCCAATAAATGAAGTACATTTATGATCGCCTCATTCCCAATATGTTATTGTCCCTTTTGTACAGGTTTGCAATGTATTTCAGGTTTTAAAAACCTAGAAGTATTTATAGGGCAGTTTCCACTTCTGGTTGCTCCATGTAACAATTACAAGAGGAATTCAAGAAGTCCCAGCTATTTTTTTTCTCTTGGCATCTGCTCTTTGGGGAAAAAGATTTTCTTCTAATTTTCGTCAAGCAGCTGCCTCTCCCAATTTAGGTACCAAAATAAATAGAAAGAAAACATTCCTAAGCCAAATCAAGACCACTCTTTTAAAAGGTTTTTAAGAAATAAAGACAGTATTTGAAGTGAGAGAAACAAATGCCTTCTGAAGCTTAAACGAAATCCCCTGAGAGGTGGGGGTAAGCAGATACCTTTCTTTCCCCCAAACACCTCTTGTGCCTCTAAGGGTCTCAGTGGGTTTAATCTCTTGTTGGCCCCCACTAGCTAAGAAGTACAGAAAGAGGCAAGTTTACAACTATATTCATCTTCTGCAAAAGGCAGCGGAGAGCTTTGAATGCATTTTTTTCATCATTCTTTTTCTTGCAGCCCCAATTACTCTGGTACTTGTGAGTTCTGGTCATTGAAGAGTCTTTTGAAATAAAGCTTGGGTGGTCACTCCCCACTGAGCCCAGGTTCTACATGGATGAAACAAATGCTACTTTAGTTAGTATACTGTGTTTTGGAGGGATGGAAGTCCTTTTTCAGGTCCAAATGCAACTTCTTATTGCATTAAGGATGAAAAGAAAGAGAAAGGAGAAAGGAGAAGTTCATTTAACCTTTCTATAATGATGCTTCCAGTATTCTCCTGCTGTTTTTTAGTGTACCTTCCATAATCACACTAGCTCCCCACTCTGAAGAGTACTGGTGGAGGAAGGCCATTTTGCCTAGGGCAAGGTAATCTGGCTCCACTGAGCTGAATGTTAGGGTAAGGTGACTCATCACACCCTAGATCTTTCAGTTTCACTTAAATTTCCTGCAGAGATTGCCAGATAGGACTGAATTACACAGCTTTGAATGATAGGGCTCTTGGAGACTCCCAAATGAAGACAGGGTGTGGCTTATTTTTGACAAAGAGAATTGCTCAGTGAGAGCTTGGATTCTATGGGAACGACCTCGGGGAAAGTCAAGGAAAAAGAAAAAAAAGCATGTTCTTTGCCTGGGTAGCTTTACCTTTGGAATCTTTGAATTACTTCAAATGTGAAAAGCTGCAAGAAGCCTGACTTTAAAACATTTTTTGTTGTTGATTTTTGATTAGTTAATTTGACCAAATTATATGAATATGGAATACATTATCAAGCTTTCCTCTTGATTTCTAAGTACATTTCTTCATTGTCAGTATGAAAGAAAATTTCAAAACAGCAAAAATTAGTAACAAGTACACTGTCTATCATTTAAAAAGCCACAATCCTTTCTGAGCTGGAATACCCAGTCCAGCTGAAGCTATGTCATCAATATCAGTGGCTTTTACACTGATAATAATTAGTACAGGGAAGGTGATGTCCACAATCCATATTGGTTCGAAAGATTGATGAGCTTATTACACAACTGTCATGGCCTTATAGTGGGCTGTCTGCACAAGCAGAAATGTTTGTTGCTGGCATACCACATTTTTTTTCTATCTATCTATCTATCTATCTATCTATCTATCTATCCTATATAATAAAGAGCTAATATGCTAATTAGACAGGACAGTGAGGTGACCTTTCAGAATGACCAGTGGGCGGGACCATAAGGTAGCCAGAGCCACAGGCAGCTGAGGCTGTGAAGGGTCAAGCCCCTTGCACAAATTTCGTGCATTGGGCATCTAGTGTAAATATATAATAGAGAAATATGCTAATTAACCAGGATGCCATAATGGGTCAACCCAACAGGTGGAGGTTGCATGCTCAGCATCAGAAGCGGGGCAGCAGGGGCCTCTACATGCCTGTGCTTGGGGAGGGCCTAGTCAGTAGCTGTCAGGGCTGCTGCAAGGGCCAGAGAGGGAGGCAGGGCTGACTGGCAGCAGCTGTGGCTGCTACGGGCCCAGGGAGCGAGGCAGGGCCAGACCAGTGACTCAAGGGTTGGCGGCACTGTGCTATTTCAAATTACATGCTGGGCTTCTAGTAGAAATATAAATTATGATTCATGTATGATTTCATAGTATTTATTGTGTTTTCCATGATATAAGCATATTTTCTAAGTATTGGCTGTCAAAGACCAATTTTCATTCACTCCAACCAAATAATAATAAATATTATGCAGTGGCTATGAAAGAATTAAAAAGTAGTTGAGCTTCCATTTCTCATCTGCAGTACCCTCTAAGTACATTTCCCCACAGACTTTTTATAAGAGTAAATTGGATTGAATAATGAGATTAATTAGATCAAATGTATATGAAAATGCCCATCAGTGCCAGGCACTATGTAGGTACTCAATAAATATATTTTTATTTCCTTCTGTGGATTAGAAACATTTCAGCCTCATTAGTGAGATCATTTATTATACAAAACAGATTTTTCTGTAGATAAAGGCTTTGAATAATGGTAAAGAATCTTCCACATAGTAGTACAACCTCAAGATATATCTAATTTGAGAAAAACATGAAGCTCATTCCTTATTCCAACAAAGAGAACATGATATCCATTAGTCTTGGGAAGAGTCATATAAAATACCCATGCCTATAAAGGAAGACAAGGATACCTGCAATGGAAACTAGGAACAGAAAGATCAAGAGCTATATAATTAATGAACTCCATATAACTGAAGTAAAAACTGAATTTTGAAACTGGCACTTTGTGAAATTCCAGAACAATTCCTGTCAAATACTAGTAATTTTTCTAAAATCATCTTCATCATCATCTCTACCACCATCATCATTAATTTTCAGTAGCAAACACCTTTCCACCTATATAATATACACCTCATCATTTTCCATCTCCTCCTCTACCTTTATTTAACCTTCATAGTATGTCTTACCAGCAAGCTTTACCAAGGAACTACTCTTTATTTTATACATTTACTAGAGGACCAATGCATGGAATTCATGCATTGGGGGAGAGGGTCCCCCCAGCCCAAACTGTGCCTTCTCACAATGCAGGAGCCCCATGATCAGTTGCCCCAAAGAGGCAGGCACTGCCCACCCACCTGGGCTCTTCAATAGTTTGCCCCAAAAAGGTAGGCTGAAGCAGAGGGACCCACCTCCATGCTGTGTATGTAGCGTCAAGCCCCATCCACCCCCATTCCTGCTGCGCACATAGTCCTTTTGTGATCTCTCGATATGGCATTGGGGAGTCACAACCGCATAGGCTTTTATTAATAGGATTTTCATTCTTTACATTTTTTCTTTGGGTAATTCCAATCTTTCCAGCCCTTAAATATGACATGTACATGAGTAATGTTTTATTCAAATTTATCTTTTCCCCCAGTTAACAAGTCCTATAAACCCAACAGCTATTAAGTATTTCTTAGATGTAACATTGAAACCTCAAACAAAATCTGCATGTGCCAAACTAATGGTTGATGTTTCCATTAGCAATTCTTCCAGCTCAGGCCCTCATAATGACATGATCATCTCAATCTTTCTCCACCTGTGCAAACCTTGGAAAGGCATTTAACCGTCCTTTCTCAAAAAGGTAAGACACTTTAATTCATCCACATTAGAGACCTATGAATTTTCTCAGAATGATTTATCTGAAGTAAGAATTTTGAAAATCATGTAATGAGTTGAAGTCTTTATGAATAGTTCAACATCAGTTTTTTTATTACAATTATAGACCTTAATGCTTGAAAGAATTTGGGCCTTCCCTGCCATCTATTGGTAAATGCCTACCACTGAACTCAATGTTGGGAATACAAAGAAATCTAAGACTGATCCTTCCTTCAACCATGGACTAGTTTATTAGGGAATTAAGATCTGTAAGTACCCTTGGTCAGTGTGGCTCAGTTGGTTGGACCATTGTCCCATACACAGGTCACAGGTTTGATTCTTAGTCAAGGCACATACCCAGGTTTCAGGTTCAATCTCCAGTCGGGGCGTGCACTGGAAGCAGCAGATCAATATTTCTCTCTCACACTGATGTTTCTCTCTCTATCTCTCCCTCCCCCTTTCCCTCCCTCTAAAATCAATAAAAATATATCCACAGGTAAGGATTTTTAAAAATAAGATCTGTAAGCAATTGAATACCATACTCTGTGGCAAGGTCTAAAATGGCAGATCCTATGGAAATATTAAAAGTTCAGGTCCAGAATCTTAGCACAATAACTTACACTATACAAATATTCCTAATTTGGGCAAATGATAAAGATTTTGGCTGATAATTCAGAGGAAGCATAACTTCCTTATTTCCTTCCTCAGCTCCAGTTTACCCACCAAACAAATGGCACGTGATCACCAAGGCACCTAGTGCTTATCCACCTGAAGTCAAAATTCTTCTTACTTGTTCAATGTATAATAGAAAGAAAAAAAAACTCTCCCTCTTAAGTTTGAGACTTTTTGAGTATGCACAATTATTTTCTGTTATAGGCTACTTAGCAGGATTGGCTTTCTTCATTAAACATACCACACTTATAAGAGTAATTCTGAATTCATATACAATTTAAATTACCACATGGTAAAAACAGCCTCTGTGTTCAAATCACTCATTACATTTAAATGTTTAATTTTCTTCATCAGCCAAACAATCTATAATAATAAAAGCATAATGTGCTAATTAGACCAGATAGCTGGTCTAATAACTACTTTCCAGACATCATTCTGGACTAACCACAGGTAGCAGGGGCCAAGGCAGAGTGGTTAGGGGTAATCAGGCAGGCAGTCAGAGGGGTTAGGAGTGAGCAGGCTGGCAGGCAGAGTAGTTAGGGGTGATGAGGCAGGCAGGTAAGCAAGCAGTTAAGAGCCAGCAGTCCCGGATTGTGAGAGGGATCTGACTGCCAGTTTAGGCCCCATCCCACAGGGCCTAAACCAGCAGATGGACAGCTCCCAAGGGGTCCTGGATTGCAAAGGGTGCAGGCCAGGCTGAGGGACCCCCTCCTGCCCCCTTTAGTATGGGGCCTCTAGTACATTCATAAACACTTTTAATTAACTCTTTTGCCCTACAAATTATAGCATATAGAACCAAAGGTCATTTAGTGGTAGGAAATTCTTAATAGGAACCAGGTGGTTCATTTTCTACGAGCATTACTCTAGCTTTTTCAATGTTTTCATAAGGCCCTTGCCATATGTAATATGTTTCTTTTGCATAATGGAAAAAAAGAATTAGACATATCATCATGCTCCATATTATAGACATATCATCATGCCTACTCTTTATACTTTGATCCTTTAGAATAAAGTAAAAACACTATAAATTTCTTTACTGTACCGCACAGGTCTGGTTTCAGTGTGCATGGAGCCTCTGTAACCAAGAATTTTAAGTCCTGTTATTTTAAAAGTTTCACTTTCAAAGCTCCACTGGCACACACATTTAATATTACCATTTTATTCCATTTTGTAAGTTCGTGGTCTTTCAAAATTCAAAGTAATCCAATTCACAAAAACATACGTAAGTTCTTACTGTGTCAGGATAATAAGCTAGCTACTGTAATTACCATAAAAAACAAACACACTTGAGTTCTGTGATTCCATAATATGGCAGGCATGTTTCAAAGCTACCCCTGCTCTACATCCTCCACCATAGTACTGTACTCACCGAGGGATTCTTTCACTTTTAGGAAGGAAGGAGAAATGATACCTTCCTCTTTCCACCATTCAGTTTAAAACAAACCCATGAAATGCACTAATACTCAATAGAGAGAGAAGACAGTATTCACAATTTGCATAGGATCTAAGGTATGCAGCAATGATGGCATTCACTAAAACCATGCCAGCTGCTCCAGAACAAGCAGTGTGGCTGGGCAGCCACTCTGTGCCAAGAACTAAGCAATTAGCACCTCAGTTGTGTTTAACTAGTGAGGAGGCAGTCTCAGAAGGCACTTTGAGCACCGGTCACTGGAAGAGAATTACTTGTGCCATTGGAAAGGGGACAATATTTAAAGATAATTCTAAAACTCACATTATTTCTAATTCATGGTAAAATGTTTACCCTCACAATGCAAATTTTGCTCCAATGTGTTGCTGCTTCTAAATATTTATAGTCATAAGAAACTGAGCTTCAATATAATTCAGGGCAAGCCTTTTTCTAATGGAGTGTTAATATTTTTCAAAAGAATAATTCTGGGACATTTCCCAGATAAGCATCTGGCTTTTACATAGCTCCCTAAGGAAAGAATTTACAAGAGAAGACAGTGGAATAATTACACTTATTAACATTTTATTTTATGCATGATTTTTTTTACACATCTGTAAGCAGCCCACGATTTTTCAGGTACCAACTGGTTCTGTTTTCCTTCATTTGTCTCTGAGTAGCTGACATGAATGATAACATCTAGCAATACTCCTCCCCAACACACACACACACACACACACACACACACACACACACACACTTTAGTGAGTATTCAGTAAGATTCAGTTCTAATAATGAGTATAATTTGTTGGGTGGAACATATTTTACCAATCATAAACTTTTGTAATGGAATTATTTTTCAAGAACTGTCACTAGTCACATTAATTTCAAATTAAACAATGATTAAATAGACAGAACATGGGGAGAAATTAAACAGCCCAGGCATGGAATTAGAAATAAGAAGAATGGTAGTTTTCCAGCTCCACTGAGGCAGCAAAAGAAAACGATGATGCAGATGATTACAACATTTGGGGCATGCTGTTTTCTAGGGAGAAGATCTATAAAATTCACTGGATTCTCAGTAAATTTACAATGTCTTACCTTTTATATTATTCTTTTCTAGGGGTCATTATTGAGTTTTAGAAGACATCATGAGAATACAGATGACATTTGCTTATTTAAATTATGTAATAGTAAGTTGTATTATTTGTTTCAAAATAGAATTCATTAAGTCACTGAGTAACTTTGATGTGGATAAAATAAGGTATCCCCTCAGGCAAAATATACCCTAACAAAGGAGAGATATGTGGACATAGACAATATAATATCAGGCATGATGACATAAATGTCCTGAGACATACATAAACTCTCCTGGAACTTTAAGAAGAGCATGCTAGATTAGAGTTAGAACAGAAGAAAAAAAAATCCATGAAGAAGATTGTATATAAACAGAATTTTGAATTATGATTGGAATGTTAGCTGGTGGGAAAGAATAGAAAGTGAAATCCAGTTAGAGATGGTTTAATGTCATAGAAGTAAAAAGGTAGTTGGTTCAGTCATCAATTCAAATGAAGACTGCAAACAAAAAGTCAAGAGAAGGCTGAGACTCAGAAGGGCAGTAATTGAAGAATTAGGAAAGATCCCCAAGAGCAAAGCTGTGTCATTAGAGACCAAGGCTGAGATTGTTCAACCTTCGTATTCCTGGTGACTATGTACAGATGCAAAAGTTGGACAGTGAAGAAGGCTGCTATAAAAAATGATTCATTTGAAATAGAGAGTTGGAGGAAAGCTCTACAGACACCCTGGACCTCTAGAAAGATGAACAAGTGGGTCGTAGAGCAAATCAAGCCTGAAACTGGAGGCAAACATGACAAAATTGAAGCTGTCCTACTTCGGGAACTTCATGAGAAGGCAAGGTTCTTTGGAAAAGACCATAACGCTGAGGAAAAACAGGAGAAAAAGAAGGTCAAATATGAAATAGATTGAGTCTGTAAAAGAAGCCGTAAGCATGAGCCTACAGGCGCTGAGCAGGGCTGTTGAGGACAGGACATTGTAAACATCACTCATTCATTGGGTTGCTAGGAGTCAACTCAATGGCATATAATACACATGCAAAGAAGGAAGTAAATAAGTTTTGTCTCATTGGAGTGTAGAGCATTCTTGGAATATAATCCAGGGAAGGCAGTTTGGGATAAATCTTGTGTTGAAAAAAAAAAGAAATTTAGATATCTTAGCAACTGTTTATATAAAACAGAGGCCTGATGCATGAAATTCATGCGCTGAAGGGGGCGTCCCTCAGGCCAGCCTGCCTCCTTTCACAGTCCAGGAGCCCTCAGGGGATGTCCTACTGACAGTTTAGGGGGAGCAGGCCTAAGCCACAGTCTGGCCTCCCTCTGCAGGAGGCGATCAGGTTGATCAGGGAAAGGCACCACCCCCAACACCCCGTTACTGCTGCCACTGCTGGCCACCACAGCCACCAAGGTATTTTCATCAACATGAACTCCAGTCCCTTCACCACGAAAAAATGACAACTTTCTTTAGGCATTTTCAAGAAGTCTCTCATAAAATATGACCTTTCTTTCTTTTCCTTTCTTTCTTTCTTTCTTTCTTTCTTTCTTTCTTTCTTTCTTTCTCTTCCTTCCTTCCTTTCTTTCTTCCTTTCTTTCTTTTCCTTCTTTCCTTCTCCGTTTCCTTTCCTTCTTTCCTTCCTTCCTTCCTTCCTTCCTTCCTTCCTTCCTTCCTTCCTTCCTTCCTTCCTTCCTTTCTTCCTTCCTTCCTTCCTTCCTCCCTCCCTTCCTCGCTTTCTTTCTCTTTCTCTCTCTCTCTCTCTCTCTCTCTCTCTCTCTCTCTCTCTCTCTCTCTCTCTCTCTCTCTCTCTTTCTTTCTTTCCTTTTTTATCCTTACCTGCAGAGATTTTTAGAGAGTGTAGAAGAGAGAGGGAAAAGCAGAGAGAAAGATAAATGTGAGAAGGAGGATTCAATTGGTTGCCTCCTGCATGAGCCCTGACCGGGGCTCCAGCTAGGGATGAGCCTGCAACCTAGATACAGGCCCTTGATCAGAACCAAACCTGGACCCTGTGGCTCTATCCACTGAGCAAAACTGGCTAGGGCAGGATATGACATTTCCTAGCCCCTCCAACAGTGAACCTTCATTTTTTCTCCCAGGAGTGAGGTGGAAAAACCCTAGATCACCTTTTTGGATTCTTATTTTCCAAGTTATCAAGAATGCTGCCAGTAGTGTACCAGCAGCTTAGCCAATGAACAGTCAGAAATGGTGTTTCCTCTGCAGCTCACACACAGAGGCAGGACTACTGGCACACAGCAGCTGGCAGGCCCTCCTGTCTACCTCTGCTCCAGGCCTGCTCAAGCCACTGTGGCTAGCACTGGCAGGCCCCCCCTGTCTATCTCCACGCTGGGCCTGCTCAAACCACCACAGCATCTGTGGCTTGCCTCACTTCCCACGCAGTCCCCTCTTGACCACCTGTACACGCAACAGCTTCCTGAGAGGTCATGATGTTATGATGTCCCAGACAATTTGCATAATACCTCTTTAGATATAGATATAGATATAGATATAGATATAGATATAGATATAGATATAGATAGATATAGATAGATATATATATATAGATAGATATAGATATAGATATGCCACTGAAGGATGGGTAAGAAGCAAAATGATGTTAAGTTATAAAATATGGTTCCTAAACTATAAGGACAATAAGTCCTATCATCAGCAGATACTATTGTTTTACTACACATAAGGATATTTTTGCAGGTAGGCATTTCAAGATGAGAGCTGGGAGAGAATTAATTATTTTGCATGAGAAAACAAATAAACATATAAAGTTCCCAGGAGAAAGAAGATCCAGAGGGCCTCTGCTAGTGTAGCTCCATTGGTTGGAGTCTTTCTCTCATATATATATATATATATATATATATATATATATACACTAGAGACCTGTTGCAGGAAGATTCCTGCAAGAATAGAACTTCCTGCAGCCTGAGCAAAGCTCCCTCCCTTCTCTGCTGCCTCGCTCCCTTCTCCACTATCTCACTCTCTCCCATCTCCACTGCCTTGCTCTCATCTCCACTCCTTTCCTCCCATATCCTCTGCCTTGCTCCCTCCCTTCTCCCCTGTCCTGCTTGCTTACTTCCCCACAGCTTTGCTCCCTTCTGCAGTGCTTGGTTTCCTTCAACACCATCTTCTGTGCGTGGACATGCAAATTAACCACCATCTTGGTTGGGTTTATTTTCATTCCCCTTCCTCTCTCTCTAAAAATCAATAAGCATATCCACAGATGAGGATTAAAAAAAAAAAAAAGAAATAAATAGAGTAAAAGATCCAGAGGAGTCAGATTACAAATTGTTTGGGGAAAGGTTCCAAGGTGGTTACAATAACAAGTGATTGAAGAGCAGCCAGATAAAGATTTTAAATAGGAAAAAGTTGTTAGACCTAGCCAGTTTGTCTTAGTAGATAGAGCCTGCAGACTAACGGGTCCTGGGCTCAATTCCTATCAAGGCCACATGTCCTGGTTGCAGGCTTTATCACCAGTGGGGGGTGTGCAGGAGGCAGCTGATCAATGATTCTCTCTCATCTTTGATGTTTCTCTTTTTCTCCCTTCCTCTCTGAAATCAATAAAAATATATTTAAAAAAATAGAAAGACATATAATGAAATGTTTCTGTTGTTTTCTAAAGGCCTTGTGATATCAGTCACTTTGTGTATTTCTCCCATGTACTAGTATAGTCTATTTTAGAGTAGACACACAGGAGGCTGCTCGCACAGGGATAAAATTCCTAATAGGATGACTAGAGACTAGAGACCATGAGAATTGATATCTGAAAAATATTGCCTTATCTTACAGAGTCGGACCTTAATACACAGAGAACGGATTCTGGGTTTCATGAAGCAGATAATGAGAAGCCTTTGAAGTTTAGCTTATTTGTTTTAATCAAATCTGTGTTTTGGGAATACAATAAACCTCTGATAGAAATGTAATAGAAGATCTTGGAAGAGGAGAGGTTGAGAAGGAAAGAAATTATGAGACTATGAAATAATGTGGTTTAGAAGAATTGATGAACTGAATTAGAGCAATGGCAGTAGAAAGGGAAATAAAGAGACAATTTTGACAGGTGTTCGCAAATAAAGCCAAAGGAATTGGCACGCCATTGATTTGAGTGATGTTGAAAAATGATTTTTAAAGATTTCTTGGCAAAGAAAATACAAGCTGCTTTTAGTAGTCTGAAGTTGGTAGTAATATTATACTATTATTTAAAAACTATTTTACAAATAAATAATTTTATTTATTTAAGAACTACTTTCAGCATGAGATATAAATACAAAAGTTCAACCAAGTAAATTAAAACAATGTTATATTAAATTTAATTGTAAATATCATTCTAAGCTCATAATTCTTTCCTTGTAAATATATGCAGATTTAACTCTATCTTCTGAAATTTCCTAAAAATAATGAAAAGTGATATAAATGAGCACTCCAGCTCTTTGATTATTAGCTCTCAATACCATCTTCATGTCAACAGAAAACAGGATCTAATTTGAAGTGTTTTCTACTGGCCCAAGATAAGACGTTTGGGCAGCAAGTGGCTAAATTCAGAATGTGAAGTATTTGCAAGACAAGTAACACATTTTTTTTCCTACAAATCAGCCATGCCCATCAGCCAATCAGGAGCGAGTATGCAAATTAACCCAACTAAGATGGCTGTGGCCACAGAGAGAGCAGGAGGGAGGCTTAGGTTTCCCAGGCGATGGAGGAAGCCAAACTTTTCACAAACCCTGGCTGGCTGAGGTCTCCACTCCAAGCTACAAAGTTTCAATTATAGAAAATAAATAAATTCCAACAAAAAATGGCAGCAGCCACGAAGCTGGAGAGAGTAGGAGGTTAGGGTTGCCCCTGGTGATGGAGGAAGCCAAGCTTTCTGAACACTGTGGCCTGTCTTGGCCTCTACTTAAGGCTACAAAGTTTCAATTATAGAACATAAATAAATCCCAGATACCAGGGCTTCTGCTTGGGTCGCCAGGGGGCATAGCCAACCTACAAACCACCACAGGCCCCTCCCCCACGCTGCCCCATGCCCCACAGGGAACCCCCATCCTGATCAGGGACATCCTTCAGGGCACACCAGCTGGCCCCCACCCATGCACCAGGCCTCTATCCTATCTAATAAAAGAGTAATATGCAGATTGACCATCATTCCAACACACAAGATGGCTGCCCCCATGTGGTCAAAGATCCTTCCCCCATGCAGACACAAGATGGCCAGCAGGGGAGGGCAGTTGGGAAGGACCATGTCTGCAAGGGAGAGCAGTTGTGGGTGATCAGGCCAGCAGGGGAGGACAGCTGGAAGGGATCAGGCCTGTAAGGGAGGGCAATTGGGGGCAATCAGGCTTTCAGGGGAGGGCAGTTAGGGGTGACCAGGCCAGCAGGGGAGGGAAGTTGGGTGTGACCAGGTCTGCAGGGGATGGCAGTTAGGGGCTGATCAGACTGGCAGGCAGAAGTGGTTAAGGGCAATCAAGAAGGCAGGCAGGTGAGCAGTTGGGAGTGCGAAGTCTAACTGTTGAACATCCCTTGAGGGGTCCCAGATTGGATAGGGTGCAGGCTGGGCTGAGAGACACAAACCCTCTGTGCACAAATTTCATGCACTGGGTCTCTAGTCTATACTAATAAAAGGGTAATATGCTTTAAACTGGGAGACCTTCCAGGAAACTTTCCTGGATTCCTCTAGACAAAGCCATGGTGGTAGGACTGAGGCAGAGGTAGTTAGGGGTAATGAGGCCAGGAGCGAAAGGGAGTTGGCAGTGATTAGGCTGGTGGAGGGATGTTGGGGGCAATCAGACTGGCAAGGAGGGGGCAATTGGCAAGAAGGTTGGCAAGAGGGGGCAGTTGGAGGTAAGAAGACTGACAGGCAGAATAGTTAGTGGCAATCAGGCAGGCAGGCAAGCAGTTAGAAGCCAGCTGTCCTGGATTGCAAGAGGATGCAGGCTGGGCTGAGGTACACACCCTCCCTACCACCCTGTGCATGAATTCTGTGCACCAGACCACT
Organism: Antrozous pallidus; assembly: GCA_027563665.1. Lineage (NCBI taxonomy): Eukaryota > Metazoa > Chordata > Mammalia > Chiroptera > Vespertilionidae > Antrozous > Antrozous pallidus. The sequence continues at coordinate 38,563,983 of CM050519.1, read as the reverse complement.
ATCCCAGCTAATAAAAAAGTAATATGCAAATTTGACCGTACCTTCGCTACCCTACCAGCCAATGAGGAGTGAGGGGTGGGGCTGAGTGGCATGAAGGGCAGAGTTGCAGTGTGTGGGAGACCGGCGTGGCTGAAGCACAAGGGGCAGGGCCATGGTGGGAGGGCTTGGGGAAACATCAGCTGAAATGAAATACATGTCTTTGTATCTTTGCATTTAATTCACTTGAGTTTTGAGGGGGTGGCTAGGGCCAGTGGGGGCAGTGGCTGCCTTTTATCTCCCCTGGGGCAGGATTTTAGGAAAGGAGAAGAGGCAGGGCAGGTGGGGGTAGGCCTTGCCGTGGTGGTGCCCGCTTGGCCCAGCATTGTGCCCTGCAGCTGGAGGGTGGCGTTTTCCTGAAGAACCTGAAGGAGGGAAGAGGCTTTTGGCCTGGCCTCAAGCCTGAAGCTCACCGGTTCAAATTGCTCGGCATCAGAGAGGTACCTGGGAGACATACACTTCCCCCTCCCAGATCCAGCCATCACTGGAGATCCTGAGAGATTTTGTGAGAACAATCCGACTGGTGAATGCAGGTCACAGGATCCCAGCTCTTCCCGCTGGGCCCTTCTCCGCATTCAACTGCTGCCTTTTGTTGGCATCACTGGGGGTGAGGGGGCGGACAGGACCCTCCCCACCCCACCACAGAAACGGTGGGCCCAGTGTGCTCCTCTCCAGGGTGGTACCAAGGGCAGCTCTGACCCCGATTTGAAGGGGCTGGGGCTAAGGCCTGGACTGGGGGCGTGGGGCCGAGGCATACTGCGAGCAAAGGGCCCCTGGGGCTGGGCAGTTGCTGGGTGGTTGCCAGCAGCTGGGGCTAAGGCCAGGGCCAGATGGGTGAGGCTGAGGCAGCTGGGGCAGAACCAGCCATCAGCCCCAGTGCAGAGTGATGGATGGGTGCCCAAGGCCCAAAGCTTGGGCTGGGGCAGGGCCAGCCAGCATTAGCTGGATCACAGGAGAACTGCTGGCTGGGGCCTCAGTGATCAGCTGGATCGCAAGGCAATCACTGGCTGGGGTCCCCTCGCTGAGGTCCCCTGCCCAAGGACGAAAGCCTCGGCCAGAGGCTTTCGGCCTTGGGCAGGCTGTGGGAGAGCCATCAGTAGGACATCCCCTGAGAGCTCCCAGTATGTGAGAGGGGGCAGGTTGAGATGAGGGACCTCCCAACCCCAGTGCATGAATTTTGTGCACTGAGCCCCTAGTTATATATATAAAAGACTAATATGCAAAGTATTCCCTCGGGAGTTCAACCAGGAGTTCAAACACTTGCTATGACATGCACTGACCGCAAGGGGGGCAGCATGGAATGAAGGAAGGCCCTGGCCAGCAGTCAGGGAAGGGAGGCCTTGGCTGGCAGCCAGAAGGCCCCAATTGGCCCTGATTGCTGGATAGGCCTTGGTACTCTACCCATGCACGAATTTTCTGCACTGGGACTCTAGTAGTATTTATATTTCACAATTTATTATTTCAACAATAATGCAGCCCAAACACCTTAGAAGAAATAAAATTCTCTTCCCAACCAGTTCTTTGGGCCATTATGTCTAAGGGCTTGAAAACTGATTTTGGAATAGGAGAAAAATAGCTCACATCTCTGAAATAGGTAAATGACCTGGGAAAAAAGCTAACTTCACATTATATCCCAGTGTCAGGTAGAAAATTACTGTGATTGCCAATATGTCAAAGTTTCTACTAACAGAGAAGATTCAAAAAAAAAAATTTAAAACAGAATGAAACAAAATATGCAGTAAGTCTGAAGATAATGAGGAAAATCTATGGGTATAAATGTTCAGCATTTGAAAAATATCCACAAGGTCACTGCTGGCAAATGCATTCATGTCAGTTGGGCCTGATACTAGAACTCTGTAGGAGAGCCAGAGCCTTTCATGCCCACGTGGGTCCACACCGAGATGCATCAGATTCATGATCCCCCGTCCTTCCAGGAACAGAGCCAGGCACAGGTGAAAGTGAATTACAGAAATCATAGAAGTACTGGAATCATAATGACCTGTGTGCTTAGAGGGAACTGAGTCCCATCTTTTCATTCTGCAGATGAGGTAATGGGGCTTTGAGCAGGGGAAACTGACTTTCCTAATTCAGTGAACTACCAGTGGCAAAACCTGTCTTCAAATTCAGATAATTCTGGTCTTGATTCCAAGACACTTTCCAGCCCAGATCTATGTTTATTTATTTATTTCTACTTATTTATTTTCTGTTTTAATAAACTTGCTTTTTTATTAAAAGCATTTTTCTGTGCACAAAGCTTTTCTCTAAAAGATTAGTTTGTGATTATCTATTCTTGAGAGTTGAGAAAAAAAGATTTTTGAACATCAAATTTGTTTGCTTTAAAAAAAAAAAAACGCACCTTAGGGCAATTTGCTAAGTACTGTTATGTTTGCAGACATACTGCTAAAGTAATAAAGAGAAGAAAAAAAGCAATAAGGTAAAAGCCCCTTCTCTGATAAGGAGGCAGAGGAGATGTTATAAGACAATTAACAGCCAAAGACCGGGTTATGACAGACACAGTTCCTGCCCTTGGGAAGAAAGCCAATATCTGACTCAGTTTCTGGCTTTCCTTGGACCTACCCACAAGCCATGGTTCACAGAGCCTGCCTAAGGTTGCCTTTATGGTCATAACCTTTCAGCTTTGTCTTATATTAATTTTCTAAGGCTGCTGTAACAAAGCACCACAAACTGGATGGCTTAAATAACAAAAATGTATCCTCTTACAGTTCTGGAGGCTGGAAGTCCAGGATCAATGTGTCTGCCGATTCTGTTTCTGGTGAGAGCTCTCTTCCTGGCTTACAGACTGCCGGGTTCTCCCTGAGTCCTTGCATGGTGGAGAGAAAGAAAATACAGCACTCAGGTGTGTCTGTTCTCATAAAAATACTGACCTATCAAATGAGATCCCTATCTTCATTATCTCAATTCACCTTAATTACCTCTGTTTAGGCCTCATCTCCTATATACATCAGTGGGATAGGGCTTCAACCTGTCAATAATGAGAGGACACAATCCAGACTATAGTGCCCACAATCTCTGCCTTCGTAGGATTAGCGTTCTCCCTGTGTGCCTGTCTATCTCCAAATTTTTATAGGAACACCAGTCATATTGGATTAGGGATCTACTTTATCCCTAACAAATTGCATCTGCTACAACCCTATTTCCAAATATTGTCACATTCTGGAGTACTAGGGATTAGGACTTCAACATTTTATGGTAGACAGTTAGACAGACAAGAGCAGAGTAAAGATGATGGGCCAGGTATAGAAAGCCACCAGGACAGAAAGCTCTGGGTGCCTACCAAAGGACAATTATAGAGTGAGACCTTGCCCCCAGAGTGACCTTTCCTTCCCCAGCATATCGCTGGTTATGCAGTTTGGATCCCATGAACTTTCTTCCCTAGAGATACCATTTAGACCTCAGTCATATTTCAGCTCCAGGCCCAGAAAAGCAACAAAACCACACCAGTGACCCCATAGCTGACCTCATGACCAGCTGCACTAGATAATAACTCCCTGCCCCGGAGCAGACCAATCAATCAGTGAAGTCCTAGATCCTGAAAGGATACATCTGGATGGAAAGCTGATGAATATTCTATTAAATTGCAGACCAATAGTTTTATTGCTAGCTTTACCTAGTGACCAGATAACTATAGAACTATACAAACCAGACTATAGAACAAGTACAAAAAACGTTTTATATAAAAGTTAAAGACATGGCTTAAAATTAAATACCAATTGCATTTTGAAGTTATTTACTACATGTTCTTACAAGCTAATATATTTTTAATGTATGATACTTTATAAAAACACTGTGCAATGTGAAAACTCGAGAATTCTCGTGATCCACCCGCAATGTGTTATGACCTGCCCCGAAGACCTCCGCTAAAATCTCCACCTTATAACCCTTAGTAAGGAGGACCCATGTAACTCTCCCTCATGGGAGTATGCCAGCGCCTTTCCCCTCTCTCCTCCTCCCTCTAGGTGAGTTACTATTACCTTCCTCACTCCCAGGCTCCTAGCTCCCAGGACCTTCCTTTAACTCTATAACTTGTTCCCTAAGCCCATTTCTTCTATAAATCACTTCTATCCCTGTTACTTTATTTATTTATTAAAAATAGATTTTATTGATTTTAGAGATAGGAAGGGAGAGGGATAGAGAGATCAAAAACATTGAATCGGCTGCCTTCTGCACAACCCCCACTGGTGATTGAGGCCACAATAGCAACTGGAGCATGTGCTCTACTGAGAATCAAACTGGTTCATGGGCTGATGCTCAACCACTGAGCGACATTGGCCAGGCCTATGAACTTATAAATGATGTTCTCACCCTAACTGGCTTATCTCTGTGGATACGGCATCGGCCTACAGACTGAAGGGTCCCAGGTTCGATTCTGGTCAAGGGCACATGTCCAGGTTGCAGGCTTGATCCCCAGGAGGGGATGTGCAGGAGGTAGCCAATCAACGATTCTCTTGCATCACTAATGTTTAGCTCTCTCCTCCTCTCCTTTCCTCTCTGAAATCAATAAAAGTAAAATTTAAAAATAAATAAATGTTCTCTTATATCGTGAGTCTTGACTCTGAACTCTTTCCCAGACAGCACTCAAGTACTGACATTGCTGAACCCACGTCCAGGCTGATGCCATCCAACAATTTTGCTTGTGTCTTGATTTTCATTCTCTATAAACAGATCTTGAGGCAAAACTTTGAGTGCAAGTTGTTTTTTGGGAAGTACAGAAGCATGAGCAAAAGAGTGGAGAAATGACATAAAGAAGCTTGTATGACTAAGTCAGCTACCGCAATGGTGACTGAGAAAATCCCATTAATCACAGGGGGTAAATATGAGAAGCAGTACTATTTCTTCAGAGAGATGAGGCAACAAGAATATTTAAATTCCTTTTTTTTTTTTTTTTGTCTGTCATTGGTTCCTACCTGCTGTCTTCTCTCTTTCTCTCTCCTTCTCTTTCATTTTACCCTAGACCACTGGTTCCCACTTGGGGCACACAACCCCACAGGGGGACAATTTGATTTTTAAGGGGGGAAATTTGAGAATGAGTTATTAACAGTGAATCATATACAATAAATAAATATATATTGTGACATATTTATACATTTCAATTCTCTATTGTATATTTTGAAACTTTATTTGCTATTTTTCTATAACTTCATATTATTATTATTTTTTAAACAATTTCTTAGTGATTTCTTCCTCAATACTTCAACTGTCCTTCCATTTTTTATTTTTCTCTTTCATGAATGCCATTTTTTTTGAAAGTTTGTTTAGACCAAGTTAGTGACCTTGTAGGCTTCCTCCTTAGGAATAGGAGTTCACTTTTTGAATAATAACAGTTACATATTATGAGGAGAGGGAGGTCATAAGGATTTTAAAGATGCTTAGGTGGGGCATGGCCAAAAAAAGATTGGGAACCATTGGCCTAGAGCAACTACCCCAGGGCAGAATTCATATACATAAATAAAGACACAAACCACCATCATTTTCCACTTTTAGTAATGCAACTTTTGAGTACTAATCTGCATTTCTGTGAGTCTGCATTTGTCATAATGAGACAGTCTAGTAAGCCAAAACAAGTAGAACAGGTAAACTGAGACAGATAGTTAAAAAGCCAAGCAACTGATAGCCATATAGTAAGTCACAAAATCCTATCTTCCCTAAACAAGGACCTTTAAGGACGAATGGTTTATACTTTTCCTCCCCAACAAGAGGGTAAACAGTTTAAATCACACTACTCAGGGAGATAGCAAAAATCCAATTTTGCCAACCACACCCAAGGACAGATGAAGTTAAGTGAATAAATCTCATTTCGGTGTATCAGCATAAAGCTGATGGATATTCTATTGACATTCTCCCCAAGACCTCCCCTAAACTCCCAGCCTTTAAAACCCTCAAGAGGAAGAGCCCTGGGTGGATTCTCTCTTCTGAAAACATGTTCACACCTTTCTTCCCACTCAGTTGCACATCTACTAAACTCTAAGGAACCCCATGAGACTTGCAGCGAGGGGCAATGGGCAGCCACCACTCACCCCTGGCAAACCCCCTGGAATCTATCACCAAAACCTCTTTTTCTTTCCTTTTCCGGAGAGCCAAACCAGCCCCAAGGAGGCTCTCTCTTATTGCTTCTGCCCTAAGCCCTTCCTTCTTTCACTGTCCCCAGCTTTAATAAACATACTCTCAAAATCACCTGGACTAGAGTTTGAAATCTTTCCTGCATGAAATCAAGAACCCTCACACTACAGGCTGGCCAAAGGCAGACCTGCTCTAGGCCCGGTTCCTGTTTGGTAACAATATCTGAAGTAAAAGTTAGAAACATTCATGTTAACAAGACTCTCCTAAGTCTTACATCTGGCATTACAAAGTCATTTGTAGCCCAGCCCCACTCTAGATACTGTGCTCTGTATTCCCAATATAGAATGTTACTCTGGAAACTATGCACATCTATCTACATTCTTTATCTGCCACTAAGGCGGAAAAACAAACAAGCATAACAGAAGTGAAAAAAAATGTGGAGTCTGATTGCTTATGGTATTTGGTAATCTTAATTTATATTTATGTTTTATTGGTGAACCCTTACTGAGTTTCCATTTTTGCTTAAAATTAATTTGGCCATGGATTGTGGCTTTTGAGGACATCTGTAAATTCCCTTTAGTTCCTAGAACATTTGGCTCCTACATGACTATGGTAAAAATAAAACAAAATAATCAACTCCTATCAAGCTTTAAAAAGACACATCCCAAAGCACAAAGACTGAAAATTAGTAGCTACTCACAAATGTCATTTTCCAAATTATTTTAACTTGTCATGGAAATAATGATGGGGTAAATGCTCGAAGCTGGAAGAGGCAACAGGAGGGAGTGTCAAATTGTGTGAATTGCTTGAGTTGGGTTAAATGAAGACAGAAAGTTGCCAGCCAGCATGGCTCAGTGGTTAAGCATCGATCTATAAACCAGGAGGTCACACTTCTCTTCTTAGGCAGGGCACATGCCGGAGTTTCGGGCTCAATCCCTACTATACGAGGTGTGCAGGAGGCAGCCAATCAATGATTCTCTCTTCATTGATATTTCTATCGTTCTTTCTTCTCTGAAATAAAATGAAGACATAATTTTTTTAAAAGACAGAAGGTCACCTATTGGGTTTGGCAAAATCAAGACATAAGTAACTTGAATGGAGGTGAGTCAGTGGAATGGTAAAAAGAAAAACCTGATTAAAATCAACTGGGCAGAAACAGAGAAGTGAAAAAGTAAAAAGTAAATATTGACAACTCTTTTGAGGATATTAACTGCTGGGGGAGCAGAAAAAATAAACAGCATTTGTAAAAGGATATAAGGTCAAGGAGGGAAATTAACAGGAGGGAAGACTGACAATTTGCACAGATACAAGTAGATTTATGGTCTTAGTGGGAAGATGAGATTATTTTTCACTTTACTGTATCTATTTTATTAATAAAATACAAGATGAGGTCATCCATGGGTGGGGAAGGAAAAGGGGAAGGATTAGAATTTGGAGATAAGAAGTAGTGGTAGATTTCTAGGGCTGCCTGGCACAAACTGGGCAGAGGGGGAAGGGCAGCAGTGGTCCTTAAAGACAAAACAAATTTATTCTCTCTCAGTTCTAGAGGTTGGATTTCTAAAATTAGGGTGTTGACAGTCCAAACTTCCTCTGAATTCTAGCCTTTGGTGGCTTCCTGTCATTCCTGGGATAGCAGCAGCATAACACTAAAACTGACTCTGTCTTCACATAATATCTTTTCTGGGCCTCTTGTGTTTCAAATACCTCTCGCCTTTCTCTTGTAAGGGTACCCATCATTGGATATAGAGCCCACCCTCACCTTGAGATCCTTAACTTGGTTACATTTGTGAAGATCTTGTTTGTTTTTTTAAAAGGCCCCTTTCACAGACTTAGACATATCTTTTTGGGGGACACAATTCAACTTACTGCAAAAATTACATCATAATCATCCAGGAAAGTTAAGAAACTGAAAATAGTTAAAGTCGTGTAAGGACATTATTTGGTAATGTCAAGGGCTTGTATGAACTTTTGGGAATAAATTAGAAAAGGATTAATCATGTAGTGTGATTTCCCTTAGCAATGTTTCGCTGCTTGGGTGCAAAGATGAACTAGGTGGATAGTTAATTTAATCAAGGTTGGAATTTTGTCAGGGAGGTATTGCAAGAATGACAATATGATGAACTTTGCATGCAACTGGCTATATATTACCAAACTATAGTGTAGTACATAAAAATGTAAGGATCAGATGGGAGAGATGAATTGTTAAAAAGTGTCAATAGGTTACAGGTCTCTATAGGTTTAAATGTAATTGTAATGGGGATTTTGAATGAGGGTGGAGAGGAAGTAGTGGTTAGTGAGTGGGAAGCTTAAAATTGAGATCTTGGAGGTAAGTTAGTACAAATTAGGATTTCTCAACCCACAACAATCATCAGAGATTCTGACTTACCTGTCTGGAGAGGGAACTGGAATTGGTTTTATCCCAGGTTGATAATCACTAATCTGTGTGTGACCCTTGGCCCATCAGATATGGAAGTACAATGGAGGGGGGGGGAGAATTGATGGAGGTTAGATAAGAGGCCAGAGTGCAACAAAGATCTCTCCAGCAGCAGGAGGAATTATGAAAACCTAAAAGGATAAGGGATGATTAAATGGGGGAAAGAGACAGTGCAAGTGTGAGACCTCTTAGAGTCTACCAACAGTTTTTATGGGAAGCAGGAACACAAAGCTTTGTGAAACCCTTTTCACAAAGGGTTTGGGTGCAATGGTGATTGATTCCTAAGCCTGGAAGGGTTATAAAAGCCAGAGAACGTACAAATAAGTGTTGTTACAAAATACCAGTATAATGTTGTGCTTAAACCTCTTGCTTCCCATTTGCTATTTTTAAATGGTACCCACAAAATGACTATATTCTAGAAAATAGCTTGGAAGACGAGCAGACTTCCTTATGTCTTGAAATTATGCCAGAAATTACCAACCCATTTAAGAGCATCTGCCTTGCAGCTCCTCCTTCAAGATGCTTAAAATCTAGGACTGATGCCAACACCTTCCTCTGTTCTCTGGGGACGGAGGGCAAAGCTCATGCTAGGTTCATCATTTTGCACACAATGGCATCACCCAGTGTCAGAAGTGATGGGGTATCATGTTTAAGGCAGAATTATAGAAATACTTCAAGTAGGGCACTGACTTGCACTGTCTCATAGATGGTGGGTGAGGTTGAAGTTCAACTCTCCTTCTGTCCAACTGATAACTTTCCAGTGAGAGTGGAGCACAATTCACAACAAGGCTGTAAGATCAGCTGTCACCTGGCCTTCATACCACTAGGGAGGGGACAAGAGGGACAAACAGAGTGCCAATTCGCTCCAAGCCCCACCTCCCACCACCTCATTCAACTATATTGATGCCAGGTGGGTGTCCAGGTTCAGGAGCTTATTCCTTGAGTTTGGGTTGGAGTAGGGTGGGTATTGCTGAAGAGCTTTTCTATCATTAAACAACCTTACTCCCAGTCCTTTGGCAAGAGGGAAACAGGATTTTCTTGAAGCTTCAATACCTAGGCCTGTTAGTGGTTATGGGTTGGTGGGTATAAGGGATATATGGGTGGTAATAAGGAAACTAGGGGAGATCACCACCATTGTATTTTTTAAGACCTGAGGTCCTAGGCAACCCACTTCTTTCTGTCACCTTTTAGAGACTGTGTATGCCTGTTGTGTTATGTCTGGTTTTTTGTTTGTTTGTTTGTTGTAAAGGGAAGAAGCTGAGATGAATGGGGCTACTGCATCTTGTCAGAACTGGAAGCATCAGATTTTTTATTTCAATCAATCACCCTCACTGTTTTAAATGTTGATTTACCTTAACAACAACTCTTTCAAGTAAGAATGTCTGTCGTAAGCTACTCAAGGTCATGGACCTCATTGTAAATTGTTCTGTTACTATTTGTGGTCAATATAGTCAGAATGTCACTTAGGAATTCATCCTTACAAAGGATTTTCAATATGAGGTAATATTGAATACATTGAATATTTTACATAGCACATAATCACATTTTATTTATGCTAAGTGCCTTTATGACAATAACCAGTTGAAAGACTGCAGATGAAATTCCTCCTCCCTCAATACAGTGTTTTGCTCCTTCCAATACTGGCTAACTTTTTTTTTCATATCTCATCACAGTCATGCTTGATTAAATAAAGCAGAGACACATGCATGTGCAAAAATCATGTACTTCAGTTCCTCCTTCTTGTTGGATGAAGTGAGGATCTTGATTGGTTTTGTGCAGATGGTCTTGACAGCCCCCTATTCATTACAAGTTCTTTTATTTTTAAGGATTTAAACCATTACCAAAATTTTTAAAGTAAAACTGTCTCTGTTCAAAAGGTAACATATTTGGTGTTTAGTAGGCATAATAATAAAATGCCTTATTTTGATACAATCCTTTATATTTATAAAATATTTTCTCATATCCTTTCATTTTAACCTCTTCAACAGATTTGAAAGATAAACATATAGCAGGCTTTTCTATTTGCATTTTTCAAGTGAGGAGACAGAATCTCAGTGAGGTTTAATGATTTGTCTGAATTCCAATTGAGTAAGTTATTATACCAGGAAATGAACAAGGACTTCTAAGGCCATGATGTGATTGATTGATCACTTGAAGGAAAAACTACCTTTTGTTTTGCAATCCTCATCCAAGGATATTTTTTTCCATTGATTTTTTTAGAGAAAATGGAAGAGTGGGAAAGACACAGAGAGAAACATTGTTGTGAGAGAGACACATCAATTGGTAGTTTCCTGCAAGGATGTTGTCTAAAACTGATGTATTTGTCCTTGATTGAAATTGAACCTGGTTCCCTTCATTCTGCAAGCTGAAGCTCTAACCACTGAACAACCATCTAGGGATTATTGATTTTTAGAGAGAAGAAGGGGGGGAGAGAGAGAGAGAGAGAGAGAGAGAGAGAGAGAGAGAGAGAGAGAGAGGAAGGGATGGATGGAGGGAGGGAGGGAAGTAGGGAGGGAGAGAGATAGAGAGGTAGAGGGAGAGGGGGGAAGAAAGGAAGGAGGGAGGGGAGGGAGGGAGGGAGGGAGGGGGATGGAGGAAGAAAGGAAGGAGGGAGGGAAGAAGATGTGAGAAACATGGATCAGTTGCCTCCTATATTCTCCCCAGCTGGGGACCAAATCCAAAACCCTTTTAGTGTACAGAACCGAAGTTACAGATGCTCTAACCAGCTGAGCCGCCAGGCCAGGGCAAGAAAGACTATATTTGCACACGAGTAAACTCATGCTTTGTTTTGCTTGAAAAGCAAAGCCCCTCCTCCATCACTAACAATCTGTCTCTCATCATCCTCACTTGTGTTTCACATGACTGAATTTGCTGCTAAGGGAATCATCAGAGTATTATCCCAAATGGAGAAAAATCAGATAAAACCCAGTGTTCCTGGCTACAGTCTGTGTGATTATGAACACAATACTGTACTTACAGTAGGATGCCAGGGTGAATAGACGCTGCTGCCTTTGAAAGGATGAACATTCATTCTGACCTAATCACTATCTAACGCTGGGTACAATTATCTTTCTCTAAGTGGCATGCTATTATTTGACACCTTAATTGTTGTGTCTTTTCTTTCTGAAAGGCACAGAGGGTGTCTAATACAAACCAGAGCTTCATGAATTATCCATGTCTCCGTACTGCAGCACTGATTTACCTTTTCCAGAATAAAATCAACCCAATCCCTTTGCCTGTTTTCAATTACCAGGGGCAGGTCTGTGCTGCTCTGAAACTCCAAGAGCTGTCTTTCTGTGCCATGACATTTCTTAAAATATCAGCAATGGTTCACTCTTCACTGCAGTAATGGAAGCTTTCCTCCTCTTAGGCAGACCACAGAGTCCTATCTTTGAAGAAAGACCAGAATATTCTTTATGACAGACTTTTATCCCCAGGAAGCACTGCACTAGAATGATAAGGTCTCCTTTCTCCATGTCCATTCAACCTTGGTTCCTTTTCACTCCTTTTCAGAAAGGGTTCTTTGTATAGAGGACTGCTTCTCGAACAGAAAGACTCCAGAAAGAAGCAAACATTCAAGTCTGGATAACTTTCCATGGCTGCAGCTGCCATTTGGCAGCTTCAAGCCGATGGGCTGGGGGTCCTGAGTTTGCCTCTGGGCCTGTCATCTGTCGTGTTGTTAGACTGCTGATGGGCTGTCTCTGCTTGCCTCATAAGCCTGCACTCCCCTCTTCCAAATTCGGATGCCACTAGATGATGAAAATCAAGCAGCCACACAGTCCTTTGTCCTCCTCCAGATGCCAGTGGTTGAGTTAGTCTCCAAGTAGAAAATACCACCTTCCCACTGCCTTGCCAAATACATTGGGTATACATACTGATGGCACATCACCATTAAAAAAATCAGAATTAAAATGCATTTGATGCTTCATGCTTTGCTGCTGTTAATGCCATGACAACCCTAAAGACTCATCTCTTCTCCCCTTTTGGTTTTAATTGGGATCTTTTCTGTTGCTTTCATTTCGGTTTGCACCTGACTGACATATACTGCTGTTGATTACCAAAGTGAGTGGTTGGGTGCACTAGAGGTATGATCAATTAAACATGATATGTATTACTGCATCCACTTTGGATGCTTCATGGTACATTATAATTTGGGAAGGGACTGTTAAAATAAAATATTAAAGAATAAGCAGAAACAGCCCACGGTTAACATGTCCAATGGCAAGAGAAAATTACAGGTTCCATTGTATATGCGGCACCATCTGCCTCTTCTCCGAGGCTGAGCCCTCGGCTTTCCCAGGGGAAATAGCTGTGGATAAGTTATTCAATTAGAACAGCATTATTGGCCAGCGACCTTGGAGAATTGGGTTGATGATGTTGTGATTATCCTGCTCTACATTCCTTCATGTCTCCGGCAGGCTGCTGTGCACGGCAACTTCCTTAAGTGTTCGCTGAGCCCTAGTAGAGGTGAACAATTGGAATGAAGAATATCAAAGATTCCTGAAAGAAAATCAATTGTGAATGAACTTTTCTTGTTTAGCCACAGCTTCAATATTTCAAGTCATACTCTGTTTTTGTAGACTTTCATTGAATTAAGTGATAGAAATGGCAGTAGGGAGGAAAGTGAATTTCATGATAAGCATTTAACCTGTGGCACTGCACAAAATAACTCTCCATGTAAGATTACAAGGTAGAAAAATACTCAGACTTCCTCAAATGTGATATTAATCTTAGGTATGGGGAAATCTCACAGGGGCATAATGCTTTTTTAATAAAGACTTTAGCTGTCTTTCAGAAACATTTGTATCATAACAACTGATAATTATTTATGAATCACTCTCTCCCAGCAAGTCAGAGCCCTTTACAGATCATGCTATTTAACCAGCTTCCTAAATGGATCATTGTTTGGGTTGCTGGGACCATCATCGTTATATTTCAATCCCGTTGATTGCAACAATCAGGCGATCCAAGTCTCATCCAAATATATATATATATAATTTTTAAATTATAAATACCTGTTGAAGAAAATTGCAAATACAGAAAAAATACTTAAAAATTAAAATCTAAAATCACTTATTTTCACACCTCTCATAAATGTATAGATATGGATATTGATATGTACTCTGGTATATCAAATATTTGCACCTTGGGGTCAGTTTGGGCAGTCTTCTTGGATTGCTAATTGAGCAGGAACCTAAACTGCCCCTCCTTGTTGGTTCAGATGTTGATTGCTCTGGAAGGTGGCTGTCTATATTTCAGCTTTCAGACACTGGTGTGGGGGTGGGGGTTAGGGCATGAGCAGGGGTGGGGTGGGTGGTGAGGAGAGGGGGCTGGGAGGGTAATGGGGGCATGAGGACATTTTGTAATACTGTAATACCTTAATCAATAAAGAAAGATAATTTAAAAATTTTATAAGCTTATAGTCTTTGCCCTTTTTTTGACAAGCTGGTATTTCAAGTTACTCATTTTTATTACCTATACATATATATTAAAACATTAACTCTTTGTTGCAAAAATGTTTTTCCTCAATATGTCATTAATTTTAATTTAGTGTATGATATTTTTATTGAAAAACTTATTTGCAGATAGTCCGATTTATTTTTTTCATCTGTATTATTTTTCACAAGTCTTTCTTCACTTGAGAAAAGTTAAATGTTTAGTTCTATTTTCTTGTTTTAAAAGTTTAGTTATTTACTTTTAAATAATTAATACATAAATAATAAATAATTAATACATAAAACAGATATGTATATTTATATGTAGATAGCCAGGTAGGTAGGTAGGTAGGTAGGTAGGCATTTAGAACTGAATGGTCTCAAATATATCTATCCATAAATACAAGTTATGTTATGACAAGTCCTAACATCTCAGTGGCTAAACATATTTTTCTTGCTCATACGAAGTCCATGTGAGTCCTAGAAGATCTCGGACGGATGTCCTCCACATAGTAATCTCAGTTTCCCGAGTGCTTTAACCTTATGGCACCTATATCTCAACCCAAATCTTTGGGGTCACTGTGGAAGGAAAAGCAAGGAGGATGGTGTACCAGCCTCTAAGTGCTATGGGCCAGTAAGTTATGTTTCACTACCCAATAGATAGAGCCCTCCTGCAGACCCATCATCTAGCCCTACCCACTGCATAGAGGAGTGAAAAATGAGGAAGACTGGAAATATTGAAAAGGATTTGTAAGATATGCCACAGTCTGCCCTTTTGGTCTCCAGATATTCAGTTTATTCTCCTTCCTACACAGCTTTTTCAATTATTCCCACCTCCTAAGAGTTAATGCAAATGTCTCCTTCAGTCATCACATTGAGCACAAAGTCCAGAATCTCTGTATGACGTACAGTAAGCAGTCTTTATATCAAGTCCATTCGTAGCTCTGCAAGCCTATCTACTAAAACAAAAGTTATCTGGCACCCACACATCTGATGGTGGAGGAGAGAAACAGGAGTCTCTGGTCCTGAGAAATTCTGTATTTTTCCTGTGAGGACATTGAGCCCTTTACCTTGATTAGACCCTGTCTGCACTCTGGGAGGATCTAACACTGTCCTAGTTCTGTGACTCCTGGCTCCACCCTGAAGATTCTTTCCCTTTATCGAATACTTCCTGGGCTCATTCAAAATGGGTCCTAGGAGAATACACCACTTTCTAAGTCTACTTCCTTCTCAGGGCCCAAGAGTGCCTTTAGAGCTTTAATGGTCTTAAACACCTTTAGTCCCGGGCTTACAGTTCCTTTCGCAATACAATTCTTCTAAAACATGTGCGTTTCTAACCTATTTGAGTCCAAGTAATTCCATGTGCCAGTAATTATGGCTACAATTCTTTACCCAGCATAGTTTGCAGATGCACTGCCCTTCCTCCTATTCTTACACTTACCTCTTCCAATTCCAGGAAGGTGTGAGTCTTTCTGGATTTGATGAGAGTGTTGAACTCTTAAACTCCTTTACCTGACTATTTTATCCAGTGGAAAGGATTGCTGGGCCTCAAGCCCTCAGTTTGATTTTTCCCTTGAGGTATTTTATTCCACTAAAGGTTTGCAAGTGGAAGAGTGAAGGTCAAATTCTTAATCTGATTTTGTTTGTGTTTCCATAAGTAGACTCAATTTTAAAGTCTTTTTACATTTTATCTCTTACTGATAGGGTCAAGAAATAATTACTTTTTCTATTTATGCAAAACTCTAAATATCTGAACTCCCTATGTTATTTCATTTTTTCTTAAAAGCAGGAAAATTCTTTTCTGAGCTGTTTTGCTTATAATTCCTTACCAAGTATAACCCATAGCAACCAACACCCATTACCTTCTGGTTTGCAAATTATCTCAGTGGAAGTACACTCTCATCAGACACATTCTCTGCTTCTCACATTATCAGAAGTGATGACCTTACCAAATGTGATACAGCTGCAAACATGGGGTTTTCATCTTTAGAGACACAGGTATCTGCAACAGAAGAAAGACCATGACATCATTCATTGGTTTGTAATTGATTTATCCTAGTCCATGGGCCAGAAGTAGACACATGGACCCTGCAGAACACTATTTTGTGTTCCCACAGAGAGAGGTAGTACTGCAAAAAAAAAATGGTAATTCCAGAAAAGACTGCCAATGAAACTCTGACATCTATTTTTTAAATTTATCTTTATTGTTGAAAGTATTATAGAAGTCCCTCTTTTCCCCCCATTGACTCCCTCCACTCCAGCCCTGCCCACCCCCAGGCTTTCACCACTAATGTTTGTGTCCAGGGGTTATGCATTTAAATTCTTTGTTTAAACTCTTCCTGCCCCTTGTGAACCAATTTTTCCAAATGATTTGTTGAATAATATCTCCCTTCTCCAATTGGTCCTTTTATAAATGAAATTAGAGGCCCAGTGCACAAAATTCATGCATGAGGGGGGGGGCAGTCCTCTCAGTCCACCCTGCACCCTCTCCAATCTGGGACCCCTCAGGGGATGTCTGACTGCCAGTTTAGGCCCAACCCATGGGATGGAGCCTTAACTGGCAATCGGACATCCCTCTCACAATCCTGGACTGCTGGCTCCTAATTACTCACCTGCATGCATTCCTGATTGCTCCTATCTGCCCCCCGTGAGCCTGATCACCCTCTAACTGCCTGTGCCTGCCGGCCTGGTCATCCCTAACTGCCCCCAACCCCCACTCTGGCCTGGTCACCCCTAACTGCCACCACTGCCAGCCTGGTCACCCCTAACCATGTTCGTCTGCTTGCCTGGTTACCCTTAACTATTCCTCCTTACTGGCCAGGTCACCCCTCACTGCCCCCCTTTCTGGCCTGGTTGCCCCTAACTCCCCCCCCCCTGCTGGCCTGGTCAGCCCTCACTGTCCCCTTCTACCAGCTTGGTCATCTCACTGCCCTGTCTGGTCATCCCAGGCAGCCTGCTATTCAGTCTTTTGATTATTCCTCAATACCCCCCCTGCCAGCCTGGTTGCCCATACAGCCTGATATTTGGTCAGCCGGTTGTTTCAGTCATCACAGTCACTGCCTTTTTATATAGAGAGATATTTTAGAAATATTCTGAGTTACTATAAATAAATCAATGAACACTTGTGAATACCTGCTGTCTAGTACAAGAAATAAAACTTTTACTATATAATCACATATTTTGACATTTAATATGTACTGTATATTCATGCATTTTGGCACTTTAAATAATTTATTAGACATTTTAAAACAAACAACTAGCACAGAGAGAATAATTAGTGAATCTGTGTACTTATCAACCAGTTTCAATAATTATCAACATTTGTCTATTTTGTTTGCCCTATTCTCTCCCATGATTTTTCTCAGGGGCTAAATTGTTTCAAATTTTTGCGTATTATTATGCTAAGTAAATAATATTATACTAAGGCATTCTCCAAAAACACAATGTTTTCATTGACTATTTGAAATGTATCTATGAGAAGTTGTAAGGAATTCATTTTATTACTATACTAGAGGCCTGATGCACAAAATTTGTGCACAGTGGGCAGGGGATGTCCCTCAGTCCAGCCTGCACCCTCTCCAATTGGCGACCCCTTGAGAGATGTCTGACTGCACTTTAGGCCCTATCCCAGTAGGATCGGACCTAAGTGGGCAGTCAGACATCCTTCTCACAATCCAGGACTGCTGGCTCCAAACTGCTTGCCTGCCTGCCTCCCTGATTGCCCCTAACTGCTTCTGCCTGCCAGCCTGATCATGCCCTAACCACTACCCTGCCACCCTGGTTGATGCATAACTACACCCCTGTCAGCCTGTTTGCCCCTAATTGCCCTCCTCTGCAGGCCTGGTCACCCATAAATTCCCTCCCCTGCAACCTTGATCGCCCCCAACTGTCCTCCCTTGCAGGCATGGTCCCTTCCAACTGCCCTCCCCTGCTGGCCATCTTGTGGTGGCCATCTTGACTCCACATGGGGGTAGGATCTTTGACCACATGGAGGCAGCCCTCTTGTATGTTGGAGTGATGCTCAATTATTAGATAGGATAGAGGCCTGGTACATGGGTGGGGACCAGCTGGTTTGCCCTGAAGGGTGTCCCGGATCAGGGTGGGGGTTTACTTGGGGCATGGGCAGCCTGGGTAAGGGGCCTGTGGTGGTATGCAGGCCAGCCATATCATCCCCTCCCCCCCCAGCCAGCAACTCAAGCAGAGGCCCTGAGTTCTAGGATTAATTTATGTTTACAATTGAAACTTTGTAGCCTAGAGTGGAGGCCTAGGCACTAGGGCTGCAGAAGCTTGGCTTCCTCCATAGCCCAGGCAACCCTAGCCTCTGCTCTCTCCAGCTCTGTGGCTACCATCATTTCTGATGGGATATATCTTCTATAACTGAAACTTTGTAGCATTGAGTGGAGGCCTAGGCCAGCAAGGGCAGGTGGAAAGCTTGACTTCCTCCATTTCTGGGGAAACCCAAGCCTCCCTCCTGCTCTCAGTGGCTGCAGCCATCTTGATTTGGGTTTATTTGCATAATTTATAATTTGCTCCTCTTTGGCTGATGTGTGTGGCTCTGAGCATGGCTTCATCAGAGTATGTTTATTTTGCATATTACTCTTTTATTAGATAGGACTAGAGGCCCAGTGCACTGATTCATGCACTGGTGGAATCTCTTGGCCTGGTCTGCACCCTCTCACAATCTGGAACCCCACTGGTGCACAATCAGAGCTGGGGTGGGACCATGGGAGGGTTCCAGGGCATGTCCAGCCAGTTGTCACCCAGTCCCAATTGGCCAGACCCCAGCAGCAAGCCAACCTACCAATCAGAGTGTCTGCCCCCTGGTGGTCAGTGTGTGTCATAGCTACTGGTCAAATAGTCAAATGGTCACTTAGGCTTTTATATATATAGATAGAATTCCACTGTATGCATACACTATTACTTTCTTATCCATTCCCTAGTGATTGACACTTAAATGCTTTCCAATTTTATGTGCTTACAAACATTTGTACAATAAACATTTGGAATGTTTTCTTACGCTTGTGTCTGAGAATTTCTCTATTACATATACCTAGAAGTGAAATAACTATATTATAGTATACACATATATTTAACGTTGCAAAATACTGACAGTTTGTTTTGAAAAATTGTTAAGCAATTTACATTCTTACCTCTTTGTATTGGTGCATTGTATATATTGTATTTGTCCTATTGCTCCACATCCTAGTGAATAATTTTGTCATTTAAAAAAATTTTAGACAATCTAATATAGATGACCTTGTATCTCCTAGGATTTTTGTTTCAGTTTCCTGAGTAATAGTAAAAATAGGAATCTTTTATATGTTTACCAGCATCAGGGTATCACTTTGTAACATGCCCATCCATAATTTTCCCCATTTTAAACAATTACACAATTATTTTTTGTTGCATAGCTCTTGATATATTTGGGTTTTCACTTCTTTGTCAATTTTATTAATCACAAATAATTTCCAAGTCTGTACATTTTTTCACATTGTTTATGATTTTTTTTGATTCAGAGATGTTTTTATTTTCATGTCACTATGTTTATGTTTTATGCTTTGCAATTTTGATTAATATATTTTCCTTCCTTAGGACATTATAAAGATTCTTTGTAATACTTGTTCTCTAGAATTTTTAAAGTTTTCCTTTACATGTCTTATATCTTCATAGAATCAAATATTTTTGTGTACAGTCTAAAAGAGGAATCCCTTTAGCCCCAAGCTAATTACCTATTCTTGAATCCCTTCTTAAATAATATGTATCTAAAGAAAACCAGAGTATGTGATCCAAAATATGTTCTTTGCTATAAGGATGGATTTTGTTTGTTTGTTTGTTTGTTTAGTTGAAGATAATAAGGAAGCAACAAATAAAGGCTCTATCTACTTTCTCCCTTTCTACCTAAATGAGGCTATAAATTTGCTTTTACCAGAGATGATTCCAGACTCTTCTCAGCCCAAAGATGGCACCAGAAGAATCTGCAAACACATTTTAGTCTGTTAATTTTTCTGATATCCATATATTTATCTTCGTACAGTTTGCTGTCCTTGGAAGCCTAAAATAATTTTTGTTTCTCCTGTCATTTCTTTACAAATTTATTGTTCTTTGTTGAAAATGTTCTACAAATTCAGCTCTAGCCATACTTTGAGTTACTCATCCCTGACTTCCTCCCACATTAATAAATTTATGCTTTTTTAAAATTCTGTGTATCTGTCTTTTGCTACCAAGCTGGAGCAGAGGACCTAAAAAGATAGAAGGAAAAACAATTATTCTCTCCTACACTTTTCTCAATGTTTTGCAATATCCTCTATGGTATGTAAAATATCCTTATATATGTGGAGCTGTGCCTGGTATTCTATTCTGGCTTCTTGCTCTTTTTCAGCACCAGTACCTTATATACAGCACTACCATAGCTTTATCATAAATGTTTATATTGTAAGTTAAATTAATTCCTGAATTGATTTATACAATGTTCTTCCTTCACCTTGGTCACCTTGGTTCTTTGCAACATCCATTGGTTTCTAAAACAATCATATCACATTTTAAGTTCTAAGGTATTATGTCATGATGTCTACTTATTTTCATTGCCAAATATTTCTTAATATTAAACTGTTTTATTTACTAAGGTTATGAAATATGCTATAATATCTAATAGGGCAACCATTGCCCAACCCTCCCCTCCTTTTATGAAAAAAAAAACCAATTATTTTTTAATAAAAATATATATTACTAGTGGCTCGGTGCACAAAATTCGTGCACAGGGAGTGGGTGATGTCCCTCAGCCCAGGCTGCACCCTCTCCAATCTGGGACCCTTGAGGGATGTCCAACTGCTCGTTTAGGCCCGATCCCGGTAGGATTGGGCCTGAACAGGCAGTTGGACATCCTTCTCACAATCCAGGACTGCTGGCTCCAAACTGCTCGCCTGCCTGCCTCCCTGATTGCCCCTAACTGCTTCTGACTGCCAGCCTGATCACCCCCTAACCACTACCCTGCCAGCCTAATTGATGTCTAGCTGCTCCCCTGCCAGCCTCCAATAATTCTCCTCTGCTGGCCTGGTCAATCCTGACTGCCTTCCCCTGCAGGCTTGATCGCCCCCAACTGCCCTTCCTTGCAGGCCTGCTCCCTCCCAACTGCCATCCCCTGCTGGCCTGATCACCCACAACTTCCCTCCCTTGCAGGCCTGAAACCTCCCAATGGCCTTCTCCTGCTGGCCATCTTATGGTGGCCATCTTGTGTCCACATAGGCACAGAATCTTTGACCACATGGGGGCAGCCCTCTTGTGTGTTGTAGTGATGGTCAATCTGCATATTACTCTTTTATTAGATAGGATGGCCTTCTTTTCATGTCAACAAATTCAATGTACAGGCAATTTTTAGTGGCTACATTGTTATCCCTGACTGCTTAACATTACTATGGTTTACTTCACTAACTCTTTATTGTGGGGCAGGTTGTTTCTGGTTTCCCCTGGCATCAACAATGACAGTAAATATAATTGCTTATTTGACTGTTAACTTAGGACACATTCACAGACATGGAACTCCTGGCCCAAAGCTAATTCACTTGAATTTTGATCCACATTTCCAAATTGACTTTCTAGTTTAGTCCATTAGTTTTAAGTCAGACTACACTCCCAAAAATGGGTTAGGAGAAAACTATTCATCATGCCTTGGGCAAATTGCAAACTCTTGCTGAATTTGTGTGACCCCAGGGCTTGGGACCTGAAGGATCTGGGCTGAAGGGTGAGGTCGGGGAGGCCTAGGTGGCATGCTGAGGACTCTGTTTGAGTGCTGGTGTGTGTGTGTCGCTCAGGTCCATGCACCCCACCTTGCACGCGTGACTCAGCCCCCGCTCCCTTGCCTCGCATGCGACTGGCTCTGCTCCCCAACCTCACATGTGACTCGGCCACTCCACCCCCGCCTCAAGTGCAACTCTGCCACATCCCCCAGCCTCCCACGTGACTCGGGCTTGCTCCCCCCACCTTGCGTGCCACTGGCCCTGCTCCCCAACCTCGCATGCGATTCAGCCCCACTCCCCTGCCTTGTGTGCAACTGGCCCCTCTCCCCTGCCTTACACTAGTGACTTAGCCACACCCTCCCCACCTCAAGGGGAACTCCGCCACATCCCCCCGCCTCCAGCGCGACTGGGTCACGCTCCCCGCATGCCACTGGCCCTGCTCCCCCGCCTTGTGTATGACTGGTCCCTCTCCCCTGCCTTACATGTGCCTCAGCCCGCTCCCCTGCCTTGTGTGCCCCTGGCCCTGCTTCCCCACCTCGGCATATGCAACTCGGCCACACCCCCTGCCTCAGCCCCGCCTCGCACCTGGTGCTCATTACCCAAGGTGCCCCGGGTGCTCATTTGCATGTGAGTCAGTCACCATAGCTGTAAGGCAGGATCTCACCTGCCCTTAAGTACCATGTGGGCAGAGCTTATAATGTGGTGCTTGCTTACCTGGCACTGCAGCCATGCCCCTGCTGGCCATGCCCCTGTCTGCTGGTGATTTCCCCTATCTGCTGGCCATGCCCCCTGCTCCTGATTGACTGGTAGTGTAGCAGAGATACTCTTTTATTAGATAGAATTGCTTGTTTATTATTCCTCCAGTGGAAATTTAAGTTTTTAATTAAGCCAAACGTGTTTTTCTGCGACTTTTATTTAAATGGCTTTAAATATATACATTAAATTAAAATAATAAATATATTTCTGATAGTCAATCTTTTCATCATTAATATGACAAGTTTGTATTTGTTAAAGCTGTCTTTTTATATTTCTCTATAAGATATTATCATTACTTTATATAATTCTCTTGTATTTTTTTAATATATGCAATGCCAAAATGCATTTTTTTGTTTTCATTTAGATATGATCTTTTATACTTCATTTCACTTTATATTTCCTTTTGTATAAAATGTAGGAAAATAAGGCATGCTATTTATTCACTTGTCAAGTCTTTATATTAAAATCTTAATAACTTTAAGTGATTTTCAATTATTTTTCTGGAATTGACAAGCATATAATCATATAATCTATTAAGAAAATAATTTATCTTCCCTATCACTACTCAGTTAAAATCTACCTCATGTTCCATTGTATTTTTCAGAATTTAAAGAGCAATATAAAAATTATAGTTCTATTAACAAGGATAATTACTTTATTAATTATTTCGATGAAATGCATCTAATACTTTAAATCAATTATAATATACATTTAATATTGCAATTTTTATTAAGCTCAGGTATCCTTCTATAACAAGTTTTACCAAAAATAATCAGGAAGAGATGTTGAATTTTATTAAAGGCTTTGTGGACTTTAATTGATATTAGCATGTGTTTTGATTTGCTTTGTTTGAATTTAATTATGAGCAGTCGTGTATCAAGGGCAGACAGAGGAGGAAGTCTGTCCTGGTGTTTGCAATTATTTAGAATTTAGACCAAAAAAAGTGTTTTATTTAGGAGTAGAATTTTATCACTGACATTATTTACAGGATTATAAAAAAAAAAAAGAAGAAGAAAAACTTTCATTCAACTTTACTATTGTCTTTAAATTCTCTATGATAATGCACTCTTTTGTGTCTGTAGGCAGGGCTGATAGCTCTCACCATCCTGCCTTTGGTAAACCATTGACTATCAGACCTTACAGTGTGATAGATTTCCCATTATAAGCCATTCTTACATTCCTGGAACCAGTGTTATTCAGAAAATTCTTTCGTATATATACTGTGTAAAATCTGATCATAAATTTTTCATTTAAAATTGTTGCTTTTATATTAATACTAGGGGCCCGGTGCACAAAATTTGTGCACTGGGGGTGGGTGGTCCCTGAACCCAACCTGCCCCCTCTCACATACTGGGAGCCCTCAGGGGACGTCCAACTGATGGCTCACCCCCAGCCTGTCCAAAGTGAGGCTTTGGTCCTTTGGCACCCAGCCATCGCCCTGCTTAGCTCAGTCCTGGCTGCCTGTAACCACCCAGCCCCGGGGGCTGGGTGTTCGCTGCTACAGCCATTTCATCTCCACCCAAGGACCCAGTGCTCATGCCACTTGGCCCTGCCCCCTCTCCTGATTGGCTGGTAGCACAGCCAATCAGGAACGAAGGTACAGTCAAATTTGCATGTTTCTCTTTTATTATATAGGATTAGAAATTGGTGTTTAATTTTTTGGGGATGGGCAGAAATCATATATTGGTATCAGGATTGTATTAACTATATAATATAAATTAAGTAATTACCCTTTATTAACATTTTATATTAATTAAATTAAAGGGGAACTTATATAATCCTTTCAACAATAAAGATTAAAAATAAAATAATAAAAATATCCCACCCAATAAATTTATTTATTTGTTTATTTAAAATTCCATAAACTTAGCAACAGTATATATATATATACTGACAGGGAGAGAGAGAGACAGAAAATTATCAATTCCTTGAAACATTGAAAGAATTTCTCTATTAAACTGTCTGATTATTTTCTTAATAACTTTGTAATTGTCTTCCATTTTTAAGTAGGACTTTCATATCCTAATAAACAAAGATATACATTTTATTTATGTTTTTAAAATATCAAAAGCTTTTTTCTTATATTTCATTGTCTGCTATGATGCCTTATTTTATGTATCTGTGTGAATTCTATTGCTCCTGAATTGTATTTTTCAAAATTTTATCTGAATTTTTTTTCAAGCTATGAGAACTTAATTTATTATTTTTTCTGATTTTCTGTATTCTGACTCACAGACAAATGTCATTATCTTTATTGATTCCTATGTTGTTTTTTATTGATATTCCTTCTCTAATACTTTATTATATTTTTCTCCATTTCTTACTTAAATTTTAAAGCATTAAAGATTAAATTGGACTGTTGATGGTATTAGTATATTTTCCGTTATATTGTACATAATCTAATATTGTTTTAGATATTTCTTTGATACAATAATTATTTAGCAAGTGTCAAATTTCATTTTCTTCTTTAATTTTGTTATTACCAATTATGTTAAGTCATTGAATGTGATCTTAATTTTTGTCTTTTGGTGAAGAAATTTTTGTGGCCTAATTAATAGTTCCATGTTAGGTTATAAATAAATTTTATTTAAATACATGTTTTATTTAAAATTACATTCTTTAGCTATAGATCTTATTAAAATAAAAAATAAATTTTAAAAATAAAATTTTTACAAATGAAAACGATCATTTGGCACCCTGGCATTGTTCACATAAAATGCCCCTTTTCCTGGAGAATTTCAATAGTAATTGAATTGATGCCATATCACTTTATATTTATACCCAATATTGAAGATTTGGCCAAATCTCAGCTCTTCTGTTAATATACTAGCTTGTGACTCTGAACAAGCCGCTTAAATTCTTACCCTTTAATTTTCCGATTAGATAAATGAGGCCAACAATGGGGCTAGTTGAAGAGGTCTCCTTAAGGATTAAATGAGTGAATGAATGTTAAGTAGAATGTGTGCCAATAGTCAAAATTAAGCAATGTTGATTCTTCTATTTTTATTACTTCTACTAGAGATCTGGTGAACGAAATTCCTGCACAAGAGGTGGGAGTTCCCTCAGTTCAGCCTGCACCCTCTCGCAATCTGGGACCCATCGAGGGATATCTGATTGCCAGTTTAGGCCCAATCCTTGTGGACATCCCTCTTGCAATCCAGCACTGCTGACTTCCAACCACTTGCCTGCCTGCCTACCTGCTTGATTGCCCATAACCACTCTGCCTGCCTGCCTGATCACTCCTAACCACTTTCCTGCCTAGCTGATTGCTCTTAACCTCTCTTTCTGCCTGCCTAATCACCCCTAACCACTCTGCCTGCCTAATGCCCTTAACCACTCATCTGCCTGCCTGATTGCCCCTTGCCACCTTTGCCCCAGCCCCTACCACTGCACTTTGTCCAGAGGGATGTCTGGAATGACTTCTAGAAGGTTGTCTGGCTGTCTGGTCTAATTGGCATACTATGCTTTCATTATTACAGATATAGTGCTTCTTTTAGTTACTTGTAAAATCTTATAATTCTTTGCTTATTTTACTCCCTGTCTTGCACAATGACAGTTGGAGGAGTTTTAAACATCCCAGCTTTCGGTAGGAATATAACTGCTGTTCTTATAGCAGTTATAATCTAAAATTGTATTTCCCAATTCCCTGAAACATGGATTATTTGACATTTCCTAAGTTACAGTGTGGGGGGAGTAGGTAGAGAATTTTACTATTTGGCTCTGAGCATAGCATGTCTTCTCTCCCTCTCTCTCAGTAACTATAGAAATCATTGGTTTTCAAAGAGTGGTGAAAAAAGTACCTGAATAAATATCAAACAAGTTAGAGATTTTGTGGTGGAAATAAAGCCATGCAAGCAATAGAAGGAAAACTGGATGAATCCCTCTGTATGCCTGTTGTGAGGAAATGTTTCATAGTTTGGCACAAAATACAAAGATAAGGAAAAATAGACTTCATTGGGTAAAATTTTAAAAATAGAAGACAAAGGAAAAATAAGTAAAATAAAAAGTAATGATAATCAGTACTTGGGAAATATTTGCAACTTATATCACATTCAATGTGTTAATGTTGCTGGTACATAAAGAATTTCTACAAATCCTATGTAAAAAAAAAGGGTAATATGCAAATTGTCCCCTCAACCAGGAGTTCAACTGGAGTTCAATCAGGGGGCAGGGCCAGCATGCCAACCACTCAAGGCTCCTTCTCCTCACCAGCCTCATCCCCAAACAACCTCCCACACCCCGATTGGGGGCAGGGCTAGCTGGCCAACCTCCCACATCTCCTCCCCCTGGCCAGACCGGCCCAATCCCCACCCATGCACAAATTCATGCACTGGGCCTCTAGTATATAAGAAAAGCACCAACTCTATGAAATAAACAATTTATAGTAAAAGAAATATCACTGTCTTTTAACCATATGAAATTAAGTTCAAAGTTCCTCATAAAAAGAAAAGTGCAGATTAAAATAATACCAAGTTACCATTTAAAAATATTATATTGGCAGATATCCAAAACTTTGACACATATTCTCTTGGAAAGGCTGTGGGAAAACTGCCATACTCATATATTGTTGCTGTAAATGCAGAAAGATACATGACACAGGGAGGGAAATTTGGCAATAACTAACAAAATTCATATGCATTTATCCTTTGACTCAGAAATGTCACATCTATCTCAAAAATACACTGGAACTTTTCAAAAAGAGCATATAAAAAGTATATATGCATCATCTATACATGTAGTCATTATGAGACTATTTGTGAAAGCAAAAAACTTGAAACTAAATGCCCATCAATAAAGGAATGATTAAATAAACACTCATATAATAAAGAATCATTTGGATGTTAAAAAGGATAAATAATATTTATATCTATTTCTCTGACATAAACTCTAGAATACATTGTTAAGTTAAAAACGAAAAGTAGAAGAAAGTATAGAAAGTATGCCAGCACAAAAGCAATTATCTGACAACAAAAGATACACAGGTATACAGATAATCCCATACATATACATATGTGTGTGTTTGTTCTTATGCTTATATTTTGACTAGAAGCCCAGTGCATGAAATTGATGCACAAAGGAGTGTCCCTCAGCCAGGCCTACACCCTCTCCAATCCTGGACTCCTCGGGAGCAGTTGGATATCCCTCTTGCAATCCAGGACCACTGGCTCCTAACCACTTGCCTACCTGCCTGCCTGATCACCCCTAACTGCCTCTGCCTGTCAGCTTGATGTCCCTAATGGCTCACCTGCTGACCTGATCACCCTCTAACTGCTACCCTGCCTGCCTGATTGCCTCCTAACTGAGCCTCAGGCCTCTGGGAAGCCACCATTGGCAGCTTGCTTGAGCCTCATGCCAGCCCTGGGTGATTGGGCAGCCACCATCTGCAGCTTGCCTGAACTTGCAGCTGCCATCCCCAGCTTCCCTGAGCCTCAGGCTGGCCCTGGGCGGCTGGGCAGCTGCCATTGGCAGCATGCCTGAACTCACACCAGCCGTCCTCAACTTGCCTGAGCCTCAGGCAGCCGCTGCTGCTTTGTCTGGAAGGATGTCCAGAAGTTCGTCTCGAAGGACTCTCAGTCTAATTAGCATATTACCCTTTTATTAGCATATATATAACCAAAGACTAAAAGAATAAACCATAACATTTCAAAAAAAGTTAATATCTACAGTGTGAAGAATAGAACAGGGTAAAGGAATAAAAGCGAGGTTTCTGAGCATGTACTTTGTTTAGGATGAACATTGAAGTTCAGTCCTAGAATTTTATTATGGCCTAATATCTTTGGGAAATGGTGTATCAGCATTGAGGAAAGAAATAGAAGATTTAAGGATTCTCCAGAAATCCTAATAAATTTTCATAGGACTGAGGAAGCTTTGTGTAAGTAGGGGATATTGGGATGGGGCTAACTGAGTAAGACTCGAGGCCAGTTACCCAAGCTTCAGCCAGAATAATTCCACTTCATTGCATATATGTAACATTTTCTTTTTAGAACAGGATCTGCATCCCATTAAACAGTTTGAAAATGATTGAGAGAATAAATAAAATGCGTTAATTAGAATGATCTATCATACATTAAATCTACCTAAGATTATATCTATTTTTATTACTCCACAAATGTGGATTACAAATGAACACATGCATCATCATTCAAGTAAAACTGAAGAATAACAAGATGAAGAATAAAAGAATATATGCTTGAACGAGATGTCAATTTAATTGTTGTTACACATAAAATTGGATACAATCTCCTTAGAGGTCAAAATAAACCACATTAGTTACATATCCCTTATTCTCAGAAAGAGTGGAGAAAAAGTGTTTCCTGTGACTATATTCAGAAAATTTTATTGTAAAATAAACAGTGACTTTATCAATTAGAATCCCTTCAGCTCCAAGTAATGCAAAACTCAATTTAAACTAGGTTACACAGTAAGGCTAACCTTGAAAAAAAGGAAGACCATTCTAGAATCCTGTAGAAAAGCTTTCTTCATGTCTCTTTGGCCCAAATGGAGCTACTTTTTTTTTCTTATATAAATATGTTTCTGGGAAAAGAAGAGGATATTAGCTGCCTCAATAACTGTATACTCTGTAGAGTAGGGTTGAATATTGTAACAAAATTGACTTCTGTTAGAAAAGAGGAAGGAGGGATGGATAGTGTAGGCAACCCACTATGACTATTTTAACAATTTAGTGGGAAATTATCAGCTTTATCACAATCACCATGTAGGATTTTATGTGACTACTTCTTGTTTAACTTTATCTGAAACCAAGGGCTAATGAGATTCAGATATGTAGCCTACTTTTTCAATTTTATGCAAGTGAGATTGAACTGAAAGTTTCAAAATAATGAATTGAAAGCACTTCCCTTTGAATGGAGTTTTCTAACCCAAATTAAATTTCAGACACATCCACTATTGGCATTATATAATATGAAAAGCAGTTAAGAAGCAAAAGATGAGACAAGTAGAAGGATCTGCCAACACAGAAAACAGGAATGAGAGCAAGCTCCCAGGCAGCGCTATAAACTAGCCTGCCTAAAAGCACTTTCTAATTGTTATTAATCTTCACTCAAGTATACTTTTCCATTGACTTTGAAAGAGAGTAGAAGAGAGACAGAGATAGAGAAACATTGATGTGTGAGAACATCAATCAGTTGCCTCCCACATGTTCCCTCACCAGGGCCAGGGGCCAAGCCTGCAACTGAGATATGTGCCCTTGACTGGAATCAAGCCAGTGACCCTTCAGTCCAAGGGCTGATGCTCTATCAACTGAGCTAAACCAGCAAGAGCTCTATTTGTATTAATAAACATTCTAGGCACTAGAGTAATTTTTTAACAAATTATTTTAAGTTATTTCAATGACAAGGAACTAGTGTGCTGGTATTCTGAAAAGGTAGATCCATCCATAGCATAAGCATAAAAATTAGTCAAAAAAAGGGGACAGTTGTCAATCAATTTATCATTAAGGGAAGACCCCTTTACTTCTTCAAATAAGTAAGTTGTAGGAGTTCCTACAGGGAAAACCAGTTTTTATCTAAGACTTCTTCTTTGAATAGGATCTAGGTAAAGTGAGACCATAAACTTCTTCCACACTAGGGAACAGGGCAGTATGTCTTCTCCTGAATATAATCCCATAGTTAAGGGTAATCACAGTAACATCTTTGTGGAGAATTGAAACTAAGCATTATAACCACCAAAATGAAGGCCAGGATGGCCCACTACATCTAAAATCTAGGTAACCAAATGAATTTTCTAAATATGTGGTGTTATTTAAAAGTGATTCATTCAACATTAGAGAATGTTTGCCACAGTCTACAATTTTAATTTTCTATAGTTATAGTTATATAGACAGTTCTTTTCTGACAGCAGTTATATAACAGAATCATTTGTTTCTTAAGTTGACGTTATTTCATTCTGCAAAAGCTGTCATCATGGCCAATACATAAAGTTTATCTAAAAAAGCAATCAGATCATTAAGGTCTGATATTTAAAAGAAGAATGAGCAACTGAATCAACACTTGAAATTATTTTAGAATAACTTGGAATCTGTGTTAACTTCCATGGCCCATTGCCATTTTTCTGTCCATAGATGAATAAATTACAAGTGAAAAATTAATGAAAGTTAGCAGGAAATCTACATTTTTGAATTGCTCAGGATTCTATTCAACTGCATATTTCAGAAATATGACAAAGAATGACTCAGACAAGTAAAGATTTGTAAAAATTTTATATTATAAGAAATAAAATTGAGGAACCAAGATGGCGGCATAGGTAAACACCTATTGTTCTGCCCCGCGCAACGATTTAAAAACTACAACATAACAACAAAACAAACATCACCCAGAATCGCCAGAAAGTTGGCTGAGTGAAAACTCCACAAATAAGAGTAAAGGTGGGACACTGAGACTCAGAGGAGCAGCGGGAGCTCAGCTTTGAAGACAGAAACAGGTTAGGAGCCGTCCTGGTCACGCGCGCGGGCTGTAGAGCTGGAGCAGCAACCCTGGATGGATTTCGCCAACGGAGAGGGCGGAGCCGTCCCACTACATTGATTCCCCAGCGCCAGGCGAGGTCCGAGGTCTGGGGTACACACTCTGGAAGCGGGGTGCGGCAGAGGTCTCCTAGTCTGAGGAGAAACCCAGAGGCTGGGAAAAGAGGTTTGCGCGCAAATGTCGCACAAACCGGCGACTTGCCCTCTGGAAACTTGTCTCGTGGTCCCGGAAACCATCTATTTTACGACCCTAGGCTAGACTTTGCGTGTGCAGACTCATTTGGGGAGAGGCAGAGTTGTCTGGCAAGAGGAAGAGACTAGCGGCTTTCTCTTGGAGGTGTCTGCAGCCATCCCCATCCAACAGAGACCCCCGCGCGCACGAGTGCCGCATAGGAGGAAGCTGACACTGAGGCTGCCTGAGCAGCTCAGAGACTCCGCCCATCCAACCTGAACACAGTCTCCTTTCACAGCCAATTGGCCTGGAGGTCAAACCCTCCTAGGGCTAACAACAACAAGCTGGATTTAAATTCAAAAATACTGTACAACCCATAAAGGATTGCAGTAAGAGCACCCAACTCAAATAACTGGGGAGGCTATGCCACTGACCCTTAGAGGATATCTACCACATAAAGCAGCCACCATGCAGAGATATGGAAAGAAATCAGGTGTGAAAGAAATGGAGGAGAAAAGATGACAAGACATAGAGTTCAAAACCACGGTCATAAGGCTTTTCAAGAGGCTCCTACAAAAGTCCGATGAACTTAATGAGAATTACGAGGAAATAAACAAGACCAACCAGGAAATGAATGAGACCCTCAAGGAAATGAACAAGAACTCTGAGGATATGAACCAGACCCTCATGGATATGAAAAAGGACCAACTAGAAATCAAGCATACAGAGACTGAAATAAAAAATATTACACAAAGTCCTAAAAGCAGTCCAGAGGGCCACAAGAACCAAGTCAAAGATTTGAAATACAAAGAAGCACAATCCACTCGGCTGGAAAAGCAAGAAACAAAAAGAATTCAGATAATTGAAGATAGCGTAAGGGGCCTCTGGGACAACCTCAAGCATGCCAATATCTGAATTATTGGGGTGCCAGAAAAAGAGAGAGAGCAAGTTCATGAAAACCTACTTGAAGAAATAGTGACTGAAAACTTCCCCCACCTGGTGAAAGAAACTGACTTAAAAGCCCAAGAAGTACACAGAACCCCAAAATATAGGAATCTAAAGAGGACCACACCAAGACATATCATAATTAAAATGCCAAGAGCAAAAGATAAAGAGAGAATATTAAAAGCAGCAAGTGAAAAACAGTTGGTTACCTACAGGGGAGCACCCATACGATTGTCAGCGGATTTCTTAACAGAAACGATGCAGGCCAGATGTGAGTGGCAAGAAATATTCAAAATATGAATAGTAAGAATCTACAACCAAGATTACTCTATCCAGCAAAGCTATCATTCAGAATTGAAGATCAGATAAAGTGCTTTGCAGATAAGAAAAAGCTAAAGGAGTTCATCACCACCAAACCAATATTATATGAAATGCTGAAAGATATTCTTTAAGAAGAGGAAGAAGAAAAAGGTAAAAATGTAAATTATCAACAACAAATACACATCTATCAACAAATGAACATAAAAATCAAGTGAATTGAAAGGCTGATGAACAAGATAAACTGGTGAATATAACAGAAACATGGACATAGAGAGGGAATGGACTGACAATTCTTGGGGAGAAAAGGGTTGTGGGAAGTACAGCAAGAGATTGGACAAAAATCTTGCAACAATGGGAGAGGACATTGGGGAGGTGGAGGGGGAGGTGGAGGGTGGGATAGGTACAGGGCGGAGGGGAGATATAGGGGGATGAAAAAAGGGGAAACAATGTAATTAATAAACTAAACAATAAAGACAAAAAAATCTTAAAAAAAAAATAAAGTTGAAAGACACATAGGAATGAACACAAAGACCCAGGCTACGACTATCTCTCAACATAGACGCTAGGAAGTCTGTTCTTTCTAGGCATCACATCTATATTGATTGAAAAAAGAGGGATACAGCTTAAGTGGCAAAAATTTACACCAACTTGTATGTGTGTGTGTAGAAAGCTATATATCCTATCTAATAAAAGTGTAATATGCAGATTGACCATCACTCCAACACACAAGATGGCTGCCCCCAGGTGGTCAAAGATTCTGCATCCATGTGGACACAAGATGGGCAGCACAAGATGGCCATCAGGTGAGGAAAGTTGGGAGGGACCAGGCCTGCAAGGGAGGAAGTTGTGGGCAATCAGGCCTAAAGGGGAGGGCAGTTAGGGGTGATCAGTCTGGCAGAGGAGAAAAGTTGGGGGTGACCAGGCCTGCAGGGAAGGGCAGTTGTGGGGGACCCAAGCCTGCAGGGGAGTGCAGTTGGGGTGGAACCACACCTGTAGGGAAGGGCAGTTAGGGGTGACCAGGCCTGCAGGGGAAGGCTGTTGGGAGGGACCAGGCCTACAGGGGAGGGCAGTTAGGGGTGACCAGGTCAGCAGAGGAGGGAAGTTGGGGGCAAACAGGCTGGCAGGGTAGCAGTTAGAAAACAATTAGGCTTGTAGGGGAGTGGTTAGGGGGTGATCAGACTGGCAGGCAGAAGCAGTTAAGGGCAACCAGAAAGGCATGCAGGTGAGCAGTTGGGGGCCAGCAATCCTGGATTGTGAGCGGGATGTCCGACTGCCCGTTTAGGCCGGACATTTTTCAAGGGGTCCCAGATTAGAAGGGTGCAGGCTGGGCTGAGGGACATCACCCCCCTGTCCCCCATTCATGAATTTTGTGCACCGGGTCTCTAGTATATATATAAAAGCATATCATGCAAATTGACCAGATAGCATAATGACCAGTCACTATGATGTGCAGTGACCACCAGGGGGCAGATGCTTAACACTGGAGTTGCCCCCAACCTACAGGCCCCAATCGCCTGATCAGCCCTGATTGCAGGCCAGGCTTAGAGACCCTACCCATGCATGAATTTCATGTGCTGGGCCTCTAGTTTTTCCATAAAGACCTCTAGTTATATTACATTAGCTAGATCTGGAAAACATGGCCACCCTTAGCTTCAAAGCAATATAAAGGAAGAGTACTTAAATATACCCTAAATATACTGTTCTCTCTAAAGCTTAGGGTAATGAGTAAGGGGAAAATAGAGGGTGGGCAATTAAAAGTATCTGCCTCAATTATTTATATAAAATATCTCTGTAATATTAAAAAGGACATAACTATAAATTCTAAAAAAGTTGGACCAAAACCTACTTGCTTTTTCTGTATGTTAGACTAAAAAGATATTTATTTATCCACTCATTACTATTGCGACATCTACTGGAGGATGAAGACCATTCTCAGCCAGCAGACTGTGGACATCCCAGGTGTTGACATCACTCTGAAGGGACACAGAGTTATTGTGAAGGGGCCCAGAGACACCCTGCAGAGGGATTTCAAAGACATCAATGCAGAACTCAGTGTCTTTGGATAGAAAAGAAGAGGCTCTGGATTGACAAATGGTAGGGAAATATAAAGGAAATGGCTGCTGTTGGCACTATCTATAGTCATGGACAGAACATGGTCAAGAGTATTACACTAAGCTTCCATTACAAGATGAGTTCTATGTATCCTCACTTCCCCATAAAGGTCCTTATTTAGGAGAATGGTCCTCTTGTGTAAATCAGAAATTTCTTGGGTAAAAAACACATGTACATGGTTCAGATGAGGTCAGGCATTGCTTGTTCAGTATCTCAAGCCCAGAAAGATGAGTTGATTCTTGAATGAAACCACATTGAACTTGTATCAAATTCAACTGCTTTGATTCAGCAAGCCACAACAATTAAAAACAATATCAGAAAAATCTTGGATAGCATCTATGTTTCTCAAAAAGGAACAGTTCAGCAGGCTGATAAGATCTAAGTTGTCCAGCTATAGAAACAAGATGCTGAATGATTCCTTGGACTATTGCCAGTGTTTTAAAGATGCAATGAAAGCCATGTATTAAAAAAGAAAAGAACCACTATACACATAATCTGACTAGGTACTGTAAAATGTTAAAGAAACAAATAAGACACAAACCTGCCCTCAAGGAGTTTACAATCTGGTAGGTAAGAGAGACAAGTTAAAAAAAAAGTTGTGAAAAGGGTGAAGGAAATCAGAATATGTTGCTCCAAATATGCCTTTGACATAAAAATTATTTTGAGCTGAAGGCAATTAAAAAGCAACAAACAGAAAAAGCTTCCCTTTTTCTGCCCAAAGGTAGAATATAAACTCAAAGCTTACAGAAGATAGAAAGGCTTTTATCAGCCTAAAGATGGCACCAGAGGAACTAGCACATATGTTTACCTCCCTATAGTGTGCCACCCTTGGGAATCTGGGACAAATTTCCTTTGTACTGGCATTTCTCTGCCAAAGGTATTGTTCTTTGTTGAAGATGTTATATAAGCTGAATTCTAAGCTGCCATTTTGAGTTACTTTGTTTAGGTTTCTCCTGTGTGATGTGTGCTGAATGTTAATAACTGTTCTGTGGTTGTTTTTTCCTCTTGTTCATCTGTCTTGCTGTTAGAGTCCCAGCTGAAAACCTAAAGAGGTAGTTTTCCACAGTGGCTAGCAGCATCAACAGAAAACGTGATGAATTTAACTGGGGAGGTTGGAAAAGGGAGCTTCAGGCATGACTTCATACCAGAGTTAGTCACTGAACAATGTCTGAAAAGGGTGTAGACATCAGATAGGCCAGAGAGATTGTCTGGAATGATATGGAGGAACTAAGACATTTCTACAAGTTTCAGAAAAATCACAAATGAATCAAAGGGCTTAGTATCTTCATGGCCAACAGGACTCAACCAAACTCTTTTCTTGCACAAAGCTATGAGGGATACAGAAATTAAACTCAAGTGAAAAGGAAAATCATCAATTATCTGAAAAAAACTTTCAAAACAAAATGATATTAATTGCATAAATAGAAAAATCCCAATAAAGGTTATATTATATTCTCCTGAGAGTTTACATAAAAATGACAATTTTGTTTTCCTCTGTCTTAGCAACACTATAGAGTTGCATTAGCATGTAATAGAAGGTTTCCAGTACTGGTAGCCTGAGGGTTAAAGTAGAATCTGTAATTCCATATTTCATCTCTCCCAACTATATTGCAAGATCCATCACTTCCTCTGGCTCCAAGGGCAGGGATGTCTCCATGGAGTCTCTCGGCATCTTTATTACTCAATATTTTCATTTTCTTGGTCCCACATTTTTATAATGGCTAGAGCCTGAGAGACAGTTCCTAGTGAAATCAAAACTTCCAAGCAGTGTAGTTGCCATTGCTGATAAGTAAAACCTTGGTACATCTGGCTGTTTCTCTTCTTCTCTCTCTGTACAACCAGATATTTCTCATTTGCCATTGGAACTTCCAAGCACCATTGTCAAAACAGCCTGCCTTCATCATCTCTATTACTAAAAAGTATAATCTATTGATCAATCTAATTTGCCTTTTTAAAAATTAGTCAAAGCTTTGGTAGGAAACAGAACTCATCCTTGAAGTTTCATATAAAGAGACTAATTAATAGACTGACTATGACTTACAGAAAGGTTGAGTGGGATTAAAAGAACATAAGGGATGCTAAGGCTTCCAGAACTATCAACAGTGGGAAGCCATTTCTTAACTGTGGCAGTAAAAGCATTTCTTGAGATCTGTGAGATAGGCCACTTAGCAGAGCCCTGAGGACAATAGCTCTAAGTGTAGGACACAGCTATTGCCAGAGACCTGGCACCAAGGAAGGAAGAGGACACAGATGTTTTGATTTTCTTATCTTCCTTTCCCATTGAAACGTGGTTTGGGTACAAGCCTCTTCTTGTGGGTCCTTGTCTGACAAAGTTGAAGAATAAATTCGTGGACTAGAGAGGTAAGGGCGGAGAGTGGGATGGGTACAGGCTGGAGGGGAGCTATCGGGGGATAAAAAAGGGGAACAATGTAATTAATAAACTGAACAATAATAAATAAATAAATAAATAAATAAATAAATAAATAAATAAATTCGTGGACTAACAGAATTCTTTAATAAAAATGTAGAAGTTTATTGGAAGCAGATACAAACTCCATCGAGGCAGTGGGGTCCCCCAAGAGGACCCTCTGGGGAAGGGCCCCCAAATAGGAGAGGCATACTCTCTCTCTATCTGTCTCTCTCCCCACCCCCTCTCTCTCTCAAAAAATCTAAATAATCTGAGTCTGCTGAGTCTCTTTGTCCCTAGTTTATAAAGGCTGTAGCTCTTTGTCTGAACATGTCCTTTTCTAATTGGTCCCTTTCCTTAATTTGGGACCTCCGTGCTGTCCTCATTGGTCACTCTGCTACATGGTATTAGTTTCAAAGCTCAAAACCCATGTGGTGCCAACTCTCTTTCTCTCCCCTTATCTTGCAACATTCCTCTACCCTCTGTGAAAATATTTTTTCTTCTTCCCAATATCCTGTGACTTTTCTTTATCCTCTGTGAATGTATGTCTTCCTCCCCCCTTATCCTGTGGCATTTCTCTCTCTTCTGTACAAGTAAGATAAGCATTTTGGTGTCTCTAAGCCCCCATATATACATTCCTCTCCCATGGACCCTCTCTTAGTTATCCTGGCTGGAGATGTTTTATTACCCTTTATGGCTCTCCTAGTTGCTAAGGTCAGAGCTACTTTTAATTGCTTAAGCCAGTGATACTTCTGTCTTTGGTTTATGGCGATTTTAATTGCTTAGGTCAGAAATGCCTCCATCCTTCCTGGACCCCCACTTCATGTCTGCCTAATTAAGCTAGCTAGCTAACCCTTATCACCATTTTATATCAGTTTCTCCCATTGGCCATCCTCAGTTACAAAACAAGTGACCCCAGCTGGTTTGGCTCAGTGGAAAGAGTGTCAGCCCCCAGACTAAAGGGTTCTGGGTTCAATTCCAGTCAAGGGCACATACCTCGGTTGCAGTCTTGACCCCTGACCCTGATGGGGGAGTGTGTGGGAGGCAACCAATCGCTATGTCTCTCTCATATCTATGTTTCTCTTTCTGTCTCTACCCCTTCCTTCCACTCTCTCTAAAAATCAATGGAAAAATATTCTCAGATAAGGATTAACAAAAACAAAACAAAACCAGTGAGCAACCCTTATGCACAGAGCAGGGAAAGGAGGAAGGTAGACAATTACAAAATAACCAGAAAATCACTCTGCTTGTTTTTTAGATGGATGACAGTGATTTTTTTATATGCCAGAAAACCCTAACTACCAGATAGCGAATTACATGTTGACTTCTGGTTAGGATCAGAACTTCTGGTACTTGGGCATTGAAATGATAGGAATATCCAGTAATATTAACTACAGCATTTTTTAAAGACTCTTTTGTTGTAAACTTGGGTGTGAATTATGTATGGCTCCACTGATTAGCACCAAGTTACTTTGCATCTATGAACAAATAGGACAAAATCATAGAATTATCAGGAAAAATATAAATGAATCATTATTATTATGCAATTATTCTAGTGTCTAGCATGATTGTAAGCAGTTTGTAAATGTTAGCTGAGTTGGCTTTTTTCACCATGTAGTATTGAATATAGTAATAATACCTATATCATAATATGGTAAAAATTAAATGAAGGCCAAAAGCTATTATTATTGTTATTACTTAAAAAATCATACATTAAGAAATATTGATTGGAATTTCAAAGCCAACACATTGTTAGTTTTAAAAAGAAGGAGATAAAACAGTATATACAGGATGGCTCCATGTTTTGTATAATATGGTGCTCAGTGACAAACTTTAAGTTATTTTAGCAAATGGCCACATTAAAAGTTGCTAGCTATTAATAGTAGAAATAGCACACCACTATAATGGAACATGATTCTGTTTGGGAAAGTACACCAGAATGGCCATTTAATTTTACTCATTATGGAAAATGACCCTTCTCATTGACTAGCCCACAGATCTTGAGAAACTACCCTTAGGGGATTCTCTGTGATAGAGTGTGGTTTCTGACTTTAGAAGTAATGATGTCTGATGCACATTTACTTATGCACATTGTCATTGTAATTCTCTTATGATATAAAATCTGTCTTTTGCCTTGAGCTGTGAAAAAGACATTATGTCCATTTTTGGAGGTGAGGTAGTCTTGAGAAAGGTGGCATAGGGTTGATAGTGATGAGAGCCATGTGACCATGTGAACTAGAAGGAGCTCTACAATGAATAAAGGAAGAGACTTCTAGACTTAAATAAATTCAGTCTTTTACCTGTTTAAAATATTTATGTTCTATGCCTGAATGCATATAGTAAGTTAAGAAAAATTGAGCATTCAATGTAAATAATCTATCATCAGATTGATTTCATATATAAAGATCTCAGAAAGATATAGATTGACAGGCAGACAATAATGAAAGAACATCTAGATTAAACATCATCATTCTGAAATGCTGAAGACATTGATTTAATTTTCCAGAACATAATGAAATTGAAAAAAATCATGAAAAATGATGCAAATGAATATTTTATGCTAGCAACTATATTTGCCAGTCATATTTTAAACTGCTGCCATTTTCCCCATCTTCATTGTAACCACCATACTTCAGATATAATCATCATTTGCCAAGACCTAAAACCCTTCAATGGCTTCAATTTGCACTTTGAGTAAAACCAAAATGTTATGCCCTAATATTTAAAACCGTACCTAGTCTTGCTACCAAATAACACAAAGACTCATCTGCAAGATCTCCTGCTCACTGATCATGCTCCAACTACCACCAAAAAGGCGAAGTTTCTTCTCATCTCAGGGACTTCATGCTTGTTCTTCATTCAGCCTGGAAAACATTCCTTCCATATATTCATTCACATTGTTGGCTTTTTCTGTGTTTTTCTAGCTTCATTTTAAATGTCACCGTCATAGAGAAACTTACTGATGATCATCATTTCTAACATTATTTAATATTTTACTTTCTCTGAGACTCATCTCATTACATGAAATTACATATTTTTTAAATGTTTCTGCTCTTTTGTCTACCTGCCTGGCTGCCCTGGAGAAACACACTGGTGGTATAATATCTGGGCAGCTCAGAAGCTCCATTGGGATGTAGAGCTGATTAAAATTGGAGCAGACTGACCAGTGCCCTTACACTTTTACTACTAACTACAAATCCACCCCAACTTTGCCTCCCCGCCACCTGCAATCCAGGTTTGGTAGGACAACCTAAGGACACTGACTCTACTATATGCTGCTTATACTTTAGAGTGATCAATTACCTGACCAAAAATTAGTAAGCAGATTCTTCAATCTTGTAAGACACTGGGTCATATCCAAAATATCCACTGAGACATTTTGTCCACGCCAGAAGGTCTTGATATTTGGTCCATGGAGGCAAAAAGGATTATTATTTACAATAGAGGCACAACATGATTATCAGACCAATAAAACATGAGAATATTTTTATGTATTAACCTTGTAACTAAATGTATATAAGCAGCAGGAGGTGTTTGAACCCAAGGTCATTTTCTAAGTAGTGGATTTTTTTTTAGTTTTTTTTTATTGTCTTAATAAATCATTATTGTTCATATTATTCCAGTTGTTCCTCCTTTTCCCCCCATAGTTCCCCTCCACCCAGGTCCCACCTAACCCCCCCACTGTCCTCATCGATGTGTATATGATTTTTGTACAGTCTCTTCCCACACCCCCACACCCTTTTCCCCCAAGATGTGTCAGTCCACTCCCTTTTTATGCCCCTAATTCTATTATATTCACCAGTTTATTCTATTCATCAGATTTTTATTCACTTGATTTTTATTATTTTTTTAAAAATATATTTAATGCTTTATTACAGAGAGGAAGGGAGAGGGATAGAAAGTTAGAACATCAATGAGAGAGAAAGATCAATCAGCTGCCTCCTGCACATCCTCTACTGGGGATGTGCCCATAACCAAGGTACATGCCCTTGACTGGAATTAAACCTGGGACCTTTCAGTCTGCAGGCTGACACTCTATCCACTGAGCCAAACAGATTTTGGCTATTCACTTGATTCATTTGTTGATAGACATGTATTTGTTGTTCATAATTTTTATTTTTACCTTTTTCTTCTTCTTCTTCTTACAGAATAACTTTAAGCATTTCATATAATACTAGTTTGGTGGTGATGAACTCCTTTAGCTTTTTCTTATCTGTGAAGGTCTTTATCTGACCTTCAATTCTGAATGATAGCTTTGCTGGGTACAGTAATCTTGGTTGTAGGTTCTTGCTACTTATTACTTTGAATATTTCTTGCCACTCCCTTCTGGCCTGCATAGTTTCTGTTGAGAAGTCAGCTGACAAGCATATGGGTATTCCCTTGTAGGAACTACCTGTTTTTCTCTTGCTGCTTTTAATATTCTCACTTAAAAAATTCTCTTTGTCTTTTGCTCTTGGCTTTTAATAATGATGTGTCCTGGTGTGGTCCTCTTTGAATTCTTTTTATTTGTGGTTCTCTGTGCTTTCTGAACTTGTAACTATATTTGTTTCACCAGGTGGGGAAAGTTTTCTGTCATTATTTCTTCAAATAGGTTTTCATTATCTTGCTCTCTCTCTTCTTCGGGCACCCCTCTAATTCAGATGTTGATATGCTTGAAGTTGTCCCAGAGGTCCTTACACTATCTTCACATTTTTATCCCTTTTTTTTTTCCAGTTGGGTGTTTTTTGTTTCTTTATATTTCAAATCTTTGACTTGATTCTTGCAATCCTCTAGTCTGCTGTTGGACCTCTGTATATTAATCTTTATTTTAGTCAGTGTATGCTTAATTTATAGTTGGTCCTTTTTCATATCCTCAAGGGTCTCACTAAATTTATCAGCAGTTTCTAGAAGATTCTTGAAAAACATTATAACCATGGTTTTGAACTCTATATCCTGTAGTTTGCTTTCCTGCATTTTTTTCATTTGTGACCTGTTTCTTTGTCTCTGCATTTTGGCTACTTCCCTCTGCACTTTAGTTCTGCACCTCTTCTGAGTCTCAGTGTGCTTTTTTCTTTCCTTATTGTTGTACAATTTCCACTCAGCCAGCTTTCCTGTGGTTCTGGATGATGTCAGTTTTGTCTTTTGTTGTAGTTTTGAAGTGGTTGTGTGAGGCAGTGAGTTCAGGTATTTACCTATATCACCATCTTGTTTTTTGTTTTGTTTTGTTTTTTACCCCCTAAGTGTGAATGTTTTTGACAGACCCAACTATCAAGGACTTCATGGCATGGACCAAATGTTTCCATGGGCATTTGGACAGGAGCAAATGCTTGCTAATCCACTTCAATAGTAGTTCTGTGATATTTGAATTTCTCTTTGCTAACCCTCATTCTTCTCACACAAGGAAAAATATGCTGATCCCTGGTAAATATACTTAAAAGATAAGAGAAGTCCTGGCCAGTATGGTTCATATGATTGGAGCATCATCCTGTACACTAACGGGTACATGCTGGGTTGGAGGTTCAATCCCTGGTTGGGGCAGATAATGGGAGAAAACCAATTGATGTCTCTCTCAAATTGATTATTTTTCTCTCTCCCACCATTCCCCTCTACCTAAAATCAATAAAACATATCCTGAGTGAGAATTTAAAAAAGAAGAGTAATATTTTAGAGTAAAATAATTACAAAACTAGAACTTGATGCATAAATTGTCATTGAAATGGGAGCTATAATAAAATCAATCCTGGCAAATAAGTCTTCAAAAGATTTGACACAAACCAACTCACTTTAAAAATTCTCTTAGAATTAATCATGAAATAAAAAGAGTAATATATGCTAGAGGTTGTTATAAGAGATAAGTAAGAATGATAAAATATCATTAAATTCCATCTATCTATAATAGAGAAATATGCAGATTAGCCATGATGCCATGATATCATGACTGAACAGCAGGCTGCATGGCACCTG
This sequence comes from Antrozous pallidus, assembly GCA_027563665.1. Taxonomy (NCBI): domain Eukaryota; kingdom Metazoa; phylum Chordata; class Mammalia; order Chiroptera; family Vespertilionidae; genus Antrozous; species Antrozous pallidus. The sequence goes on along the minus strand of CM050519.1, from coordinate 38,521,132 downwards.
TCCAGGGCTAGTAACCTCAGGCCATACCCATCACCTAGCAGGGCTTGGCTGGGGACCTCAGGCCATGCCCCTCACCCTGGTGCTGGGCTGGGAGACCTCAGGCTGCACTTTCCACCTTGTAGGACTTGATGAGGGACCTCAGGCCATGCCCCCCACTCTGTGGTGCTTGACACAGGACTTCAGACTGTGCCCTCTGCCCTGGTTCCAGACCCGGGGACCAGAAGCTGTGCCCCCTGCCTTGAGGGCCCTGAAGGAGGTGGGGCTGGCAGGGTGTGGGTCTCATCCAAAGGGGGTGGGACCAGCTGGGTCTGGGTCTCCTGTATTTTCAAAGCACATGCAGGTGGTGGGCAGGGAATTGACTCTAGGTCCTGCAATGCTCCCCAGACTCTTAGAAGAGGGAGGTTTTCATATACATTTTATGAATTTTCTTTTATCTCTGGCACTTCTATTATAGAGATAGGGCAAATAACAATATTAAAATACTAGAGGCCCGGTGCATGAAATTTGTGCATGGGGTTGGGGAGAGGGGTTGTCCCTCAGCCCAGCCTGTACCCTCTCCAATTGTGGACTCCTTGAGGGATGTCCCACTGCCCGTTTAGGCCTGATCCTGATGGAATCGGGCCTAACTGGGCGTCGGACATCACTCTCACAATCCAGCACTGCTGGTTCCCAATTGCTCACTTGCCTGCCTTCCTGCTTGCCCCTAAATGCTTCTGCCTGCCAGCTTGATTAACCCCAAACCACTTTCCTGCCAGCCTGATTGATGTCAAACTGCTCCCCTGCCAGCCTGTTTGCCCCCAACTTTCCTCCTCTGCTGGCCTGGTTACCCCTAACTGCCTTCACCTGCAGGCTCGATTGCCCGCAACTGCCCTCCTTTGCAGGCCTGGGCCCTCCCAACTGCCCTCTTTGTTGGCCATCTGTGGTGGCCATCTCGTGTCCACATAGGGGCAGGATCTTTGACCACATGGGGGCAGCCATCTTGTGTGTTGGAGTGATGGTCAGTATCCAAATTACTCTTTTATTAGATAGGATAGAGGCCTGGTGCATGGGTAGGGACCAGCTGGTTTTCCCTGAAGGGTGTCCCAGATCAGGGTTGGAGTTCCCTTGGAGTGTGGGACAGGCCTGTGGTGATTTTCAGGCTGGCCACGCCCCCCAGACAACCAAGCAGAGGCCCTGGGCTCTGGGATTAATTTATGTTTACAATTGAAACTTTATAGCCTGGAGTGCAGCCAAGCCTTTTGCTTCCTCCGTGGCAGCTGCCATTTCTGCTGGGACATTTACCTTTTATAATTGAAACATTGTAACCTGGAGTTGAGGCCTAGGCTGGCCACAGCTGCAGAAGCTTGGCTTCCTCCATCACCCGGGCAACCCTAGCCTCCGCTCTCTCCAACTCTGTGGCTGTTGTCATTTCTGTTGAGATATATCTTCTATACTTGAAACTTTGTAGCATTGAGTGGAGGCTGAGGCCAGCAAGGGTAGGCAAAAAGCTTGGCTTCCTCCATTGCCAGGGAAACCTCCCTCCTGCGCTCAGTGGCCACAGTCATCTTGGTTGAGGTTTATTTGCATAATTTGCTCCTGATTGGCTGTGGGTGTGGCTTGATCAGCGGTATTGTCAATTTGCATATTACTTTTTTATTAGATAGGAGTTCCTATAATTAATTCCCCTTTAATGTGCAAGAATTTCATGCACTGGGCAACTAGTGTAAATATAGTGGTCAAAGTTGAGATTAAAAAATATAATATAGCGGAACCAGTTTGGCTCAGTGGATAGAGTGTCGGCCTGAGGAGTGAAAGGTCCCAGGAACAGGAAAAGACAGAGAGAAACATCCATGTGAGAGGGACACTTCAATTGGTTGCCTCCTTCATGAGCCCTGACCTGGGCCCTGGCCAAGAAGGAGCAAGGGCATGTACCTTGGCTGCGAGCACATCCCCAGTTGGAGGTGTGCAAGAGCCAGCTGATCGATGTTCCTCTCTCCCATTGATGTTTCTGACTTTCTATCCCTCTCCCTTCCTCTCTATGAAAAATCAATAAAATATATTTAAATATATATATAATATAAAATTTTAAACACTCAGAATCAATACTATGAAAAATATTATGAGCAGACAGAAATGAAATGGACAAGAGGATATGATAAAATATATGTTTTATGGACAAGGATATAAAAGCATTCATAAGTTTAAGAATTGATATATGAATAAACATGAATGTGAAGCTTAAATTAAGGGCAACTACAAAAAACAAAGCAAAAAAAAAAACACTAACAAAGTCAAATGTATAACTCTTAAACTAAAAAAAAAAAATTGACACAAAGAAAAAAGAAAATAAAAAATGCACAAAAATAGGAAATAGGAAAAAAAATGCCAAAAATATATTTTAAGATTAAATTATTTAATATAAACTGTTTATGATCATTGATTGAAAGAGAAATCAGGTTTTTTTCTTAAGGTTCTAAAGTATGTTTTCTGATGGCGTCAAGATAGTCTCTTCAATAAATGGTGTTGGGAAAATTGGATAGATACATGCAAAAAAATGAAACTAGAGCACCAACTTACACCATACACAAAAATAAACTCAAAATGGATACAGGACTTAAACATAAGATGGGGAACCATAAAAACATTAGAGGAATCTAAAGGAAATAAAATCTCAGACATATGCCAAAAGAACTTCTTCGATGATACTGCTCCTAGGGCAATGGAAGCTAAAGACAGAATAAACAAATGGGACTACATCAAAATAAAAAGCTTTTGCATAGCTAAAGAAACCATCAACAAAACAACAAGAAAACCCACTGTATGGGAGAACATATTTGCAAATGTTATCAGTGATAAAGGTTTAATCTCAAGCATCTACAGGCAACTCACACAACTCAATAAAAGGAAGACAAATGATCCAATAAAAAAATGAGCAACAGACCTAAATAGAACCTTTTCTAAAGAAGACAAAAGGAAGGCCCAGAGACATATGAAAACTTGCTCAAAGTCACTAATTATCCGAGAGATGCAAATCAAAACGACTATGTGGTACCATCTCACACCTGTCAGAATGGCTTACATCAACAAATCAACAAATGACAAGTGCTGGCGAGGATGCAGAGAAAAAGGAACTCTCCTGCACTGTTGGTGGGATTGTAGACTAGTGCAGTCACTGTGGAGAACAGTATGGAGTTTCCTCAAAAAACTAAAAATGGAGCTCCCATTCGACCCAGTGATCCCACTTCTAGGAATATACCCCAAGAAACTAGAAAGACGAATTAGAAAGGATATATGTACCCCTATGTTCATAGCAGCACAATTTATCATAGCTAAGATTTGGAAACAGCCTAAGTGCCCATCAGCAAATGAGTGGATTAAAAAACTGTGGTACATCTACACAATTGAATACTACGCTGCGGTAAAAAAGAAAGAGCTCCTACCATTTGTAACAACATGGATGGGATTAGAGAGCATTATGCTAAGTGAAATTAGCCAGGCAGAGAAAGACAAATACCACATGATCTCACTCATTTGAGGAATATAATGAATGATGTAGACTGATGAAAAAGAATGGATCCAGAGACTGAGAAAAGTCCATCAAAATGTCAAACCTCAGGGTAAGTGGCAGGTGGTGGGAGTAAGGGGGAAAGTCAATATATTTGAATGCTTGAACTAAGGTAAGTGATTTGTGTTTTTACATCCCTGACAAAGTTTATATAAAGTTATAAAAAAAATTGGCAGCTAGTTTGAGATTGAATTAACATGGCCTAGAGCATGTCATCTCTTATGGACACCAGTCCTTAGGCTAGGCCCTCCTTAACCTCCCGTGACATCACAATACCCGTACATGATATTATTCTACAATGTTATTATAATATTTGATATTTGACAACAGCATATTATACAATTATCCCAAATTAACTTACAAACTAATTATTTGAATGTTGGGCAGCAACTTAAAAAAAGGATAGGAAAGGAATTAATCCTTTCAGAAGGGATTAAGGCACTGGGAAGGCATCCAAGCATTCTATATTGGCTCCTCTGGCCCTTTTGTCAAGAGGGACCCACTTCTTATTATCCAAATACACACAGCTGATGCGTGAACTTTCAGTTCAAGCTGTGGCTGAAGCCTCTGGGCAGCTGGCACCATGGATCTGTCTCTTGACCAATGGCGTGAGCTGGACCCTCTCTGGAGAAGAAACCTGGGTCACCTGAGATATGTGATCAGTACCGGGACCCCGCCAGCAGGCAAGGGGACCCCAAGGCAGGTGCTGGACGTGGAGGCCACGGGGGCATAGACTTAAAAGGAGACAGGACTGAACCTCACATCACCCTGTTTGGCCCCGGAGGATGGCTGGTTAGCCAGAGATGGGTAAGATTCCTCAGGGAAGGAACAACCTAAGACAGGCACAGTCTCAGAAGGGTCAACAGGAGAGAACTAAAAGATCAACAGAGGTGGGGCACAGACCGTCATCCACAAACCTTGCAGGGGCTTGAATTCTCACCCCTCCTGAGGAAGGTCTCTTACCCCCACAGATGCTACGCCTCCCACGCACAACTCACACCGGGACCCAGGTGGCAGACAGAGACTCGGCCAGCAATAGCTGCCCTATATCTAAATTTAGTTTATTACCAGGAATGCTGAGGACCTACTCAAAAATGCAAATATTCCTTTCCACAAGTATTTACTGGGTAAACTAAGATTTCTGCTTGAGTATTAAAATTGACAGTAAAATAGTAATCTAGTTTTCAGATTAATTTAAATTGGACAAGTGAAATAAGTGAATACTCAAGAAAATCTAACTGTACTGGACAAAAAGCTTTTCCTAAAACATTAACTAAAAAATCTATTAGTAGTTCATCTCACTGCAAAACTGCCTAACGTCCAAAGAATCTAAAGCAGTAATATTTGTGTGCAAAAATTAAAATTTAAAATTATCAAGACTGCAAGATAAAATTTCCAAAAGCCCCTATTAACCATAAAAAGCGGGGGGGGGGAGGGCAGTGGGGTAATATCATGTAAGGAAAAATATCCTATAAGTAAAATACATGTAGAAAATTCTTACTCCAGAAAAGAAAATTCCATTTGTAAAATCAACTGCAGGACAACCATGAAAAAACACACATGGTGTCAAAATAAGCCAAAGGAAAATCATTTAGGGAAAAATAAAAAGAATCCCAAGTCTATTTTGCAGAGAGGATCCCTTTGTTAACTTTGGTCGAGAATGTGTTTGTGTGTTTGCAGAGAACAACTCCAAGACCATGTGGGTTCCTGCGACAGTGAGGAACTGACAGGTCTGTTCCAGCCACGAGGATGGTCCAGAGATGGCGGACGCTGACGACACCTTGCCATGCTAGCAGTCGGCAAATGTGCGTTGCTGCAGGCGGCCCAGGACCAAATCAGAGAGGATGGATCTTGCATTGCCACGATGTGTCCACCATCTGAATATCATTGCTGACATGTACACATGAAGAACTATTTGACATTGAAACTGGGACTCAGAATAGTTGGACATTGAAACTGACACTCAAACATTTTTTGCTCTTATACGTTTGTTTTCAGTATGCAGAGGCAAGATATTTTTGAAGAAAAGAAACAGGGGGAAGTGATTGATATAGAGGCAGGGTGGCCTCGAACAGGCTGTCAAGCTACAGGGGGAAGGCTGGAGTGGAGGGGAGGCAGATGCTGGGGGAGATCAACCGAAAGACTTGTATGCATACATATGAGCATAACCAATGAATGAAAGACTCTGGGGCGGGGAGGGGGGCAGGTGGGGACATGTGCTGGGGGGTAAGAGAGGCTGGGGGGAGGATATTGGGAGGGTAGGAAAACATATGTACTACTATTAAATATAAGTTATATTGTAAATAAAATTTAAAAAAAATAAGAAAAAAAATAAAGTATGTTTTCTGCAAAAGACAATGGGAAATGAAAAAATAGAGAAAGGTTGAAAATGCAAATTTGGAAAAGAACATGGTATATAAATATAAACCAAAGATATCTGTGCAAAAACCTTAGTAGTTAAAAAAATAAAAGTGTTTTAAAAGGTATAAAGAGAGGTTGTAATCTGATAAAGGAAACAACAGAGTAAGAAGATATGATCCTTATGAGCATACATGTACATAATATAATTTCAAATTGTATAAGAAACAACTGAAAGAATTGTAGGGAGCAACTGATAAATTCAATTGATTATAAATTTAGATTTTGGTATCTTTAAAATCCATAGATACAAAAAGACATACACAGAAAAGACTGGGTTGTTGCTCATGGATCAAAGAGACAAAAAATCCCAATAATTTCAAGTATCTAAAGAAATTAATTAATTAGGCAGGCAATTAGATAATATAAAATTGTACAATCAAAAGACAAAATTAGCTCTATCCAGGTGGTTATGTTTGTTGGAACACTATCCCGTATACCAAAAAGATTGCAGTTTCCAGCCCTGTTTGTAGTATATTAGGAAGGCAACTGATAGATGTTTCTCACATCAGTGTTACTCTCTTTCTCTTTTGCTCTTTCACCCTTCCTCCCTCTCTAAAATCAATAAGCACATATCTGGGTAAGGTTTAAAGAAACAACAACCATATATTTTGCATATATATCTACACTAAAAAAAGGGAAAGATGCAAATTGATCTTATCTCCATGACACCCACCAGCCAATCAGGAGTGAGATTGCAAATTAACTTGACAAAGATGGTGGGTTAATTTGCATATGTAGGTGCAACCTGGGTCCCAGAAACATCCTTGGGATCCAAGCAACTCTAAGCCTGTAGGCCTGTGCATAAGCCCTGAGCATCTGGGGTCCCAGAATGCCTCCGGGCATTCCTGGCCTATGGGCCTTGGTGCGAAGCAGCCAGGGCCAGGGTGGCAGAGATTTGAGTAGGGTTGGAGCAGAGACAAGGGGGCCCTGCCCACAGCATGGCACAGGCTTGATCAGAGCCAGGGGGCCCTTCCCAAGCCACAGCAGAGGCTTGAGCATGGCCTGAGCAGAGCCAGAGTGCCCTGCTCAAGCAGAGGCTTGAGCAGAGCTGGGGTGCCTGCCCAAGCTGTGGTGGAGGCTTGAGCGGGTCTAGAGATGGGGGTGGTGCCAGCCTCAACTTGCCAGCAGTCCTGCCTCTGTGTGTGAACTGAAAACACTTTTTCTTACTGCTCATTGGCTAAGCTCCCTGTACGCCACTGGTAATTTTCTTTGTAGCTTGGGTAATAAGAATCCAAAAAGGTGATCTAGGGTTTTTCTACCACACTCCTGGAGGAAAAAACAAAGGTCCAATGCTGGAGGGCTAAGAAATGTCATAGCCTGCCCTAGCCAGTTTTGCTCAGTGGATAACGCCTCAGCCTGCTCACCACAGGGTCCGGGTTTGATTCTGAACAAAGGCATGTACCTAGGTTGCAGGCTCCTTCTTGGCCAGGGCCCAGGTCAGGGCTCATGAAGGAGGCAACCAATTGAAGTGTCCCTCTCACATTGATGTTTCTCTCTGTCTTTCCCTGTTTCTTCCACACTCTAAAAATCAATGGAAATATATCCTCAGGTAAGGATAGAAAAAAAAAATAAAGAAATGTCATAGTCTATGAAAAAGACATCTTGAAAATGGCTTAAGAAAGTTGTCATTTTTTATGGCGAAGACACTGGAGTCTGTGTTGATGAAAACAACTTGGTGGCTGTGGTGGCTGGCAGTGGCTGCAGCGGGATGATGGAGCTGGCACCTTTCCCTGATCTGCTTAGTGGCCTCTCATCAGTAGGACATCTCCTGAGGGCTCTCAGTATGTGAGGGGGTAGGCTGGGCTGAGAGACCCCCCGCCCCCAGTGCATGAATTTTTTGCACTGAGCCCCTATAGAAAATAAAATTTTAAAGCTTGTGTATTAAGCTATATAGAAAGCTTCATTTTATCTCAAGGAAGTCAGTAATTCAATATTAGAAATGAACAACAAAACTATATGATTTAAAGCTAAATAATATGTCACCTATCTACCACTGGATTAAAGAGAAAATTATAAAAGAAACTAAAAAACACTTGGAACTGGCCTGGCCAATGTTGTGCAGTGATTGAGTGTCAACCTATGAACCAGGATGTCATGATTCTATCCCTGTTCAGGGTACACCTGGGTTGTTGCTCAATCCCTGGTAGGGAATGTGGTGAGGGTGGAGGGAGTGTGGAGGGGAGAGCCGATCTTATTGGTGATTCTCTGTCATCATTGTATGAGTTTCCTGTAAATGTTGGAGTTTAAACCCTTATTGGCGATAACATTGGGAAATATGTTCTCCCATGCAGTGGGCTTTCTTGTTGTTTTGTTGATGGTTACTTTTGCTGTGCAGAAGCTTTTTATTTTGATGTATTCCCACTTGTTTATTTTCTCTTTAGTTTCCATTGCCCTAGGATCTGTATCAGGAAGATATTGGTTTGACATACTAGCATGTCTGAGATTTTGCTGCCTGTGGATTCCTCTAATATTTTATGGTTTCCTGTCTTACATTTAAGTCCATTACCCAATTTGAGTTTATTTTTGTGTATGGTGTATGTTGGTGGTCTAGTTTCATTATTTTTGTGTGTATCTGTCCAATTTTCCCAACATCATTTATTGAATAGACTGTTTTGACTCCATTTATGCTCTTGCCTCCTTTGCCTACTTGAGCATAATGGTTTTGGTCGATTTCTGGGTTCTCTGTTCTATTCCATTGGTCTAAATGTCTGTTCTTGTGCCAGTACCAGGCAGTTTTGAGAACAGTGGCCTTGTAATACAGTTTGAAACCTGGTTTTGAGATCCCTTCTACTTTGTTCTTCTTTTTCAGGATTGCTGCAGCTATTTGAGGCCCTTATTTATTCCAGATGAATTTTTAGAGTTCTTTCTAGGTCTGTGAAATATGCCATTGGTACTTTAATGGGGAGTGCATTGAACCTATAGATTGCTTTGATTAATATGGACATTATGATGTTGATTCTACCAATCCATGAACATGGTATTTTCTTTCATCTGTTCATGTTTTTTCTATCTTTTTTCAGTGCCCTGTACTTTTCTGAGTACAGGTCTTTTACCTTCTTAGTTAAGTTTATTCCTAGGTATCTTATTTTTTCTGGTGCAATAGTAAATGGGATTGTTTCTTTAATCTCTCTTTCTGAAAGTTCAATATGGGTATATAGAAATGCCATAGATTTCTTGGTGTTAATTTTGTATCCTGCTACATTGTCAAATTTATTTATTAAGTCTAATAATTTTTGATGGAGTCTTTAGGGTTTTCTATGTATAGTATCATGTCATTTGCAAATAAGGACAGTTTTACTTCTTTTTTTCCAATGTGGATGACTTTTATTTTTTCTTCTTGTCTGATCACTGTGGCTAACACTTCCAGTACTATGTCAAACAGGCGTGGTGAAAGCTAGCATCTTGTCTTGTTTCTATTTTTAAGGAAAATGGTTTTCATTTTTGCCCATTGAGCATGATGTTGGCTGTAGGTTTGTTGTATATGACTTTTATTATTCCCACTTTGCTGAGCTTTTTTTTGTTGTTGTTATCAGAAAAGGTGTTGGACTTTGTCAAATTCCTTTTCTGTATCAATTGATATGATTATGTGATTTTTGTATCTTAATTTGTTTATGTGATGTATCACATTTATTGATTTTCAGATATTGTACTAGCCTTGCATCCCTGGAATAAATCCCATATGGTATATGATCTTTCTAATGTAATGCTGGATCTGGTTTTCTAGAATTTTGTTGAGGATTTTAGCATTTATGTTCATCAGGGATATTGGCCCATAATTCTCTTTCTTTGTGGTGTCTTTATCTGGTTTTGGGATTAGGGTAATGCTGGCTTCATAGAATGTGTGCCTTCCTCTTGAATTTTTTGGAATAGTCTGAGAAGGATTGATTTTAGTTCTTGTTTCAATGTTTGGTAAATCTCCCCTGTGAAGCCATCTGAACCAGGGCTTTTGTTTGCTGGAAGCTTTTTGATTAATGCTTCAAAACCTGCATAATTTTTTTTTGTATTGTTCCTGATTGAGTTTTGGAAGCTCGTATTTTTCTAGGAATATGTTCACTTCGTTGAGGTTGTCCATTTTGTTGGAGCAGAGTTGTTTGAGGTATTTACAATCCTTTCTATATCTGTGGCGTCAGTTATTTCACCTCTTTCTGATTTTGTTCATTTGGGTTCTCTCTGTTTCTTGGTGAGCAGGCTAGAGGTTCATTATTTTTTTTTTTTTTATCCTTTCAAAGAACTAGCTCTTGGGTTCATTGATCTTTTGTATTGTGTGTTTTGTTTTGTTTTGTCTCTATGTCATTTATTTCTCCTCTGATCTTTGTTATTTCCCTCCTTATGGTTACTGTGGGCTCTTTTTTCTAATTCTTTAAGTTGCAAGGTTAGATAATTTATTACTAGTGGTTTTTTTGTTTGTTTTGTTTTTTTGAGGTAGGCCTGTAGACCTATGAACTTTCCTCTCAGGATTGCTTTCACTGTGTCCCATAGATTTTGCATTGTATTGTTTTCATTGTCATTTGTTTCCAGGATACTTTTTATTTCTTCTTTGATCTCTTTGATAACCCAATCACTGTTTAATAGCATGCTATTTTACCTCCACATGTTTAATTTTTTTCATTGTAGTTGATTTTAATTTTATGTCATTGTGATCTGAGAAGATGCTTGTTATGATTTCTATCTTTTTGAGTTTGAAAAGACTTTGCCTGTGTCCTAATATGTTGTCTACCTTTGAAAATATCCCATCTGCATTTGAAAAGAATGTATATTCTGTAGCTTTGGGGTGAAATGTCCTGAAGATCATCATTCTTGTTTTTATCTCTCTTTCCCTGTCTCTGAAATCATTAAAAATATATTTTTAAAAATGATTGGAACTGAATAATAATGAAAATACTAAAAGACAAAAACCATGAGACAAAAATTATGTGAAACCAGTAATTAAAATAAAAGTTTAACTCCAAATAAATCTATCAGTAAATATTTTTAAAAATCAAACTCAAGGAATCAAAAGAAGGGCAATAATAAAACAGACAGTGAGATTAATAAAATAGATAAATGACAAGAAAAGTTTATCAACAAAATCAGTAATTGGTCCTTGTAAACTTTAATAACAAATTTTGGGGGAAAATGGTCAAAAATAAAAGAAATTACAAATAAAACTATTGACAAAAATGATGACATATCTACCATAAAATGGTGAAGTTAGTGAGAGAATAACATAAACTGTAATATTTTTAAATACAGATGAAGAGGGTAAATTTACTATAAAAAGCCAAAATTAAAGCAAGAAGAAACGGCAATTTGAGTAATCCAATAAACATTAAATAAAGTCAAACGAAAGGCAATGTTATGCCCTCCCTTCCTTTCCCAACTAAAAACCCAAGCTCTATCCTTTCATAGAGAATTCTACAACATTTTATGGTATACAAATTATTTCAGAAATTAGAAGGGAGGAAAAGACAAACAAGAGAATTTTCTCACTAATTTTGTGAGTTTGATGAGATCTTGATTCTAAAACCAGCTAAGGCAATAAAAAAGGATAAAGTCATAGACTTACTTTACTTAAATACAAATCAAACATGTTAAATAAAATTATTATTCTATAAAAATTGTAAGTACATTATAATCAAGATTAATTATTGCAAAAGATGCAAGAGTAGTTCAACAGTAATCTTTTTAAATTTGAGATGTTAATAACCAATGGGGAAAATACATATTAATCACAATAAATGAAGAAAAATACGTCTGATAAAGTTCAACACTAATTTATAATTATAAATAAAAAACAACCACCAAAGCTATGGAATAAAATGGGATTTCCTTAACTTGAAAAATATTTTATAACAAAGCCTATTATAAATATTTTTAATACAGAAACAGTTAGACTGAAAAAGATAAGAATATCTCTTTCAGCATTACTCTTTGACATATGATACTGGAGATTCTAGCCAGCCACTAAAAGAAAAAAAATAACTAAGATGTAAGGAATGACATAAGCTAGTAAAACTGTCATTATTTTTAGATGAAAAATATTAGCAAATCATTAAAAATAAGAGCAGAGCAAAGAAAGTGAATATAAAGTAAATTAACAAAACCAATAACATTTTTCTGTACAAGAAATAATCTAGAAAATATATTTAAAAAGACATCATTCACAATAGCAACAAAATACATAAAGCATAAAATAATTAACTGAATAAATATGCAAAGAATTTTTGATAAACTAAATTACTGATAAGTTATATATATGTGCATACTTATGATCTGGCATTATCATACTAAAAAATTTATTTTAAATATATTTTGATGCAGAACAAAGTCTAAAAGCATGATTATTGCAGCATATCTTGTGTTGACAGGAGATTGGATTCAATTAATGTATTTTTCAATAGGAACTAGCTGTTGCCAGAATACAAAACAGCAGTAGAAACAATGAATGAATGTATACACAACATGGAAAGAACTTAAAAGAATAAAGTGAAAAAAAGCATTAGTAAAAGAAAATAAGGAACAAAATGAGATTTCTACTGCAATATCATCTATATAAACCTAAATGCCATGCATATAAAATTAACAATGCATGTTTTACAAGAACACGCAGAGACAGAAAGCTGTGTGGCCAACATTTAAGAATGACTGTCTATTGTTGTGTATAAGGATGGGGAAGAGGTGAGTGAGAGGAATTGTATCAAAAGAAAATAAACAAATTATAACTAAAATATAACAAGAAAGGAGTGGGCTCAGACATATCAAGGCAGAGTGCCATTAGCTGAGAACTATAATTAATCCAATCTTTTGCACCAGATGTGCAGAGAAATAAGATAACTTCGTTCTCTATCTTGAAGTAGCTATAATCAGAGCCCCTGTAACAATGGCAGCCAAGGGGAACTAAAAATGGTTCAGACTGGGCTGCATTAGAAACAAATCCACAAGACAAATGGGGAGAGAAAGCAGCAGCCTTGGTTCTATGCTGTGTCCATCTTTCTTGCAACAGAGCAAACAAGACAGCAACACATTGATTTACAGTAAAAGGGCCTATCTTTGCAACCAGAAGGGTTGGAAACTTTTTCTTTTTTTGGATTAGAGCAAATTACTCTTTTAAGAAAGTCACTGAACATCTAAAGAGAGGCTTTGAAAAATACGTTGATAAAATAGGTGGGTACTTTATGTGTCTTCTCAAAAAGCATCATAATTTTCAATTTTATAGTAGCCATTTTTCCTAACTTACCTGGTTCAACTGCAACACAGGTGATTATAGACTTTATTAGGAAGAATACTGAAATGGGAATACTAATGATAGCTATCCTTACTAGTCTGAGTACCCTTAAGGCATAATGAATAATACATAGCTTCATTATTATGCCCTGGAATCTAAAAGGGGTGGGCCTTGCCCCTGAAGTAAGATAAAAGTAGGGACTTCACACTGAATCCAGAGGTGACTGGCATTTAGGGAAATGAAGAATATTATTTTCTGCAAACGATTCTTGTTTGCTGCCAAACGCCAATTTAGGACACTTTCACTTGAACTTCAAAATGAAATAACCTCTCTGGGACTTCTTCCATTTCCAGCTAGTTTATTTTGGCTGGCTATTTGAATTTTGTTTTATTTCTAAAATCTATCCAGAGTGAATAATTTTTAAATTTCTTTAGCAAGAACCCACTTTTTATGCTCAATGACAAAAATAAAGCATGATAAATTTTGGCAAGATTTCCAAAGTCACTTCTTTGGAATCCGAAATGACGTTATTAATCTCACCAATAAATGCATTATATTTATTCCATAAAGAAAAAATGAGTATTTTTCTATTTATCTAAGAACCTCCTTGGAATTGAAAGCATAACTTTAAGAAGTACAAAATGTGCCAGCAATGTAGTCTCCAGGGTATAGACTCAATGTACTAGGGATAATAAAATGCAACTATTTGACTTTTATTATCTCCAACATTTTTATTGTTCAATTCAGTCCACAGTCATTGAGGAGCTGATATTTCCAGATATTCTGTGTGGTATAAATATGCCCTTACTTCTACCCTCATGGAAGTTAAATATAAAAAACTTAAAGAGGAGTTACCTACATTACTAATTATAATGCAATGTATAATCTGAAATATAGCACAATAGAAATCTATAAAGAGAGTAACTTGGGCAGGATAGAAGAGGAAGGAATTAGTTTCTGAGAAGGGGATCTGGAAACATGCCATGGAGAAAGAAACACTTGAGCAGAGCATTTAAGGATATATATAAAATTTCCCTAGGCAGATATGGGAATGCAGATTCATTCTGTACAGCAATACCAGTATGTACAGGGTAAGGAAAATAGATTGCACATCTGTGAATTAGTAAATACTCTTTATTATTAAAATTATAGAGCAAGTGCTTGTCGTAGGCCATGTTAATGTAAAGCCTGGTGGTGGAAGGTGTGCTTTGATGTGAAAAGCCTGAGTCTACCATGTGGACAATACTCAGTCTCTGAAACATAGTTGAACAAAGTAGTGACATAATGTGGCTATTACTTGGGTAAGAGTGTGAAACATGAATTTCAGGAGAGAGAGTGGTTGGAAGAATTTCATAGAAGTCCAAGAGAAGAGTAGTGGGGATGGAAAGAAAGAATTGCCCTCAAGAGGTGTCACTGGCATATCATTTTAATAGGGTTATGTTTGAGATGTGCTGACATTCTTCACTTTCATTTGCTCTTACATGGCTTTTCTCTTATTCACCCAGGGTGAATCATTTGACTTAGGAACTATCTATACATAAAAAAGGCCAATATGCTAAGTGTCCAACTGTCCAACTGATCACTATGATGTGCACTGACCACCATGGGGCAGGTGCCCAAAGCAGGAGCTGCTGTGACATACACTGACCATTTACAGAGAAACGGCACCATGGATCTGGTGCCCACAAAACAACACTGGGCTTCCCCCAAGTGGGACATAGGCACCACCACCATCCCAGAGCGACACCACACCAAATTACAGCCTACACTGCAGAGCCCCCATGGCGCAAAATGAGGTCCATGGTCGCTGTGGGTACTGGATAATGATGTCATATAGCAATGCCCAGCTTCCTCTCCCTAGCAACTAGTGACTAACCTCCTTGGGACTTTCTCCAGCCCAGTAACACGACTTGCTTTACAGTCAGGTGGAAACATTTTACACTGTAACCAAATGTCTGTGAAGCACTTTGCCATGCCTCATCTCATTTGATCCTCACAAACGTTCTGGAGTAGATAGATAGAAGACTCAGTGGAATCCTCTTTTCTTTTCCTTAGCCAGGAAACAGAGATTTAGAAAGCTTAGGAACTTGACCCAACTGAAAAAAGTAAGAAATGGCGGATCTTAAAAATGACTTCAGACCCTAACTGGTTTGGCTCAGTGACTAGAGCATCGGCCTGTGGACTCAAGGGTCCTAGGTTGATCCCAGTCAAGGGCATATACTTTGGTTGCAGGTACATACCCAGTAGGGAGTGTGCAAGAGGCAGCTGATTGATGTTTCTCTTTCATCAATGTTTCTAACCCTCTATCTCTATCCCTTCCTCTCTGTAAAAAATCAATAAAATACATATTTTTTAAAAATGACTTTAGGGCCGAGACCGGTTTGGCTCAGTGGATAGAGCGTCGGACTGTGGACTGAAGGGTCCCGGGTTCGATTCCAGCAAGGGCATGTACCTTGGCTGCGGGCACATCCCCAGTAGGGGGCATGCAAGAGGCAGCTGATCGATGTCTCTCTCTCATCGATGTTTCTGACTTTCTATCCTTCTCCCTTCAGCTCTGTAAAAAAATTCAATAAAATATATTTTTTTAAAAATGACTTTAGGTTTTCTCACTGCACAGAATATAGTCAAACACTGCAGCAGTTAAATATTTTATCCTTTATTCTCCCTACATGATCTACAATAATAATCTGCTTCATTTGGTATGTATTGCTGTGTTGCTGACAATTATATGAAAGAGAAGTTGGGGTGCTTAATTGGACTGGAAAAAGTTTAGCCAAATCAGAAAGCAGGACTAATTAAACAAGTTTATCTATATACTAGAGGCCCAGTGCATGAAATTCATGCATGGGAGGTTATGTCCCACAGCCCAACATGCACCTTCACCTTCTTCAATCTGGGACCCCTTGAGGAAAGTCCAACTACCCGTTTAGGACCAATCTTACTGGGATTGGGCCTAAACGGGCAGTCAGACTTCCCTCTCATAATATAGGACTGCTAGCTCCTAACTGCTTGCCTGCCTGCCTTCCCGATTTCGCCTAACTGCTTCTGCCTGCCAGCCTGATCACCCCCTAACCACTCCCCTGCCAGCCTGATTGATGCCTAACTACTCCCCTACCAGGCTGTTTGCCCCTAACTGCCCTCCCCTGCAGACCTGGTCCTTCCAACTGCCCTCCCTTGCAGGCCTGGTTCTTCCCAACTGCCCTCCCCTGCTGGCCATCTTGTTGTGGCCATCTTGTGTCCACCTGGGGGCAGCTATCTTTGACCACATAGGGGCAGCCATTTTTCGTGTTGGAATGATGGTCAATTTGCATATTACTCTTTTATTAGATAAGATAGAGGCCTGGTGCATGGGTGGGGGTCAGCTGGTTTGACTTGAAGAGTGTCCCGGATCAGGGCAGGGGTTCTCTTGGGACATGGGTGGCCTGGGTGAGGAGCCTGTGGTGGTTTGCAAGTGATGCAAGCAGAGGCCCTGGTATTTGGGGTTTATTTATCTTCTATAATTGAAACTTTGTAGCCTTGAGTGAAGGCCACGATAGACCAGGGTTATGGAATTGTGGCTTCCTCCATTGCTGGGGCAACACAAACCTCCTGCTCTCTCCAGCTCAATGGTTATCACTATTTTTGTTGGAATTTATTTATCTACTATAATTGAAACTTTGTAGCCTTGAGTGGAGGCCTGGGTATGCAGAAAGCTTGGCTTCCTCTATTACCAGGAAAACCCAAACCTCCTACTTTCTCTGTGGCGCAGCCATCTTGGTTAGGTTAATTTGTATACTCTCTCCTGACTGGCTATTGGGCGTGGCTTGTGTGTGCAGCAGAGTGAATGTGAATTTTCATATTACTCTTTTATTAGATAGGATATAAGGCTCTTGCTGGCGCCAATCTCATGTGTGTGTTTTCATCTGTCATTGTTCCTATCTACTAAAAGAGTAATATGTAAATTAACCATCACTCCACTGTACCCACAAGCCATGCCCAGATGCTATGCCCACCAGCCTATCAGGAGAGAGTATGCAAATTAACCCCAACCAAGATGGCTGTGGCCAGGGAACAAGCAGGAGTGAGGCTTGGCTTTCCCTGGCAATGGAGGAAGCCAAACTTTCCACACACCCTGGTTGGCCCAGGCCTCCACTCAAGGCTACAAATTTCAATTATAGAAGATAACAAAATCCCAACAAAAATGGATACAGCCACGGAGCAAGCAGGAGGCTTGGCTCCGTTCCAGGCTACAAAGTTTCAACTGTAGAAGATAAATAAATCTCAGATACCAGGCATCCACTTGGGTAACTGGGGGATGTGGCCCATCTGAAAATCACCACAGGCCCCTCGCTCAGGCCGCCCCATGCCCCAAGGGAACCCCCACCCTGATCAGGGACACTCTTCAGGGCAAACCAGATGGCCCTCACCCATGCACCAGGCCTCTATCCTATCTAATAAAAAAAATAATATGCAGATTGACCATTACTCCAACACACAAGAGAGCAGCCCCCATGTAGTCAAAAATCCTGCCCCCATGTGGACACAAGATGGCCAACACAAGATGGCCAACAGGTGAGGGGAGTTGGGAGGGACTAGAGCAGTTAGGGGTAACCATGCTGGCAGGGGAGAGCAATTATGGGGGACTAAGCCTGCAGGGATGGCAGTTGGGGGTGACCAGGCCAGCAGGGGAGGGCAGTTAGGGGCAAACAGGCTGGCAGGGGAGCAGTTTGACATCAATAAGGCTGGCAGGGAGTAGTTAGGGGGTAATCAGGCTGGCAGGCAGAAGCAGTTGGGTGCAATCAGGAAGGCAAGGAGGTGAGCAGTTGGGAGCCAACAGTCCTGAATTGTGAAAGGGATGTCCAACTGCCCATTTAGGCCCAATCTCACCAGAAGGGGTCCCAGATTGGAGAGGGTGCAGGCTGGGCTGAGAGACAACCCTCCCCATGCCCCCATGCACAAATTTTGTGCACCAGGCCTCTAGTCTAGTATAAGAAAGGGTGAAAGTAATATTAGAATATTTCTTCTAATTAATGTCCTTTCAATATGCACAAATTCATGCACCAGGCCACTTGTAGGATTATTATAGTAAGAATGAAAGAGAAATAAAAAAGAAATGTTGAGTCTTAGAAATGAAGAAACATTCTGACAATATTCTGAAAGACTAGCTCTGTTACACCATGACTGCTTTTGAAAGGGAAAGGCAATATAACCTGGAAGGGCTGATCACTTTTGCAAAAGAGACTTTTGTGAACATAGAGGAACTTCTTTAAACAGAAATAGATTATATCGCTTAAATTGGCAATTTTAAGTACAGTACCTCTCTCACCCAGTACCACCACCACAGTAAGTAAATTGAAAGCTCAACAGTGATATTAAAGGTAAACAGAATCTAAAGTTAGGTGTTCATTGCACATTATCAATTCCCTACATAGTTGACAGCATGTAGCTAACCAATGAGATGGGGTGGGAGTGAAGGGTAATGAGTGAAAAGAATAAAAGTTACAGCAGCATCCAGAAAAGGCCATAGGGTATGGCCAATAATAGGTCACTGGTGATATTACAGGTTTGCTCCTCAACAGAAGGTAGAGTTTTTTTATGAAAAATGGTGTAAAGCAATTATTATTGATTTATATTTTTTAAATATTTAGCATTCTAAAAATATAGTCTACAAGATCAGACCAGGTAACATAGAAAACTTAAAATAGCACTAACATATACCAGTAGTAAAATCTGGAATCATATGACAAATACTACATACAATAGAAATGTATGTACAGTGCGGTTTCACTTATTAAAAAGATTAATTTCTCCTTACCTACAAGATAACTTAATGTAATACCACACTTGCTTACACCCATCAAGCAACAGACTTTTTATTTTATCTATTACAGGACACCAACTAAAAGTGACTATCTTGTTACTAGCAGAATCAATGATAACTTTGAAAATTCTTTTTCTCTGTGTGTAGATAATAGGAATAGTGGATGCAGGCAAGTTCATCACGTGTACAGTGCTTTATTTTATTCACCACAATCAAAAACTTAATTGCATCCAGTTTAATGCTAAGCATGACACCCTTACAAGCTCTCTTGAGCTTCCCTGATACCTTAGGATACATCTTGCTAACAAATGTACACATAATGGAGATTAAGCTCAGATGCTCGCAGATGCAGTTCAAAACTATGGCAGATTGGCATTGAGATGCTGAGTGTGGGTCCTGGGGAGGAGGTTGCTGGTGCTGCTCTCACTGTTTGGGATGCATGTTGCCTCCATAATGGCTTGCTGCAAAATAAATGCTGAACCCTATTTTTGCTTTTGGCCTTTTTTTTTTTTTTCATTTGTAAAAGAGAAAATCTGCGGT
Source organism: Antrozous pallidus (assembly GCA_027563665.1). Classification (NCBI taxonomy): domain Eukaryota; kingdom Metazoa; phylum Chordata; class Mammalia; order Chiroptera; family Vespertilionidae; genus Antrozous; species Antrozous pallidus. Next base: position 38,501,623 of record CM050519.1, on the reverse strand, counting down.
ATAACAAACTTCTGAAGAGCAAAGGATGCCTGTATTTGATATTCTTTAAACCATAACACTGCTAGATATTGGTTTTCTTTAAATGATAATACTAGAGGCGCAGTGCATGAAATTCATGCACAGGTTGGGTCCCTAGGACTAGCTGGTGATCAGGGACAATCTGTGGGGAGACAGGTGGGGAGAATTGAAGGGCCTCTGCTAGCACCCACCTTGGCTGGCCTGGGGCCTGAGAACTATGGGCAGCTTCAGCATTGAGCATCAGCCCCCTGGTGGTCAGTGCATGTCATAGCAACCAGTTGTTCCACCAGTCATTAAGCCATTTGGTAGATTTGCATATTAGGCTTTTATTATATAGGACTAGAGGCCCAGTGCACAAAATTTGTGAACAGGGAGGTCCCTCACCCAGGCTGCACCCTCTCCAATCTGGGACCACTCAGGAGGTGTCCTAAACTTGCAGTCAGATATCCCTCTTGCAATCTGGGACTGCTGCTCCTAACCGCTCACCTGCCTGCCTGCCTGATCACCCCTAACCAATCTACCTGCTTTCTTGATGCCTCTAACTGCTCCTCTGCCTGTCTGATCACTCCTAACCACCTCTGCCTCCCTGTCTGATTGCCCCTTCCTCTCTGCCTGCCAGCCTCATCACCCCTAACCACTTCTGTCTTCCTGCCTCGTCACCTCTAACTGTCCTACCCTGCTGGTCTGGCCACCCCCTAACTGCCCTCCCCTGCAGCCCTGGCCACCCCTAACTGCCTCTGCCTCAGACCCCACCACCGTGGCTTTGTCCAGAAGGACATCCAGATGTCCTTCTAATTAAGTACAGTACCTCTGGACTAAAAGATGTCCAGTCTAATTAGCATATTATCCTTTTATTAGTATAGATTACACAAGCTCCATGAATGAAATCAGCTTTTTTCTTTGTTTCCCTATCTGAGGGATAAAACATAACTCAGGTTTAGTCATCCAGTTAACTTCTGAACATGTTAGGAAGTAAAAGTAACACCTTCAAATCGGTACTACTCTAGTGACCAAAATAGTGGTCTTTGAGTCTTTTCCAACTTAACAAAACTTCCCAAGTGCTTAACTAATGGACAGTCTGAATAGCATTTACAATAGGACATTTGCTTGTGCTCTAAGTTCCTCTCTGGCAATAAGTTTCCTATGAAGCCATCAAATTAGTGACCTGCAACCATTAAATGGCTTTCTTGTTCCAGCTTTCACCCAGTGACCCCTACATTTACAATTGCTCTAATCAGTCACCACATAGTACTTAGAACTATCTTCATAAAACATTTGGAAATTACTTGTCTGGTAGCATTATGAATTAGAATTTGGAATCTCCAAATAAAAACTTATCAAGCATTCCTTTACTCTTTAAAAAGCCAAATGAACAGGTAAATTATGAGAGATATTCCAACAAAAGAAATGCTTACAAAATAATTCTATGCTTATAGTATCAAATTAAAAAAGCATTTGTTATTTTATTTATCTACTAGGGGACCAGTGCACAAAATTTGTGCACTGGGGGTGGGTGATACCTCAGCCCAACCTGCCCCAGCCACCTCGGCCCTGCCCCTCTGGCCCTGGCCTTAGCCCTGGCCACTGGCGACCACCCAAGGACTGCCCAGCCCCAGGGGCCCCGCTCTTGCCAAACACCTTGTCCCTGCTCCCCCAGCCAGGCCTTAGCCTCAGCAGCAACTGCCCATTCCCGGGGGCACCCCACGCTGGCACTGATGCCACAAGCCCTGGGGGCACCCCACACCAGCGCAGAGGCTCTCACTGCAGCAGCCCCTTGTGCCTTGCGCATGCCATCTCGGCCCTGCCCCCCACTCCTGATGGGGTGGTGGGCATGGCTGGTGGGTGTGGTTTGTGGGTGTAGTGATGGTATGGTCAAATTTGCATATTACTCTTTTATTAGATAGGATTTTTTTATTGTCTAAAGTTTTACATATATCTCCTTTTTTCCCAATTGATGCTCCTCCCTCCCCCCGCCCAGCCATTTTTCCCCACTGCCCCAGTGTCTGTATCCATTGCTTAGCATTTGTCATTTTAGTTCTTAACATGAACATAGTTATCAGTTAAAATAATAGAAAGATATATAGTTGATTAGTATCTTGACTTCAGTTGTTATTGAATTAAAATTATGATGAATATAAGTCTTCATTTTATTTAACAATAACAACAACAGAAAAAAAAATACACCTAAGAAATGCCTATTGAATGCTTTGTTATTGTTTTGTTCTTTTCAAAAAAGCCAATCCTGTAAGAGAGGATGGCTGACAAGAAGTGATAAATCCAATGGAACATACCAGTCCCTGGGTTATTAGGCAGCAAATGGTTGAGCTTATCATGTGCATAATTGTAGCTTTTACTAAGTGATGATAAATACTAATAGTTATGGTAAATATAAGAAGAAGAAACAGAATAGGCAAAATTTATTGAACTCTTAATTTTCCATGTAATCTTTATTAAATCATCACTATAACCTTCTGTGGTAAACATTACAATGACCTATTTTAATATATACTGTAATTATCACTATTTTAAGGTTAGGAAGAGAAGGCCCAAAAGATTAAACAAGTTTTCCAAAGTTGTAACATGTTATTCTGGTTTCTAAATCATAATTTCTTCATTTATAATCTTTTTTAAAAGGTCTATCTCATCATAGTTTGACAAAAGAGGTATAGAAAAATTGATTTATGTAGAACCATGGCTGTGGGGAACACATTTCTTCTTCCTCCCTCACCCCAAATATAAGTCATACCTTCATTATTTTTCACCTACTTTGCATCTTTCTCTTTTCCTCATACTAAGGCATCTTGAGCAGCATATTTTAAAATAAACATAGGAAAAAGCTTGCTAGCATGTATATAAGATGACAGTCAAGAAGATGGCATGAATTCTAGATCAGCTGTTGAATGGCTTCTGAAAATTTTACTTAACTCCTTATTTTTTTTCTAAATGAAGTAAATAAAGACAAAGGAGAGATAGGCTCTGAAGTATTTTTAAAAATAGAAAACATCAATACTAGTTCTTTTATAAATTGTAAATTGGATTTGACAGTTTTTATATGTAATACAAATAAACCAAGATATGCTAAATATTCATGATATTATAGTATTACTGTTTCTAAACATTCTTGTTTTCCTTTTTCTCCATAAATGATAATTTTATAATTATTAGGACACCAATTTCTACATATTACCTAGTTGCCCCAGAAATCAAATGAGATGATAATTTTGGAGGTATTTTGTAAACTATAGAACATCCTAAAATGGAAGTTGTTTGAATTATTATAAGTTGGTTGAAAAAATCTGTTAAAGCATTAATTATAGGTTACAGGGATCGAGGGGAGGCACCATATTGCTCTTATAAGAAATAGAGGTGGAAATTATAAGCAGCTCCACAGCCCACTGAACCATGACCTCAAAGTTCACTCATCATTCCTGGGAGCTGCATTCTCCCCCTCCTTTCTCTTCCATACTTCTCTTTCTTCCCCTGCTTCCTTTTGTGTCTATATCTGATTGATTGTTAAGGCTCCAGTGACTTTAATCAGGTTCTCCCTCTGGCATATGCTCTAAAATCTAGAAAAGTAGTTAGGCCATTTGTTTATTTATCTATTCTCAGACCCACTCTACCGTCCCCATAAAGGGTTAAGATCCCCAACAGGTTAAATTATTTGTAAGAATATATTTTATTAATCAAATTATATCTGTGATACACAGCTCAGGAGGGCACCACTGCACAGAGAATAATTTCTGCATGAAACCAATTTAGTTACACTAACCCAGGGTAATCACTACCATTTTCATGAAAGAAATGTGCTACCACTTATGGAAACTTTTTTACATGATAAATACTATACTAGGATATTTACTTAATTGTCTTAATTGAACTCCCAATGACCCTGCAAAGTAAAGTTTATTAATCCCATTATAGAGATGAGAAACTGAGGCTCAGTAAAACTAAAACTGAGGTAATTTTGCCCCAAACTACATTTATTTGGTTAATAAACAGGGGCAAGATTCAAACTTAATGATATCAAGACCATTACATTTGGGGAGTTTATTTATTTACTAGAGGCCCAGTACATGAATTCATGCATGGGTGGGGTCCTTCCTGTGTGGGTCCGGAGTGCGAGTAAATCAGACTCAGGGCTGTCAGGGACCCAGCAACAAGCTAACCAATGGCCCAACCCACAAGGAATCCAGCTCTCTCCTCCCTCCTGTTTGGGTCTGGGAAGCATGTGCATTGGATCTGAGGCTGCTAGAGCCCCACCTGCAAGAATTGGCTCAGTGCCGTTATAGCTACTGGCCAGTCATTCAGTTGTTCCACTTATTCTGGTCATTCAGTAGTAAGCATTGCTTAGGCTTTTATATATATACTAGAGGCCCGGAGCACAAAATTCCTGCATGAGGGGGGCAGGAGGGTGTCCCTCAGCCCAGCCTGCACCCTCTCCAATGTGGGACACCTTGAGGGATGTCTGACTGCCTGTTTAGGCCCTATCCTACTGGGATTGGGCCTAAATGGGCAGTTGGACATCCTTCTCACAATCCAGGACTGCTAGCTCCAAACTTCTCAGCTGCCTGCCTCCTTGATTGCCCCTAACCACTTCTGCCTGCTAGCCTGTTCACCCCCTAACCACTACCCTGCCAGCCTAATTTATGTCTAACTGCTCTGCTGCCAACCTGTTTGCCCCCAACTTCCCTCCTCTGCCAGCCTGGTCACCCCTAACTTCCCTTCCCTGCAGGCTTGATCACCACTAACTGCCCTCCCTTGCAAGCCTTGTCCTTCCCAACTGCCCTCCCCTGCTGGCCTGATGGCCCACAACTGCCCTCCCTTGCAGGCCTGGAACCTCCCACTGTCCTCCTCTGCTGACCATCTTGTGGTGGCCATCTTGTGTCCACATGGGGGCAGGATCTTTGACCACATGGGGGCAGCCCTCTTGTGTGTTGGAGTGATGGTCAATCTGCATATTACTCTTTTATTCAATAGGATAGAGGCCTGGTGCATGAGTGGGGGTCAGCTGGTTTTCCCTGAAGGGTGTCCTGGAACTGGGTGGGGTTTCCCTTTGGGGGAGGCACAGCCTGGGCAAGGGGCCTATGGTGGTTTGCAGGCTGGCCCTTCCTCCAACAACCCAAGTGGAGGTCCTGGGGTCTGGGATTAATTTATGTTCTACAATTGAAACTTTGTAGCCTGGAGTGGAGCCAAGCCTTCTGCTTGCTCCATGATGACAGCCATTTCTGTTTGAAACCTTGCAGCCTAGAGTGGAGTCCTAGGTTAGGGCTGCAGAAGTTTGGCTTCCTCCATCACCCTGTCAACCCTAGCCTCTTCTCTCTCCAGCTCTGTGGCTGCTGCCATTTCTCTGCCACCATTTCTGTTGGGATTATGTATTTTCTATAATTGAAACTTTGTAGCATTGAGTGGAGGCCTAGGCAGCAAAGGGCAGGTGGAAAGCTTGGCTTCCTCCATTGCCAGGGAAACCCAAGCTTCCCTCTTGCTCTCAGGGGCCACAGCCATCTTGGTTGGGGTTTATTTGCATAATTTGCTCCTGATTGGCTGGTGGACGTTACTTGATCAGATGTATGGTCAATTTGCATATTACTCTTTTATTAGATAGGACTAGAGGCCCGCTGCATGAAGATTCATGCAATAGGCTTCCCTTCCCCTGGCTGCCAGGACCAGTTTTTTTCTGGAACCTGGGACCCAGGCCTTCCCTCTGGTTGTTGCCTTCTGTTTTTTTTTTGGTTGGCTGGAGGCTTCACTCCAGCTGGAGCCTTTAGTCTTCTCTGCTCTGGCCCGAGTGTCATGCCACTGACACTTCGTCTCCACCCCCAGGGGTGGAGTTGAGGCGGTGACAGCAGGGGTGGCAAGATCCTGGCCACACGTGCTCACCATCAGGCTGCTTTGTCTCCACCCCTGGGGCCAGGTGCTTGCACTGCTAAGCCCCGCCCCCCACTCCTGATTGGCTGGTAGCGTAGTGAAGATATGGTCAAATTTGCATATTTTTATTTTATTGTTTAGGATACTAAAGGCTCGGTGCACAAAATTCATGCATGGGGGGGGCAGGGATGTCCCTCAGCCCTGTCAGATCCCACTGCGATTGGGCCTAAATGGGCAGTCGGACATCCTTCTCACAATCCAGGACTGCTAGCTCCAAACTGCTCACCTGCCTGTCTCTCTGATTTTACCTAACTGCTTCTGCCTGCCAGCTTGATCACCCCCTAACCACTACCCTGCCAGAATAAATGATGTCTAATTGCTCCCCTGCCAGCCTGTTTGCCCCCAAATTCCCTCCCCTGCCAACCTGGTCACCCCTAACTGCCCTGCCCTGCAGTCTTGATTGCCCCCAACTCCCTTTCCTTGCATGCCTGGTCCCTCCCAACTGCCCTCCCTTGCTGGCCTGATCACTCACCACTGCCCTCCCCTGCTGGCCCAATTATCCTAATTGCCCTTTCCTGCCAGCCTGGTCACCCCTAACTGCCCTCCCTATAGGCCTTGTTCCCCCCCAAAACTGTCCTCCCCTGTAGGCCTGGTCACCCAATTGTACCCCCCTGCAAGCCTGTTTCACACACCCCCAACTGTCCTCCCTTTCAGGCCTGGATGTCCCCAACTGCCCATCCCTATAGACCTGGGCCCTCCCCCTACTGCCCTCCTCTACAGGCCTGCCCTCCCAAATGCTCTCCCCTACTGGCCTGATCGCCCCCAACTGCCCTCCCTTGCAAGCCTGGAACCTCCTAATGGCCCTCCCCTGCTGGCCATCTTGTGGTGGTAATCTTGTGTCCACATAGGGGCAGCCATCTTTGACCACATCGAGGAGTCCATCTTGTGTGTTGGGGTAACAATTTGCATATTACTCTTTTATTAGATAGGATATATAGATTTGTTGGGGTTTTTTTTATGAAATCACTCACTAAATTTTAACCCCAATGTGCTTATGAGCATAAAACAACATAATCTTCTAGTGCTGTACAGAGAATCATTTGGTCTAATTATCTATATAATATTCAATTATGTGTAATAATTTCTAGGGTGTTTTTTTTCTTACCTTCATTTTAGTTATATTGCTCTCCCTAACAAAACCTGTTAAGCTTCCCTCTTCTTGTACTAACCCCCACCATTTCTGCTCTCACTAATGACTTGCCCAATCTACCAAGATCTTTTGTTCACACCTCCCTTGCCCTAGTGGACCCTTCCTACCTAAAGGAATGCTCCCCATTCCTCCCCAGAACATCCTTTATTCCCTCCCTGCTAACTAGGCTCATTCTGGTATATACAGACTTTAAAATGTTTCTTTGCTTATAAATTGTTCACTATTTATTGAATCTTTTCTATCCTTTACATAATTCCTTCAGATCTTTTTGTAACTATTCAATGACTATCATCAGTTGATAGTTCCATGATTTACATTAATATTTTATGTCCTTTTATCTCTCTCATTTCCCCCTTTAATTGTGAACTTTCCAAATAGCACAAGCTATTATTTCTTCAACTTCCCATAATTTCCAAAACATTTATTTGCTGTTAATGAGTATCTTAATGTTGATGACAATAGAGCAGCTCAGCATGAATTCATGTCTTCTTTATAATGCAGAGAACACTCAAATTAACAAGACTTGTACATACATCAAGATCTTTCCAAAACTAATAAAAATAAGGGGAAATATATATGAAGTCATGGGGTTTATTTCTCTTTAAAAATTTAGCATGCATTCTATTTGAGTATAATATCCAACTGAATATCTGTGTATTTGTCATTTTACAATAACAGCAAAATAAATTTTTCAACATCTGTATTTTCCTTTCTATTATCACTATTTTGATATTACAAAAGATAGTAAAATTTGACATAACTTTCCAGATGTTATAATAAAAATAATGGGATTAAGTATCCCCTCTTTTTGCCCAGGTAAAGTGAACTCAGTCTGTTTTCACATTTTGCAATCCTGTAACTTAGTTGCAAGGCAGAATCAAATTATAGAAAGTCTGAGACATAATTGGCCATTTCTAAAAGCAATCCATATGAAGTCATAAGCAGGGTATAAATTGCTAACATTATGAACTACTTCACCTACTCTTAAACAGGTAATTTGGTGATTTACCAAGAATAAAACTAGCTGCCAAAAAGGTACCTCCAGCCTTGGCTTTGAAGTAGAGTCTGCTGAGTCAAGTTCACAGCCTGGATGCACCTTCTGGGATGTTCATTCTTCTGCTGCAGGTCATATTTTAAAGTCACTGATTCAGCCCAGGCCAGGTGGCTCAGTTGGTTAGTGTCATCTCCTACACCAAAAAAGGTTGTGGGTTTGATCCCAGTTTGGGAGGCAACAGCACCCCCCCCCTCTCTCTCTCTCTCCCCTCTCTCTCCTTCCCTCCTTCCCTTAATCCCTCCCCCAGTCCTTTCAAATCAATAAAAAGCAGATCCTCAGGTGCAGTTATAAAAATAAAATAAATAAAGTCACTGATTCATCTAATCAAAACTGAGCATCTAACCAAGAGCACATATTCTGGGTTCCTTTGCACATTTTCCTCCCAATATGCTCTCCTTCCTCAAGCACTGTTATCCACAGTAGTAAGCCTTGACTTTACTAAATGTCTATTTAACTTCAATCAATGCAGAGGTGTGCTCTGGAATAGGCCCCTCCATGTCAGTCTTGTTTTCAGTGATGATTCTCCTGAGACACCCTCCACTAGGCACAACAATTCTGCTGGTGAGGGGCTGTTGGAATGAACCATGGCTGAGGAAACCCACTGTAAGTAAAGCACACAAAGTCAGAGATAGTAAGCAATAAACAAATTCATCTGTTTTGGAAAAAACTGGCTCTCTGTTCACCAAATCCACTTCCTGCTGGTAACATATTTAAAATGTACTTCCTACCTTTCCTTGCAGTTAAATTTTACCATGAGACTGACTCTTAAAAACTGAAATGTGGTCATAAATAGTGTCTGTGTTGAGAAACAGGTGCTTCCCATGTAATTCCCATGGCTGTTCCTCACCTGGAATGGAGATGACCTTACAGGGCACACCCCCCAATGTGTCCAACATCAGATCTACAGGAAGGTAGTGGACTGGTTCAGGATCTATCATTTCAAGAAAAGTCACCCAACAGGAAGAGCCACACCAAGGGTTACATGAGGAAAAAGAAAACATTTATCTTGTGCTAAACTACCGAGGTGAGAATATTTGTCTTTCTGAATCTGGTATGATCTTAATTAATACAGAAATGTGTACCTTGAAGTGAGATGCTTCCACAGCAATAATCTAAAATATGGGACATGATTAGTTCATTGTTCAGGTGTTGGCATGAAACTGGTATCAGGACTTGGAAAATAGAGACCCATGTTATCAGTGGCAGAGCATTTGGTCAAGATGCATTTGCTTCCAGGATGGCTAAAACACATCGACCCCCTCCTGAGTTATCAACAAAACAAAACACAAAAGAACTCACCACCAACAAACAAAACTTGTCTGAATGCACTAGAGATGGAGTAAAGGAAAATAGATTATGCAAAGGAGTCAACACTTGGAAGAAAAGAATAGCCTCAAGAAGAATTTTCCATTTCCATAGCTTTTAGTCTAAGAATATGCTTCAGGGGGTGATGTGTAGAGTGACTACAACTCAGACAGAACATTCACAGTCTTCCTGGGATAAAGAACTAGTTTCTAGGTTTGGGGCAACCCATAACTACTAAAAGGTTAGAAGGAATCCTGAAAAGAACAGGAATGAAAGAGAATAGGAAGAGATCAGAAATTTAAGACTTTTAAAAGTTAGAGCAGCTAGCTGGAATTTAAGTGATTGGAAAATAAAATGCTATTTTATTAAGCCACTGAGCCTTTATGATTTTTTCTGTAATAGCAATTAGCTCTATCATAGTATAGAAATGATACATTTCTTTCATTTAATGAGTGTACATCTATATGCATGGGTAAATCAGGGTAAAAAGTTTACAAATTCTAGATTGCTTATACCACCTAAATTTTGACTCTATTTTATATTTATTAAGTACCTAATGAATTGAGACAACCCTATATAAACTTTTAATAATTTTCTTTTCAGATTTATGCGCCTATGTCCATTTTTAAAATCACTACTGTGTATAGAAAAAAACAGTTTAATATATGCTCTTGATATAAATACAATAAATGAAAAAGGAAACCTATTAGATATAAAATATGAGCAAATAACCATGGTAAAGATGGCTTTTTATTTCATTATTACCTACAGAATAAAGGTTGCTCATCTTACTAAGGTTGCTAGACTTACTAATGAGATTTAGAATAAAAGTGGAGACCCAATTTCCTAAAACAGCCATAAGTAGTGTGTTAAAAGCAAAGGAGCAAAGGAATGGACTGATTTGTTGATGCATGTTCCTTCTTCAAAGAATTTACCATTCAAAAATAACTTGAATAATAAATTGTTCAAATTATTAAAACTGAGCAAGTTTTTAAGATTAAGATAATTTTAGTTCCTTAAAAATGTAATTATTTATTTTTAAAGTGGAGAGAATAATCATTTTTATTCCCACATATTCTCTCCTCTCCTAAATAATTCAAACCTGGATCTTTGTGAAAAAATTAGCTCTCATTTTTAGAGCCCATAAAGAGCTTTCTCCAAACACAAGTTTAGTTAATCCTCACTATTCTGTTAAGTACCTAAGCCAGAAAATATTGCTAACATGTTATAATAGGAGAGAAATACAGCCTCATCATTTAATAGGGCTCTAATTTCCAGTTAATCAAATATCACCAACTGAATGTAAGGTTTGAATTCATGACAGATAGACATGAAATAGTTTTATTTTTCTATGACTACTCCCCTTTGCCCACCAGGCAGCTATAATAGCTCTTAAATCAAGAGCTAATCTAGTGTCAAACCTCAATTTCATCTCCTCTGACCTCCCTGACTCAGGCTTTGCCCAAACTAGAGGAAACTTTGGGGAGGGAGGCTACAGATGCTTCCTTAGCGTCCTTGCTCCTCCATGTTAGCATGGAGGAAATCCATGGGGAGATTTTTCCAATAAATGGAAATGCAATCTTTTAGTGGCTCTATTTAAATGCCCATGTATAGCCTATTGTTGGCAGATACAAAATGCCCTGAAATTCTCTGTAAAAACCTGGAAAATGTGACTGCCATGGAGCTCCCCACTCATCACTTTGGGAATACACACTACCTAACAGCTCCGGACATATGTAAGGCCCCTGGAATAGAGGATAGGATAGCAAGACATCCCATATGATAGCATGAGGGGGAAATCCCTAATCTCTAATTAAATTGCAAGTGAATTGAATAAATAGGGGTTTTCCTAGTGGATCTCAGTAGCTACTAAGTGATGAAACAAAATTTTTGGTTGAGCTAAAATTCCCAAATTTGGAATGCATTGTAAACTATTTCAGAATTTTTTTTAAAAAAACAGGCTGAAGTGCTAAACTAAAAAATGCAAAAAAATCTCAAAATATTTCCTATAGTGACCAATATATTCAGAAACAAGAAATCATAAAAACTTTACATAGAAAAAACTATATTTATATCACATCAAACACTGGAAAAGTGATATTTGATACACAAAGAAAGAATCGTATCCTATAAAAGAGTAATATGCAAATTGACCATACCTCCACTACACCCACAAGCCACACCTACCAGCCAATCAGGAGTGTGTATGCAAATTAAGCCAATCAAGATGGCTGTGGCCATAGAGCTGCAGCAAGCAGGAGGCTTGGATTTCCCCAGCAAGGGAGGAAGCCAAGCTTCCCTGCCACCCCAGGCAGCCTAAGCATACACTCAAGGCTACAAAGTTTCAATTATAAAAGATAAATAAATCTCACTGAAACTGGTTTGGCTCAGTGGATAGAGCATCTGCCTCTGGACTGAAGGGTCCCAGGTTCGATTCCAGTCAAGGACATGTACCTTGGCTGTGGGCACATCTCCAGTGGGGAGTGTGCAAGAGGCAGCTGATCGATGTTTCTCTCTCATTGATGTTTCTGACTTTCTATCCCTCTCCCTTCCTCTCTGTGAAAAATCAATAAAATATATATTTTTAAAAAAAGATAAATAAGTCTCAACAAAAGAGGCTGCAGCCAAGGAGCTGGAGAGAGCAGGAGGCTTGGGTTGGCCCTGGTGATGTAGAAAGCCAAGCTTCACTGTAGCCCTGGCTGGCCCAGGCCTACACTCAAGGCTACAAAGTTTCAATTATAGAAGATAAATAAATAAATCCCAACAAAAATGGCTGTGGCCACGGAGTTAGCAGGAAGGTTGGCTCTGCTCAAGGCTAAAGTGTCAATTAGAGAAGATAAATAAACCCCAAATGCCAGGGCCTCCACTTGAGTCACTGGGGAGTGTGACCAGCCTGCAAACCACCCCAGGCCCCTTGCTCAGGGCACCTCACACCCCAAGGAAACCCCCACCCTGATCTGGGACACCCTTCAGGGCAAACCAGCTGGTCCCCACCTATCCACTAGGCCTCTATCCTATCTAATAAAAGAGTAATATGCAAATTCACCATCACTACAACACACAAGATAGCTGCACCCATGTGGTCAAAGATTCTGCCTCCATGTGGACACAAGATGGCCATCACAAGGTGGCCAGCAAGGGGGGGCCAGTTGGAAAGGATCAGGCTGCAGGAAGAGCAGTTGGGAGCAATCAATCTTGCAGGAGAAGGAAGTTGGGGGTGACCAGGTCTACAGGGAAGGGCAGTTGGGGGTTACCAAGACCTGTAGGGGAGAGCAGTTGGTGGGGACCAGGCCTGCAGGGGAGGGCAGTTAGGGGCAATCAGGTTGGCAGGGATGTGGTTAGGGAGTGATCAGGCTGGCAGGCAGAAGCAGTTAGAGGCAAGCAGTTGGGAACTAGCAATCCTGGATTGTGAGTGGGATGTCCGACCACCCGTTTAGGTCCAATACTTCCTACCTGGATCAGGCCTAAATGGGGAGTTGGGCATACCTTGAGGTGTCCCAGATTGGAAAGGGTGCAGGCTGGGCTGAGGGACACATTCCCCCCATGAATGAATTTCGTGCACCAGGCCTCTAGTTTATCTATAAAACTGAAAGTGTAATATGCAAATTAGACCAGATGTTTTTCTGGATGACCTTCTGGATGAAGCCAGGGCTTCGAGGGAACCCTGGATCCTGGGCGTGATAGGGAAGTTGGTGTTGGCAGCCAGTGGAAGTAAGGCCTACTCTTTCACAGATTTCATGCATCAGGCCTCTAGTTTTGTTATATATAACAACCATGCCCAGACTGGGGGAAAATGTTGTATACAAGTTGTGTAATATGGTCAATAATAAATTGCCAATTTTATACTAAAAAAGTCTTTCAATTTTTAATTAGTAACTAATAGTACCTACTATTTATAAAATACCTTTATGGACCAGATATGTAGTGACTATTTTGCTTTTAACATGATTCTTTTAACTTGTATTACAGTTTTATGAACAAAGCTTTCTCACCTTCATTTTCTACCCAGGCAATTAAGACTATAAGAAACTTGCACAAGGTCACCTATTCTGATGAGTAGCTCAAATTAGAATTTAAGTTCATATTTTCTGACACAAAAGCCTATTCGATAACCACTTTCAGATGAGTTGAAGATATAAGCTTGTTCTGAAATGCATTTCAGTTCTTTGCACATCAGTTTAAGAAATATTTATTGAAAATATTTTGTTCAGTGAGGCATCAGGCAAATGAAGAAATTATTGAGTAGATTATAGTTGAGTGTGAAATGCTCTACCACTTCAAGTAAAGTAAATCTGAGCTCATTTACGTCTGTGCCTCATTCTCCAACTTGAGAGGACACCCTATAGGCATCCTGGCACCATGAAAAGGGCATGGAGTTCATAGCCTGGAGGACCTGGGGAGGAATCTTGGCATCTGTTATTTACTATTTGCATGACTAGATTCATAGCTCAAAATACAAATTAATTGTAAAATGATGTTATGAACACTTACCTAAAAGGTTAAAAATGGTAAACATAAACCGCCCAATATAATATAGTGGCTGTCATTATTATTATTATTATTATTATTATTAATTAAACATGTAATGGTAAGCTTTTGATCTTTTGATGAATAATTAAAGTACACCCAAACTTATTTGCTTAAACAACAGTTTTTTAAACATGATTTTGTGGACTTGCTTGGCAGTTCTTTGGGGCCAGCTCAACTGGGACTTGGTTGTCCAAAACAGTGTCACTCACATTTTTGGAAGTTGGCACTTTATTAGTCTGGGAAGACCTCAACTTGGACTACACATTTTTGCTCCATATGGTGTCTTATGCTCCAGCAGGCTAGTCTATAGGCCTTAATATGGCAGCATCAATGTGCCAAATAGGAACATGAGAGTAAGCCCCAATATGCAAACACTTAACAAGCTTCTGTTTACATTATGTTTGCAAATGTATCATTGGCCAATGCAAATCACCAGGCAGATAACAAGGGTCTGGAGATAGAATGGGTCGGCACCACCCACCAACAACATGCATACAGGCTAAAAAATCACTGGTGGACATTTTTTGAAATCTGCCAAGATCTCTAATTATAAACTTTCTTTGGAACCCATGGCACAAACCAGCTTGTGAAGCTGCCTCACAATATAGCACTTGTTTTGTTAATCTATTTTATTTGGCATGGACATGTTTTGTTCTCTCAATCCTAATTTAATTTTCCATCAAATAATTTATCTTAAGCTTGTAATATTTGTGTGTGCCCTTCTATATACTGACAACTCATTTCTTTTGAAAATAAAGACAAGGCACTAATAGTTTTCTACCTGAACACATGAATAGTTACTAGTAAATAATATTATACTTGACTTTAGAGCCACAGTACACTGATAAGACTTAAATCGCTTCCCTAATATGTACTGCTTGTGACTATGCTATGGGCTTTTTTTTTTCCTATTTGAAGAATGGTGCTGTTCTGCTGTAGACAGAAATTTTGTCCAAACTAAGTCACCCTGTCCTTGACTGCCACATAATAGCATATCCTTTCAACTGTAGTTGTTCCTCAGTTCTCTACTGTGATGTTACTTTGCATCAGGCTGTGATTCAATGAATCCTTCAAATGCACCCTCAGGCACTTATGCTTATCCAGCATTCTATGGCTTAATCTCAGCTACTTTTCAGTGTACTTTATACTTCTTCCATCACTCATAATCCAAATGTGTGTGAGCAAGGGTGAATTTTCAATATTTGAAGACCTGACTACTAAAAGTTTTGCCAACCAAATATTACAAGGAACAATGTGTGAAAGGCAAGAACAGAACTTAGCCAAATAGCTAAATGGGGCATTTATAAGTGTCCATTCAGGTCCCATAAATAGGAATAGATATTTCCACATCACGTAGCTGAAAAACTATAAAGCATCCAGTTCCAGACAAAAAATCAACTCTTTCTGTCTCCTCAGGGATACAGTGACATATGAATTTCAGAAACAATTTTAAAAATGAGATTACCAGCTTTCTGGGCATGATATAGTTTCCCATAGTTCAAATAGCAAACGTGGTCTTAAATAAAAAGCCAGCTTCTTTCTAGAAGATTGCTGCATTATTTATAGTCTCTGAAACAGTGATGATTTTCTCCTTCATATTGGTTTATTTTAAATGTTGAGGCATTTTACGCTGAGCACAACCTAAGCTTTCTAAGTTACATGAGCTGATTTAACTCCTGGTTTGTGCTGCTGTAACGGTTGCCTGGTGTGGGAATCCCCAGGGAGCTTTGAATCCCAAGAGATCAATCAAAGGAACTGGTCACAATAACAATGAAAGAGAAACCAGTCTTGAGATTGCACAAGCCATCGGAAGAACTATGAAGACAAGCCAAAGTTCTCGCTGCAGTCACAATAGCGGGGCTCCCTCCATCTCACCCACTGGTCACTGCTGCACCTGCCAGCACTGAAGGCAGGTATTTGATTTGCCTTCACTATGGAATAGTCACACACCTTCAGTATCTGTGCTATTTCCACCAGAAAGGTAGATATAGAACACACTATCCCTAGAACATTGTGTGTATATAAGATTTTTTTAATTAAAAAAAATTAATGTATCTTTATCGTTGAAAGTATTATACATATCTCTCCTTCCTGCTCCCAGCCCACCTAGGCTCCCCCCCCCGCCCCAATTCATTCCCTTAAAAGGTTGGTCTTGCTCTAAGTTTTTTATAAACAGCCTTTTCCAGTCTTAATTCCCTCTTCCGGGTACATACCTCCAAGCCTTTTTCAAAATCCCCAGTATCATTTATTCTAAAGGCTTGTAGGGCTGAGCTCTACAAGAATGGCTAAGCTAGTGTCCACTCACTTTTCTCATCCTATATAATAAAAGTGCAATATGAAAATTGACCCTAAAGGCGGAACCACCAGGAATGACCGGTCGCTATGATGCACACTGACCACCAGGGGGCAGACGCTCAAAGCAGGAGCTTCTCCCTGGTAGTCAGTGCACTTCCACAGGAGGTGTGCCACTCAACCAGAAGCCAGCTCATGGCTGGCCAACGCAGCAGCGGTGATGGGAGCCTCTCCTGCCTCCACAGCAATCAGTCAGACATCCCTCGAGGGCTCCAGGACTGGACTGTGAGAGAGCGCAGTCCCTTTCCCGGCTAGTGCATCAGTTTTCATGCACCAGACCTCTAGTTAATCTATACAATATTCTTGTAGATAAACTAAAATGTTTTTTGTTCCTTTAGTATTTTATTCTGATGGATAAAATTTAAAATGGACTCCTTACTTTGTAGCAAAGTAAGATGCATAGGTTTCTCTGTACTTACTCCACTGAACTCTATCTGTACTTAGAATCTGCTCTTTCCTTCCTCCTATATAGTACTTCATTCTCAATTTCCTGGACATTTATACCCTCTCACAATATTTCTCCATCATCTCATGTTTTTCTTTTCTCCCCCCTTGCCTGTTTTATTTCCTGGTCCTCATTGACCTCTACCAGGTATGGTTTCTTCTCCCTCCAATCTTCTTGTCAGTACCATAATACAATTCTTCAACTAGGGAGAAGTATATCCTCACTTTCTGTATCTGAGTCTATGTGCATATGCATACATATGGATGCGTGCCTTAGTCCAGTCAGGCTGCTGTAACAAAAATACAGTACAGGGTGGCTTAAACAACTAACTTTTTTTTTTTTCAGGCTAGAAAGTCTGATATGAAGGCACTGACACAATTGGTGTCTGGCAAGGGTTCTCTTCCTGGTTCATAGACAGCAGTTTTCTTGCTATGTCCTCATAGAACAAAAGGGTCTAGAGAGCTCTCTGGGATCTCTTTTACAAAGGCATTCATCCCATTCATGAGTTCTCTGCCCTCATGTCAAACTCATCTCCTGAGGGCCCCACTTCCCAAAGCTATCCTATTTGGGGTTAAGATTTTAACATATGAATTGGGGGTGGGGTCAGACATTCAGTCTAAAGCAGTACAGGTGTATTGAGAATGATCATGATGGGGAGCGGAGATCATGATGGTGGTGGTCATTGAGGCAGAAATCTACCTCATGAGTTTGATTAGTGAGATTATTAGTGTAGTCTTGCCCAAAATAATCCAATGGACCTATGGTAGCAGGTAATAATAAAGAGGTATTCCTTTCGGGTTTATTTCAGAATCTTCAAATCTTCAGTGAAACGTGTATCTGTCCTGCCAAGCCTCTTCAATACATAATATTTTGGATTATTTAAAATACATAATTTATTCAAGTAATGATTACTTAATGATTTCTGTATGAGAAATTTTATATTATCTTGCTCTCACTTTCTAGTTTCTCTTTATTTGGGTAACAACATTACCTACCTGATCTGTCATGTACATTTTCAATCAGGCTCCCTGAGGTGATTGCTGTGATGAATAAAAGAATCTGTGCATTTGTACTACACAATCCTTGCTGATTTAATGAGGGCCATGCTAGGGGGACTAAATCAAGGCTCTCATTTCTGAAAGGCTTTGATTTTCAGACGTTCAAACCAATTATCATGTTGTTGTTGACAAGACAATGAAAATATCCAAGATAATATGGTCAAATTTATCTTTTATTGAAAGGAGAGGACTAATATGGACCAATATATTGTATTAACTTTTAAAGGGTAAAAATATTAGGATATGGAGGAAAAAATAAAGGAGAAAACCTTTTAGTCTCCATTGGAAATAAAAACTTCGATTTTTTAAATTTTATTCAAACTCAACTTGGTGAAACTCAGCAGGGTAGTGCTAGGGACATTCTCCAATTTCCTGTTCTCATTCTTCAGAAGCATATTAAGCTTTCAGAAATGTGAATCAGAAGACAGAGAATTGATTTTTTTTTTTTTTTAGGTTAAAACAGTTGCTTTTTCTCTATGCATGGAAGCGACAGGTATTGTTTTCAGGAAAAACATAAAGGTTTGGAGAGACATCTCCAAGTGTTCTGAGAAAGGCTGCACATTCCAGATTGTGCAATTTTATTTTATTTATTTATTTTTAAAATATATTTTATTGATTTTTTACAAAGCAGAAGGGAGAGGGATAGAAAGTCAGAAACATCGATCAGCTGCCTCTTGCACGCCCCCTACTGGGGATGTGCCCGCAGCCAAGGTACATGCCCTTGACCAGAATCGAACCCGGGACCCTTCAGTCCGCAGTCCTACCCTCTATTCACTGAGCCAAACCGGTCTTGGCAAGATTGTGCAATTTTAACATAGTGGAGCATTCCTCAGTCTGGGTACCTGAGTGACTGTAGACCAGAGATATCCCACCTCCAACCCTGCCACCCATTGCAAATTTAACATGAGAGTAGAATAAACTAATGTTATGCCACTGAGTAACCCTGCCTTATAAAGAAATTAGTAATACACTTTGAGTGCTTTTGTAACAAAAACCTAAAACATGTCACATTATTTGGCATGTGTCAGCAGCAAAGAAAATAACATTAGAGGCTGCAATGACAAAACATTAAATAAATATGAGGCCTATTATATATAACTCATGAGGAAGACAATATTTCTAATATGTTTGTGGTTCTTAACTAGGGCAAATTTTGCCCCTTAGTAAACACTGGCAATATCTGCAGACATTTTTTAAAAATCAGAACTGGGAGCATACCAGTGACAAGACGCCAAGGATGCTGCTAAGTTTCCTACAATGCCCAGGTCAACCCCCCACAACAAAGAATTCCCAACTCAAATGGCAATGATGCTCTGATTGAGAGACTCTGGTCCCGAGTCACTGGAAAAAAGACGGGTTGTTACTGCCTATACTGAAGATACTGCAAAACAAAGAGGAAAAATGACTAGTTTGCAAGCAGACATAACAGAGAAGAAAGATTCCAGGAATCAGGATTTGTAATATTGGAAGGCCAACTGTTTTGAAGTAACAAACAGGAAGAGATAAGATTGAGAAGGCAAGTTAAAGCTGAGACTTGTGAGAAAGGTTAGACTAAGAGTTTGGCTTTAACACATTTAATGTTGAGAACTCTTTTCTTCTTCTTTTTTTTTTTTTTAAGTGAAAGCAAAGTTTTATTACAGAAAAGCTCCCTGCTACAGAAAGGGGACCCAAATAGGTGGCCATAATGTTGAGAACTCGAAATGCATAAAGTAGCCACAGGTGAAAAATCAGACTTATGGCTACAACACCCAGTAAAATCTGACAGTGGGTAAAGAAACTCAGAATAAAGGTAAGATTGAGGGCAAATATTTTCCTCAAAAGGCCAGTATCTAATATTGAGAGATAAAAAGTCAAAATATCTATGACATATATCTCAAAATAAATAAATAAGTAAAAACAACAAACAAAAACAAAAACAAAAAAAACCTGTAGTTGAACTTTTTGGAATTTGGAAATGACTAGAATAAAAATAGATAATCTGATCAATTTTGTGAGATTTGTAGTTCTAAGAACTTTAAACCTGGAAATAAATCCTATGGGCTATATTTAAAACAAGTGTTGGTTCTCAAACTCCCTTAAACAGGAAGTGTAAGTGTATCGAAAAGGTTGTACAGCCCCAAAGGTGGGCATATTACTCAATGCAAACTTCTGAAATGACCAAAAAGAATAAGAGCAAATACAAAGGAACTTGTATTTTTTTATTTTAAAAGCTCCAGAGCAGCCAAAACTGGATTAGCTCAATGGATAGAGCATCGGTCTGCGGACTGAAAGGTCCTGGGTTTGATTCCAGTCAAAGGCATATCTTGGTTGTGGGCACATCCCCAGAAGGGGGTGTGCAAGAGGCAGCTGATGGATGTTTCTCTCTCACTGATGTTTCTGACTTTCTATCCCTCTCCTTTCTTCTCTGTAAAAAATCAATAAAATATATTTTAAAAAAAAGAAAAGCCCCAGAGCAAAGCAAACCACATGCATACCCAACTTAAGGACTCTTGTGAATCGCTCAGAAATCTGAGGGCTTGAGTTCAATGTTACCACTACATGAACCTGAGTTGTGTCATAAGAGGAGATAGAGGTCTCCTATGGGTCTTGCATCTTTCCTCCTATTGTGATGACTAACGGGGCTGTGTGTCTCAGGTACTGCAGCCATGAAATGATGGATCTTCCAATCATCTGGATCCCTTGGTGACTACTATATGGGAGTAGAGATCTCCCTGATCATGGCCTCTGCTAACCCACTATAGACATACAGAATGGTTAATGGCCTGACTAATGTATACTTCCATCTTAATTTTGGTAAACTGATAACCACATTGGCCAATTGCACCATAATGACAGCATGGAGAGGGAGCCAATGAAACTAGCATATCACTGAAATGAGAGTCCAAATAAGTCACTTGAGGGTGACACACACAAATATCCATTCAAAATAATGTTATAGTTTCCTTTTGCATAACATTAATCCTATCTAATAAAAGAGTAATATGCAAATTTGACTGTACCTTAGCTACACCCACAAGCCATTCCCACGGCCTCACCCACCAGCCAATCAGAAGCAGATTACGCAAATAAACCCTAACCAAGATGGCTGCTGCCACTGAGAGCAGGAGGAAGGCTTGGGTTCCCCTGGCAACAGAGGAAGCCAAGCTTTCCGCCTGCCGTTGACGGCCTAGGCCTCCACTCAATGCTACAAAGTTTCAATTATAAAAGATACAGAAATGGCGGCAGCCACTGAGCTGGAAAGAAAGGAGGCTTGGGTTTCCCTGGCAATGGAGGAAGCCAAGCTTTCTGCCTGCTGTTGCCGGCCTAGGCCTCCACTCTAGGCTACAAAGTTTCAAATAGAAATGGCTGCC
The DNA here is from genome assembly GCA_027563665.1 of Antrozous pallidus. Lineage (NCBI taxonomy): Eukaryota > Metazoa > Chordata > Mammalia > Chiroptera > Vespertilionidae > Antrozous > Antrozous pallidus. The sequence goes on along the minus strand of CM050519.1, from coordinate 38,480,436 downwards.
ACCACAGAGCAAGCAGAAGGCTTGGCTTCACTCCAGGCTACAAAGTTTCAATTGTAGACATAAATTAATCCTAGATACCAGGACCTCCACTTGGGTCACTGAGGGGTGTGGCCAGCCTGCAAACGTCCACAGGCCCCTCGCCCAGGTTGCCCCTCTCCCCAAGGGAACCCCTAACCTGATCGGGGAAACTCTTCAGGGCAAACCAGCTGGCCCCTACCCATGCACCAGGCCTATATCCTATCTAATAAAAGAGTAATTTGCAGATTTACCATCACTCCAACACACAAGAGGGCTACCACCATGTGGACACAAGATGGCCACCATAAGAGGGCCAGCAGGGGAGGGCCATTGGGAGGTTCCAGACCCTGCAAGGGAGGGCAGTTTTGGCAATCAGGCCAGCAGGGAAGGGCAGTTGGGAGGGACGAGGCCAGCAGGGAAGGGCAGTTGGGAGGGACCAGGCCTGCAAGGGAGGGCAGTTGGTGGCGATCAAGCCTGCAGAAGAGGGCAGTTAGGGGTGATCAGGCCAGCAGAAGAGGGAAGTTGGGTGCAAACAGGCTGGCAAGGGAGCAGTTAGATATCAATTAGGCTAGCAGGGTAGTGGTTAGGGGGTGATCAGGTTGGCAGGCAGAAGTGGTTAGGGGCAATCAGGGAGGCAGGCAGGTGAGCAGTTTGGAGCCAGCAGTCCTAGATTGTGAGAAGGCTGTCCAACTGCCCGTTTAGGCCTGATCCTACTGGGATTAAGCCTAACTGGGCAGTTGAACATCCTTCGAGGGGTTCCAGATTGGAGAGGATGCAGGCTGAGCTAAGGGACATTCCCCGCCCCCTATGCATGAATTTCATGCAGCATGCCCCTAGTTGTTCTATAAAAATGTATGGTCTTGTATACACAGCTCATCCTGAACCATTTTCATGACAAGCCAAAACTTAGAGTCATTTTTCCCCATGAGGTAACTTGAAGAGAGTAATTCATGGTGTATGCCACTATTCACTAGTGTATGTCCACATTTACATTAAATCGAATATTTACCAGAAAGCTCTGCTAATAGACAATTTTTGTACTTATGCTCTTTCACCTGTGTTAGTTCTTCTTTAAGTCACGGAGTTGGATATGAGGGGAGATTGAAAAGCAGCACTCTTTCTGGTATATATTAGTTTCCACTGAGTTGATGTGAGGAAATATTTCGGTTTTTTTTTCCTACTGCTGCATCTGGGACTGTTTATTAGTTTCATTTTGATAGATGGAGAAAAGATGAACAAATCATGAGATTTATTTTTCAGGGCATATTTGATAGAATCAGAGACCTTTTACCCTTCTATATACTGCCTGGAAAAGTCAAATCAGACCAACATAATATGATTTGCTTTCCTCAGACTTTTCTAAAAAAGCCAGGTTTGATAGATAAAACTGGATCAAGCAGCTTTTTTTTTTCATGAAACACAGATTTAAGACAAATTCATAGATCAAAGGCTACATGAAATATAACATATCTGATTTTTCTTCTTGAGAGATTTTCTGTTACAGTATAGATAATGTATATAGTCCACATAAAATACATGAAATCTTGACAAGTTAACTCAACAAGGCAGCATCCTCAAAAGATTTATCCAGTCTCTAAGATTTATTCACTGGAAATTACTATCCCACTGTTAAGAAATTTAAGAATGGATAACAAAGTCACGTTTTGAAAGCATATCTCTAAACTGCCTCTTTGCTGTTCCAGAGTTCCAAAATTGGAGGGTTGGAATTAAAGACCTGTAAGTCTACTGGTGACCTAATAACAGTCACTCATTTGAAAATGTGACAAAATTGGTGGCTACCAGAGTAGGGAGCTAAGTGGTTAGGGAACAAAGGGAGTGGATAACGTTTTCTCTGTCCATTTGTTGATAGCTTTAGAATTTTTAATATTATTTAAATATATTATCTAAACAAAATTAACACAAAATAAAAATTTTAAAAAGAATGAGATAAAACCCAATCAAAACATATTAAATGCTATTCAGAGGGGTACTGAGGATTGCCCAGCACTGTGTACAGTCCCCTGAATTCTCTTGTTCATTCTGCACTTGCCAAAATCCTCCTGGCTGAGACCTTGTTTAGATGAATAATTTCAGTTATGAAGATAAGTAAAAATGAGAGGTTCAGAGCTCACAGAAGATGGGTCTTTCTCCACTCTATCATGCCATTTCTTCTTTTTCAGTCTTCCTCCTTCCCCTAATTCATCTCTCTTCTCCATCTATTTTATAGAATTAATAGTTCACATTTATTAGTGCTTACTATGTACCAGGCACTGTTCCAAATGCTTTGTATTAAATATTTAGATCTCAATAGCAGTAAGGACAATTGTAGGAAAGTTAAGCAACATGCCTGAACTCAAACTACTAGTAAATTACAAAGCTAGAATTTGAAAATGGGCCCACTACTGAGAGTGTTGGCACTTTAACCATTATTGTATGCCGCCTCTTGCAAGTTAATCTTATCAACTGGTTCTTTTGTTCACAAATATCATACTCAATAGATGCACTTCTCTGAAAATAAAGTAAATAGGCAATTTTTCTTTTATTAATGTTTATTTCCCTGGCATAAGAAAATTCTTCCAGAATACTTTATATTTCTCCTTTTAAACCTCAGAAAGAGAAGGGGAAAGCTGGAAAGGAAAGGACTGATGCAACAGAGGAAGATGGATGGAGTGAAGGTGGGTTGGTGAAGGAGTTTGGAGAATTAATCCCATTCTCTTACTTGGCAGTGCCAACCCATTGGGAAAATCTTAGAAAACTAGATTCAAATATATATATATATACTAGAGACCGAGTGCATGAAAATTCATGCACTGGAGGGGGTGGTCCCTCAGCCCTGCCTGCCCTCTCTCACAGTCTGGGAGCCCTCACGGGTGGGAGGTGACCCAGTGATCAGGAGAAGGCAACACCCCATCACACCTCTTCTGCTGCCACTGCCACAGTTCAAGCCTTGGCCAACTCTGGTTACCTGAGCTTTGGAGGGCCCTAGGTGGTTTGGCAGCTGCATTGAGGCTTGCCTGTCCCTTAGGCTGGCTGTGGGTGGCTAGGGGGCTTAGAGGACTGGGGACTCTGGAGGCAGGGCTGAGGGGACTGGGCACTGCCACCTTTGAGAGAATGGCAGTAATTTAGCATATTCCCTTCTTATTGGCTGTGGGTGCCACCATCTTTGTGATGATGTGAGTGTCAATTAGCATATCTCCCTCTTTATTAGATAAGATGGAGGAGGAGGGTAAAGGGGGGAATGGGAGATATATATAACACTATCAACAATGAAAATATATTTTTGTAAAAACTCATATATATGTGTGTGTATATATATATATATATATGTGGGCAAAAGTAGGTTTACAGTTGTTCGTGTGGAAAAGACATGCAGGTTTGATTATTACAATAGCTTTATGAACTCAAAAGATTGTCACAATGTAACTTTAAGCCTACTTTTGCCAACATATACATAGCTAACTACTTAATCATCTCAAAATTGGTCTGCCTTAAGGAACATTGTGTTGCCTTTCATGGAGGCTGGAAAAGTTGACAGGTGCCATAAGAGGAATTTATGGCATAAATGTTGGGGATCATGCCCCTGGAACTGATTCCATTATGAGATTTAAAAATAATTCTATAATTCTTATGGTATACTATCTCTCTTTTAGAATCCCACATCTTCAGTCCATTTTCTCATTGTAACTGCTTGTCCAGATCTCGTTCAAGATAGTGCTAAACTGGGTGATTAATTAGGTACAGGAATCTCTGACATTAGTCCCATCATTTATAATTCTCGAAATACCGTGGTACTATTCAGAGGTCGTTCATGCTCTACACGTTTATTGACATTTTATACAGGATTCGACTATCTTTGTGCTTCAAAGAGACACTATTTCACTATTCTAAAGTAGCATTTATGAGTTTATAGCTGCTCATTATATGGCCACAAAATTCCTTTACAAATTCAGACTAATCATAATGCTGTACATAATCAGACAACACTGGAAGAGAAACAGTATCATATAACTTCTAAAATAGTACTTTAAACTGTAACAAGTTTTTTAAATTCACAGACTTCAATTGTGACATTATACTATAAACTCTTAATTATTTTCCGAAGGAATGAAGACTGAAAACTATCAAGTAGCTAAAACTACTTACCAAATTATTTTTGTGTAGTTGAAGAAACTGAAAAGAAAAAATATTTTCTCTCTCTCTCTTTTTAATTGATAGGAGAGAGAGAAAGAGAAACATGGATCAGCTGCCTCCCACACGCACCCTTCACCAGGAATCCCACTGCAACTGGGCTATGTGTCCTGACTAGGAATTGAACCTGCCACTTTTCTGATGTACCAGGTGCCGCTTGACCACTGACTCACATGGGCCAGGGCAATTTCTTTTATTTTTATGAAAAAAAATTCATAGAATTACCCTGATAGACACTTTGTGTATAGATCTTTTAGTCTTATTTTTGTTTTACTTTATTATTTTTGTTTGTCATTACCTAATAAACATTTGTTGAATTATATAACCAAAATTATTTCAACTATACCTAAGCAATGCTGTCATATAAACTAGTAGAAATTAGTGTAAATTGTACAATGGATGAATTAGGACATTATTATTCAGTTTGCAGAAGAATTCTTTTTCAACAAAATCCTTTGAAAGATCAAAACCCCTTCTTAATTTTAATGTAGAATTCCAGCTACTTTTCATTTCCATCCAACATTTCCAGGGCACTATCATGGAAGATGAAGCATTGGGAGTTCAGTAATTTGCAGATTCAAACTAGAATTGGGACTTAGATTTTATAATTACATGATAGAATTTCTTATTTTCACCCCCACATTTTTTTTCATTTTTGTCAAAAATGATACCGTATAACAGCATTTTAATTTCAATCTTGCTGCCAAACATGAAATCAGTTCGATGGCCTGCACTATTAAAATGTATTCCTATGGAACGACACACTATTTTCATCTTTATCTCTTTAGGTCCCAATTACAACTTGATTCATGTTCTTTTGGAGTTGGACACTGGGAATTATGGTACCATTATGTAAATCAGCCCATCAAGGGAAGCTGGACTGTTTTTCAACTTCTTTTGGAGGGGATGACAGACTACTAGGAGGAACATAAATATGACTTGAATACTGAAAACAGAGTTTTAATAAAGATGTTACAAACAAAGTGTTCTTCCAATGAAAGTCATAACAAGAATTCTTCCAAAAATGAAAATTTTAACTATTTACCTTACATTCATCCTTTGCAATATGTTACATTTCAAAGATTCTACATTCATGTTTGTATGCCTCCATTCATCTTTTCTTTAGGTGAAAAATGAGGCAAGTTAACTTTTCAAAACAAATGTGCAAAATGTTGGAAAGCATATGCTTCAATTAAATATGACTCAAAGTAGGTTCTTATAGCCATTAACTGTATTGGAGCCATTAAACATTTTATATTTCCTTTGCTCATTATTCGATAATTCATTGTTCTAGTTTGTATGTGCAAATTACTGAATCCTGTTAAAATATTTACTTCTTTACTCATTGTTAATTTAATCCACCTCTACTCTTTTGTATATATATTCTATATATACATACTTTCAATGTATAAATATATACATATGCTTATATACACACAAACTATGATATATATATATATATAATATGTATGTAAAATATATTTTTGAGAAAGAGTGCTTGTTCTTTAAGCATTTATAATCTTACATTTAAAAGAAAAATAATTTCTTTACAAAATAAATATTTGTTTCTGATTTTTCTATATTGCCCAAGGAAAACACTACATTATAGGTATGCCAAAAAGAAAATGAGTTTTAGGAAATAATCTATTCCATGTTAGGCTTTCAATATCTTTATTCTCTGAGCATGAAAGCTATTAACATCTACTTTGGTAAATTCTACTGTTATTTTATATCCCATATAATAAAGAGGTAATATGCAAATTGACCCTCACACCCTGGCATCACAAGATGGCCGCCCCACATCGTCACAAGATGGTGGCCCCCACATTGTCACAAGATAGTCACCACAAGATGGTCACCCCCATGTTGTCACAAGATGGTTGGCAGGGGAGGGCAGTTGGGGGAGACCAAACCTGCAAGAAGGGCAGTTGAGAGGGACTAAGCCTGCAGAGGAGGGTAGTTTTGGGCAACCAGGCCTACAGGGGAAGGCAGTTGGGGATGATTGGGCCAGCAGGGGTGAGCAGTTGGAGGCTATTGTGCCAGCAGGGGAACAGTTAGATGTCAATCATGCCAGAAGGGGAGTGATTAGGCATCAATCAGGCCAGCAGTAGAGCAGTTAGGGGCAATCAGGCAGGCAAGCAGGTGAGTGGTTAGGAACTACTAGCCCTGGATTGTGACCGGGATGTCTGACTGCCACAGGGATTGGGCCTAAACTAGCAGTCGGCCATCATCTGAGAGGTCCCAGATTGGAGAGGGTACAGGCTGGGCTGAGGGACAACCCACAATGCATAAACTTCATGCACTGGGCCTGTAGTTTATTATAATCATAAAGTTGGATTGTGAGGAGTTTATGTCCTACATACAATGTAACTAACAACACCAGTATAATTCTCAGAGGGCTAGAGTCCATACAGTATGAAATGGATTCAGACAAATCCTTCTGGTTTACAGATATCTGAAGTCTCTGTCAGTGTAATCTTAAAGGAAAGATTTCTGAAAACATTGAGCCCACCATTATTCTAACTTAGTCATAAGTTTTATCTTTGATTTGACACATTCCAGATATAGGTGTGGCTGAGAATCCATCTCAATGTTACACTCCACCTCCTGCAACAACTAGGTAATGCCTTGATTTAAGCATAGGTTCGCCTCATGGCATCTCACTTCTCACCGTTGAATTCCTATTCCCTTCATAGGTATTGCCTTTTGTTTTATGACTTCTCCACTATTTACTAGTTTGTTAGTTCATTTATTTATCTAACAAACAATTCCGGGACTTTGGCTTTGTGCTTGACTTTGTGAAGGATGTGATAATGAGAATGAAGGTCTAAAGAAGTGAGAAATTGAAGGTCTCATGGTCAATAAGCTCAAAATGCTGAACTTATTGAACACAAGACTAGCTACCTAGCAAGCAGCACCACTGAAAGTGTGTACTATGAACTGGTGTACAATAAAACTTGAAAATAAACTCTTAGAAACTGTTATAGCAATTTGACATGTCTCTGATGTTATCAGTTGACTCATCATCAGGTTAAACAGAGTATAGACCAGTTTAGTGTGGTGGAGTCACTTGTTAGACATGGTAAAACTGCATGTAAGCCCTCAATCAATGGTTTTTCATAGATGTTTGCAAAGCACTGACCTATAAGAAATATATAGCAAACTTCAGACTGCAAACTTTCTATTACTTTCAATTAATCCAATTTTCCTAATGACTTTTAAAAATTGATCTGATGTTTAAAGATCTGAGAAATTGAGTAGACAACATAGAAAGAATGATGCTAGCAATTTTTGCCATTTTACCAACAATTAATTTCATTGTGCTGACATATCCTCCTAGAGCCACTATAATCACAACTTTTTAAATAATAGCAACTAAGAATAAAAAACTACTTTAGTCAATGTGTTTTAGACAACTCTAGATCTATGAATGCGTATATTTTCATTTTTATGTGAATAATTAGTTAGACAAACCATAATAAGAGCATATGTTTACATTTGATTTGTAGTTAAAAGTTTTGAGTAAAAATTATCAGGACTTTCTTTTATCTTCACCTGAGGATATTTTTTCCATTGATTTTCAAAGAGCGTGGAAGAGGAGAGAGAGAGAGAGAGAGAGAGAGAGAGAGAGAGAGAGAGAGAGAGAGAGAGAGAGAGGCCTTTGACCCAGAATGAAACTTGAAACCTTCTGTCCACAGGCCAACTCTCTAACCACTGAGCAAACTGTCCGGGGCTATCAGGACATTCTTGATTCAAATGGTGAAAGGAATCAACATTTATAGTATTTGTCAACTTTTTTTTTTGAGGGACAGGGTTCAAATATTTTGCTCTTATAAAGGTAAACTTTTTCAATGTCATCACTTAGTTCTCATATTCTTTAATGATCTCGGGTATAAAAACACACAAGTGTGGAAAGTTTATGTTCAGTATGCTTTTAATATAAAATTTCTGAGATTACGTAGAAGGTATTTTTTTCATTTACTCTACAAAACTGTTGAGGGTCTGCTATTGGCAAGTTGTTATAGACAGCCTTGGAGGAAATACACAGAAGATGTTGCTCCTAGTCCACAGAAACTCAAAAGTCTCTTGTGAGAGAAGACACATATAAATAATGACAAGTCAACATGACAGGTGTTATGACGAAATGTATACAGAATGCTACCTACAGGCAATTGTTGCTTTACAGGTCAGATGAAACCATAAAAATGACTGTGCAAGCTGGAATTTTGCAAGTCAACCTTAATAATCAATTGAAAAAAATATGACTTTTCTATAACCTTTAATTTTTTCTCAAAACATTTAAGTTGTCTTATTACTGATTATAAATGTACAGATAAAAGAAAAACTAGCAAAATCAATATTTATTTAGCACACTGGAATTTTAAATATTAGAAATTTTGATGACTAAAATGTTTTTCATCTAGTTGTAAAATTTTTGTTCATACTACTTTTAACAGTAGCTTTCCTTCTTATCATTAGGGAGCAAGTTTCTTTTGTATGCCTTGACTCATTACCATAGTCCTTCTAAGTCTGAATCAGCTTCCAACACTTTACCCTTTATACTTTCAAAGTTACAAAATTTCTTGAGGAAGTCTCTTAATATGAAGTGGGTTATTTCCCCATTGTCACTTCTTCAGGGACATATTTCTTCTTTCACACAATCACTTTTCTCACTTGCATTAAGTTCACCTTCATTCAATTCCTCATCAGCACACCTACAGTGTCTCAATCCGTAGCAGTATTAAACATTTCCTTAGTCAGCAATTTTCCCTCTAATTCTACTTATGTTTAATTCCAATTTCACTTCCAGCATCTCACTGTTCATATCTTTGTTATTTTTCATCATTGATGGCCTATTCCTTTTTCATTATCCATTTTGTAAAAGCTCATGTGGGATTATCACTGGGAGGCATCACAACTATATGCTTTGCAGTTGTAGCATGAACTAAACAACAGATGTGTAATGACCAATCACCAACCACTTTTAAAAGAAGCGACGTGATTGGTCACTGATCATAATGTGCATATGTTATTTAAGTAGTGATTTGTGCACTGAAGATCTAGGAACAAAATGTTATACTTTTGTTGTAGCAACAAAACTTTACACAACTAATCATATTTTGTATAACCTGGTAACTGAAATTTGAATTTTGTTGGTGAGAAACTAATGCTATTTAATTAAACCATGGTAAATGAATTCAAACATAATGAAATGATTAAAATCAAGGAATTCTTGTATAAAAATACATGGAGATCTTTAAAACTAAATTGATAGACAAATAGTGCATCCAGTCTAATAGTCTGTAGGGGGCAAATAGGGGTCATGCAGAATATAGAGTGATGAGGCTTGAAACAAAATAGTAAAAGTCCTTTGACATAAAACGCCCATCTAACCATCACTGCTCTGCCTGGAAAGAAACTGCCCTTAACTTCATTCCTACCTTACCTAGTTCTTTCCCTATTTTCACCAAAATTTACCCAGACATCAAAATTGCAGTGCATACGTCACCCTTTATATTCCCTCATTTTAACCTGGTCTTTCTGGTGGTCTGAGAATGTGGGCTAACACTTGCTGCGTGCCAGCAAGCAGCTTCCTCTTTACAGCCAGCTGGAAATAATAGCAGGAGCCAACTCTGAGCTGGCTCAACATTTTCTGTGATAGTAACTTTTTGTTTCTCCCCCATGCAATGAGAATCAGAATACTGGCAATAAGTGTGGTCATCAATATCTGACTCTCGCCATACAGTGGAATGCTGAAATGCCCAGTGGACCCCGTCATCTGTGGGCTTCAGTTCCCATTCCATCGATTACTTTGTTTGCGCAACTCCTTTCACTTCTCTGAACCAAATTTCCATAATTATAAAAAGATCTCAGACCTCTCAGATATATTTCTGTAAGGGCTATGATTAACTCTGGTTTATCATGTGTTTTCTCAAAGATTATACTTCATTTACAGCCATGCAACAAGAGGGGGAAAAGAAATTACAAAGCCAAATAGAACACCTGCTCTTAGGAGCTATTTAATATCTATTTTCAGAAGCAATGGCTCTTTCTCCAGAAAAATCTTGCAGAGTTTTTGTAGTTTTCCTTTTTTCAACAGCTACCAGCAGCTAATGATCTATATTCTGCATGAGTTGTTGATTTCTAATTTCCTTTAGCAATTTCCTAGCAAGGTAGTGCAATCATAGCTTCCCACTACAAACTCTACTTCTGTTCTTTGCACAGAAGAGAACATGGGATGTGGACCGAAATAACATTTTCCCCACTTAGTGTTAAATAGCTTAATTCTGAGATAAATATGTATATGCACACATTTAAATAGACACAACTAAGTGGCAGAGCAAAAGAAAACAGCAACAATTTAAAATAAAAGTAAAGATTGAAGTTCTCCAAAGAAAGTGAGAGAAGAAATTCAAGTAAGTGAGACACATGCACAAAGTTAACTTGGCAAATCTATAGGGAAGGGAAATTGAAGGGGGGAGTGGTGATGTGCATAAGGACCAGAGATGATTATTGAAAGCTGTCCTTTGCATTATCTGTAGGCCACTGTATTACCATTATATTAGGTGTCAAGACTGGAAACAGAAACACAAGACATTATCTTTGACTAAGTCTACATACTTGTTTAATGCACCTTAAAAATACAAGGGAAAGAGGGTATCTAAAACAAGCAACTTGAGTTAGATGAGTTTAGTAACCCCACATAATAAGCTAATTTGGCCATGAACTGAAAATATATTTCTCTTCAAAAGAGATTCTTGTTCATTAGAATCCACATACGAGTGAAATCATATGGTACCTGTCTTTCTCTGACAGGCTTATTTCACTTAGAATAATGTCCTTTAGATTCATCCATGCTGTCTCAAAGAGTAAGATTTCCTTCTTTTTACAGCTGATTGGTATTCAATTGTGTAAATGTACCACAACTTTTTTTTTTTATCTACTCATCTATTGATGGGCACTTAGGCTACTTTTAAATCTTACCTATTGTAAATAACACTGCAATGAACATAAGTCTGCATATATTCTTTCAAATGAGTGTTGCAGGTTTCTCTGGATAAATTCCCAGAAGTGGAATTTCTGGGTCATAGGCAGTTCCTTTTTTAATTTTTTGAGGTAACTCCACACTACTTTCCACAGTGGCTGCAACCAATCTGCATTCCTACCAACAGTGTACAAGGGCTCCCTTTTCACCATGTCCTTGCCAACACAAGCACTATCGAAAACAAATTCCAGCATGTCATAATTATAGGAGTTTCACCAAAAGGCTATGAAGCTTGGGGAGCTCAACAAGGGTTGAGTCAAATGTAGTTTACCTGTTGGAATGGCTAAATGACACTTCCCCCAAACCTGAATAGGATTGTTAACTACCAGACAGCTCAGGGTATTTTATTGCCTCCTGTTGGCCAAACAGCTGAACAGCTTTAGGCTATTCCCCAAACTGACAATGCTTTTGTAAACTCTACCCTTTGATACCTTACCCTTTGAAGTGTATGTCTCCACCTTGCCTTAGGACAGTGGTTGGCAAACTCATTAGTCAGCAAGAGTGTCAAACCGTGGCTCTCGAGCCACATGTGGTTTGTGAGCAGTTTGCTGACCACTGCCTTAGGACATATTGTGTTAATAAATAGCATGGGGTCCTAGACAAGGAGTAGTCTTTCAGCTCCTTTAGCTGAAGATCCTCTGACTCCCAATGCCTTTCAAAATTATCTTTCGTCCTTTGACTCCTTTTTAATCATCTACACATCAGCTCCTTTCTCCATATTGCTGAACTCTTTGTAAGGCTGGGACAAGAACACAAAATAGAGACAGATTCATAGATAGAGAGCAAGCTAACAGCTTTAGAGTGGGGGAAGGAAAGATGGGGGAGGTGAAGGAGGATATAGGTGATAAATGGTGATGGTCAGAGACTTGATTTGGGGTGGTGAACACACAATACCATGTGCAGATGATGTGTTGTAGAATTTTGCACCTGAAACCTATATAATTTTGTTAAACAGTGTCACCACAATTAATTCAATAAAAAAGAGTGATTCTTGATTTGTGGGATTTCTTAAGAATTCAGAGCCAAAGATAAAATGTAAAGCTTGCTTGTTTCCTTTCATCGTGTTTTGTTTTTCAAACTTAAGTAGTATAAATGCTGCTTTTTCTCTTTTCACTAAGTAGGTTCAGTAAATGAAAATATGACTGAGTGGCAGAGACAACAGGAAGCAAAAGAACCACTCCCAAAACAATGTTCTACTTTATTTTTAAAGAAGTTTTCTTCCACTCTGCCATCACAGTCATTTTTTTTTTCTGTTTGTTTTACTTTTTTCAAAGTTTGATTTAATAGTGGAACTTGACTTTCTTGCCATTTAAACATTGGCTACACAAAATGGGGGAAGGTGGTAAACTAATGCTCACTGCTGTTCTTAATTATCAACAAATCAGACACACCAAACAAACCAAAAAATAACATTTAAACAAGCCATTGGAAAGTTTGGCTGATTTACAAATTGGCTGGCATGTTTAGTTTGCTTTTATAAAATTGCTCCCTTCTCAATAGCCTCTGGCCATTAGCATAAAAAGATAATAGGTAGTACTCTGGAAATCTATGAGAATTATAAAGATGCCCTCATTGCAAAGCTTTTGGGTACATGAACAAATAAACATGTAATTTTACTTCTGGAAAACTATTCTATGGATCTTGTCAACTCATTAGAATCTCTCAAGTGGCCTTGAAGGAGACCTGCTAAGAAGATCATTATTGCTTTAGACCCCACAAAGATTATTTTTACAGGGATGGGATAAGAAAAAAGAATTTCAAAGCTTCAGATCCTCCCATAAAAGACTGTATTTCTGTTTTGAGAAATAACTATAGATCTTACAGAAAAGAGACAATGAGTTTCAAAGTGACATGAAGTTAGAGTTTATCAGACAAGTTATGGTTTTCTACATTTCTTTAGTCCTAGTTTTTCTATGCAATGAAAAGTGTGGGTTCACTTAGAGTGCTATAATTTGTTGTTCAAAAGGATGATATTTGCATTTTGAAATAATTTCTTTCTAGGTTCCCATTGGAACCATGAAAATTATAAGAATTAGTAAGAATTTGGGACTGCAAAAATTTCTTCTAATTCCACAGATACAGGTCTACTTAAGTGGGCTAATTAAGAAAATAAAAGAATGGAAATATAGTAGACTAGGAAAAGTAACTGCAGACAAATTTTTCCCACACATAGACAATCAATAGCATTAGAAATGCTAGGGAGTTAGGGACTTTTTTATTCTTAATGAGTCTAATACTTTTCTTTTTAAACTTTGATTTTTTTTTCCTGATTGAAACTGCCTCAGGATTTACTACAGCCTATTCTGTCTCCTTAGATTCTTTTTTTTACATTTTAATTTGAAAAAAATCACATTTTATAAAAATTAAAAGATATATACATCTTTTAAAATATAACATTCCATGTCTTTTCCCAACACTGTATCCTTAGCAAGGCAAACGTAAAGAAAAGGCTAATCCTTGAAATTCTTTTAATCCCATTTACTTTTATTTAAATTTAGTCTCCTCATATAAATAGTAGCATATTATTTGCTTGTAATTATTGCTTCTATGTTCCTCAAATCATATCATGACATGAATTTCATTTCCCTCACTTGGATTTATGAAATTCCTTAAGAGCTAAAATTATGCCTTCTAATTATTTTATATGATATGTAACCATAAGGTAATATAACTGATGTTTTAATTGCATTGAAGTATAACCTACATGTAGAAATGTACATAAATTATAAGTGCATAGTGCTCTAAATTCTAACAAATACACCCCTGTAATTAAGAAACAAGAACCCATAAAATCAGGAAACAGTATTTTCAGCATCCACAGAAGTTCCTCATATTACTTTCAATCACTTCACCTTAACCAAGGGTAACTGGTGTCTTGACTTCCTATACCAGAGATTAATTTGGCCTGATTTTGAACACAAAATAAATAGAGCCATACATTCTGCACTCTTTTTGTCTGACTTTTTGTTGTTGTCATCATGTTTCTGAGATTCATCCATGTTGTTGCATATAATTTCTCTTCACCAATTCTTATCCTATATAATAAAAGGCTAATATGGAAATCAACCAAATAGCATTGCTATGTCATGCACTGACCACCAGGGGGCAAATGTTCAATGCAAGAGCTGTCCCCTGGTGGTCAGTGTGTTCCCACAGTAGGGCTCATTGGAGCTTCTCCCACCTCTACAGCAGCGCTAAGCTGTCAGTTGGACATCCCTCAAGGGCTTCTGAACTGTGAGAGGACACAGGCCAGGCTGAGAGACCACCCCTTTCTCCCCCAACAAGTGTACAAATTTCATGCACCAGGCCTCTAGTTGCTATATAAGATTCTATTGAGGAAATGTACCACAATTTGTTTTTTCCTTCCACTCTTGATTAGCATTTGACCAATTAATTGCAGCTTTTGGCTTTTATAAATATTACTGACATGAACTTCCTTGTATGTGTCTTTTGGTGAAAATATTACCTAAATCAGTGGGTTATGTATCTAGGAATGGAATTTCTGAATCAGAGGTTATATATTTTTTCAGTTTAATAGATACTGCCATGGAGTTTCCAAAGTGGTTGTACCAAGTTATACCCTCACAGAAGTATATAAAAATTCAGATGTTCCACATCCTTGTCAACACTTGGATTTGCCTATCTCTTCCTTCTGAATCATCTCATGAGTTTATAGAAGTATATAGCATTGTGCTTTTAATTTGCATTTCTCTCATGAATTTCAAACTTTGGCATATCTTCATGTATTTATTGCTATTTTATGTGTTATTATTATTTAATGTGTTTGTTGGCTATTTGGATATGCGCTTCTATGTTATGCCTTGAAGACTTGCCCATTTTTCTTTTGAAATGTTTAGCTCTTATTGGTTAATGGACATCTTTTGTGTATTCTAGATGCAGTCTTTTCCATATCATAATTGTGACATTAAAAAAAAACAACAAAAAAACAGCAACTGGAAATACCATATCCCCTGGCATTGCTTTCCTTCTCATTCTATGAAATGTCTTTTAATAAAGTGAAATTCATAATATTAATATAGTTAAATTTATCATTTTTAAATTTATTATGTTTTGTGTTCTACTTAAGCAATTTTTGCCTTCTTCAAGGTCACAAAGATATTCTCCTATGATTTTTAAAAATAAAAGTCTTATTGCTTTTACCTATTCAACTAGAATTCTTTGTGTATGGTGTGACGTCAAGATTAATTTTTTCTAAGTGGATATCAATTGATCCAACACCATTTATTGAAGAAAACCTTCCATTATACTACTGTATTTCCTTTGACATAAATCTGATGTCTGTATATGTATAATTGTTTCTTGGGGGAGAAGATAGGTTTCTTTCTTCTGTTATATTGGTCTAGTTGTCTATCCTTGATCCAATACCAACTGTTTTAATTAGTTTTCAATAGGTCTTAATACCTGATAGGGTGATTTCTCCTGATTTGTTTTTTTGAATTATATCTGATTTCACTATCCTCTGCCTTTTCATTTCTGTATACATGTTGTTAAAGATTGACAAACAACTAGCTGAGATTCTAATTGAGATTATGATGATTCTCTAGAGCTGTTTGAGAAAGACTGACATCTAAATAATTTGTATTCCAATCTATAAACATCATATATGTTATTTCCATCCTCTTTAATAACTTTAATATATAATGTTATTTTCACTATAGAATTCTTGAATACCTTCCTTAAATTTATGCTAGAGACTTGATGTTTTTGACAGAACTATAAGTGGTATATTTTTTAAAAATAATTTTGTATTTTTACTGGTATCTATATGTATAAAAGCCTAAGCAACCAACTGACCAAACAACCAAATGACTGGTCTACCAGTCGCTATGACACACACTGACCACCAGGGGGTAGGCACTCAATGCAGAAGCTGCCCCCTAGTGCAACAACAGGAACACTGCTTAGCTGACCAAAAGGTCCCAGACACAGGGCTTGTAGCTGGCTGCTGAACCCCACAGATTACAGCAGAATTGCAGCAAGCCCACTGATTCATGGTGGCAGCAGGCACAGCAGGGTGAGCAGGAGCAGCAGGCAGGAGTGGCAGGTAGCATTGGACTGCCAATTTTGTCTCAATCTCTACAGGCTATGCAGAGGGACCCACCAGTGCACAAATTTATGCATTGGCCCTCTAGTGTAAAAATAAAGTTGATTTTTTTTCTACATTAAGTTCTAATTGTTTGTATGTAATTTTTTTTTGCAATTTCATGCATACACAATTATGTTATCCGTCAGAAAAAAAAATCTTATAGTATTATTTCTCAATTATTTTGCCTTTTTGGTGTGGGGCATTTATTTGTTTGTTTATTTACATAATTGCACTGAATAAAACTTCCAACACAATGTAGCAGTGATATTTTTGGCTGTTTTCAAGCTGAGGAAAAAGCTTTGGATGTTATATTTGTGGTAGTTTTTCCTAAATTGATTTTAAAAAGATATTAGATTATTTATGCATACAAATGAATGTTTCTTTTCAAAGTGATTTAGGAAATAACATGTTAAATTCACTACTCAAAATATTTCGGTCTTCTCCTTAGGGCTTGCTGCTAGAACTTTATAAGATACATACTACATATATATCAGTATTATTGTTGGAAATGTAATAACTTGCTTTAAATATCAAAATGAAGATGACTTCATTTGTTATGTTTTCTGTCATTTTTCTCTAAAAGGGGTGGCTAGTTTTCAATAATTTTGTATTGTTCTCAAATTAACTCTGATACTCTACTTCCCCTTTTATAACACTTTTAGTATTTCTTTAATATAGTTTTTATCATAGTTCCCTCTGTTTTATTTTATTTTTTTAATGCTGAGATGCCAACAGAAGCCTCTCTCTTTTACCACATAAAACCTATGGTCATCTTGTACTTTGAAAATTAAAAAACAATATATTGGTTGGCTCTTTGCCAAACACCACATTTAACACCCATCCCACCTTCATTCTCCTCCACCCTTATCCCCACCCCACACACATACACACATTCAATTGCCATGCTGTCTTTTGGAAGTCTTATGTCTCTGGGAATTCCTAAAGGATAACTTGATTACCTCTAACTACAATTTATTATTTTCAGTGAATTTCCAGTCTTACGCATGTTATTGTTACCTTTAACAGAGACTACTGATTTCTCCCCAGTGTCCATTTTCTCTCATTATTTAAAGTAGAATCCCTATATTGTCAGGCTTAAGCAAGGCAAATAGAACAGGTAGAGACTACATTTCCCAGCCTTTTTTGCACCCAGATGTGACAATTTACTAAGTTTTGGTCAATGATATTTTAGAGGAAATAGTACTTACAATTTCTGAATCATGTCCTTCAAAAAGAAAGCTGTTTGCCTTTCCATTCTCATTCTCACTTTCTGCTGGCTAAAGAAAATGATAATGATGGGATAGTTAACTTAGTCCAGAAACGCTTACTAACTTGGGTCCCTTGATGGCTTTGTGTAGAGTTTCCTGACTTTTGCTTTATTTAATTCATTATGTTTGAGTTTCATTTATTATAAAAACTTAGTTGTATCATATTATTCAGTACTCAAACATGCTCTCCTCTCTCTGTCCACACTGGATAAAGTATGGAACAAATGTTCCTTACCTTGCTTTTGTGAAAATGCTATTCAATCAGGAAATGGTAGAAGTCAATTGAAGATTTGGGGGATAGTAGCACTAGTAACATTACAAAAGAAGAACTTTCCTGAGAGCCTAATATTGGACATCATTCTTTATACAAAAGTATCTAAGTCAGACCTGCTGAGATTGGTTGAATTGTGTCTTGCAGAAGATATATTGAAGTCTTATCCCCTGGTACCTGTGAATGTGACCTTATTTGGAAATAGGGTCTTTGTAAATGTAATCAAGGTTAGGTCAGTAGTGTGGGCCCTAATCAAATATGACATGTGTTGTAAAATGAGAGAAAAAACACCTTGTGAAGATTTAGACACAAAGAGAGAATGCCATTGGCAACACAGGCAGGAACTGGAGTGATGTAGCTGCAAGCCAGGGAACACTAAGAATTATCAAGAATATGAGAAGATGAAATGAGGCAAGAAAGAATTATTCTTTACAGGTTTCAGATTTATACCAACACCTTGATTTTGGACTTCTAGCCTCCAAAACTGTGAGAGTGTTCTGTTGTTTGAAATTGCCCAGTTTCTAATACTTTGCTGTGGTATCCCTAGCAAACCATACATAGCCATGAGAAGTTTTCACTGGCCACCCATTTTCTTCATAATCTCCCCAAGCCTCTCACCAAGATGTTACTCCTGTCTCTCCCCCAAATATTTATTCTTTCCAGCTCCACAATGTTCTTACATAGCAAAAGATAGATTAGAGATTCCATAATACTATTTCAGTTTGTATAACTCTAAGACAAAATTTTGGGAGTTTCATTTTTATTAAGTCTTTAACAATAACAATAAAAGGCATCAATTGCATAATAGCTGTGATTAAGAAAACATTTAATTTCTCCAAAATATCCCCAAGCATACATTTAGCACATTTTTTACGAGTGCAATTCTTTTTGTAAAATCTTGTGCCAAAATTTCCCAAGTTCAAAATAGCATGTTTTTATACTCCATAGATAGACAGATAGATGATAGATATAGACACACAGCATACAGATATACATATTTACATAACTTTATATGTAACATGTATTTTACATGTTTATATTACTCTGAGGAAAACATCAGTTCTTTTCAAAACTCAAGATTTGGTATGATTTTGGCTTCCTAAATCAATACATTTCTCTTGAGGTGAGTTGAATAGAGCTGAGTTGGATTGAAATGAATCAAATCAAATTATGGACCTATGCTTCACTTAATGATGGTTAATTGTAGAATATAATAAAAAATTAACTTTAAATATATTATGTTGTTATTTTGGGTGTAGTGTTATTATTAAATGATCAGGGTTTTTTTGTTTGTTTGTTTGTTTGTTTGCAATTCTGCTATTTCATCATTGTTCTCTATTAGAATCCTCGGAGCTAAAAATCAATTTATTTTATTTCCTGGCGAATCCTCTTTTTTAGGTACTGATATCAAAGTGATGCATATTAAACATTCTGCTCATTAAAATGTTGGTTAATGGTCTTCTTGAATATTATCTTCTCTCTGTTTGTCTAGTTGAGCTAAAGTTACATAGCATCACTGTGTTTTAAAATACTTTATGTCAATGCCCTAGGACCTTCCAATAAGACCAGAAATAGTAGAGGGTATGGTACAGGAAATGGATTGCTCAATTATGCAAAGAAGAAATGAATAATACTTTCTCATCAATATAAATTCTGACAAATCTAGAGACTAAGTTACCTTTTCAGTATTTCAGTTCCATTGCAATAGACTTTTTACAGAGACTCTCTTTTCTGTGTAAATAAATATATGTAAATATGTATATTTATAAATTTAAGTTTGGGTTAAAATTTTTTTCTCTCTCTTCCTGTTTCTGATCATTCAAAATAATGTTTTCTTATTTAAGGGACTCTGACTCCTTAGAGAAAAGAAATTCCACCAGACTAACCCATTAGTGTAATTATTCAGTAGAAAAAGTTTATATTTACCCTCCTAATTGTCACTTTCCAGGTGTCCCTTCCCCTTCCATGTATCTGCAATTTGATCAGGATTATATTATTAGAAATGACTATTCATTGACAAAACCGGTTTGACTCAGGGGATAGAGCGTCCACCTGCGGACCGAAGGGTCCCAGGTTCGATTCCAGTCAAGGGCATGTATCTTGGCTGCAGACACTTCCCCAGTCGGGGGCGTGCAGGAGGCGGCTGATCGATGTTTCTCTCTCATTGATGTTTCTGACTTTCTATCCCTCTCCCTTCCTCTCTGTAAAAAAATCAATAAAATATATTTTTAAAAAAAGAAATGACTATTCATCACCCTCAATCTGGCTCTATAACTCTGCAGATCCATCTTTCCTTTATCACTCCACATTCCCCATGCAGAGGTTTATTCTTTGATTCATTTCCTTGGGCCCTTATTTTCTCATTCTTTACAGAATTCTTAAAAGAAATATATATATATATATATATATATATATATATATATATATATATATATATATCCCACTAATTCTTTAACAACTTTCTTCTGATCACTTCATCAGAATTGTTCTCATGGAGGTCATGACCTTTATTACCAAGTGTAAAGGTCATTTTTAATTCTTATGAGGGCTGACAACTCAGCCACATCTCTATAATTGACTGTTCTCTTCTTTTTTAAACAATCTCTTTCCCTGGCTTCAAAAACCTATCATTGCCCTATTGAAATGCCTCGGGAGTCTTTTCTTCTTGATCCATATCCTCTGTATCTAATTTTCCCACATTATGCCTTCTGTTATACCTAAAATTACACATTCATATGATAAGATGTACCATGATGGATGCAACATGATATAGCCAGAAGCAGGGTGAACAGAAGGGGTTAAAGTTATACAACAAAAGCAGTAATAGGCTCTAGCATGGTGAGAAATAAAAGTTCTATGAAATGATGTGAAATGGAAAGAGCATCCAAGGTGGAAAGAGAGTTAGGAGGTAAAGAAGAAATAGAGTAAGGATTGCCAAAGAGGGCAGGAACAGGAAGAGTGAGCTAGAGTTTTACATTGCCTTTCTTCTTTCTCTTGCTGGATCACACATTTTGCCACTAATTAGCTTTAAAATGAGGTGATACTTAGAGTCAGGGACCAGAAATGATTAGGCTATGTAATTATAAAACAGTGATAAGGACCTAAAGAAGGGTGATGTGACATAGGATCTATAAAAAAGGAGGGAGGAAAATCCACTTCTGGCAGCAGCATCCATGACAGAAAAAGGCCATCTCTGCCTGAGTAACCAATCATACAGGAGAAATACACTGTATGTTATTAGGGTAATACCACTAATTGGAACAAATTAATCAGGAAAATATATAATGGCTCAAGCACCAGAGACATGTATTTCTTCACCTAAGTAAAGACCAAAATAAGTGTTCATGACTAGTAGACAGCTTCCTTCAAACAGGTGTCGAGGCTTCTTCCTATTTTTGCATCTCCATCTTCAAAACATGGCTTTCAAGGTCACTGTGCTCATCTACATCAAGCCAGCAGGAGGTAAGGAGCATGGAGGATCATGCATGGGAAGAGTCACAGGCCAGGTGTGAAAGTGGAATATATCTGATCCACCCGTATTTCAATTACTAAATATTAGTTATATATGACCATACCTAACTGAAAAGGAGCTTGGGAAATACATTTGGCCCTCGAATAATGTAGGGATTAAGGGTGCTGACTCTCTGCTCAGTTGAAAATATGCATGTAATGTTTGATTCCCTGGAAATGGCCTACTGTTGACCAGAAGCCTTATTGATAACATAAATAGTTGATTAACACTTCCTTGTATATTACATGTATTATATACTGTATTCTTACAATAAAGTATAAAGTAAACTATTATTCAGAAAATCATAAAGAAGAGAAAAAAACATTTACAATATTTATTGAAAAGTATCCACATACAAGTTAACTGGCGCAGTTTAAATCCATGTTGTTGCAAGGTCAACTATATTTTAGCCATATGCCCAGCTGGGAGATGAAACAGGCTTATTGAATAGCTAGTAAGTCTCTGAAAAACACTGTAAAATGAGAGTGCGCTTTATGTACAATGTGTTCATCAATGGCCACTGATCTATCTGCAACATAAGAACAATTTAAATTGAATGGCAGTGGAATATTGGGCTGCTGAAATGAAAATGAGTCCATTGAGCCCATTCATATCATCTTGAAACTAAGGCACTCCCACACAGTTCTACCTACAACCTTGGTACAAAAACAGTATGTCAAGTTTGTTATTTGCCCTATTATCTATCACACAGTATCAGTGCATATATAGGAATATTTGTCAGTGTAACTTTCTGTGTTTTCCAATTTCAAGCCCCTCCCCCTAAAGAACCTTTAACTTCTGAAATAATAATCTCAACCCACAAGATTTTACATTTTTGTCACACTTCAGAGCCACATCTGTCAGTGGATTAACTAAGAAACAAAGAAAGCATCAGGTATTCACTAGCTCTAGAAGGAAATTGCCCAGCCAATTCTGTAACTGTAAACCCCATCCTTCTCCTATGGTGATAGAAGATCATTTGAAACCAGTTTCTCACTAACCCATATGACAATAGAAACAAGTTAGCCCTGCTGACTAATTCTCTTTTATGTGTATTTTTGGCATTAACCTTTCCCAATAAACATTAATTTTACATCATTTGATATATATGATGAAAGCACACAGCTATAGGTGTGCATTTATTGCAAGTGGCATATATATATATTTAAGATGAGAAATTGATGAGCATATTCTGCAAAGAGAAAGTATTGAAGAGATATTAGTTGAATGAATTAGAATTTACTGGTATAGCAACGTAGTATATCTTTTACTGGCTAGGGAATACATTTTGGACATTTGCTTTTATGTATCTTTAAATGTAATATAAGTAATATGCAAAAATCTTTTGATAATTTTTGGTCTATATCAGCTACATTTACTGAAATTCAGTTGATAAATTTTTAATATTAAAACATACGAATAATAAAAAGAAAGAAATTCCAGAAATGGGGAGTTCAATGGCAAAGGGAAACAATGCTTGCACATTCTAAAAAAGGCAACGTTATCTTTTAATTATTCATTTCTTCATTCAATAAATATTTAAGATCCTATAGAAACTTGTTAATCAAAGTGTAGTCTGCAGAGCAGCAACAGAGGCATCACTTGTAGCTTGTTTAAAATGCATCGTCTTAGGATCCAACACAGATTTCCTGAATCAGTAATATTTTTAACAAGATCCCCAGGTGACTTGTATGCACATTAAAGCTTGAGAAGTACTACATACACAGCACTCTGTATCCAATGTACAGAGAGTTTTTCACATCAACAATCATTGGTCAATAGCACTAAGCAATTAGACATAAAGCCTGCAGAGAAAGAATGTAGAGCAATGATTCTCAATTGGGGGAGGGGAGGATGTGCAAGGTCTAGAGACATTTTGGATGATCACAACTGAGGGTTTGCTACTGGCATCAAGTGGGGAGAGGCCAATGGTACTTTTCAACATCATACAATGCACAGGACAGTCCCATCCCAAATAATTGCCCTGTGCAAAATGACAGATGGACAATAGGGAGAAGCCATAGACAGTGGTCCTCAAACTTTAGCATGTATCAGAATCACAGGTGGTCCACAAATTTTAGCATGTATCAGGATGTTTTACAGGTGAGTGCCCAGAACGCTTATTGAAATACAGATTGCTAGGCCCATCGCAGAGTTTCGAATATAGGTCCAGTATGAGGACTAAGAATATGTGTTTCTCTTAAGTTCCTAGATAATTGCAATGCTGCTAGTCCAGAAGCCGTATTTGAGAAACACACTGGGGAAGAGTGACAGGAGATGCTCCTTGGCCAACTGTGGCCTTTTGCTGTAACCTCTTGATGGCTCTAAAACTCCTGGCAAGTTAACTAGAGCCTGAGGTTCCTTAATAGTTACAGGTTGACAAGAGAAGCTGGGCAGTAATATCTCTTTAAGGGTTACTCAGGGAGAGGGTATGGAAGTGCATGCAGGGCTGTGTCAACAGAGAAGATACAGTGTCATTGTCATTTACAGATGATACCAGATGGCAGCTAAATTCAGAGTCCAGACTGCCTGAAGCGCTTGCTAATTACAGGAGACTTCAGCTGCAGGAAACACCCTAATAACCCCAATGGCAGCTGGGCAGCCCCGGGAAGGCCCGATTGCTAGTAGAAATTTTTGTTTAGTATAAAGTAGGACCTGAAGGGTAAAAATAACAGGTTCAATTTGGGCCATATTTAACAGAGAAAAGATTGAGAATGAAAGATATTTGGGTAAACAATAAGGGCTATAGAGGGAATGTGAGGGACCGGTAGATTTGATGAGGTCAGAATCAGAGTATAGAAACTGAGGAGCAGCTGGAGTCCAGGCAGGCCCTGAGGGACCTCCTGCTGTCCCAAGCATCCCTGCACACCACACTATGTAGCATGGCTTTGGCGGCCAGATTTACCAAAACAAAACAAAAACAAAAGAAAAACAAAAAATACACTTGAGGATGAAATTTGTGTTTCTTACTTACCACCTGCTATATGTCCTCTTTTTTTATTACCCTTTTCAAAAGAAGGTATTGATTTAACACCTTTAAGAAGAAAGGAAGTCATCTTCTATTTTGATTAACCCACTAGCTGCCTTTCTTTGGTTGTCAGGCAGCACTGAGATAATTTTGTTCTGTGGGTGGCATTTAGCAAAAACCCAGAACTATGAATGAGGGAAGAACAGCAGGGGTGAGAACAACTACCCAAGCAGCTGTTTCTGGGCTACACCCCAAGTCACAGGGTTTGTGCCAAGTTCATGATATTCTCCTCTGATGGAAATTTTAACAATTCCCTGCAAAGTGGGAATACACTGGAGAAATTAATCTAAAATAAAATTACTTACGGTTTAATTTAGTAGGATATAATATATTTAAATGGACTGTTCTGAAATTTGATTTTACAATGACAAATAAATACTAGGAGTGGAATCCCAAGTCTGTTCATATTAAAAACCATTTCAGACTTTATTTTGTACCACTTTATTTTATCCTGTAATTTTATGAAGGGTGAAGAAAGAAGTGCAATCCATTTTGAGAGAGGAAATATTAATTAAGGGTCCTTCTCAGACTCATCTTTCTTTACTTTTCCTCTCTGGGTTCTTTTTAGTGCATTCCCAGTACAGGATAGTCCCAACAGTATAGCAGAGTGCTCATTTCCTGTCTCTGTTAACACTTCCTTTTCTACCTTTCTACAATATCAACAGGACTCTAGTCATACACTGGAGGCAGGGGACATAGGGCACTCTTTATCTCAGGAGAGTAGGTAGAGATTCGGATGCAGGCCACCTTGCTCACAGGTGCCCATCTTTTAGGTCCTTCCCATATGTGACTCTACCAATCAAACTAAGCTTTCTTTCATTAACACGGAGCACTGAACTCAGAACTCATAGTTAGGCTAAAAGTCATCTTTCCTATTTCCATGAAGAGTGGTTTTAGTCCAGAATGTAAGAAGCTTAGAACTTGCCACTCTGTCCTAACAACAAGTAAAAAACTGAAAACATTGAAAATGCAACAACTCTTCTTAGTGCCACAAAACAATTGAGGTCAAAGGATAAACCACTGCCCCCAAATTGGAGAGACAATCAGGTGAGTACAGAGAATCACAACCAGTGAAACAGAAACCGATGAGCTGAAACCTCCCTGAGAACCAGAGCAGGGGTACCAGCATGAAGGGAAGCAATAGAGATGAAGGGCCAAAAACCTGGGTCTTCCTGCATTTTATTCAGCCATGCACCCCTTTTCTACATCATTCCCACTGCCCCCATAGATACTAGTATTGCAGGTACACTGAGTCTTTTACTCTGGCAGCTTAAAATTTGAAATATAATTTTAAAATGCATTATTTTCACAAAAATGGTACTTGAACCAGTTTTTGACTATGTAAGACATTCCTAAGTATATACTCATTGTTTTTGTGGGAGTAAACTTTCTTCCCTTAGAGAACTTGTTCATTGACTAATGGACAAAACAGCATTGCATTCTTCCATCATCCCTTCCTGTAAAGTTCCAGGAAGATCTATGTTCAGTGCACCACACACCCCATGTTCTTGCATTGTTTACCCTAAAATTCACATCATGGGTACAAAAAAATTCCCATCTCCTTTGTGGGCATGTGGAAATTGTGGGTATGTCAAAGCAACTGGGAAAACAGCAAGTACTGACTTGTAACTGCTATCAAACCCAGGGAATCTTGCTATCTTATTAATAAAAACCCAGAGCTCACAGTTATACATAGTATTTAGTCATACACACATCCATGCCACAAACTTGAACTTAATTTTTAATTAACACACTGTAATTTTTGTAATTATAAAGAGACTAAATGATAACTTCTATATATTGCCACATATCTAATATAATATGAAGGGGAAAATAATTTTTCCTTCTATCATTCTAAGTTTTTCTCAAATTAGCATGAGACAGATAAACAAAAGAAATGACCAGATTTATTATGTGTGTATTTCCATCAGTTCTGTAAGAATATAGACCAGAGGACACATTGGGCAATTAAGACTTAGATTGAGAATGAAAGATATTTGGGAAAATTATAAGGAGAAAGGAGGATATGTGGTTTGGGACTTCAAATGACATGAAGGCAATTCACATCTATAATAACAAAAGCATAATATGCTCATTAGACTGGACAGCCAAATGACATTTCAGACGTCATTCCAGATGCCCTTCCGAATGAAGCCACAGTGGCAGGGATGGAGGCAGAGGCACTTAGGGGTAATGAGACAGGTAGACAGAGTAGTCAGGGGCAATCAGGCAGGCAAGTGAGGAGTTAGGGGCGATGAGGCCGGCAGGCGAATGGTTAGGAGCCAGAGGGCTCAGATTGCAAGAGGGATATCCAACTGCTACTTTAGGCCTGATCCCTGTGGGGTGCCAGATTGTGAGAAGGTGCAGGCCAGATTGAGGAGGACACCCCCCCACCCCCGCCTCCCGCTACTGTGGACAAATTTGTGCACTGGGCCTTTAGTGGAAATATAAAAGCAAATGTTATATAAATAAATGTTTGCTAGGCCATCTTTAATCATGAAACACAGAATTCAAACTTGCTAGGTTCCTCCCTATGACACAGTTCATATTAATCCATCGTTATCTGTACTGATAGCTCCTTTTCTGGAGTATGCCCTTTAAATTCTCCTAGGCAATTAGGGGAAAGGTCAAAGGTTTTTCCTGAGTATTTTATTCCTTCAAAATAACTGGCTTAAAATCAATATCCCAAAATATTTTGGGGTGACAAGCCCTGCTCTGCCTCAGTGGTATTGGGCTAACATTCAGCCAATAAAACTTAATTTTTAAGCTATACTTTGTTTTCAATTACTCTCAAAGTAAGACCCTACCATGTCTCAAAAGTATGGATATATTTAAATTTCTCCATTCCCTTTGCTAAAGATAGGGATGCACAAAAGTAGGTTTACAGTTGTGAAGCGCAGAGTTTATTCTTGTATTATTATTTATTAAGTATTTTATCAGTTTCTATACAAATAACTGCAAGCCTACTCTTTCTCATCCCTGTATATTCACCTATCTACAGTAAGTTTAATGAGTATTGGCTCTAGAACTTCCATATTAAAATATATTATGAGTCCATGCCTGTATATTTCCTTTGTCTCCTTACTAACTATTTTATATAATACTAGAGGCCCAGTGCACAAAATTTGTGCATGGGATAGAGTCTTTGGCAGCTGCTGCCCAGAGCCTTCCTTCATTTTGTGCCACCCCCTCGTGTTCAGAACATATCATAGCGACAGATTGAACTCTGGGTTGGTCAAACTCCTGAGGGGACACTTTGTATATTAGGCTTTTATATAAATTGATTCCTCTACTCAGGGGGAAGAGCATGCTAGGTTATAATTAATTGGAGAAAGGTATGGAAAGAGGAATAGTGACTCTGAAGAAGCAAAAGGAAGTCATTAACAGTGCCGGGCTGAGCCTATAGTTCTGAGAATTTATAGTAGTTAAATAATGTTCGAGCACCTGGGAACTTTTTTTTAGAATAAAATGTGTAGCCAAGTCTCCCAGTGCACTATAGGGTTGTGAGTTCCGTCCCCTGATCTGGGCATGCAATCCCCAGTCCTGGTAGGTGCAGGAGACAACCAATTAATTTTTTTTCTCTTTCCCTCTCCCTTTTCTCTCTTTATAGAATCAATGAAAAACATATCCTTAGGTGCAGATATATATATATATATATATATATATATATATATATATGTAGTAGTGGCTCACAAAATTTTACTCTAGTCATTCCCTTTAAATGGAAAACATTTATGGGTCTAATAGACACCAAGTATTTCTACAAAAAAGAAATTTGTTTTAGAAACTAAGAAGAAAGAGGGAGTACTTATTAGAAGCAATGATGTTTCAATATTAACCATTTGAAAGGATTTTGAATTCTAAACACTAGTTTGGTACAACATAACAGAGATGACAAATACTTTCATAAGGCAAAATGGGGCAAAACAGTGGCTCGGTATGCTAATTTTCCCCAGAAGCTTAATTTTTTACTCTTGCAAATCCAAATCTTTGTTGCAGTTCATATGCCTGGATGTATTTCATATTTGAATCTTTATAGCTAATGATAATTGATATTAAAAACGGAGTAATTTTTATTTATTTGTTTTAATACTCACACAAAGATATGTATATTGATTTTTTTAGAGAGAGGATGGGAAAGAGAGAGAGGGGGAGAGGTAAAGAAACATTAATCAGTTTCACCCCACAGGCCCTCAAACCTAGGTATGTGCCTGACTGACGATTGAACGCACAATCTTTTTGTTGTATGGGATGATGCTCCAAACAACTGAGCCCCTGCCAGGGGAAAAATGGAGTAGTTTTTATCCACACACACATAGGCACACTCATAATTTTGTGGCAAAATGAGAAATATTACTGAAAAGCCATATATTGTTCATTAAAAAGCTAAGGGGGAAAATATGTTTTAAATTTAGATTATCCACTATTACTTCTACCTGGTTTATTGTTGAGGTTTCTGTGTGGTCTTTCAAAAGCCTTCTCTAAACTTTCTTTTTTTCCACCAAGCTATGCCATCCTTGTTTCTTCTACTCTTGGTTTCTATTTAACTGCTTCTTTCTTTTATTCTTTGTCTCAAGTCCTGGGCCATACATAATTTCCATTGAGATGGAGAAGGGGCAACAAAAAGAGTAGATTGAAAAGAGAGGACAGCCTGGATGAGTTCTTAAGGCAGATGCCTATGTAAAAAGTTCTGGCCTTAAAGGTTCAGGCAACACTGCCTAAGTACTCACTATGTGGTAAACATTCTTCTAGATGCTTTGGGTTAATCCATTTAGCAGCATGAACATCAAGGAGGTGGGGATTATTGTTATTCCCATTTTACAGATGAGGAAACTGAAGCACAGAACAGTTAAATGTTGCTCATTTACTAAGGGGCTGTGCCGAGAGATATCTGGATATCCTGAAGTTAAAAAAGTATGCAGACCCATTTTACTTTTTTCTTTAATTGAGGGAAAACCAAAAAAAAACAAAACAACAAAAAACAAAAACTAAAAACACATTGGGGTTTTTATAAATGACTTGTGTCAGGTTGAAAATTTTTCCTTCTCTTGCTAGGTTTAATGGATTTTATTAAAGGGTGATAGATTTTGTTAAATATGTATTGTTTTTTCATTTATTGAGGAAAACCTTGTGATTTTTTACCCTTATTCTATAAACATATTATAGTAATTGATCTTCTTATGTTGAACCAGCTTTGCATTGCTAGGATAATCCCACTTTTTTATAGTGGATAATCATTTTTATATGTTGCTAAACTCAGTTCAGTAAATTTTGTATAGGTTCCTTTGCATTTATATTCATAATGCATACTGGTCTATAATTTCTTTTGATAGAATTATCTGTTTTTTTTTGTTTTGTTTTGTTTTGCATTAGGCTATTACTGCCTTCAGAGAATAATTGTTCTCTTCTATTCCTTGGAAGAATTTGTGATTGTCCTAATTATTCTTTAAACATTTGGTAGAATTCACTAATGAAATTAGCTAGGTTGGGCTTTCTTATTTGTTTGTTTTGTGTGCTGTTTTTTTTGTTTTGGTTTTGTGTTTTGTTTTGTTGTTTTTTTTGTTTTTTTTACTAATTCAGTTTCTTTCCTTTGTATAAGTCTACTCATATTTTCTTTCTTCCTGAATCAGACTTAATATTTTCTGTCATTCTAGGAATTTTTCTATTTCATCTAGGTCAAGTAACTTGTTGGCCTATTGCTGTTCATAGTATGCACCATTGTTTTCAACAATCACCCCCTGGTAACTAAACTCTGAGTCTAGTCAAGTAATGGTAGATGCCAGAGAGGATGGGGGTAAGGGCAGTGGGTGAAGGGTGAAGGGATTAAGAAGCACTAATTGACAGATACAAAATAGTCACAGAGATGTAAAGCATGGGAAATATAGTCAACAGTATTGCAATAACTATGTATAGTGCCAGGTGGGTGCTTAAATTATTGAGGGGAACACGTTATGAAGTATATGATTGTCTGGCTGCTATGCTATACATATGAAACTAACACACACAAAAATGTTGGGGGAAAAAAGATGAACCTTACAATTGCAATCAGGCTATTCCAGGGAAATGGCAGTTCAGTTAATTGACAATTATCTGACAACTAGAGGCCTGATGCACAAAGATTTATGAAAGAATAGGCCTTCCTTACCCTGGCTGCTGGCTCTGCCTTCACTCTAGCCAGAGCTGCCTTTCCACCTTCCCATGCTGCCCAGAGGCCCGCCCCCACCTTTAGCCACTTGGCCCCTGTGTATGCAAATTAACCCTTCATCTTTGTTGGGTTAATTTGCATACTCACTCCTGATTGGGTGGTGGGAGTCACAAAGGTACAGTAAATTAGCATGCTACTCTCTTGTTAGGTAGACTAGTGACCCAGTGCACAAATTTTGTGCATAGTGGTGGGTTCCCTCAGCCTAGGTTGCCCCCTCTCACAGTCTGGGAGTCTTCAGGAGATGTCCGACTGACGGCAGAGGCCTTCTCCCCATCAGTCTGGCCACCCTCTGTAGAAGGTGACTGAGCTGATCAAGGGAAGGTGCCAGCCCCATTATCTCGCTGCTGCAGCCACTGCCAGCCACTGCAGCTGCCAAGGTGTTTTCATCAACACGAACGCTAGTCCCTTCACTGTGAAAAAATGACAACTTTCTTCAGGCATTTTCAAGATGTGTCTTTCATAATAGGATATGACATTTCTTTTATTTCTTTTTTTTATTCTCTCCTGATTTTTTATCCTCACTGATTTTTAGAGTGTGGAAGAGAGAGGGAGAGACAGAGTAAAGCATCAATGTGAGAGGGACACTTTAATTGGTTACCTCCTTCATGAGCCCTGACCTGGGCACTGGCCAGGGAGGGGCCTGTAACCTTGGTACATGCTCTTGATCAGAATCAAACCCAGACCCTGTGATCAGCAGACTGAGGCTCTATCCACTGAGCAAAACCAGCTAGGTCAGGATATGACATTTTTTAACCCCTCCAGCAGTGGACCTTTGTTTTTTTCCTCTAGAAGTGTGGTGAAAAAACCCTACATTACCTTCTTGGATTCTTATAACCCAAATTACCAAGAACACTACAAGTGGCGGAGTACAGCAGCTTAGCCAATGAGTGGTCAGAAAAGGTGTTCACGCTGGAACTGGTTTGATTCAGTGGATAGAGCATGGGACTGCAGACTGAAGGGTCCCAGGTTTGATTCCTGATAAGGGCATGTACCTTGGTTGGAGGCACATCCCCAGTGGGGAGTGTACAGGAGGCAGCTAATCGATGTTTCTCTCTCATTGATATTTCCAACCATCTACCCCTCTCCCCTCTTCTTTGTAAAAAAATCAATAAAATATTGATCCACTGGGCTAGAGGGGTGTCTCTGCTACCTGGTTGTGGCCACCTGGGTCTCCACACACCCCAAAGACTTGCAGCCAGCCCCCCCTACCCCACATCATGGGCACTAGGCTGAGGGGGTGGACCCAAACCACTGCTTGGCGCCTGAGCATATGCAAGTGGCTGGGGGCAGAGCAAGGACATCCCTGTCTCCAAATGCCCCATATGCCAACAGCGAGCCCTGTTGTGGGTGCTGGGCTGGGGGGCATGCAGGGATCCCTGGGCTGCATATGGCAGTGGCCACCAATGTCTCCACATGCTCCAGAGGTCAGCAGCCAGCTCTCTGTCATGGGCGCTGGGCTGGGGGCGTGGACCCCAAATGCCATTTGGCACCAGAGCACTCGCAAGCAGCTGGGGGCAGGGCAGGATGTTCCCGCCCCGCCCCCAGCTGCTTGGCTGCTGCACCCATAGTCTTTCAGTGGCTGGGGGTGTTCTGGGTCACCTGCTACTCAGGGCCTAAGTGCAGTCCTACAGGCTCGGAGCAGCCTGGGTCCCAAGTATGTTCCTGGGACCCAGGCGGCTCAGCGCCTGTGTATGCAAATTAACCACCACCTTTGTTGGGCTTATTTGCATTTCGCTCCTGATTGGCTTATGGGCATGGCTTGTGGGTGTAGCAGAGGTACAGTCAATTTGCATATTACTCTTTTATTAGATAGGATGAGACTTCAGAGGAAGGGCCAAACCCATTCCACTTCCTCTTGTGACTTCTAATGCGCCATCAGTTTTTCACTGATATATTACTTGTGAGGATGTCGATTTTCAAGATGCCTGTAGAGCTTGGAATAGGGAGGTGGAAATAGGGTACATTAAAATACCAAAAGTTCACTATTATTAATGAAAATCAGTCATTTTATCTTAAATAAAATGCTCCTCGCATTGTTGCAAATCTTTGATTAATTTCCAAAGTTCTGAAAAAGTGGATTGACAATTTTTTTCCAGAGCCCTCATTGCTTTTATGGAAAAATGGTTTTCTGAGCTTCTTACTGTACAATTCTCAAAGTGCTTCTGCTACCACTGATTCTTATGTACATAGCAGTACTCTGCCCCAATAATATGGGATAATAGACTATGTCCCTGGGGAACATGGGAGGAAAATCCTAGAAGCCTAGAAAGGTATGGAATAGGGGACAATGATCCAATGTTGCTTAAATTTTAAAAAGGAAAACCTCTCGCCCAGCCCACCAGCATGGCTCAGTGGTTGAGTGCCAACCTATTGAAGCATGAATTTTGGGGGAGCATAGGCAGGCTTAGGGAATTTATAGAATTGGGGTCCATGGAAAAGCACAGGACTGCAGACTGGGAAAAGGTACACTTCCATAACACAAGGAAGTCAGGTGCAGTTACAGCTCCATAAGACAAGGAAGCAGCAACAGGTGTATTTCATAAGACAAGGGAACTGGAAGTAGCCAAGAAAGGTCATATTTACAAAATAAAGAGAAGGAAGCCCTTCATTCAGAGGAGAAGAAAGCCCAAAGGGAATAGAAAAACAATAAGAAAGGAGGGGGTGGTGGAGAACCTCACATGTCCCATGTGAAGTTCGACCTTTGAGTCCAGGAATTACTAAAGAAATAGTGACCAATCAGAGGGAATATATCAAGGCACCAGGATCTGCAGCCCATATAAGCTATAGGGAAAAGGAACTCAGTGGGACCCTTTTCCCCTTTCCTACATGGGAGCCCATTCTGTGGGACTCTTTCCCTCACCTCACATGGGAGTCTGTAATTGTTCTTCAATAAATCTCCATCTTTGCTATACCACTTTCTGTCCATAAATTTATTCTTCGATTCCGGCAGACAAAGAATCTGGGTTCCAGTCCAAAAATTCGGTATCACTATGTGCCAGGAGGTCAGAGTTCCATTCCCTGTCAGGGCACCTGCCAGGATGCTTTTATAATCCCAGTGGGGATGTGAAGGAGTCAGCAGATCAATGATTCTCTCTCATCAGTGATGTTTCTATCTCTTTCTCCATCTCCTTTCCTTTCTCTAAAGTCAACAAAAAACATTTTTAAAGGAAACCTAAGAAGCTACTTTGTTTTGTTATTATGTTGCACCTTCCTGTTTTATTAATTTACTCTTAATTACTAATATAAGTTTATTGTTAAGAATTGTGATCTTTGCTGAAACCGGTTTGGCTCAGTGGATAGAGCCTCGGCCTGCGGACTGAAAGGTCCCGGATTCGATTCCGGTCAAGGGCATGTACTGTGGTTGCGGGCACATCCCCAGTAGGAGATGTGCAAGAGGCAGCTGATCAATGTTTCTCTCTCATCGATGTTTCTGACTTTCTATCCCTCTCCCTTTCTCTCTGTAAAAAATCAATAAAATATATTTTTTAAAAAAGAACTGTGATCTTTGATTGTGGGGAGAGGGAGGTGGAGTGGAAGAGGGTATGAGGGGGATAAATAGTGATGGAAAAATAAAATAAAACAAAAAAAATGGAGGGAAAAGAGAAAAGCTTAGATACACATAAGGAGATTAAAATAAAGAATTGTGATCTTATCTTTGCTGAAGTAAGCAGAAAAGCTATTTTTCCCATTCTCGTTGGGTGACTATAGGCCTGCAATGGCTATGTGCTGGGGTGATTGCTTGTGAAAAATCCCAGAAGCAAGGAGGGACAGATGTGGGCAAAGGGAAGGGCAGACAGGGCAAACTGGGGGAACGAGTTCCTGCCTGTGTTGGTTTGTACTTCATACTATTATGAGATAAGCAATCTTAACATTCCTAAAAATAAAACCAATTTTTTCTTATAGTAGATATAAATTTAATCCTATAGCAGTCACTGAGGTTAAAACCCTGTGGGAGGAATTTTATTTTTAAATTTCTTTGAAAGTTGCCTATTCTGCTTAAAATAAAAACTTGAAATTTTTACAATAGACATTTTTTCACACTGGAAAATAAAAATAACAATATGAGACAGGACAGAAAAGTAAGGATAATACAAGGTCAGTGGTCAGAAGCTAATCCTATCTAATAAAAGAGAAACATGCAAATTGACTGTACCTCCACTACGCCCACAAGCCATGCCCACCAGCCAATCAGCTGCAAATTAACCCAACCAAGATGGCAGATAATGTGCATATCTAAAGATCAAAGACTGAAGAGAGTGTAGAAGGAAGCCAAGTGCTGAAGAAGGGATGGAAGCTGTGGAGAAGCAAGCAAGCAGGGCAGCAGAGAAGGAAGGGAAGCAGGCGGGGTGGTGGAGAGTACTGCAGGAAACCCTATTGCCCAAATCTTCCTGCAACAGGCCTCTAATTTTTAATATGTTTACTAATCACTTTGTATGGGGCTAATCTTTCCTAGGTGCTTAGGGTAGAATGTTGAAAATGCCACAATTTGTGTTTGAGAAATTCATAACTTTGCAGGGAGGAAAAATGTATAAATAAGCAATTATACTGCAATATGAACTTTGCTAATAGCAGTGAACTAAACCTCTAGGGCAAACACAGAGGAGAAGGGAGGAGGTGCTCAGCTTGTTAGTTTAGAGAGAACACCTCAAAGAAACAAGTTTCCCTTCTCTGGTGGGAGGACCCTTTTTCCCAAGTGGATCAGTTCCTGCACACAGGACAGGATTTTAATTAAGTCAGATAGGGAGTCTCTTTGGACCTCATGACTAAAGGCCTCCTCAGGGCTTCTACAGCACTTCCTGCTCAAGAAAGAAATTAGTATTAAAGTCTTATAAGTTCAAATCTAAGTAAAAATTCATTTAGTATCACCATCTTAGTATCACCAGTATAGTATCACCATCTTACTTGCCTTACTTTTTTTGTTTTTTGGGGGGTTTTTTTGTTTTGTTTTTTTTTGGTTCACACTCACCTGAAGATATTTTTCCATTGATTTTTACAGAGAGTAGAAGAAAGGGGGAGAGACAGAGAGAGAAACATCGATGTGAGAGAGACACATTGATTGGTTGCCTCCAACCAGGGCCAGGGATTGAGCCTGCAACTGAGGTATGTGCCCTTGACTAGAATCGAACCCGGGATCCTTCAGTCTGCGGGCTGATGTTCTATCCTCTAGCCAAATTGGCTAGGGTTATTTGCTCTAATTCTGAGCAGTCCTGGTCAGGAATTTTTGGTTGACTGGCCATACAGACTCCTCTGAGAGGAAGAGGAAACATCTCACTTTTAAAAGATGTACAAAGGAGCATAGCCTACTGTATGCTGTCCCCTGTGCCTCCTATCAGAGTTTTTTAATATAACACATTAGAACATTTGGTCACATGAATATTACAATAATTTTTTTTTTTTACTTTGACCCCATCCTGACATGATTTTCTCCCTTGGCCTCTGGAAATACTTTTAAATGATGTGAACATGTTTGCTTATTTGTTTGTTTTTGAGACTGAGTCACAAAATTATTTCACTCATTTATCATCTTCTTTTGGAGAACTCTAGTTCATGCAAACTGCAGGAATCTGCATAGTTCCAGCCACATAAGCCGATACAAAACTTTCTTTTACTCTTGAAATCCATAATCTCAAGATACGAAAGTATTTTACCCACGATGTCTTCATTACATAGGGCTGATACTATCTCTTCCTTGTAGAAGAACACCATGTTATAAGGAATTGTAAATTTGTCTGAAAGGTATGCTACATCATAACCCTGAGAGTGAGGGGCACAGAATAGAAAATGAAAATGCCCAGGGTAAGGCCACTTTTTCAGGGATATAGAAACAACTTTGTTAAAATGACCAGTTTCTCCTGCCACTATAGAATTCATTAAGAATATTTTTCCTAGAGGACCAAGATGGTGGCATAGGTAAACGCCCCGTGCAACGATTTAAGAACTACAACATAACAGCAGAACAGACATCATCCAGAATCGCCAGAAAGCTGGCTGAGTGAAAAATTCACAAATAAGAGTAAAGGTGGGACACTGAGACTCAGAGGAGCAGCGGGAGCGCAGCCTTGAAGACGGAAACAGGTTAGGAGCGCTCTCGGGCTGTAGGGCTGGAGCAGCAACCCCGGCTGGATTACGCCAACAGGGAGGGTGGAGACGTCCCACTACATGGATTCCCCAGCACCAGGCAAGGTCCAAGATCCGGGGTACGTGGAGATGTCCCACTGCACAGATTCCCCAGTGCCAGGCGAGGTCTGAGGTCCGGGGGACGCATCCTGGAAGTGGGGCGCAGCAGAGGTCTCCAAGTCTGAGGAGAAACCCGGAGGCTGGGAAAAGAAGTTTGCACGCAAGTGTCGCACAAACCCGCGACTTGCCCCCTGGAAATTTGTCTCCTGGTCCCGGAAACCATCTATTTTACAACCCTGGGCTAGACTTTCGGTGTGCAGACTCATTTGGGGAGAAGCAGAGTTGTCTGGCAAGGGGAAGAGAATAGCGGCTTTCTCTTGGAGGTGTCTGCAGCCACCCCCATCCAACAGAGACCCGCGCGCGTGCGAGTGCCGCATAGGACGTAGCTGACACTGAGGTTGCCTGCGCAGCTCAGAGACTCCGCCCATCCAACCTGAACACAGTCTCCCTTCACAGCCAATTGGCCTGGAGGTCAAACCCTCCTAGGGCTAACAACAACAAGCTGGGTTTAAATTCAAAAACACTGTACAACCCATAAAGGATTGTAGTAAGAGTACCCACCTAAGGTAACTGGGGAGGCTGAGCCACTGTCCCTTTGAGGATATCTACCACATAAAGCAGCCACCATGCAGGGATATGGAAAGAAATCAGGTGTGAAAGAAATGGAGGAGAAAAGATAACAAGACATAGAGTTCAAAACCACAGTTATAAGGCTTTTTAAGAGGCTCCTAGAAAAGTCCGATGAACTTAATGAGAATTACGAGGAAATAAACAAGACCAACCAGGAAATGAATGAGACTTACAAGGAAATGAATGAGACCCTCAAGGAAATGAACAAGACCTCTGAGGATATGAACCAGACCCTCACGGATATGAAAAAGGACCAACTAGAAATCAAGCATACACAGACTGAAATAAAAAATATTACACAAAGTCCTAAAAGCAGTCCAGAGGGCCACAAGAACCAAGTCAAAGATTTGAAATACAAAGAAGCAAAATCCACTTGGCTGGAAAAGAAAGAAACAAAAAGAATTCAGATAATTGAAGATAGTGTAAGGGGCCTCTGGGACAACCTCAAGCATGCCAATATCTGAATTATTGGGGTGCCAGAAAAAGAGAGAGAGCAAGTTAATGAAAACCTACTTGAAGAAATAGTGACTGAAAACTTCCCCCACCTGGTGAAAGAAACTGACTTAAAAGTCTAAGAAGTACACAGAACCCCAAAATATAGGAATCTAAAGAGGACCACACCAAGACATATCATAATTAAAATGCCAAGATCAAAAGATAAAGAGAGAATATTAAAAGCAGCAAGAGAAAAACAGTTGGTTACCTGTAGGGGAGCACCCATACGATTGTCAGCGGATTTCTCAATAGAAACGATGCAGGACAGACGGGATTGGCAAGAAATATTCAAAATAATGAATAGTAAGAATCTACAACCAAGATTACTCTATCCAGCAAAGCTATCATTCAGAATTGAAGATCAGATAAAGTGCTTCGCAGGTAAGAAAAAGCTAAAGGAGTTCATCACCACCAAACCAATATTATATGAAATTCTGAAAGATATTCTTTAAGAAGAGGAAGAAGAAAAAGGTAAAAATTTAAATTATGAACAACAAATACACATCTATCAACAAATGAACATAAAAATCAAGTGAATTGATAGGCTGATGAACAGGATAAACTGGTGAATATAACAGAAACATGGACATAGAGAGGGAATGGACTGACAATTCTTGGGGAGAAAAGGGTTGTGGGAAGTACAGCAAGAGATTGGACAAAAATCTTGCAACAATGGGAGAGGACAGTGGGGAGGGGGAGGTGAGGGTGGAGGGTGAGATAGGTACAGGGTGGAGGGGAGATATGGGGGGATAAAAAAGAGGAAACAGTGTAATTAATAAACTGAACAATAAAGATAAACACACACATAATATTTTTCCTTTCTTCCAGATGTCATACAATGGAAGAGACTACCTTGAGAGTGTGTGTGTGTGGAGAGAGAGGGGAGGGTTTCCAGGTAAAGAAATGGGGAGATAAGAAAGAGCTGCTGAAACTCACCTCGGTCCAGCATAAAAGGCTGGAAGGGCCAAAGGCAAGCCAAGCTCAGTAGACACACAAAGGGACCTGGGAGCTGTGTGAAGAAAATCAGAAAAGCAGATCCAGGAGAGAGACGTGTAGATCTTTGCGTAGCTGAGGCATTTAAGTCTTCAGTGGTTGTTTTTCCAGGACTGCCACGAATAATGGTTAAATGTTCCATGGCCTGAGACAACCAGCTACCGCTTTGTGAAAAGTTCAGCCTCCTTATGTTGCTATTAATCCAATTCCTATCAAGAGAGTACCTAGTATTTCCTTTCTCAAGTCTTTGAAAAATAATATTCAGAAAAATAATATTTCCTCTACCTCATTTATGAGAGTAGATTAGGGGAGACTGTTGTTTTCCCACAAAATACAGAAAATGATTTTGGCTAAGGTGCAACAATGTATTTACTGGGAGAATTTCCAAAAACTCACAAATTTCAAAGGAGGTTGGAAAAGTAGGCTCTAAAAACACCAGAAACCAGGAACACTCCAGATGTTTTGTTAAATGAATTGAGTGACAGTATTTTAGGGTTCCACCAAGGCAATGAATGTGTTCCAATGGCTTTTGTTCTGATCAGTGCCTGTATCTTTGACTCACCCCACACAGAGCCTAAGAGAGAATGTGGGCAACCCCAGTTGAATGGTGATGTCCAACCCTCTCTGGGGAATGCAGGTGACATTTTCAGATAACCCCACCAAATCCACCCATATAATGGGAAGAAGTCACTTCTTAATGGAATTCATTACTAAAATAAGAAGACATAGAAGCTGACAGGCAAAATACCCACAATTGAGAGTAATAGCAATACACTCTCTAGTTTGTTGAATTAAATAAAATTACCTTTCAAACAGTAGGAGGAATTTTCTGCTAAAACTAAGGGCAGTAGCAGTCAAGAATGTAGTACTGAAAACCAGGACCAATGGGGTTAATTAAATATAGGAATTAGATGTCATGTTAAGTAAATTATCTTGGAAACTCAAAGCAATGGGTCAGGCAATCAGAGAAGACAGAACCTAAGACAAAGTAAAGAAGAACAATGAAGTAATATGTACACTTTTATGTTCATGACCAGTTCTGGGGCCCCCAGTGAAAAAGGTGACATTGCCTAAGAAAGGTGATAATTGGGATAGAGAAAGAGTTTGAATTAGAAATAAAAGCAAATTTATATAAACGAGTAAATGGGAGAAAAGAATAACTCTTCCTATAGTATTGCTATTAATAACAATAGATAATAAAAATTTTAAAATTCAACACTTGTCAAATATCATTGCAAGTCACTGCTGCAGATAAGAATCATCTTTGGATGCTAAAATAGATGGCAAAAGTATGATGATGAATAGAATATTTGTAGAGTCTCAAATTATCTTTTCACAATGTATTTATTAATTACAATGGGAACATTGTAACTTTACAGTGGAAAACCCTGGCAGATGATACCTTAACCCAGTGGTCGCCAAACTCACTGGTCCTAAGAGCCAAATATCAACAGGACAAAGATTGAAATTTCTTTTGAGAGCCAAATTTTTAAAACTTAAACTTCTTCTAATGCCACTTCTTCAAAATAGACTCCCCCAGGCCATGGTATTTTGTGGAAGAGCCACACTCAAGGGGCCAATGAGCCGCATGTGGCTCACCAATTGCAGTTTGCTAACCATTGCCTTAACCAAATGATTGAAGGTTAACATCATCAGAAATAAGACACATCAAAATTATGTATCTTCTAGGATGATGCATTTGAAATTATGAGAACTATGAGAAATAAATGTTTGTTGTTTAAGCCACCTAGATTACAGTATTTTTTGTTATAGCAGCCCAAATGGACTAATACACCTGCTAAAACAAATAATCATTCATTCTATGCCTCAGTTTTTAATAAAAAGAGCAATTAACCAAATAACTTCTAGTCTGAAATTAACACACATAAATTTTTTAATTTTTAATTTATTCTTTTAAAAGAAATATTCAATTTTTTAAGTTAGGTTATTTTTATTTTCTTTTCATCTTAGAATTATGAGCAATAAATGTTTTCATCACATTATTTTGTGTCCCACTCTTATTTCTTGAATTAAATCCCAATTTTAATATTTTTGCACATGCTGATTAGAGTAAATAAACACGTATGTTCTGCATATAAAACAAGTTTCTTTTCATTTATTTCCAGTATACATAATGTACCTGTGTTCTGTAGAATAAA
Source organism: Antrozous pallidus (assembly GCA_027563665.1). Classification (NCBI taxonomy): domain Eukaryota; kingdom Metazoa; phylum Chordata; class Mammalia; order Chiroptera; family Vespertilionidae; genus Antrozous; species Antrozous pallidus. The sequence goes on along the minus strand of CM050519.1, from coordinate 38,439,341 downwards.
AGAGCCTTTAAATAATATGGATAGTTGGAGAACGTTTTGATCAACCCCATGACCATGGATTGACACAAAAACTTGCTTCGGTTTCCAATACCTTTCCAGTGGTGGAACACAATGTCAAAATCAGTAAACCCGGTAGCAATCTTATCTCAAGCCCTTCTACGCATGGGTTGTCTCAGCAGAATCTCGGCCATATTTCTGGAGAGAGCAGGAGGCTTGAGTTGCACCCAGAGATGGAGGAAGCCAAGCTTTCCACTTGCCCTGGCCAGACCAGGCTTCTGCTTAAGGCTGCGAAGTTTCAATTATAGAAGATAAATAAATTCCAACAGAAATGGCTGCTGCCATGGAGTGAGCAGAAGGCTTGGCTCCACTCCAGGCTACAAAATTTCAATTGTGAACATAAATAAATACCAGATATCAGGGCCTCCACTTGGGTAGCCAGGGTGCATGACCAGCCTGCAAACCACCCAAATACCTTCTTCAGAGCCATTGTAAATATATTGACACTTTCCCAAATACATCCTTCAGAGCCATTGTCAATATATTATCTATATATATAAAAGCATAACTGACCATTACAATGGAACAACCAGAATGACCAGTCACTCTGACGTGCACCAACCACCAGAGGGCAGATGCTCAATGTAGGAGCTGCCCCAGACCATAGGCCCCAGCCAGCAGGCCCCAATCACCTGATTGGGGCTGGGTCCCCAGGCTGGGATGGGGAACCAGGCGTGAGTGGTGGTGGATGTGGCCACTTTCTCAGGGGGTCCAAGGGCTGGCTCCCTCCTTGGAGCTAGTGGCCAACCTCCCAGGTATCTCCCCCTGGCCAGCAGGCCCCAATTGGGCTGCCACCTGCCCACCATGGTGGCAGTTGGCCACTTCCTCCACTATCAGGCCCCAATCACCTAATCCGGGCCTGCCTGCCAATCTCTCAGTCCCTCCCCCTGGCCAGCAGGTCCCAATTGTCTGATTGGAGCCAAGCTCTGGGCTGGAACAGGGAACTGGGAATGGGTAGTGGCAGATACAGGCAGTGAGGGAAGGTGGAGGCGAGAAGGTGGGGAACCTGATTGGCCCTGATTGCCAGCCAGGCCTAGGGACCCCACTCATGCACAAATTTTGTGCACCGGGCCTCTAGTCTATAATAATAAAAAATGTAATATGCTAATTAGACTAGACAGTCAATCATCATTTCAGATGTACTTCCTGATGAAGCTGTGGTGGCAGGGGCCAAGGTAGAGGTGGTTAGGGGCAATCAGGCAGGCAGGCAGAGGTGGTTAGGTGCTAGCAAGCAGGCAGGCAGGCAGAGAGTTTAGGAGCAATCGGGCAGGCAGGAAGGCCAGGGGTTAGAAGCCAGTAGTCCCGGATTGCAAGAGGGATGTCTGACTGCCAGTAAACCGAGGGGTCCCAGATTGTGAGAGAGTGCAGGCCAGGCAGAATAACACCCCCATCCCTGTTCACAAATTTTGTGCACTGGGCCTCTAGTTTGTTATATTAGATGTTAAAACCCAAAAAGGTAACTTCTTTTAATGCCCCAAAATACAACGAAAGTCTTTCCCTTAATATGTATGACAAATTAGAGTGGAATTTTTTTAGTAATATTTTTAATTCATTTTAGGACTATGAGGAATGTATTGTTTCTCGGTGATTGAATATAAGATTATTGAATAGCACCTCAAATGGTGGTAGAGGCTAGTAATACTTGTTGGCAGGAAGAAATTTGATGAGAATCAGAAATGTAAAGTAATCCCCAAAGCAATAAAACATCTTCATCATGCAAATCATATTTGCATGTTAGGACCTTTCACGCAGCAAGTGCAATGCCACCCTCAGATTACCTCAGTAATCTGAGTTTTATTATAAAGGACACACAAGAAAGGAAGAAAGATTTGAAACAGCTGCATAGCCAGGATTCTGAGAATCTAGAATAACTTTCAGAATCATTCCATAATAATAAAGTTGGGCCTCAAGAAGAAAAGAAATACCAGTCAGTGTACTATGTAGCTGTAAAGACCTTGCTGTCATTCTCTGCCCCCAGTAGCAGAAAGGCTCCCTTTATGTACTGCTCAGCATGGTTATTCAGCTATTCGATGCCACGACTGCCTTCACTCTGGCTGCTCCTGATGAAATACTCTCTGCTCTGCAATCTGCCACACAATTCTTGCTTATTCCCAGCATCTGCTACCTCATAATTTCTACTGGATTGTTACTTCTTCTTGCTAACTTTTGTCTGTATGGAGCTTCATCTCTGCATCATTTATTTGTTTCTGTCCCTCTCTTTGTGTTTTATATTTAAATCGCCCTACAAGAGGATCTTACCATAATTGCTACTTTAATTTTTAGGCCCAGCTTTCAGTGTAGGCTCCCTTATTAAAGCCACTAATTAATCTATAAATGGTTGGGTTTTAATTGACATTCATTTTAAACTAGCACACAAATGCCAGTATTAGGTCAAATGGAACAAGGCATATGTTTCTCTACATCCTATGTGTAGAAATCCCTAAGAAGCAAACAGTGGTCATGGCAAGTTCTCTGTGGGTTCTCTAAAAAGGCAGTAAGCACATTGCATGGCTTATCCATTCGAATCTCTTTGAATCTAACAAGAGAAAAATAGCTTTAAGTTTTCATGCATAAAGTTTGTTCAATTATTGGGATCATCAGCGGGATATGAGACTGCCATATAGGATCTCAGTCACCATCAATCATCACTAAACAAAGCAGAGTTAACTGGCTTATGGAGCTATAGAGCTATAGAGCTTTTCCTGCTGCTTCCATTAGCACCATGCTAACCAGCTCAGCGAACCAGCACACTGGCTGTAACATATAAACACGCCCTCACACCCAAACACAGCCATCACTAGCAAAGTGCATCTGTGATGAATGAGATTCAATCAGCCTTCTGGCCTTCCAGGCTCAAGATAACATTTCTGCTATTGATAGTATCAATTTATAATTTAATTTCAGATCCTAGCTCTTAGGAGACAAGACTGTTTGCAGAGCTAAAATCTAATCCAGTAGAAGGCATTGGACAGAGTTCTATAAAGTCTGATGACCACAAGATAACCTGATTTCCTTAAAATTCTGCCAGAATACATTTTATAAATCTGAATTTCCACAATGAGCAATAATGAAAACAGTGACACCAAATTTAATATTTGCTTTATCATTTACCCAGACACATGGACTCACTGGTCATCCTGAATGTACTCTTTGAAAGAAGGAAAGAGAGGAAGGAAGAAAGAAAGGAAGGAGGGAGGGAGGAAGAAAGAAGGAAAGAAACAAGTGTCATTTTTACAAAAATGTAGACAAAACATGGCTTCCTCTGAGGGTCATCAGAGAAAATTGATCCCATGTCTTTATTAGCTTATTATTTGCTCTTATTTAAGAAAATGACAATGCTTGTTATAGAAGTTACAAACAATGCAGAATGACAATCAGAGAACATTATTAACAGTTCCACACCCGGCTCCTGTATATTTCTGTAAGGAGTTCTACCTGTGTAAGCAATGCCACCTTCAGCTCTCCTTGACTGCTGGCGCTCCTTGCTGTTCCTGGATTGATGTGGGCGTAGACGAAGTTATCAGGCAGCTCCTGACCCATCCAAGGAGGGTAATTTTATTGCAAGTCTGTTTAGCCTCTGTCTTGTGCTCTTGTGAAGGCATCAATTCTCTCAGGTAAAGAACACAAATAAAATTTAGAAATGCTCCCTCAGGCTAGGAGACTAGGAATCACGCCAAAATTTCTCCGAATGAAGTCACTCTCTGCATAATCTCCCCTGCTCACGCCATCTCTTACAACCACGTGCTGCCCTTTGATTAAAGGAGAACTGAAGGTAATGTAGAGTCACTCAGGGGTTTTCTTATCCAGTAGCTGTTTTATAGATCAATCCCAAAATGATTGCTAGCTCTTTCTTTGGACATTTTTCGCATGCTCGGGTGTATGTGTATGTAAGAAAGCTACGAAATAATAAGCAACCATAACCAATAAGCATTCCCTTCTTCATTTTTTAATTTTTTTACTGCACCTCACCCTTCTCCTCCCCTAGCAAAAAACTTTGAGAAACTGCCTTTCTCCTCATAGGGCAGATTGAAATCATTAAATAAAAATTATAGGATGCTTTGGCCAAATTCTCAACAATACTGTGAATTCTTCAAAGTGGTTATCCTAGAAGGCTGCCTGCATACTTTCCCTATCCTAAGTTTCTTCCACCAAACTATAAACAATAGTGAGTCAGTTCATGAGAACCCTCATAGCTGTAGAATTCAGCCCTTGGGAGTCAGCCTCGATTCTTCAGACTCAGGCCAAATTTCATCGACATTAATTTTAAAGCATTGTATTGTGAAATAATACAAATACAAATTTCTTATACAATGTTTTTTCTTCTCTAAAAAACTAGGTAAGGATAAAAAAATATTATTCATTCTTTAAATATAAATCATGAGAAAAAAGCCATCATTAACAACCGACACTCACCTGAGTGGTGTAAAATAAAAAAGAGAAAAAAATTCACTAAGCATAAGTCTTAACTTTTTAAATAAATAGATTATGACCAGAGAGATTCATTGATCGACTGCTTCCTGCATGCCCTACACTGGGAATCAAGCCCGAAACCCAGACATGAGCCCTGACTGGTATCGAACCTTGACCACCTGGTTCATTGGTCAATGCTCAACAGCTGAGCCACACTAGCTGGGCTTAACTTTTCTTAAATGCAGACTCACTTCTGCCAGATTGCCAAACACTTTATGGGATATCATTGTACTCACATCCATAAAAATTGGCACCTAATCCTAGTTTTACCTCTTCCTCATTGTAAATTCTTGGGCAGTTTATTCTCCCCCTTTTTTCAATGGCATTAAATGAGAAGATTGGTTAACAAGATTTCTAAAATCCTTCCCTGCTTCCATATCTCATGGGTCTCAGGGGAGAACACCCAACTCCCTCCTCCTAGGTATTCATATGGAAGAACTCCCACATGGATCTTTCCAGGCCTCACGCTACAGGCTCTTCAGATTAATGAGCTTAGAAGCCCATTCCTATTTAGGTCTCAGCTTGAGACCTATGCCTCTATGCAAACCTCTACTGGCAAAACCTACAGTTTTCTAGCTCAGACTAAATTATTCTTGGGTGACGTGTCAGTATCTCAAGCCGCATTTTTCAGAAATTTTTATAAGTAACAGAGTGCATAACTTGATGATAATCTTCCTGATTCTTGTGATTATCTCCCTTTAGTTCTAAACTTGAGGGGGTAGGAAAGAGCTGTTATTTATTATGGTCCATGTAAAAATCTCAGTTAGAGGAGCAAAGGCATGATGGGAACAACTGGAATTGAAGGAAGGAAGAAGGGAAGGAAGGGAGGAAGGGAGGGAAAGAGGAAGGGAAGGAGGGATGAGGAGGAGGAAGGAAGGATGGAGAATTGAAAAATATTTGTTGAATGAGAGAATAAACTGATAGACATATAAATTAATGTCTTATTATTTGGTTAAAAAGCAACTGTATGTTTAAATGAAGCAAACTGACATTTACTAAATTGTTACATGTGCATGTTTTGTATTTTGTGTCTCTGGGTAAATGCATTTTATTTTGAGTAAATTTCATACACAAAGTATATTTTCAGGTTACAACGTAAAATAGTACATCAAGGTTTATTTGGAAATTCTTTTATGCACAGTAAACCCTAGACTGAAAACTCCTATAGAGTAGGAAACCTATTCTTTGCTTTTCTTGTGCTTAACATCTAGCTTATCGTTTACTGTTATTTGTTACATATAAACTTAATGATGATTTGGAGCAACATCCCTAGCCCTCTTCTAATTGCATGCCTACTGGATGTAGGACATTGATTATTCTGAACTCTAAATGCTAATCCAAATGGAAACATTACAGGACACTTAGGAAATAAAATAGGCTCAATTGCATATGTCTATTAACTTAATTTATTCAATGAATGAAATCACAAATAATATTTTAATGGTTTTTAAACTAGCTTTATTTTTCAAATTAAAATGTCTTCTTAAAATTTCTTTACACATTGTTGGTAGGATTGTTGTTAGTTGATAAAACCTTTTCTTAGACTAATTTGGCAAGATTTATTAAAACTTCAAGAATAATTATTAAATTTCACCCAGAATACCACATTTAAAATTAATTTTAAGGAAATCATCATGTCTGTGCCCAAAAATATATGTATAAAATAATTTTAGTTATCTACACTAATAAAAGAGAAATATGCAAATTGACCATACCTCTACAATGTCCACCAGCCAATCAGGAGTGAATATGCAAACTAACCCAACAAAGATGGCAGTTTAATTTGCATGAGCAGGCACAGAGTGGCCAGGCAGGACAGGACACCTGCTATGAGGGAGAAGGTAGGGGGTGGAGGAAGCTATAGGAGCTGTGCTCTGGCAGAAGTGGAGAAGACTGGCAGAGAGAAGGCCTGGGTCCTGGGTGCCAGAGGAAAACCAGTGCCAGCAGCCAGGGGAAGGAAGGCCTATTGCACAAATCTTCATGCAATGGGCCTCTAGTTTCTTATAATAGTAAAAAATTTGAACCTGCAGAAGCCTGTTTGGCTCAGTGGATAGAGCATCAGCCTGCAGACTGAAAGGTGCCAGGTTCGATTCCGGTCAAGGGCATGTACCGTGGCTGCAGGCACATCCCCAGCAGGGGGTGTGCAAGAGGCAGCTGATTGATGTTTCTCTCTCATCGGTGTTTCTGACTTTCTATCCCTCTCTCTTCCTCTCTGTGAAAAATCAATAAAAAATATTTTTTTAAAATTTGGAACCTTTTTAAAAACCTAATGATAGCTTTGTTGTTTTTTAAAATAAGTAAATTTATATTTTGGATATTTCTATAAAATTGTAGAGTAAAAAGCAATATATTCTTTTTTTCCTAATTAATTTTTTATTATTTTTTGCAGTATAACTTATATTTAATAGTAGTTCATATGTTTTCCTTTTTCCCCCCATTATCCTCCCCCCAGCCTCCCTTACCCCCCAGCACATGTCCCCACCTGCCCCCCTCCCCGCCCCAGTGTCTTTCATTCATTGGTTATGCTCATATTTATGCATACAAGTTCTTCAAGTTGTTCTCCCCCAGCATCCACCTCCCATCTACCCTAGCCTTCCCCCTGTAGCTTGACAGCCTGTCTGTTCAATGCATCCCTGCCTCTATATCAATCACTCTCCCCTGTTTCTTTTCTTCAAAAATATCTTGCCTCTGCATACTAGAAATAGGTGAAAACACAGTGTTACTGAAGTATCTAACCTTTAGAAATAAATACATTTGGCTGTACATATGCTCCAAGATGGCAAGGTTGTTTATCTCTGGGGAGTTGGTAAATATAAGTTGGGAGATAGCTTTCCATGGGTCTCTCACATTTCCCCTTACTTTAAAAGTAGAGGCATGGACTGCTTCCTCTTCCAGACCATATTTCTAAGACTGTTTTGTGGATAGCCTTGAGAGATTTAGGGTCTCCCTCTGGAGAAAAAGTACACTGTCCAGTTTAATAAAGATAATGTGTGTCTCCCAGAAGAAGTTGAGGCAGACTACTTCTTATAATAAAAGATTTGGAGTTCCTAAGCTCAGCATTCCTCTCCTATAATATAACCCACGTGTACACACTGGCCACCCTGTGGGGATTAGGCTCAGGTACTTGTTTCAAAATATACTGGCCCTCTATAGTTGTAACAAACTGCCCTTTATTTATGATCTGGGAGTCTTATATTATCCACTAGCATCTATAAATGGTGGCAGGTTAACTTTACATCTTGTGGTTCTTGATAATGCATATGTTTGTATATTTGTATTTTTAATACATTTATATCTTACTACATTAAGTATATAAAACTTTTATTACCAGACTAGTGGCCTGGTGCATGAAATTCATGCATGGGAGGATGTCCCTCAGCTCAACCTGCACCCTCTCCAATCTGGGACATCCTCTCACAATCCAGGACTGCTGGCTCCCAACTGCTTGTCTGCCTGCCTTCCTAATTGCCCCTAACCACTTTTGCCTGCCAGCCTGATCACCCCCTAACCACTACCCTGCCAGCCTGATTGATTCCTAACTGCTCCCCTGCCAGACCGATAGCTCCTAACTGCCCTCCCCTGCCAGCCTGGTCACTTCTAACTACCTCACCCTGCTGGCCAGGTTGCCCCATAAGTGTCCTCTCTGCAGGCCTGGTTGCCCCAAACTGCCCTCCCCTGCTGGTCTTATCACCCACAACTGCCCTCCCCTATAGGCCTGGTCCCCACTGCTGGCCATCTTTAATCACATGGGAGCAGCCATCTTTGTGTGCTGGAGTGACAGTCAATTTGCATATTACCTCTTTATTATATAGGATGTATTAATATTGTTTTTAAAATAACCCGAAAGCCCTTGCCAGATGGCTCAGTAGGTTGGAGCATCATCCCATACACCAATAAGTTTGCAGGTTCATTTCCTGTCAGGGCACATACCTAGGTTGCCACTTCCATGCATGTACAGGAAGCAACTGATTGATATTTCCCTCTCACATCAATGTTTTTCTCCCTCTCTCTCTCTGTCTCCCTTACTTTCTCTCTAAAATCAATGAACATATCCTCTGGTGAGGATTAAAAGAAAGAAAGCTGAAATCCATATAGCATGCACAATAACATGCCAACAGTATACCAGAGAATGCTGGTGTACCATGGCTGAAGGCCTGGGGTTGAGATAGTGAAAGATACTTCATCTGTTGTTCAACTCGGACCTTTCTGTGATTTTTTTTCACATGTCGAGAGTCTTGCAGAGTTCTGCTTTCAACTTGGAGACTGATGAAATTTAAGGCATTCCATATTTTTATGTGGTTCATGGGGGCAAGGAACTGTTCCAACAAAATAACTAGGTCTCCTGGAAAAATGCCAGCTACAGGGAACAGGTGTTTAGTGCATAGGATCCAGAGTCAAGAGCCTGCTGCCTTTAAATGTAACTGTCAAGTGATCAGAGTTTGCTGGCAAATGGCACTGGAACAGAGCCTTCCTTTATAGAACAGATGAGACTTTATAGTTGCTGGAGGTTATCAATGTTTGTGAATATGGCTTTGTATACATATGTTCTCTCACCAACATTCGCTGGAACACAGAAGTAAAGTGTTTATGAAAATGTCCTTACTGATGCTAGTTTCATTTCTATAATGTGAGATGAAAAGAATGAAATGTAATTGTCTAAAGATTTTTTGGCATGTATCTCTACCGTACATTGAATCTCAGAGATGTAAGACAAAGAAAACAAGGGAAAGGAAGGTCTTCCCTCGCCTGTGAACCAATGTATTGTATTCTGGGGAATGAAAAGGAGAGGGCTGAGTCCACGTCTGATTGAGGTGTTATGGGGGCATCACCTTCCCCGATCGCTGGGTTCCTCCCACTCCTGAGGGCTCCTGGACTGTGAGAAGGGGCAGACCAGGCCAAGCTGAAGGACCCCAGTGAATTCAGTGCATGAATTTTCATGCACCAGGCCTCTAGTCTATTAAAAATAAATACAAATAAACTTAATTCATTTCCCTAACACATAGTTGCCTCCCTTTATTGTTTTAGGTTTAGAGTGGATTTCTGATCTGAACTTTGATTCCCAGTCCTTTTTCCTGGTACTCTGGAGTCCCATAAGTATCTTTATGATGCTATAGCAGACACTATGTGATCTTTCTACCAACATTCATTCTTATTGTCCACCTAAGTGACAGAAATCCAGTTTTATTCAGGGTGGCCATATGTCCAGTTAAAAGATTATATTTCCCAGGTTTATAGTAAGATATGGCCATGTGACTAATTTCTGATAAATGAGAAGAAGTGCCCTGTAGATTTTCTAGAAAGTTTTTTTTTAATGGAAAACAATTATTTTTTAAGTGTGGATTGTCCATTATGTGACTTTTGAAAATATATATTTTTTATTGATTTCAGAGAGGGAGAGAGAAAGAGAGAGAGAGGGGGGGAGAGGGGGGAGAGAAACATTAATGATGAGAAAGAATTATTGATTTGTTGCCTCCTGCATGCCTCGTACTGGATATTGAACCCTCAACCTGGGAATGTTCCCTTGAAACAATTCTTCATCTTCTCCTGCTTCTCTTCCTCCTCATCCTAATTCCTCTTCTCTCTCTCTCTGTTTCTGTCTCTCTCTCTCCCTCTCTCTCCTCTTTCTTCTACCTGAGTAATGCATATGCAATCCCTCCAGCAACCTTACATAATGCAGTTATTTTGCAGATGAAAGTCAAGGAGGCCATAAATAAAGTATCCTGGATCTCTAATGATTCTGGGATTTATCCATACTCCTCTGAAATTATTTGCTATATTTTACATAAAGAAATAAAGCCTGTGTGTAAAGCTATTTCAATAATTCTAACTGAGAAGCCTGATTCTAACTGATACAGATCAAATGCCATGGTTTACACATTTTTTTTACAATCTCTCTAGTGAATTTATAAAATGGATTAGACATATTCAGGATTTGAAAGAGATTTAAAAAAATGGTATGAAAGATAGATGAAAAAATCTAGGCACTGAATTGGCAGAGAGGATTTAGTCATTCTCTAATAAGAAAATTAAAATGGATTCTACACTGTTTCATATTTTAAATTAATAAATACATTTATGTAAAAAGATTTTCAATATTTCATTTAGTATTATTCAGCCATATCAAAGAAAGAAATCCTGCCATTTGCAACAACATTGATGGATCTTGAGGGCATTATGTTAAGTAAATAGTGTATGATATCATTTATATGAAGAAAATAGAAAAAACTGAAATCACAGATATAGAGAAAAGATTGATGAGAGGATAGAGAATGAGGAAAATGTGTGAAGGTGACCAAAAGTTTCAAACTTCCAGTTATAAGATAAATAAGTTCTTGTGATATAATGTAAAATATATTTACTATAGCACTGCATTGTATACTTAAAAATTGTTTAAAAAGTATATCTTAAAAGTTCTCATCACAAGAAAAAAAATTAACAATTATGTGAGGAGATAGATGTTAACTAAACTGGTGGTAATGATTTTGTTTTATATATATACACGTGTGTGTGTGTGTGTGTGTGTGTGTGTGTGTGTGTGTGTGTTAAATCATTATGTTGTATATCTGATACTAAAAATACAGTTTTAAATTGTCCATTATATCTCAATAAAAATTGGGGAGCTCTAGCTAGTTTGGCTCAGTGGATAGAACATTGGCCCAAGGACTGAAATGTTTCAGGTTCAACTCCATTCAAGGGCACATTCATACCTCAGTTGAAGGCTGGATCCCTGGCCCTGGCAACCAATCCATGTGTCTCTCTCACACAGATGTTTCTTTCTGTCTCTCCCCTCTCTTCCACTTTAAAAAAACAATGGAAAAATATCCTCTAGTGAGGATTAAGAATAACAACAACAAAAACCTGAGGAAATATTTCATTCAGTTTCACACACAAAAGAGAGGCATTATGATGACATGATTTTAAATCATATGGCTTTGGTTTGCATCTGGTCCTATGTTGGGCCAGCTATGTGACATTTAGCAAATGCCTCACTCTCTTCATGTTTCTCTTCCTTCCTCTGAAAATGGTTCCTTCTTCACAGATTGTTGTGAAGATTACATGTTTTCATACAGATAATGGCCATAGACATTGACTGGAATATATTGTCACCTATAATTATTATTTTTGTGTGTCCTCTCTATTTTTAAATATTTCTGCAAAATCTGTTAGATCGATAATCTTGATTTTATATCTAGCAAAGTGATCAAGTTTTATAATGCTACAGGAAGAGGACAATGAAGAACATGGACTTGTATGTGTTTATGTACATTGGAAGTGGGAGGGTCAAAATCAGAGAAAATCAAACTGTCAAGAGCATGAAAACACGCTCCTCATTTTCTTTCTGAACTTCTTCCCATCCATCACCGAGACGCCACAAAGTAAATGATAAAGTTGCTCAAGTATGTAAGAAGTTGGCCCCTTTCCCTGGCAAATAAATTTTATTTTTTATGTCTGCATATAGACCTCAAAATAATAGTATTTGAGGTTTTATGGTAAATTCAATCTCACTTGCCTTCTGCTATATTGCTTTGGTTTATGACAGACTCAGTAATTCAATCTGTAACCTAAATCCTTGAATATATATTAATATTCTCAATTTACTTCAAAATTTTTATTTTTATTTAGGAAAAGTATTACTATTTTTACTGAGTTTGTAGTTATATCACTTGAATCTTTTTTTAAAGTAATATACTCATTATATTGTTGAATAACTGCTTGTCCACAGAAAATAAAATATTCTCCAGTATTTCAATGTTCATATTACCTTCATTCCTGACTTTGTTAATATGTATTTTACATAATGGGGATATATGATAGATTTGAGTGCTCCTATGTATCTTTCCTTAGCTTCACTCATCTCTCCCTTTCGTGTTTATTGTATTTCTAATTCTTCTTTGTGAATTTTTATTTTGATTACTTATTTTATTTGTATTCTATTCAGTCATCTACATTAGGTTTTATGTCCTCAGAATTTATTGCTGGAATTCTACCACAGAGAGTAATTATATGTTCATCACAAAATTATGCTTTTTTATTAGTTCATAATTGAGTATTACAGAATAACTTTCCTCTGGTCCTCATTCTTACAACTGAAGCTGATAACACTGATTATTTACTTTTTTTAATTTCTTAACCAGCTGGAAAGATATTTTATATACTGTCTCTAGAAACAGTGAACCAGTTTAGTATATCAGTCAAGATCACATTTTAATAAAATAATTCCTTATAAAAGTGATTTCTATCATTTATCTTGTCTGCCTATATACAGTGAATTCATAGCTGATTTTTTTAAATTTCCATATCCCTACCTATTACCAGTCTTTGTTTCATCATGTTACTGTTCACCATTGATCGTATTGTTGATATATCCAAAGATTCCAACTTGAGTCTCTCAGTTTCCATAGATGACATTTTAGTAATGGAAAATGTTTTATTATGAGTTTTCAAAACATAAATTATTTAGAATCCAGCTCCTTATTCATTATATCTCAAATAAAAGAAGCCAGAATTATATTCACAAAGAATGACTCACAAAAAGAAATTTCAAATTTCTTAATTATCCTATCTGGATTAACAAAAAACTTTCACTTGCTAGACTTCAAATATAATTTCAAAATTTTTGCTTTCACTGGTAGTTCCCTGGTAAATAGGTCCTTGTCACAGAATTGCAACTTTTCAGCAGATGTGAATGTAGCAAGATTTACCAATTTTTTTCCTTGCTTCTCTAACACCCTAGTTCTCCTGATCTATTCTTTTTATAAACCTGTATTATAAAAGTGTAGTATGAAAATTGTCCCCTCAACTGGGGGTTTGACTAGGGGGCAGGGCCAGTCAGGGGAAGGAGAGGTAGTACCCGGTCAGCAGTCAGCAGCGGCTAGGAACCCTACCAGTGCAGGAATTTTGTGCATTATAATTTTTCTCTTCCCAAAATGTACTTATATCATTGTTATAACCATAGAATAAGGCACATAATACACTTTCAATAAATATTTGATTGAGGGGGAAAAAGGAATGAATAAAGCAGAAACTAATTAAAATACTAACAAATATTCAAATAGTTAAGCAGGAGAAGGAAAAGGAGAGGTTATGATTATAATCAGGAATAACTGTCTGGATACTTAAGGTTATTATATAGATGCCAATTCTGCCCTTTGAAATAAAAAATAAACCACTGGCATTTGACTCTTAATAATTTTTAGACATGCTATCATTCCCGTGTTCAGCTTTTTCTTGTCTTTTTTTTTTTTGCATTAACATGTTAATTTTTGTTCCTGCCAAAGGAGTCATTTGAGATAAGAACATTAGCTCATTGGAGTATAAATAAGTATGTTAATGTCACTCTAAAATAGACAAGGCTGTGTTTCATACAAAACTAAATAAGAATGCATAATTTGTATCCTTTTTTAACCATTCTAGTATTTGGAGCATTTATTAGAAACCAGGATGCAAGGTATTTTCGGGGGTGGGAGAAGGAGGGATAGAGCATTTAGAGCTCAGCCATATTTTAAGTATATATTCTCATACTTAATCCTCACAACAACGAGGAGGTAGGAATTGTGGAGTAAGATTAAGAGTGATATCAAAGGCAAATGCAACAATATCTCTATTAGAAAATAAACTTAATTAGGTGTAAGTGGAGTGAGCTCTGGTTCCAATTCTGCCACTAAGTACGCGGAGGAATGAACTAATTCAGCTCCTCTAGGACTTAATTTTTTCATCTTTAAAATGAAGGGCTTGGACTGCAAGGTCCAGCTCTAAAATTCCGTGTATATTTCATAAAATAAAATGCATTCCAACCAGTCAACTCAAAGCTTGAATTCTTATAACCAGAGGCAGAAATAACCCAGGAGGCTTCAACACCATCACAGAGAATGAGCTACTTTCTTTTCACCCCTCAGAAGAGCATCCTCCCTTTGCCCAAGAAAAGTGCATTGAGTTATTTGGTCACATTTTACATTTATAATAATCTCTTACTGCCTCCCTACACCCTCTTTCCTGGTGTTCTTCCAGATAAGACAGTGAAAGATCATGCCATGGAACCAACCTTCAAAATGTAAAATTGGGAGCAGGGTGGTAGAGATGTACAATGACACTGGAAACTAGGAAGAATGCCACTTGTATACCAGAAACTTTGGTTTTTTAATATATATTTTATTGATTTTTTATAGAGAGGAAGGGAGAGGGATAGAAAGTCAGAAACATCGATGAGAGAGAAACATCCATCAGCTGCCTCTTGCACACCCCTTACTGGGGATGTGCCCGCAGCCAAGGTACATGCCCTTGACCAGAATCGAACCTGGGACCTTTCCGTCCGCAGTCCGACACTCTATCCACTGAGCCAAACCAGTTTCGGCTGTATACCAGAAACTTTGGGATGATTGAAAGAAAATGCATTGTTGGCCAACTAACATACCTGCAAAGTTAGTAGAAAGGACACTGCAGAATACCTTTACATCCTCTAAACCAAGGTGAGGGCAGGCCACAGGGCAGGTACAAATAACTTAGAAGCAGGGGAGCCTGCTCTCTGAGATGATGGCCAGACACACTGACAGTGGGAAAGGTTTTCCCCCACAGAAGAGGTCTACCCAGAACCCGCTGTGTCTAGCATACTTAAAACGTGGAGCGAAGCACCTTTTACTGCACTTTCTTCTATGCAACAAATTATTTTCAGTAATAATTGTGAAATGAAATAGATGACAGTATTGATCAGGAAAAATCCACAGATATTAAAAATTCCCTTTTATAACATCATCATATAATTGTTGCCATAAAAATAAACAAATTCATTAAAATCAAATAAATATTACAAAACCAAGTTGGAAAATAAGTAATGGATTGATACTTATAAATGGAAATAAAACATGAATCTGCACCATATTGGTCTGTCACAGTAATGAACAAAAACAGTAACAGACCATGACTGGTACAAATTTGTAAATGGCATCTTGAAAACTTTTCTCTTCACGTATTCCCATTCATAGACAGAATAGTTTTAACATTCTATAGTTATCTACAGTCAACCATAATCTATTTATATTAATTTTAAGTTTAAAATACTTTTTCAAATGGACCAACAGATATACATATAGAGACAATCTTATACGGACAAGTTTTTTAGATATTTATAAAAATCTCATTTTACAATAAATTCCAGAACTTGCAATACTTCCTATGTCATTGATTCTTCAGAATTGATTCCAGCAGCTTTCAAATCTCTCTGCAGTCAAAAAATTTCCACTAAAATAGCTTCGCCAGAAATTTCACCATGTTCTGTTTCTTCTGATTTAAAATCACTTGTTCATTTTGTACCTACTGTTTAATGGCAGGAATATCTAGTTCTTTAGTAGTTGGAAAACTGCTCCCCAAAGCAAGCTCGAATGATTGTGAGGCTTTATGAATTTATTCTTTAAGCAAGCACATGTAACTAATCTTCAAGTATTAGAAGCCAATTATATAATTCGGAGTTCTTTGAATTGCCTTCCATAAAGAATCTAATATGTATTCAATGGTGGGTAATATTAAAATGTACTAAGTTGAAGGCATGCATATGTTATTAACATCCATCTATTGCATGGCAATTATTTAGACCTTAAACCAGCAAAAGATTTTTAAGAGAGAAAAATTGTATCATTAACATTGTTTAAATTCGCTGGTAGTAAAATGCAAGGTAATTCAGATGGAAAAACTCAAGAACTATATGATTTCACTATAAGATTTATATGTAAGATATAAAACTGAAAGCAACAAATGAACAAACAAAAACTCAAACACACAGCCAACAGTAAGATGGTTACCAGAGAAAAAGGAGGGTGGGGAGTATATGATAATAAAGGGGGTCAAATATGTGGTTATGGAAAAGAATTTGACTTTGGGTGGTAAATATATAATGCAATATAGAGATGGTGTATTGTAGAATTGTACACTTGGAACCCATATAAGTGTATTAAACAATATCATCCAATCTTATCTAATAAAAGAGTAATATGCAAATTAAACATATCTCTAGTCAAGCCATGCCTACAGCCACACCCACCAGCCAATCAGGAGTAAATTATGCAAATAAACCTCAATCAAGATGGCTGCCACTGCTGAGAGCAGAAGGAGGCTTTGGTTTCTTGGCAATGGAGGAAGCCAACCTTTCCGCCTGCCTTTGCTGGCCTAGGCCTCCACTCAATGCTACAAAGTTTCAATTGTAGAAGATACATAATCCCAACAGAAATGGCGGCAGCCACAGAGCTGGAGAGAGAAGAGGTTAGGGTTGCCGGGGTGATGGAGGAAGCCAAAGTTCTGCAGCCATAGCCTCGGCCTCCACTCTCGGCTATAAAGTTTCAAACAGAAATGGCTGTCGCCACGGAGCAAGCAGAAGGCTTGGCTCTGCTCCAGCGTACAAAGGTTCTATTATAGAAGATAAATTAATCCCAGATCCCAGGGCCTCTGCTTGGGTCACTGGGGGCATAGCCAGGCTGAAAACCACCATAGGCCGCTCACCTAGGCCACCCCACACCCCAAATGAACCCCCACCCTGATCTAGGACACCTTCAGGACAAACCAGCCAGTCCCTACCCATGCAGCAGGCTTCTATCCTATCTAATAAAAGAGTAATATGCAGATTGACCATCATTCCAATATACAAGAGGGCTGCCCCCATGTGGACACAATATGGCAACCACACGGTGGCCAGTAGGGGAGGACAGTGGGAAGTTCCAGGCCTGCAAGGGAGGGCAGTTGTGGGCCATCAGGCCAGCAGGGGATGGTAGTTGGGAGGGACCAGGCCTGCAAGGGAGGGCAGTTAGGGGTGACCAGGCCGGCAGAGGAGGGAAGTTGGGGGCAAACAGGCTGGCAGGGGAGCAGTTAGACATCAATTATTCTGGCAGGGTAGTGGTTAGGGAGTGATCAGGCTGGCAGGCAGAAGTGGTTAGGGGCAATCAGGGAGGCAGGCAGGTGAGCAATTTGGAGCTAGCTGTCCTGGATTGTGAGAGGGATGTCCGACTGCCCGTTTAGGCCTGATCCCAATAGGATCGGGCCTAAACGGGCAGTCAGACATCCCTCAAGGGGGGGGGGGGGTCCCTAAATGGGTAGTCAGACACCCCTCGAGGAGTCCCAGATTGGAGAGGGTGCAGGCTGGGCTGAGGGACACCCCCCCCCCAGATATTTCATGCACTGGGCCTATAGTAAATTTAATATTTTAGAAAAAACAGATAAACATTTATCAGTTATTTTGTTTATCGTAGTTTTTTTGTAGTCAGTATGAAGCATTATTGCCTGCACCCAGGTTGACCACTCCCATTATTACCTCAACCTTTGTTGCCACCTCCAAAAGCTGAAAGGCAACTCAGCATCAGGGCTTCCCAGAAATAAGCAAACACCAGAGAAGTTAGCCCAGTGGTTGGAAAACTGAGGCTCTTGAGCCACATGAAGCTCTTTGGCTCCTTGCGTATGGCTCTTCCACAAAATACCAGGACCTGGGTGAGTCTATTTTGAAGAAGTGGCATTAGAAGAAGTTTAA
Organism: Antrozous pallidus; assembly: GCA_027563665.1. Classification (NCBI taxonomy): domain Eukaryota; kingdom Metazoa; phylum Chordata; class Mammalia; order Chiroptera; family Vespertilionidae; genus Antrozous; species Antrozous pallidus. The sequence goes on along the minus strand of CM050519.1, from coordinate 38,421,310 downwards.
GTTTAAAATTTGGCTCTCAAAAGAAATTTCAATCGTTGTACTGTTGATATTTGGCTCTGTTGACTAATGAGTTTGCCAACCACTGAGTTAGCCTAAGCTAGTATTTCAGATCATGTACGCTATGAGAAACAAGGAAATATTTTTTTAAAATATCTATATCTACATGAAGAAATGAACATAAGATAAAAAATAAGAGACTTTGAAGTTTACTTCATGGGAGAGAGTACAGAACCCAAAACCAACTCTGATAGATTAAGATTTTGGAATATGACAAAAATGGCATTTAAAATTGTTCAGATAAGGAGAACTACATGTTGGGGCAACTGATGTCCTTTTTTTAATCCCACACACATAAATTAATTCTAGACAGGCCAAAAAAATTAAGTGTGAGAATAAAAACTCAAAATGGAAAGAAAATATAGATATATTTTTATACACTACTAGAGGCAAGTGCATGAAATTCATGCATGGATAAGGTCTCTACCCATCAGAGCCACGTGGGGCCTTCAAGCTGCTGGCTGGGGACTTCCTTCATTCTGCGCCACTCCCTGGTGGTCAGTACATGTCATAACAAGCGACTGAACTCCCAGTCTCTCGAGCAGACTTTCAAGGGGACACTTTGCATATTAGCCTTATATATATACTAGAGGCCCGGTGGACAAAATTCGTGCACGGGGAGTGGGGGGTGTCCCTTAGCTCAGCCTGCATCCTCTCTAATCTGGGACCCCTCGAGGTATGTCCGACTGCCCGTCTAGGCCCAATCATGGTAGGATCAGGCCTAAACGGGCAATTGGACATCCTTTTCACAATCCAGGACTGCTGGCTCCAAACTGCTCACCTCCCTGCCTCCCTGATTGCCCCTAACCACTTCTCCTGCCAGCCTGATCACTCCCTAACCACTACCCTGCCAGCCTAATTGATGTTGAACTGCTCCCCTGCTAGCCTATTTGCCCCTAACTTTCCTCCTCTGCCAGCCTGGTCACCCCTAACTGCCCTCCCCTGCAGGCTTGATTGCCCCCAACTGCCCTCCCTTGCAGGGCCTGAAACCTCCAACAGCCCTCCCCTGCTGGCCATCTTGTGTTCACATGGGGGCAGGATCTTTGACCACATGTGGGCAGCCCTCTTGTGTGCTGGAATGATGGTCAATCTGCAAATTACTCCTTTATTAGATAGGATAGAGGCCTGGTGCATGGGTGGGGTCCAGCTGGTTTACCCTGAAGAGTGTCCCAGATCAGGGTGGAGGTTCCCTTGGGGTGAGGGGCAGCCTGGGCGAGGGGCCTGTGGAGGTTTGCAGGCCGGCCACATCCCCCAGCCACCCAAGCAGAGGCCCTGGTATCTGGGATTAATCTATGTCTACAATTGAAACTTTTTAGCCTGGAGTGGAGCCAAACCTTTTGCTCGCTCGGGGGGCCACAGCTATTTCTGTTTGAAACATTGTAGCCTAGAGTGGAGCCGTAGGCCAGCAAGGGCAGATTGAAAGCTTGGCTTCCTCCATTGCCAGGGAAACCCAAGCCTCTGTTTTCTCCAGCTCAGTGGCTGCCACCATTTCTGTATCTTTTATAATTGAAACTTTGTAACATTGAGTGAAAGCCTAGGGAGGCAGAAAGCTTGGCTTCCTCTATTGGCAGGGAAACCCAAGCCTTCCTCCTGCTCTCAGTGGTAGCAGCCATCTTGGGTGGGGTTTATTTGCGTAATTTTCTCCTGATTGGTTGGTGGGCGTGACTGTGGCTTGTGGGTGTGGCAAAAGTACAGTCAAATTTGCATATTGCTCTTTTATTAGATAGGATAGACTAGAAGTCCAGTGCCCAGGTAGCATCCTTAGTGCCTGCCGGCTGCTCACCAGGTATTCCCTCCTTCCCCCAGCTAAGCCCACCCCCTGGTCAAACTCCTGGAAGAACTCCCAGTCAAGGGGACAATTTGGATAGTATGCTTTTGTTATATAGGATTAGGTTAAGAAAGAAATTTCAAGAAATAATAAAATCAAAGATAAAAACAATAAATGGAAGGACTGATAAGTCAAGAGCATACAAATTAAGTTTTTGCATAGTATGCTTTTATTATATAGGATTAGGTTAAGAAAGAAATTTCAAGAAATAATAAAATCAAAGATAAAAACAATAAATGGAAGGACTGATAAGTCAAGAGCATACAAATTAAGTTTTTATACTTTATTTTTAGTTATTTAAAAAATATTTTATTGAATTTTTACTGAGGAAGAGACGTGGCTAGAGCTACAAACATTGATGAGAGAGAAACATCGATCAGCTGCCTCCTGCACACCCTCTACTGGGGATGTGCCTGCAACCAAGGTACATGCCCTTGACTGGAATTGAACCTGAAGCCCTTAAGTTCACAGGCCAATGCTCTACCCACTGAGCCAAATCAGTCAGGGCAAGTTGTTATACTTTAAAACTAAAACCATAGCAATATTGAAAGGTAAAGGCTATCTTGGGAAAAAATAAATTGTGTCACATATGACTAAAAAAAAATAGCTTTCAGAAATCAGCAAATAACAATAATCCTATCTAATCAAGAGGGAATGTGCTAACTGACCATCATGCTGTCACAAAGATGGCAGCACTCACAGCCAATAAAGAAGAAATATGCTAATTGACTGCCATGCCCTCAAAAATGATGGCATCTACAGCCACAAGATGGTGGTGCCTAGTTCCTTCAGCACTCCTGTGGGTGGCTGGGGTTTGAGGGGTCTGAAGTGGACCCAACTCTGCATGCCTGCCTCTGAGTCCCCCAGTCCTCTTAGCCCCTGAGCCACCCAGGGCTGACCCGAGGTGCAGGCAAGCCTCAGATGGCACCTGCCCTGCCACCCAGGGCCACCCAAGGCTCAGGTAACAAGGGCCGGCTGAGGCTTGTGCTGCCGGCAGTGGCAGCAGCATAGCTGTGATGGGGCATCACCTGCTCCTGATCACCTCCTACCCCTGAGGGCTCCTAGACTGTGAGAGGAGGCAGTCTGTGCTGAAGGAGCCCTCCTTCAGTGCATGAATTTTCATACACCAGACCTCTAATAACAATAATAACAAAGTAATAATAGTTCTGAATAAAAAATGGACAAAGAATATGAAAAGATAATTTAGTAAAATGAAGATGTAAATGTTTGAAAAATGAAATGGAAAATAAGCAGATAAAACGATGAGATATTTTATGCCTCAATTTGAAATTTATGTTACTTTCTGTACAATGTTGACAAGGGATCAGCAAAATGAATATAATCTGATGGTGCAACATATAAATTACTTATCTGAGTGGTCATATCTGCAGTAATAATCAAAAGTTTAAAAAATGTGACCTGTGATTCTACATCTAGGGATATACACAAAGAAATAATTAAAGATACACACAAGTTTTATGTACAAAATCCTCAGTGCTCTGATATGTCTCTCTATATATAGAATTAATTCATCTAAATAACCGTTTGGAGAAGAATGGTTAATTGGAGAACATATCCAGTAACAAAATACCATGCAGTCATTAAAAAATTTATCACAGTATTGAAGGATCTATAATAATAAAACATAATATGATAATTAGACCAGACAGCCAAACAGCAGTGGTCAAGCTTCCAGACCAAGCTGGGGCTGCAAGGGCTGAGGCAGTCACAGTGGCTTGAGGGCCAAGCATCTTGCATGAATTTTGAGTGTGGGGCCTCTAGTATTATATTGTTAAATGTTCACAATATAATGTTAAGGGGAAAAGACAGGATATAAAAATATACATATCAGATATTTCAATTTTTAATAAACAAGATGATTCAATTTTTAAATGTTGGTTATTTTAGATAGTAGCATTATGGCTTTTTTTTTTTTTCCTTCTTCTCTATAACTACATTTTCTACATGTTCTACAATGACCTTATACTTTCAAAATCCAAAATAAAACAATGAGGTTTTAGAAGGGATAAAAAGGACTAGACTTGGGATAACTCCAATGACTATGGACTTCTTCGCTGACTTCTTTGCTGACTTTGGGGTAGGGGGCAGGCAGCTTCCCTCAGGCTCCTCTTTCCTCCAGGCCAAGAATACTAAAATCTTGGTTTCTGGTGATTTGTTAATCACACTATTATATAAGATGGCATGATTTAAAATATCTCCTCCCTAGGTGTTCCAATTGAGATAAGAACTTTTTAGGTGTTGAATTGTGTCCCTCCCAAAATTTACAATTTTAAAGTCCTATCTGTTGTACATCAGAATGTGACCTTATTTTAAAGTAGGATGGTTGCAGATATAATTAGTTGAGCCTGGATGAGGTCCTTTCTATATGAGGCCCCAAATCCACTAGGACTGGTGTTCTTATAAGAAAGTGGACATTTGGGCACAGAGACAGAGGGAAGATGATGATGTGAGGCATGGAGGAAGAACACCATGTGAAGATGAAGGAAGAGAGGGCTGCTGATTTTACATGCCAAGGAAGGAGGAGTTTGACTGCAAACCACCAGATGCTAAGGAAGAGGAATGGAACAGATTCTTCCTCAGAAGGAGCCAACTCTGCCAACACCTCTATCTCTGACTTCTAGAATTTTATTTATTATCTCCAGAATTGTGAGACAATAAACTTCTGTTTTTTGAGGCACCCAGTTTGAAGTACTTTGTTAAGGCAAAGCCTAAAAGTTTAATACCAACCCAAGCATTTTTGACACTTTGATCTCAAAAGCTTGAAACCACATCATAGAACAATTGTTTTGTTTAGGGAGTAATCACTTTAAGATCTTTTTGCCTTGGGACATGGAAAGCACAAATTCCACTCTGCCAATTCAGAGACCATGGTCAAGAGGCTAAGGCTTTTTGCAAAATAACAATAAAAGGGATTCCATTGGTAAAAGGAATTCTAGAGATAAAACAGCAGGTTTAGTGAGTCTTGGGAATAAAGAGGGTCCATGGGGGAGAAATGCATAGATGAGAGCTTGGAGCCACCAGAGGCATACGTTCATGGAGAATAAAGAAAAGTCTCAGAGTGTGGGGAAGGAGGAAACATACTTTCATAGAGGCTAGAGAAATGTCCACAAATGCCAGAAAGAGGAAAACATATTTTCATGGAGACAGAAGAATGTTGCGAGATAAGGGGGAGAGAGAGAGGAGGGCACCACCTGAGTCTTGGACTTTGAAGCTGATATTCTGCAAAAGAGTGACCAATTAGAAAAGCATAGGGTCATAAAATGGGGAAAGGGTCCAATTAGAAGGAAGCATGAAGAGACATAGAACTATAGCCTTTATAACCTTAGAAAAAAGAAGCTCAGTTGGTAACCTCCTGAGAACCTCTCCCTACATTAAAGTTTGTATTTGCTTCCAGTAAATTTCCACCCTTTTACTAACAAGTCATTTTAGTCCATGAATTTTATTCTTCAAAGAATAAAAGAACCCACAAGGGGAAGATCTGCTCCCCATACCCCATGTTTCACTGGGAATGGAGTTATTTACCTGTAGGAATTTTTCACTGAGAAATGTGCATTTCTCGCTGGTGGCAGGAAGTGAACTGATGGGGGAGTAATTACTGAAGGAGAGAGGTACTTTGGCAGCAAGAAGTCTCCTGTGCTTGCAGGTACCCAGGCTGCAGATCGTAGGCTGGAGAGAAAGGATGGTCCCTACTGGCTGGGCATGGATGTGGACTGAGAAAGGCTACTTATAGTTTCCAGCTTCGTTCTTCCTGAATTACTTTTTTTTTTCTGTTATCCCCAAGCCTTTGTAAAAATCTTTTTAAGGTTTACAGAGACACTTATTACTATGGGAAGCCTGAAGCCAAGAAATGTATGTAACCTGCGGAGGTGTGTGTGTGTGTGTGTGTGTGTGTGTGTGTGTGTGTGTGTGTGTGTGTGTGTGTGTTGGGAGAGTTTGAGGGGGTAGGTTATAGCCTGTTTGCGGAAACTGCCCATTGTCTTCACTATCATAGAAGTGTGGACAGGGATCCTGGAAGGTTGGTGACCCTTAAAGCTCTGGCAAAGATCAGAACTGTGCACCCACTGTTTAGTAGAGACAATGGTAGCTGAAGCAACTTCCCCACCAGATAGTCATGTAAATCCTTACTGATAAATAGTCTGCAAGTTACTGGAATTGCCTGCCTAAGGGCTATGGGTGTATCCCAAACCTGAATAAAAGGGATGGCAAGGCCGGAGTAAAGCAGAGTCCTTCCTTGGGCTTCTGCCTGGCCCCTAATTTCCAAATTATTATTTCTGCATCTTGTCTCTTTCATTTGTGCACGGCCTTCTCCAGAGCCTGAACCTGAACCCCGAACCACGCGGGCTGTGGGACACCGGCACCTGTTGAGAGAATCCAGTCTCAAGACCACAAGTCGTGACATGCACAACAATCATGCTATGGCCTAGAGACCCTTGGTTGGCTCAAGCACAGATTTGGGAAACATGTTAGCTTTCCCTGGGGTTACTCAGAAAACCCCCAGAAAAAAAAAACTATAAGAAAAAACAAACAAAAAAACTAGACTTCCTGAATTCTGGCAGGATGGGGATCACCCAGTTTTCTGTTTGTTTATTTTAAGGACTATAACTGTTGGTTGACCTCAAAACAGAGCAAGTCTGGACACTGCTTCTTTAGAACACTATGCCTTTAGCATTTTCTTTTCACCTTTTCCCAGAGATTCGGCATCAGATCTGCAAAGTTATAGGAACAATAGTATCTCACAAATATTTTAGATTATGGATTTCATTCTAAAATACTGCAACATATTAATGAAAAAGGATAAGTTTAAGCAAATAACGATAATTGGTATTTGTCCAGGCAGTGTTCATTTATTTTTTTGGTGAGATAGATATGTAGGTTCACATCTCTATCTCTCCAATGACTTTAGTCCCAACTCACCTTAATTTCTGAATTATATCCCTGCATCTTCTCTTACTTTCCTTCAATATATTTTCCTTCCAGAAGTTTTAAACTAAATATGCGAATTTAACATTGTAAGTGCATATTTACAATTCTTTACTTTCCCAAGGAAAAAGAATCCAACTTGTCAGTCTCCAGCCTCATCTTCTCAGTCTGAGAAAGCATGTCCCCACTTGGCCTGATTCATAATTTCCCTTCAGGTTTCAAATTTGATATCACTTACTGATCCTGAATCTAAGTCAATTCCTTAAATCATACTTTTAAATTTTATTCAATTAAAACTCTAATTTCTAATTATATATTAGTCTGATAAATTCATTTGTGTAATATTGATCTTTCACAATTTAAGTACTACAAAACCATAGGATTGATTTTCTATTGAGCTATACTTTATCTCTAGAGCCTAACACTTTCTTGTCTATTGTAAGTATGTTATAGATATTTCATAAAGATTTTATGAATGAGAAGGTAGAAGCCATTGAAATAGTATTTGAATTGTGTTTTAAAGGAAACACTCAAATATAAAAAATTATCTTTTTCCAAAGCCAAGATTGAGGTGTGTGTGTGTGTGTGGTTTTTTTTTTAAGCAGGAGTGAGATCTATTTACATGCAAAAAGATGACCTTTAAGTCTCAAATTTTTTTAAGTTCTCAGAGGCTAACCTGGCAAAGCTTCCCAATTCATCTGCCATTTTGAAATAAGATTATCTGGGAATGTTCAATAAAAACTATTAATATCCATGGCTTGCATTTCCAAAGAGTTTTTCTGATGGAGTGTCAAAGGTGTTTGTATTTATATACATACACTATCAATGAGCTTTAACCCAAAGCCGATCAGATTAGTAGTCTAGGTTTCAGGGGAGTAGAAAAGGAAAGGAAAAGAAAAAATTTTTTTTTATTTATAATGGATGCAATGAATTCGTTAAGGTAGAAATAAATGACAAACTCAAGTTTTATGCACGTTATTTCTAAAGTTTATGCAAGTTCCCTTACGTACAGTCTTAGTTTTCCATTTTGACAATTTTGTTAGTCATACTGAATAATTTTAAACTATCATTATAATCAAGCTCTTCCTAAAGCTCTTTGTTCCTTTGGCAGTAAAGACATAAATTGTCATTGCTTATTTCTGCTGAGCTGTGAAGTGTAAAATTTTTTTGCTTAACTAACGTAAGTCAACCACATAATGTAATACCTTTGGATAATAATTATACCTGAAATATGTACCTCAGTAGAAGGCAGAAAATCATCACAATTCTAGCTTCTGTTAATTTAGTTTTTTGATAACTGATTTATGTATTTCTTGGGTCTCCTGTTATTCAATAGGAATAAACTTCTTTACCTACCAGAACATCTGCAAATATATGTAAATAAAATATTTAGTTTCCCCATCTCCACCCCCATGCACTTGACTAAGATTTTTAATAAATGATCATAAAATATATGTTCATGTGATTGTCACCAAACTGTTCTAATAAATATATTATTAAATCAACTTAAAGATAGCAAAATCAAATGTTGGTAAACAGCATTCAAAATGTGCTGCCAATGCCCTAACCGGTTTGGCTCAATGGATAGAGCATCAGCCTGCGGACTGAAGGGTCCCGGGTTTGATTCTGGTCAAGAGCATGTGCCCTGGTTTCAGGCACATTCCCAGTAGGGAGTGTGCAGGAGGCAGCTGGTCGATGTTTCTGGCTCTCTATCCCTTCCCCTTTCTCTTTGTAAAAATTCAATAAAAATATTTTTTTTAAAATCTGCTGCCAAGTATTCTATATAAAGTTTCACATAAGCTCATATGTCAAATAGATATGTATCCAAAACTATTTATATCTTCAAAGTGATTTTAATCATTGTAATAATAAATTTTTCACATCATCACCAGTAATCTAGAAAATTAATATGACAAAGGCATTTTATCAGTGCCCAATTGAACCATAAAAGGAAGCTGTAAGTCAGTTTCAAGGTTCTTTTCATTTTTTAATGAGAATATCAAAGGTATGAGTCTTCTGCAAAATGTTACAAGATTTTTCTTTTGTTCATAGTTGTTTTTGACAAGCAATGAAGTGACTCATCAGGGGGAGACTTGTGTAATTTACCTGTCGGGCTCATTGTGCGATACTGTCCTCTCCCCTCCCGCCCGCCCATACACACCTTTCTGAGCAACCACTTTTCTTGTAGCACCTTTCCTCCCACAGGTTGCTGAGCTGTATGGTCACTCTCAGTGTATCCCCATCATCCTGCTTGAGTGAGAGAGACACCTTCATGTGTGTCTACTCAAAGAATGTGAGACACAGTTACTTTTCCAGATTGTAGCCACTAAATGAGAGTCATGTTCTATGTATACAGCCATGGCCAAAATTCTCTTTACACAATTGACACACTTTTTGTTTGTTTGTTTGTTTGTTTGTTTGCTTTCAAAAGAACCCAATGCTCCTGGAACATATTCTCATATTTATTAAAATACTACATTCCTATTGGAAAATGTATTAATTATAACAATATATATTTTTAAATAGTCATAATCCTTCCGCCTAAATACAAACCATTTTTTAAAATTCTCTTAATATATAAATGATGAGTACAAATATTCAAAGTATAAAAATCTCTGCTACAGAGTCTTAAAATGTTATTTCTTTTTGTTTGTTTTTTAAAAGATATTTTTATTTATTCCAGGGAGGAAGGAAGAGGGAGAAATAGAAATATCAATGATGAGAATCATTGATATGCTGCCTCCTGCAAGCCCCCTACTGGGAACGAAGCTGCAACCTGGGCATGTGCTCTGACCAGGAATAGAACTGTGACCTTCTAGTTCATAGGTTGACGCTTAGCCACGAAAGCAACACTGGCCAGACTAAAATATTATTTCTTATTTCAAGATAATAATTTTGTCTGCTGGCAAGAACTACCTTTTATTCACTTTAATATAAACTCATTCTAATCAAAGTATTTAGTCAATGCTGAATTTTCTCAGACACATTAGAATTTTTTAGCCAGTTAAGGTTTCCTCCCTCTCCATTATCCCTACTAGAAGCCTGGTGCATGAAATTTGAGCACTTCGGGGGATCCCTCAGCTTGGCTTGTGCACTCTCAGAGTGCAGGACCCCTAGGGGGATGTCCACCTGCCAGCTTAGGCCTGACATCCCTCTCACAGTCCAGCGTTCTCACAATCCAGGATCCCTTACTCCTTACTATCTGCCTGCAGTGGAGGTAGGAGAGGTTCCCACCATTGCTGTTGTGCTCGTCAGCTATAAGCCCTGCTTCTGGCTGAGCAGTGCTCCCCTTTTGGTATTGCACTGACCATCAGGGAGCAGCTCCTGCATTAAGCATCTTCCCCCTGGTGGTCAGTGTGTGTCATAGCAAATGGGTGTTCCATTGTTCAGTCGATTTGGATATTAGGGTTTTGTTATGTAAGGATTATATCTAAGTTTTGGTTCAGTACAGGCATTATCAAAATGGAGGGGGGATATGGATCTTCTCCTATCTCATCTATTTATACTACACTAGAGACATGGTACATGAAATTTGTGCATGGGTGCAGTCCCTAGGCCTGGCTGGTGATCAAAGCACAAGCAGCTGGCATGGAAGGGCAGATCCCACCTGACCTCTGGGCCCTGGACAGCACCTGGGCCCCTAGGTCCCCACATGCCCCCCTCCACTTGAGTCATGACGCCTGAGCCCCCATGTGAAGATGTCGTGAGCGTGGCCAAATGCCATGAGCTAGGACACAGAGTGTGCCTCTGGACTGCCCAGCGGTGCCGCGTGGAATCCCAGCAGGCAGTGTGCTCTCTCCTGGCTGGCCTTGCAGACTGGCTCCTATGTGAAAACCCGGGGAGCCTGACCAGCCCCTGCAGTCCCAGCAGCTACTGCCCAGCTCACTCAGAAGAGACTGTACAGGTGCAGGGCAGGTTCCTTGCAGGTGCCTAGCACCTGAGCATGGGGCTTTCCTGGCACAGGAGCCCTGGTGTCCCAGAGGAGGGTAGCAGGCAGAGAGTGAGCTCAGTGGACACCTTGCATTCTCACTGCATCTCTGTACCCATCACCCCACCCCCAGGTAGCTGATGAGAGGTCACAGCTCCCTACCCAGGCACTGCAAGAAGTTGGCCACCACCCCCTGGTGGTCAGCACAGGTCAAAGTGAGCGATCGAACTCCAGGTCTCCCAGTATAACTCCTGGTCAAATGACTTTCAGAGGGGACAATTTGCATATTAGGCTTTTATTTTATAAGATTTTCTTGATTGCATTTATTCTTGCTGATCTTTAATGAGATATCCTACATGCTATCTAGTCTTCCTTCATTAGGCCATGTTTTCTACATCCTTTTCTTTCTAACAGCGAGGACTTTTGATTCTCTAGCTATCCATCGCCTATTTAAAGGATATGGAAAACAATTGTCTACTCTCTGAAAACTCTGTGGAGCTACCTGAAACCCATCTGCCTAGGTAACTTCTGTAGCTAGTGCTACTCAATTATCAGGGCTTCTCTACAAGGCTTACCAACGCCCCAGTCACTCTCAGAAACAAAATACAGGTACCTTCTGTATCATACACCACGTCTACAGTTAGAGAGTCTAGAATTCTCCTCATTTGCAGCTCAGTTCTAGATTATCTTAGTATATAATGCTTTTTCATCACAAGCTTCTAAAATAAAGGCAAATACTCTCCAGTTACCCGTTCTCCCCAAGCTTGGACAACCTTTACCTAATGTCCAGGGAAATACTCCTATTGTATATCCAAACTATTTGTTATAGAAGCAATTAGATGTCCTCTGGGCTTAGTCTTTTACAATATTCTGACTCTTACAGGTCAAATGTCCTGGCTTTCAAGAATATGTCTCTGCTATGAGTCTCAGGAGTCTATTTTGGAACTCAGAAATCAAAGTATTGACATTTTGTGCTCTATATTCAATGTGATCTCTCCCCTAGGACATTGCATGTTAATGACTAAATAGGGGAAAGGTCACAGCCAAAGGGGAAATAGGTTGTACTGCATAGAAGAACTTCAGTTAACATAATAGAATTCTACCTATCTATCTGCATCTCTTTATCCATCTTTCTAGAAAGCTTTCTGTTCTGCTCTTGAAAATTCAGACATGTCCATTGCTCTTATTTTTCAGAATTCTATACTCTTTTCACTTTGCTTGAAGCTGTTCTTCAGCTAATACATTAACATATTAACATATTTCTTTTATTTTCACCTTTTTTAATTATTCCACTTTACCTGTCATTGAGTTTATTGGGTATCATGTTCATTTCCTAAATCATAAAGTTTCAGATGAAAAATGGCCATTGATAATGTTATTATTTTCCAACAATTTAGAACATCAGTATATGCTCATTTTTCCCTTTCTTCCTTCCTTTCTTCTTTCTTCCCTCCCTCCCTCCCTCCCTCCCTCCTTCAATATCTCTCTCTCTCTCTCTCTCTCTCTCTCTCTCTCTCTCTCTCTCTCTCTCTCTCTCTTTCTTGTCTAATTAAGAAGGAGAGGTATCTGTAGGTCACATTTGCAAAACTACTCAAAAGCTGAATAGATAGACTATGAAATAAAAACCTCTTAGGAATTTATCAGGAACTTGCCATAAAAATTCTTCACTGTTGCTCACAACTACTTCTTTTATTCTTATTGTTAACCCCTTAATTTAGTCCAGGTCTCTGTAATTATCATGTAGACCAGGGATTGGCAAACTTTTTCTATAAAGGTCCAGATAATAAATATTTTAAGGTTTGCATACTATGTGTTCTCACAGGTACTCAGTTCTGTGGTAGAGCAAAAGTTGCCATAGAAAATACATAAGTGAAAGAGCAGGGATATGTTCCAATTAAACTTTATTTACACAGAAAAAGAGGAGTCACAGCCCTGACTATCTGGTCTCCATCTAAAAATGACCTTTCTTTTCAATTTATTTTTCACTCTCTGCTCTTTTGAATGCCCTGCCTCCCCTTCTGTAATAACCATATATAGAGGTGGGGGGAAATGGGTTTACTGTCCCATGGTTTCATTCTGTTGAGTTAATAATGCTATTGTAATAATCATAACCTGTATGTCTTTTTCCCATACAAACAACTATAAACCTACTTTTGCCCAACCTTGTACCTATTTCTCAAACTGGTATTTAAAATCCTCTATAATACGATTATCAGAAAGAGTAAAGAAAGCTGAAACCAAGCAGAAGAAAGTGTTGGGAAAACAAACCTAACCATAAGCTCTGGCTTTGGTGAGGAATTTTCAAAAGACAAAAACTTTAGGCAGAAAGCAGGTCAGCTACCAGTGTCTGCTCACCTTTCTAACACTGTTAGACTCCAGAGGAGCAGATACAGATGGTCCTCAAACACTAGGTGGCCAGAAGGCCTCACTTGCAGTTTTTTTCTTTAAACTAAAGGCCATCAGCCAGGCGTCCAAGGGGACAGGGACTGGCACTCAGCACGTTTATCATCAATTCACAGTGAAGCTGAAGCTTTGTTCCTAGGCATCTGGATACCATCCAAATGGCTAGAGTTCATGGCAAGAACGGGACGGGGAACATAATAAGGCAAGAAACTAGACTGACTAAAGTATGGGGAACACAGGGAAATGCAGTCCAGTCTTACAGCAGACACTGTAAAAATCTACTCAGAAGGATAAAATTAGTTGCTGTACCATAAAGGGAAGGCTACCTGGTGCTGGGTGAGACCTCCCTGGAGGTCAATTAGGTAAGTTACTTCAGAGAATCTGGCCTCTGTAATAAATGTTCCATTTCCCCTTCTTGATGGAGGCCATAAAACAGGTGGTGGAAAACTGAAAGACCCCAAATAAAATGTACACAAGACCAAAGAGAACATGCAGATTTTAACTTGCTAATTTTAATAGGAAATCTAACTGCCATGCCAAGCAGACCACTTGCATCAGCAAGTGTTCAGCTGCAGCCTGGCTTTAAGAGAAATCAAATAATATTCAAAGACCATTTTATTAAGTCATCTTAAAAAATTACTGTCATAGACACCAATGATATTTATCGTCTATATGAGCAATTAAATTTTGACCATAGAAAGAACTAAAAGGGAAATCAAAGCATAATTAGATAACAAGGTAAGCATGGAACCAATACAGGGATGATTTGATATATAAATGGTTTAATGCCATTAGGCTAAGAAAACATATAACACATCCACTTTAACCCTAAAAATATTCTTGTGAATGGATGCAGAACATGCTGTGTTCATTTCCCACATTCATCACATCTTTCTTAATAAGAAGGATACATTTCCTGTGAAGGAATCATTTGAACTCCAAGGAGGTATTTAGGAGCATATACTCCCTTGACTATTCTTTGATTAGCATTTTCAAAATTTATCTCCTGCAACTCTTTTCTTTCTATATTTCTATGGCTGACCAATTCTTATTTTGATGGCCACAGTATTTAAAGAAATGTATATGGACAAACAAGTTGCAGTCAAATCCTGTTAGCATGTTAGCCATTCTTTACGTTCCCCATCACTTTGCTTACCTCTGCCTTGGTTTATTACCTAACATTTTAAGTCACAAGGGGGATTCTTTTTTATTTAATTTCCAAGACAGTAAAAGTCCTCATGTGCTGTCAATGGGGCATACCATGAAATGGGAACTACAGAGGCACAATATACTAAATGCACTGGGTTCCTTATCTGGATGGCAGGCATGGATACTTGGGGGCCCAGCTGTCTCAGGCTGTCAGTGGATCTTGTTAAAGTAATTTAATTCTAAGACTCATTATATCAAGGTCTACTTCCTTCCTCAATTAGTATTGGTTTAGGAACAGATGTTGGACTAAATCTAGAGGGGTTATTGGTAAGGAGAGGGTAGAGGAGGGTATGGAAGTTTTATGTGAGAAAACTCAGCTCTGGGCAGCTGGTGAAAGCAGAGATAGCACGGCTCAGAGGGCCTGTCCTGAGACATAATGGGAGCTCCCAGAGGGAAGAATAAGACGAGTAAATATTGGCCTGGGTAAGACTAAGAGGAAGCTAAATAACACTCTAGGGAGCCAAGAACCAGAAACCTGCACTGAACATAGTTTGGAATATTAGCTACACAGGGTAGAAAATAAGAAAGGAAGAATGAGCCAATGCAGCAATAAGTTTCTATGAACAGATTCCTCAATATTCTGCGGTTTTCAGTTATGGGATGCCTAACCATGGGAAAGTCTCATGTTCACCAGCTCTCTTTTAAGAATGGAGACAATAAAACTAACTCACAGGGCTACTGTAAGGATTACATAAGGTAGTACAAACAAATTGTTTATTATAATATCTGACATTTAGAGTATGAAAGCTACTTTCTTCTTGTCTAGTGAAGGAGATTCTTGACCTGGAATCCACGGCTCCAGGGAGAATCATAGCTGGGTGTCAGGAATTGCATGAACCCCTTTAAATTGTTTACAAAAAAATGTGTGCGTGTGTGTATGTGTGTGCATGCCATACATAAATTTTTCTAAGAAGGTTGTTTATATCCTAGATTTTCAAGAATACCCATGACTGGAATAAAGATTGAGAAGCATTGTGCTAGTGCACCGTGGTAAGAGGTGACCTCTATATCTCACTAGTAGGGAAAAATGGGACCCTGAAATACAAACAGAGAATTGCTCATCAATTCAGACTGGGTAATACTGTGCCTCAGGAAGCAGTACTTTATTCTGACAGTGGGGCTTGGTGATTGTGCTTGGGAGTGAATAACAATCACATAGGGAAACATTCTTTGGTTGACTCAATTCTCTACTCAGATGTAGTCGTGCATTGGAACTTTTCCCTCCTTTCTGTTTTTCCTTCTATCATTACAAAATTGTCCTCATGATTTGTGCCTGTCCTATTCCAGGAAAGCAAATGCTACCACACTTATTCTGGGTCTTCTTGGAGGGAGAGAAGGTGAATGTATGGATGCTGTACGTGACCAAGAAAGATGGTCATTGTAACAGAAGTATAGAGACTTCAGAAAACATTATTATCCTCCTCTTCAGATTATCCCTTTATTCAGTGTTGTCAACTAGAACATATTTAGCACCAGAATGTTGATAGAGGATTATATTAATAAAATTGATGCTTTCATTTATAATGCAAACAATGACAGAGAATATTCTGTATGATGGCAGTTATAGCACCTGTATCCATTCTACAAGGTAAAAGTAACATTTAGAAGTTTTGAAAAGGAGATTTTTGCATTAATATAAAAAAGAACACATCTAGAAATCATCCATCTACCATTTTTAAAGTGATAAAATCATAAATTATTTTGTTATACTGTTAAGATAGTAAATTGAGGTAGAAAATGTTTTTTTAATTAAAAAGTTGAGTCAATATAATTTTGCTGTGTTAAAGTTCATCTTTCTAGGTAAGTATGAAAGCGTAGAATTAATAAATATGCAAAGAATCATAACTCTAATCCCTTAACATATTCATGAGCCAATTAAGGAAATATGTCTGGCATTCCATTACTGGTGGTAAAAGGTTTGGTTCAAAGAATAATTGGTCTTCTGGTGCAAGAGATTATATGCTGAATTCTTTCTTATATATAACCTGCAAATAATTAATGTCTGTTTCATGTCCTTTAAAAAAATAAGTTTGGTGACTATCTATAAAGCAATAATAAAATATTTCTAAGAATAAAATAATGTTTTTTTGTAGGTGATTTGCAATACATGAGTAAGTATTTATTTAGTTATTGTATTTGCATAGCCATCAATTCCCTTCTAAAGGGACTACCCAATTATGGATTCAGACATATTCATTTACATTGCTTTATTTGTCAATCAGTTTTACTCACTGAACTTTAATGAAGCAAGCTCAGAAACATGGACCAAGGGAAAGGAAATGGTAAAACATTCAGTGTATCCATTTTTTTATATGTCTTTTGTTTGTTTTTATTTTTTTATCCCCATATATGAGGATATTTTTTCCATTGCTTTTCAGAGAGAATGGAAGGGAGCGAGCAGGGAGAGAGAGAGAGTGATGAGAGACATCAACTGACTGCCTCTTGCACGTGTCCAGACTGGGAGTGCATCCCAGGTACATGTTCTTGGCTGGGTACGGAACCTGAGACCCTCCAGTGCACAGGCTGATGTGCTAAGAACTGAGTCATGCCATCAAGGACCAGTGTATCTGTTTTTGTTTTTCTTTGTTTTTTAATTTTTTATGTTTTTTTATTGTTTAAAGTATTATAAATAGTAGTACATATGTTTCCTCCCCCCCTATTAACCTCCCCCTTGCCTCCCCTACTCCCCAGCAGATGCCCTCACCTGCCGCCCCCCCCCGTGTCTTGTATCCATTGGTTATGCTTATATGCATGCACACAAGTCCTTCAGTTGATCTCTCACAGCACCGTCCCCCCACCCTCCCCTGCCTTCCCACTGTAGTTTGACAGTCTGTTCAATGCTTCTTTAACTCTATATCTATTTCCAACCCACCCCCACCGTTTCTTTTCTTTAGAAGAATCTTGCATCTGCATCCTAGAAGTAAACATATAAGAACAAAAAAATGTTTGAGTCTCAGTTTCAATGTCCAACAGTTCTGAGTCCCAGTTTCAGTGTCAAATAGTTCCTTGTGTGTACATGTCAGCAATGGTATCTGGATGGTAGGCAAATGGTGGCAATGCAGGTTCCACCCTTTCTGGTTTGGTTCTGGGTAGCCTGCAGCAACACACAGCTGCTGACTTCTAGCATGGCAAGGTGTTATCAGCGTCTTCCATCTCTGGACTGTTTTTGTGGTTGGAACAGCTCTATCAGTTCCCTTTTGTTACAGGAATCCATATGGTCTTGGAGTTGTTTTCTGAAAATATACAAACATTTTCTCGACCAAAAGTTAATAAAGGAATATTTTCTGTAAATTAGACTTGGGATTTTTTTTTTATTTTTGCCCAAATGATTTTCCTTTGGCTTATTTTGACACTATGTGTGTTTTTCATGGGTGTCCTGCTGTTAGCATTACAAATGGAAATTAATTTTCTGAAATAAGAATTTTCTAGATGTAATTTACTTATAGGATATTTTTCCTTAACATGATATTACCCTACTACCATCCCCTTTTTTTATTAATGGAGGCTTTTGGAAATTTTATATTGCAATCTTGGTAACTTTAGATTTTAATTTTTGCATAAAAATATGACTGCTTTAGGTTCATTACATATTAGACAATTTTACAATGAGATGAACTACTAATAGAAATTTTAGTATTTTAGGAACAGCTTTTTGTCCATTGCAATTACATTTTCTTGAGTGTTCATTTACTTCAATTGGCCAAATTTAAATTAATCTGAAAACTTGATTACTATTTTACTGTCAAATTTAATACTCAAACAATAATCTTAGTTTACCCTGTAAATATTAATGAAAAGGATTATTTACATTCTTGGGTAGGCCCTGAGCATTCCTGGTGCTAGAGTAGATTTAGATATAGGGTAGCCGTTGCTGGCCAAGTCTCTGTCTGTAGCCTGGGTCCCAATATGAGTTGTTTTAATAATTTAGAATTATGCATGTTTTAGCGGGTATAGTTTACTGGTAACCTATAAAGTGCTAATTCAAATTTTTACCTTTAAGACTTTTTTAAATCAGATTTGATGTAAAGATTATTAGTTTATAGATCAATTAACAAAAGAAGACCTGACTAAGAGTTCAGGTGATAGGAGTAGAGGTGGCTGTGGTAAAAAATGATTAATAAAAGATGGATGTTAGAGATATAGTTTGATATAATATAAAAAGCAGTCTATACATGCCACATGGACAGGTATTGTTTGGTTTATTGTGTATCTCCATTTCTTAGGAGTATGTGTTTCATATAGTAGGCACTCAATTAAAATTTTGTTAAGTGGGTGATCTTGTGAATGACACAACTCTCTAAAGATGGATGAGACTAACATGTTACTGGAATACTCCAACACAGACAGAATAACCTGATAAGAGATTCAAGTTTCACTTAAGTGACATTCTTTATGGCTCTACTAAATTCTGAAGTTACATATCTAATATAAGACAAACATAATGAATAATAATAACCCATCTGCCTCATTTTTTAAAAGCAAAAGTGATACGTAAATTTTCAAGTTGCTTTCTGAACTCTTATACAAAAAAGCCAGAATAAAATGGAAATACTTCCAAGACTAACTAAAAAATAAGATGTTCATCAAACAATTTATACATATCAAATGCTATCACTAAGGGTATTTTGAGAATTTAAATTACCAAAAACTAAGTTGAGAATAATTTTTTGATTTTCAGGTAAATTAAAGTATTTAGCACAATCTAATTTAATTAAGAAATGCTTAAGCTAGTTGTTATGGGTCACTAGTCACTACTAATCAGAAACTTAAATATATTTATTGAATTTTTCTCATTCTTATACCAGACATTTTTTTCTTTTTTCTTAGTGTAAAAATCTATTTATTTGTTTGTTTGCATAGCAAAAATGTTAACATCTTGCTAATTAAATTCCTCTTTTTAGTAAAATAATTAGTGATAAGTTGTCAGTTTCAGTGATGGCTTTAAGCAAGACCATAAATATTCAGCTTGATAACACAAAACATCTGCTCTTTGATTACAATATGCTACTTTTTATTATTTTGTTTTAAGAATTCTTAGTTTTATTTACATATACCATATTACATCCTATAAAACTTGAAGTGACTGGTTAACATCAAGGCTTGCAAATAATAATATATATGCAGATACATGTTAATAAGTTGCCCTTTATATAATTCCTTCTTGGAACAATAGTTCATAGTCCCTCGGTAATTCCAAGGACCCAGAGGCCTGAAGTGCATTTTAGACCTGAATGATTTCACACATACATAAAAGGAGTTAATTATAATGGAGTTCACAGCTATGGCTAAAAAGCAGGATATACTAATATGTATGAGGGTCATGGGCATGGAGAAAAATATAACTCTTATGAATAGTGAGTTGCTCAATTCAAGAGAGAGGTAACACTTTGTGGACTGACTTCAGTCCTTCATGTAATGACTGTTTTGTTTTCCATGTTTGTATCTTTACTGGAAAGCTTATAGTTCCCTTGCTACAAACTGAGCCCAAGGTTTAACTTCTAAAGTGCTTTTTTCAAAGCTCTCAATTACTTGAAAATTCCTGGAGTCTCTAAAACTCCAGTCTCTAATGCTTTATTTATTTTAAAGGAATTGTGTGTACACACTTTGTTCATTATTCATAGATTTAGCAATGCAGGAAAATATTAACAACTGAAAAGATGTCTCAGGACTTTACAACTGAGAGTATTGAATAATATATTTGGATACACTGATCAAATAATGAAAGAGGAAAGCATGGCCACTATTCTTTAATCTGTGAATTTGGCAGTTCTATTTAGAAATCATTGCTAAATGTTTCAAAAATATTGTTTGTCATTTAGCCTATTTGATGCTGTTTCTGATTTGCAAACATAAGAAAATAAAACAGTGATGTTTGAAAGACTCTTCTTAAGATGTAGGCTAAAAGCAGGAAGTGAGCCCAGCATCAGACTGAAAGATTCACTCCACCTAACCCACCACCTCCAGAGCTGGCTATCAAACGCTGAGTTACAAGCTCATGCAAGAGGTTCAAAGCAAACAAAATTTACAAATTTGGACTCAGATATAAATATTTTTCAAAGTTCTACAAAAATGCTTTCTACAAATATTTTTAAAAACTTCTTTGAATTCCTGGAAAATAGATTTGCATGCAAGGTATATATAGGAAGGGTTCAAATAATACTTTTTTAATTAAAGCCTTAAAAACAATGTTCATGCTCAATCTTAACTGTCAGAGAGGATTTCCCCCAAATGATTGGACTCATATGAGAATATAATTATTTGTACCTTAACTAGAATGTGACTCTCCTAAGAATTATTGAAATGCTTTAAATGCACAAAAAATGAATGATTCATTTTTAATAATATAAACATAAAACACCAAGTAATAATGAATATCTACTCTATTTTAATAAAACTAGAGCCCTGATGCATGAAGATTCATGCAAGAATGGGCCTTCTTTCCCCCTGGCTACCAGCACCACTTTCACTATGGCCTGGAGCTACCTTTCTGCCTTCCCACGCTGCCCAGAGATCCAGAGTGGCTGGGACGGTACCATGGCATTGACTCAAGCATCCTGGCCCTGACCACTAGGTGCCTGTGTATGCAAATTCACCTTCCATCTTTGTTGGGTTAATTTGCATACTCACTCCTGATTGGCTGGTGAGCATTACAAAGGTACGGTCAATTTGAATCTTTCTCTTTTATTAGTGTAGATGTTTGTTGACATCAAAATGTTACAGAGAAGGAAGAATAGCCTATTCATTATATTGCCTAACAGGGTTTGCCAAGTAAAATTCTATATATTTATATTTACTTAAAAATCTAAAATATTGAAGGAATTAAACCTAAAATAGTGATATAAGTGATTATCATAGTTTGTTATCCACTTTGGAAATGAATATCTTAGAAGTCTTTGCAACAATTTTAGCTAATGCCTAGCTTATATGCTCAACTCTCCTCTGTTATTTTCATGATCAGTTAACAGGTACAGTAATTGGATATCATTTCAGGATCTCTAGATAGAAAATTCATGAGAAAGGCCTTGGGGAGAAAGTAAAATGTTTAATCATGAGAAAGGCCTTGGGGAGAAAGTAAAATTTCTGTTTACTGTTCTCTGTACGATCAAATGAGGCCTCTGATATTTATTTTAAATTTAAGTTTAGAAATATAATTCTGGAGATATTATCCACATGCTATGTTTCAACTAGTAGCTCTTAAATGTTGAAAATATACCCACACTATTAGAAACTGTGAGCTATGTTATTTTCACTCCTTTGATATAAATTTAACTAAAACAAAGTGTGGTTACATCCCCATTTCTGATGCTCTACTTTTTAATGCAGTGGTAATCAGTCAAAATTTATTAAATATACCCCTGACTGATTTGGCTCAGTGCATAGAGCACTGACCTGCAGACTGAGGGGTCCCAGGTTTGATTCCAGTTGGGGGCTTGTACCTTGGTTGCGGGCACATCCCCAAGTTAGGGGTAGTGCAGGAGGCGGCTGATTGATGTTTCTCTCTCATCAATGTTTCTGACTCTCTATCCCTCTCTCTTCCTCTCTGTAAAAAATCAATAAAATATATTTTTAAATGTATTAAATATATATATTTGCCTTTTAGTATTTTTAATTAAAATCCATGTTTTCCATGGAGTCCGCCATTCACCAAAATACTCTTGCAAGTACTTTATGTGTAGAAGATCTATGGATGGAGAATATACATTGAGAACATGCAATAATCAAACAAAATTTTGTGTAGACACACAGATATGAAATGTAACTCCTCAAAAATCAAGATTTGGTGTCAGATTTCTCATGTGAGAAAATAAATGACACTAGTCATACACCAAAATATTTAATAGTGGAAATTTCAAAATGGAAATTTTGAGAAAGAATTAAAGATAGCATCTAATTCAGTGACTTCAAAATAGTAAGCATTTAAGAAGAATTATTTTTCAAATGTGGGCACTTCATAAAATAAATTAGACATTAATATTGCATAAACTCTATCTTAAGAAAAGAATATTATTAAAACATGTCAGGAAAAAATGAATAGCAAAGTTCTCTATGAATTGTCTTGTGAAATAAAAAGCATTAAGACTTTTATTAGCCCCCACATAATTACTAGTATCTTCCAAATATCACAGGGCTTTACTGGTAAAGTATCTGAGCCAAATTCACCTTCATCAATGACCTATTTTCAGACTCTTCCCATAAGTCCACCAAAACCAATTCTGAACCTTAACTCCCATTTAAGTTTGGAATTGTAGCAATTGACAGGAACACTCTCCCACACCCTGCATTCCAAATGAAAGGAACTTTCTTTGCAGTCAACTTGTACAGTTAACCATTCTTTTGACCTCCAGAAAACCTTAAGCAATGAGATTCAACCAAAGGCTGATTTTAAAAAATCTTAAATTGTGTGGTGAGGGTTTCTTTTAAAGTGAGATAGATCTTTTAATGTCTCAAAAAGTAAAGACACTGCAACTGCTGCAAAGCACTGGGACAAAGGCATCTAGCCTCATCATGTGACAAGATAAAACTAGAACCACATGCCAGAATAATTTACCTGCTCTTTGTATACATATTCAGTGTCAAGCAAACTTGGTATTGGAAAGCACTCAATAGAGAAGTTGTCTGTGTACTTGATGTCTACAGCACTGATTCCTCCTCAACCACTCAGTCCCCAGAGAGCTTCTCATTCACCTTCTCTTTCCCAGAACCTCAACAGGAAACCACTGCTATTGATACTGACAGGAACCTGATCTCAAGAAGCCTTGACCTATCTGACTTCAGTTTTTGTTAGCCATTGACAGTTTTCCTGTTTTTTTTTTTCTGCTGGGAACTGAAATCTGTAGCTCCTTAGTTCCATTCTCCCCATAAAATGTGTTCCTCTGGTTTCCTGAGAGTATGCCTCTTATGTTCCTTCAGCAGATTCCGGTCCCATTGCCTGTTTCTATTCCATACATTCAATCAACTGTGAAATCCAATCATTCACTTCATTCAAGGATTTTCAGTTTGTTTGGGGGGCTTTGTTTTGTTTTTCTTTGGTTGTTTAGTTTGGGGGTTTGTTTGTTTTGTAGGTCAGAAACAAGTTGTTGTTTTATTAAAGTGAATACAGGGATTGGGAAGAAAACAACCACACTGAACATTGTGGCAATGTACATAAAGCATATGCCACATCCAAGCTCAACTGTTCTGGACTGCTAAAGAGGGGAGAGGAAAAGAAGAAAAGGGGAAGAGGGTAGGGGGAGTAGGGAGAGAAGAGAGGGAGGGAGAGGAAGAAAAAGGAAAGAGAGAAGGAGAGAGAGAGAGAGAGAGAGAGAGAGAGAGAGAGAGAGAGAGAGAGAGAGGACCTCAGAAAAGACCTCATGAAACCCAGAATTCCCTGGTTTTCCCTCTCTCAACCAGAGGTGATCATGACATCCAAACCACTAAAAAGTGGAGGAGGCCATCAGATTGGTTGAATGGGGAGATTTTTTATTTTTTGCTATTTTGTGTATGGGTTTTGGAGGGAGTTTTTTGTTGTTGCTGTTGTTTTGTTTTTTGTTTTTAGGGGGTTTTTTTGTTTGTTTTTTTTTTGTCTGTTCATTTTTTTTAAGAAACTCAGTTCCACTTTGGTTGATGGGACTTATTTGGAGCATCGTTGGGTGCATCAAAGGGTTACAGGTTCAATTCCTGGGCAGGGCACATACCTAGGTTGTAGGTTTAATTTCCAGTGAGGGTTTGTATGGGAGGCAATTGATTAATGTTTCTTTCTCTCTCTCCCTCTCCATTCCTCTCTTTCAAATCAGTAAAAACATATCCTTGGGTTAGGATTTTACAAAAAAGAAACTTAGTTCTCTCAAGGTCTGGTGTCTTCCAAATGGTTGTTCAAACAGGCAGGAAGGTAGAAACTGAGCTCTACTCATTCTCCACTCAGTTTTATCCTTAAACTAGAAGTCTATCTCTGTCACTCTTTGGATCTAAACTGCTTTATCCAACACCCTCATAAAAAGATGGGTGAATGGATGGCTAGAAACATGGATGGACCACACACACATCTCTGCATGCAGATGTTATAAGGGGACATGGGGTCCTAGTGGGCACAAAACATTTTTTATGGAACACACATTGGATACCATGGTCTTCATGCTGCTCCTCACACAGCAATGAGTTCACCATCCTGACCATCCCTGAGCAAAGTGCGTCACTCTGGAAGCCAGTGCTCCTCGGTCTGCTAGCCCTTTCCAGCAGGCCACAGTGATGCAGGTCTCCTGGAAGAAGGTGCAGAGGTCTTGGATAGCCATGAGGAAGAAGCAAGAGATACAGGTGCTGATGCAAATCTTGTCCAGGGCTTGCAGGACGGTAATATCAATACTGAGCAGGATGGTAGTACTTGGATTGCAGAAATCTGAAAAATCTGAATGGTTCTCTCATCCTGGTGGTCATCCCAGTCATGTTTCTCCAAGATGACTTTGAGTTCTGTTTTCTTAATCATGGTGACCTTACCCAGGTTGTTAGTGCATGGGTGGCCACATCACGGTTTGCTCATTCTCCAGAGCTCTGCTGCAGAAAAGAAACAACCTTTGTGTAGGCTGCCACTGTGCACCCTGCTGACCTTCAACAGAAGTGTGGCTGCCATGACGAGCACATTCCCTGGGTGCTTAGAGCATTGAGAGCATTAACATTCTTAATTTTGCCAGAGGCTATGAAGAAAGCACTGGCTCAGTAAGATAAACTTGTAACTTCTTGTCCAAAGGAGAGTGTATCACTCAACCAGGGAAGCATAGCCCTGGAAAGCTGGTTTTCATGACTGTGATGATGATCTAATCTTTTGGCTTTATCCGGAAAGAAATCAGATGTCCGGAAGATGGCCAATTGACCTGATCTAATTAGCATATTACCCTTTTAGTGGTATAGACAGATTATTTGGATAGGATTGCTTAAATAGGGTGGAAAAGCCTTTTTAAGCAGGAGGAGATGCTCTTGGCAGACAAAAATACATAATCCCTATATCTGGACTGATAGCCAGCCATATGCACTCTGCTGCCAAACAGGTCATTAAAAAATTGAACTGCTTTCTTACACCTTACACCAAACAGCTGTTGCCCTTAAAACTCCTCCTCAGCTCCCACTTTAAGTTCTGCCTTCACAGTTTACCCAGATTTGGTTCTGACTGACCTGTTTCTATGCTAGTCAGCATGAAAAGCTCCGCCTGCTAGGCAGCCATTAGCTCCTCCCATTTCACCCAGATTTGGTTCTGATTGGTAGGTTTCTATGCCAGTCAGTATCTCTGGGCCTATCTCTGGGTCTGATCAGAGAGGTGGGGCTGATCAGCAGCCCCAAAGGAAGCCTGAAGAGAAAGAGAGGCACAGCTGCTGGACAGGCCCAGAGAGAAAGGGCTGATCAACAGCTGCCAGAGAGGCTACGGATCAGCTCTTGCTTCTCTCTACAGGCCTGATCTGTGCCTCTCGCCATTTAGTGCTGGGATGCCTGCAGGACTGAGTTCCATTCGGTTGAGCCTTTCGTTGTTTTGGACGTTATGGACCCTGGTTTTTTATATATTTGGATTTTCTACTTGAATTGATAGTTACTTTTCTAAAATTTTCTCTCTCCTATATTTCTCTACTTTTTATAAAACACATAATGATTGGCTTTTTAAAAAATAATGAATATACTCCCAAAGCTTCAACTAAACAGAGAAGCAGAATGCAACGACATGTTAGAAAAGCATTCATCAATGTAATCTATCCCAACACGAAGGGTGTGTCTCTGCCTAAGAACACAGGGGTCTGAAAATGTCTAAAAGAAATTCTAAAAGTGGAACTTGTATGCTTGGTAGTTTCTATATCTTGGCATAAGCTTGAACTTTTTGTGCAAGTATTCATTCTTTGAGTTCTCATGTTCTGAGGTTGCATACAGAAGTAAAGTCCTCCTACTCTGAAAACATTCACTAATGCAACTTACATCAATCCCCAAGTGATTCTAGTGTCTGCTGATTTCTGTAACCACAGGGCTTTCTTTGATTTGGGGACTTCTGATAATACTATGCATATCATTTGCAAGCAGAAATCAAAGTTGCTTAAAACATACACAAAGTCTTTGATAATTAATGTCTGGCAAAATTAGACAAGAGAAAAAGCAAATGATAGGAAGAAGCAAAAATGATGACTAAAAAAGGACTTAAAGAGACATTTAGGACAATTGATTTTCAAGACAAATTACTCCTTTTGATTGATTGCAATGTTCAGTCAAACATGAACTGTAGAAGATGATCTATTTTCATATTCTTTTGTCTGAAAAATTATACTAATTAAAATTAAGCCTTGATCCATTCTTGGTCATATTAAGCTGACATCATTTTTTAAAGATGACATCATAATCAAACTTTTTCTTTGACTACTTAACATGATATTTTGGACTATTTTACATGGTTCTTTTTTAAGATGTCATTTTTTCATATGCTATAAAGACCCTGGGTACATTATTTTATAATATAAACATTAACAAAATATAAATTATGAGGAAGGAAGAGAGGCTGGAGGCTGAATTAAATACCAATGGCCAATAATCTAATCAGTCATGCCTCTGTAATGAAACCACCATAGAAACATAAACAAAAGAGGTACACAGAACTTCTGGGTTGGTGAAAATATCAAAGCTGGGAGGGTGGCTTATTCTGTGAAAGCATGGAAGCTCCATGCCACTTCCCATATCTTGCCCTCTCTATCTCTTCCAGTAAGCTGTTTCTGAGTTACAATTTTTATAATAAACCAGTAACAGTGAGTAAACTTTTCCTGAGTTCTGTCAGCCATTCTACTAATTATTGACCTTGAGGAGGGGATCAGTGGATTCTAATATTTAGCTAGTCAGTCAGAAGTATAGGAGACTTGGGCCTTGTGATTATATTTGAAGTGGGATATATAAATAAATAATAATAATAATAATAATATATATATATATATATATATATAAATGTATTTAGAATAGTGAACATAGGTATTATTCAAGTACCAAGCTCCCCTAGAAGTTCAAACCTGCAATCACCCAAATAAGTGATTTGCTGTTTCTAAGAGAAAGAATTACTTAGTTTTTGAAAAATTTGAACTTCGCCTTGGGTTTGCGCCTGCTTTTGTCATTTGCAGAGTGTATAATTTTGTTAATTATCCTCTTAGATTAGTTACCTCACAGGTACAGTTGAATTAACAGTGTGGATTCTACTTACCTTAGAATTTTATGAAGAGCAAATTGTAAAGATAATGAGATAGATGATAACCTCCTAAGCAAACTGAAAGCATTTTGTCTTCCACACGCGCTAGAGGGGAAAGGCTAGTACAGGTCTAGAGCCAACCAACAGGTGATAGAAGATGAAAGTCACATGGACTACATCTTCCTTCCCACCTTGCCTCGGCCAGAATAAAGCTTCAACACTCTCAATGCATAGGACACTTTTTACCTTTGCTTTACTTCTACCTTCTCTCTCCCACTCTGCCCTGCCATCCAATAATACTGATATTGAAATGATGATAAAGAACTCAGGTCAATCCTCCGTGGAGAGGAAGATTTAATAAAGGAGGAGAGAGAAGAGATAGTTCATCAGCAACACACCTCATCCCACCAATGCAACACACACATAGGACTTCTCCAAAGACCTAAGTGCTGCTGATTGATGGCTACCCTTTTTCTGTGGGTAAAGATAACAATAGGGGAAAGGAGAGAAACAGATGCAACTTTCTCCTTTATATACTTCACTCCATTGCATTTCAAGCAATAGGTAGAAAATAAGAATGGGAAAAGTATGCATTGAAGGAAATGTTCTTACCTCATACAAGTAATGCCCAAGCATAAAACTATTTAATATGGCTTATAAACACCAAGAAGGCAGAATAGTCAGATACTTCTTTAAACTAGCTATGAATAGTCATATACTGTTAAGTTATCATTCCCTAAATAAAACGAATAAATTTAGGATACCAACTTTGAAAAGCATAATAGAAAGAATACCGATTTTATAGCTCACTGACATTTTTTGAAACAATAAAAATATCTAGCTATTTCAAAAGCAGTTATGATACAATTAAATGTAAAGGCATTTTATTTTACTTCTGAAAGCTGGCATTTATTCAAATGAAAAATAACATAATCCCTCTTAAATTGCTACTCTGTCAAAAATGAAAGAATTGTTAGAGATATTACTGACTCCTGAAAATGAAATATTTAACCCATTCATGCATCTTGAATCCAGCATAGTAAAATAATGTAGATAAATATATGTTCTCTAACAAAAGTTGAAAGCTTGGTTTAAATTTTTTTAACCATTAAAATTTGGGGGAAGGTGACATGATTTTAGTGGTAAAACTGATGAAATCTCTGGTTTAATATATAATTTAAGAGAGAAAAGATAGTGATGCAAACTGGAAATCTGTACTATTCCTTAAAATTCCATTTTTCTAGCAGAGACCTGCATTTAAGCACTGCTCAATGTCTCTGCAAGAGGAGAGTTAGCTCAACAGAAATTCAAAAGATAAGCAAAACTTCAATTTCTCATATGTTATAAAACACTGTGATCTGCAAATATTTCATTGATATTTAATATTGTACCTTTAACCATGATATTGTTTGAATCCCGTTGACAATAATAAGCTTTGAAAGCAAAAGTTAATCACTGTTTGATTACCAGTAGATTTTCGATTGAATGATTTCTAGATTTAACAATTATTCTTTACATTTCCTTGCTAAAATTCATACATCCTATCTTACCTAATAATAGACAAATGTGTAAATTAATCACACTTCCCCTACACCACAGCCAATCAGAGTAATATGCAAATTAGAAGGCAAAAAATGGCAGCCACCCAGCTGATCCAGGTGCAGAGTGGCCAGTCAGGGTAGGATGCCTGCTATAAGAGGGAGGATAGAGGGCAAAGGGATTTACAGGAGTGAAGTGCCACAGTGAAGACTAAACTGGAGTCTGCAGTGAAGATGAAGAAGACAGACTATGGCTAGAACAAAGACCTGGGTCCAGGTGCCAGAGGAAAACTGGTGCTGGAAGCCAAGTAAAGGAAGGCCTATTGCACAAATCCCTTCATGCTATGGGCCTCCAGTAATGAAATAAAGGGTGATCATATCTTAACAGGAGCTTTAATGAGTGCTGTGCAATAAGCAAACTTTTACTGTGTGTATAAGCAAGCTAAATGGAATAACTACAAACATTCCCATTGGAAGCCATGGACTTCTGCTTCATTAGATACAGTTCCCAAGAAATCATTGTTCTAACAAACTGGAGAATCTACAAAATCATTTCTCTCTCTCTCTCTCTCTCTCTCTCTCTCTCTCTCTCTCTCTCTTTTTTTCTCTCTTCTGCACAAAATTGAGTACACAAAGAAACTTGGATGAGTAAAATTCCAGTACATAAGAAACTTTTCCTATGGTTGAAAAGACCTGAGGCCATTGCTATCCCTATGAAAATAGCAGGATGATAAGATAAGCAGCCAAACCACTAATAATCATTCAATGGTAAAGAGTAAGGATGACAGATTAAAAAATAAAAGGTGATACACAATACAGGACTGAACTCACATGGGCACTTTTCCCCTAGCATCTCTGAATACTCAAGTGTCAACACTACTGACTGGGGAAAGCAGGGGAACAATATCAGAATGACTACAGCCATCTCAAAGGAGGTATAAGACAGAGACAACAGAGCAACATAGAGTATTGGAAGAAAATAAGCAGAAATCTTGATTTTTATATCTAGCAAAAAAATAAAGGCAAGGTAAAGACTTCTTTAGAAAAACAAAACCTTAGAAAATGTGTTGCCAGCAGACCTAAGCTAAGGAAAGTATTAAAGGCTTTACAAGTTGAATGAAAATGCTACCAGAAGGAAACTTGGCGCCATAGAAAGTAGAAAATTTCTAGAAATTGTAAATAATATGAAAGGTATTCTGTCATTTATCAACTAGTCTCCTTAAAGGATAATTAAGGAGTGAACAGAAACTTCATGAAAAAGATTTGAAATTGATGCTCAAACAGGAAAATGTTCAATCTCACTAAAATTAGAGAAATTGAAAGAGAAACAATACTGAGCTATCACTTCTCATCTGCTAGACTGGCAAAGTTAAATAGTAAGGCAACATATTCTGTTGGCAAGGCTGTAGGGAAATAGAGACTTATACATTGCTCATGGAAAATAAAATTGTAATATCCCTTCAGCAGAGAAATTTTGTAATATTTAATAAAACTACCCTATTTTCTGACGTATAAGATGACTGGAACTGATGATGATAGGAGGAAGATAACAAACAATAGAGAGAGAGCACATGCCGGGCAAGACCCTGGTGAGTTAGCAAAGCCCATCATAGCTGCAAGCTATGGCATTTTTATACCCAGTGTATAAGACGACCCCTGACTTTTGAAAAGATTTTCCTGGGTTAAAAAGTCATCTTATACTCTGGCAAATATGGTACATGTGCACTTACCATTTGACTCAGCAATCTTACTTCTAGGTATTACCCTAAAGATACTCTTCCAACAACATGAAAATATATATGTATAAGTTGATTTATTATGACAATATTTGCATTTGCAAATTATTGTAAATAAACCATACATAGGAAAGTGATTGAACAAATTACAATATCCTATCTAATAAAAGAGTAATATGCAAATTGACCATACCTCTGCTACTCACAAACCATGCCCATCGGCCACGCCCACCAGCCAATCAGGAATGATATGCAAATTAATCGATGGCTGCCAGCCACAGAGAGCAGGAGGGAGGCTTGGGTTTGATGGAGGAAGAAAAGCTTCCTGCTTGCCCTTGCCAGCCTAGGCCTCCACTCAATGCCACAAAGTTTCAAGTATAAACGATACATATATTCCAACAGAAATGGCAGCAGCCACGGAGCTGGAGAGAGCAGAGGGTTGCCCCTGGCAATGGAGGAAGCCAAGCTTTCTGCATCCCTGGCCTGCCTTGATCTCTGCTTAAGGCTACAAAACTTCAATTATAGAAGATAAAGGTCCCAACAGAAATGGCTGTCACCATGGAGTGAGCAGGAGGCTTGGCTTTGCTCCAGGATACAAAGTTTCAATTGTAGAACATAAATAAATCCCAGATACCAGGGCCTCTGCTTGGGTCACTGAGGGGAGTGGCAGGCCTGCAAACCACCACAGGCCTCTTGCCCAGGCCACCCCATGCCCCAAGGGAACCCCCACCCTGATACAGGACACCCTTCAGGGCAAACCAGCTGGTCCCCTCCCATGCACCAGGCCTCTAACCTATCTAATAAAAGAGTAATATGCAGAATGACTATCACTCCAACACACAAGATGGCTGTCTCCATGTAGTCAAAGATCCTGCCCCCATGTGGTCAAAGTTGGCCACCACAAGATGGCCAGCAGGGGAGGGTAGCTGGGAGGGAGCAGGCTGCAAGGGAGACAGTTTGGGGCAATCAAGCCTGCAGGGGAGGGAAGTTAGGGGTGACCAGGCTGGCAGAGAAGGGAAGTTGGAGGCAACCAGGCCTGCAGGAAAGGGTATTTTGGGGGGACCCAGGCCTTCAGGGGAGAGCAGTTGGGGGGGGGACCAGGCATGCAGAGGAGGGCAGTTAGGGGCAACAGGCTGGCAGGGGAGCAATTAGGCATCAATCTGGCTGGCATGGGAGTGGTTAGGGGGTGATAAGGCTGGCAGGCAGAAGCAGTTAGAGGCAATCAGGAAGGCAGGCAGGCGAGCAGTTGGTAGCCAGCAGTCCTGGATTGTGAGAAGGATGTCTGACTGCCCGTTTAGGCTCGATCCTGATGGGATCGAGCCTAAATGGGCAGTCAGACATCCCTCAAGGGGTCCCAGATTAGAGACAGTGCAGGCTGGGCAGAGAGACACCACTTGTCCTTCCCATGCATGAATTTCATGCACCAGGCCTCTAGTATTTACATAATGGAATAATATGCAACTATAAAATAATGCAAGAAAATCCTCTAAAATTATTTGGAGTTATTTTCAAGATATATTAAGTGAGAAAAGCAAAGTGCAAAGGAATATATGTGGCATTCTACTGTATACTTCATATAAAAAAGAAGGTAATACTAGGATAGCTATAATAAAAAAGACAGACAGATAAAATCAAAATGGTGAGAGTGTGGAGAAATTGAAACCCTCCAACACTGTTGGTGAGAAAATAAAATGGTGCAGTCACTTTGGAGAAACAGTCGGCAGATCCTCAAATGGTTAAACATAAAGTCACACAAGTGACTCAAGAATTCTACTTCTTGTCATGTATCCAGAGAAATTAAAATATATATTGACACAAATGTTCACACAAAATTTGTAAAATAATGTAGCAACATTATTTTTAATAACACCAAAGTGGAAATAAGCCAAATGTCCATCAACTGATGAATAGATAGATAGATAGATAGATAGATAGATAGATAGATAGATAGATAAACAACCAGCTGGCTGGCTGACCAGTGGTAGCTATGATGTACAATGAACACCAGGGTGCAGATGCTCAACACATGGACATGGAAACATGGAACAGACTAATGAATCTCAGAAGGAGAGGGAGAATGGGGAGGGTGGGACAAGATTAACCAAAGATCTTATATGCATACTAGAGACCCGGTGCACTAATTCATGCACTGGTGGGGTCCCTGGCCTGGTATGCAGGAATCAGGCTGAAACCAGCAATCTGACATCACCAGAGGGGTCAAAGGGCACAGGCCAGGCCAAGGGAACCCACTGGTGCATGAATCTGTGCACCGGGCCTCTAGTATATAAATAAAATGTGATATATCCATCAATAGAATATTATATAGCCACAAAAAGAAATAAAGTACTGATCTGCTATAATATGGATTAACTTAAAAATATTATGCTAAGTATAAGACACTAGTTATTAAAGAACAAGTGGTTATCTAGGCCTGGGAGTGTGGAATGATGACGAAAAATGACTGATCATGGGTACAGGGTTAGTTTTGAAAATGTTCTAAAATTGATTATAGCAATGATTGCACAACTCTATCAACATGCTAATAAATCAATGACATATACTTGAAATGAGTAAATTTTATGGTATGTGGATTATGTATAAATAAAGTTGTTATTTTCAAACAAGAAATAAAGAAGAGGATATAAGAAAATATGCATGTATTTGCTCATTTATGCAAAATAAATATAAAAAGGATAAATCAATAAATCAGAAAATAGAGAGATTCATTACCTCTAAAAGGTATATAGAAAAGAGTGGAAGGAAAGGGAAAATTAGAAAGGGGTAGTAAAAATAAAGAAGAAACAACATTTTCTAATAATTAATTGGTAGACTGATATTATCTTGGATGCAAACATGAGGTTTTTTGTCTATAGGCTTATTCTGCCTTGATTTGAAACATGTGGAAAATTTTAATTACCGTAGTGATAATATGTATGATTTTCAAAACCACTTTATTTAAATTCCTCTACTTATCAAATTACTAATGAATGTTTTCAATATTCTAATATGTAAGAAAAGAACACTTCTAAGTTACATAACCCAGGTTTTAATTTCTTTATTTGACCAGCAGTGTTTTTGAAACCCGTACTTAGTAAAATTTATTTGATATATTAATACTCACTGGCAAATGAACTGGCATGGATACAAGAAAAAAAAATGAAATTCTGATTTGGTGTAAGGGGACCATATGTAAAATAAATGGAAACTTATTGCTTAAAAAGAAAACTATTCAAGAGATAACACAGTGTGTATTGCTGTTCCCTTTGATTTAATTAAGGGTGTAAGGAGAAGCACATTACTTTCATTTTCCTAATGCCACTAGTAAAGAGCCTAAAGTTCAATATTTAATAGCGCTTTGTTTTTTTTAGAAGTAGGGGGTTGGGGGAGGCTCAGACTTAACAAATTCCATTTATTGAAGGCACAATCTAAGCTTCATTTTCATCTCAGACTCTAAAAACTGACTTGGTTAATTGGGACAATTAAGAATCACTGAGAGTATAATTGCCCCTTTCAATTTCCTTAGAGAGGAAAAAGTGATTTATCTCAGAAAACAAGAGCCTTGGGGCCTGCAAAGAAAGGGAATGAGAATGTTTTGGTTACAGAGGGATATCAAGAAAGTCCTTTTATAATCAACCCAAGAAATGATACCACTTCAGCTTCTCTCCAGGACAATAGAAATTATGGAATGTCTGAAACCGGTTGTTCTAAAACTCTTACAACCTATGGTCCAGTGAGGCAAAGCAAAAGAGCCTGCTAGCCATTTGTATCAGCTGCTACCCTTAGTCAGTGCTAAAAATGTGCATGCACTTGCCCGCGCACGCACACACGTGCATTCAGCAGAAGGAATTAAAAAATGACTCTTAAGACTTCAATAATTGCAAATCTACTATAACTTGGCTCAAATCCATGGAGATATCAGAAAACATGAACTTTAAATCATTTATTTATGACTCTATTATTTGAGCATATCATATTTTGATTATTGTTATTTAAAAATAGTTATATTCCCATAAATTTTCATAAGTGCACTGACCATATGAATCTGAAAAGATGAGCAATCCATTATAGAATTAGCATTCCTCTGTATTTATTGTGACTACGTAACACCAAAGTACAAAATTTAGTCAGATGCTCCACCATTTTGTCTACACAAGGCCACCAATCTGACTATGAAATCTGCCCATATCACACTGTTCTTCTCAAAAGGAGTATTTTTCTAGATAAAAATGAAAGATAATTTTAATCTTCGATTTTGGAAACTTTGGAATACCTTCAAGTCTTCTGGTATCAAGTTCAATTTCATTTTAGAAAATTATAAACCATAAAACAGGTTTGATAAGAGTTGACTCTTGGTTTGTTAGGTCGAATTAAGGTAATTTAAGTAAGAAACAAACATGATTTTTTTCTATGACCACTTTGAGTACCTCATGCAAAATATAAATTTGAAAACCTGGTATAAGTATTTAGTATAGGCTGCCTTGATCTGCCTAGTTATGCCATTGATCTGGGCAGAAATATGGCGGCTGCCATGTTGAGATATTAAAAAGTTACAGTAGAAAAAAAGGGAAAAGTAGATCTATGCTAGCTATGAAGACTTAGGCAAGCAAAATATAAAACTGGGAAAAGCAAAATTTCTGCAGTCCATCCTTCCTGCCAAGTCATCTGTTTCAGTGATAGATCTTCAAGTGAAATTATTGAAAGCTTACAGGCAAATTCCTTAGTCTGTTCATGAGAACTGCTCATCACCAGAGGCCATATTTAAATTCCTAGGTCTGTATTCAGGACATGCTTAATGTGGAAAATGAAGCTTGCTATTAAACCTTGGTTAGTCTTTTATAGCTTTGCTATAATTTAAGCACCATGTTGAATTTATCAAGAAATAAAAATGTATGAAGTATTCCTGTAGGCACATGGCACCACACACCTTCTTTTACAGATATTCCCCTCAATAATATTGTTATACTAGTAGGCAAGAAAATATTGACTAGTCAGTTGGTTTAATCTTTTCTCCTATTACAAAGAAATACAGATTTGATAATAATCCATGGTCTACCCAATGCTAGATAAAGTATATAGCCTCCAGGAAGTATAATTTGAGTGTCATTAAAATGACAGCTCTTCTACAAACCTAAAATGCTAGCTGTTTATGTTAAAAATCAACAGCAGGAATGAAGTAAATATATCTAAAATTCTCGCTAAATCCATATATCACCAAAAACCAGCTGTCTAGTCCTCAGTTATGAACACTGGCTTAGATTCATTTATCAGAATATATAGTTTGCATCTTGAACACTGAACAAATGATATGCAATGATGATGGAGAATGCTGCTGCTACAAACTCATGGGAAGAAAGGTCATTGAGAAAGGTGACACACTGAGGATGGTGACCAAACAGGGCATATTTGGAATGATAGTGACAGAAATGGAAAGTGAAGGAGATAGGAAGAAAGGGTTAAACCAAATACACCTTCACAGGATTGACTGTATTTTTATAGCTCCAAGTAGATTCTTTTCTTCTCTAAAGGTAAGAAACTAAAAGTAAACTAGTATAAAATTATTCTTCTAATATGATGTTGTTGTTGTTGTTGTTTATCCTCACCTGAGGATGTTTTTCCATTGATTTTTAGTGGGAGGGAAGCATCAATGTGAGACAAACACATTGACTGGTTGCCTCCTGACCAGAGCCCAGGCTGGCGAGAAACCTGCAACTGATGTATATGCCCTGGGTCGGAATCAAACTTAAGACCCTTTGATCTGCAGGCTGATGCTTTATCCACTGAGCAAAACCAGCTAGGGCTCTAAAATTGTCTTAAATCATCTAAGTGGAGATGTTAGATCTTTATGCCACTTGTAGACTTAATCTAGTTGGCTTTTAATTCCCTTTAAAGACAAAATTTAAGTGATGACTACGTTTTTGAAAATTGCTTAGACATGCACTCATGCAATCTCATTCATGGTTTTGGATAATTAACATATTCCTAATTTGCAAAAAATAAAAAAAGTTAAAACTTGTGGAAGTCTGCTCTGATTTGAATAGCTGGCTTTAAATTTTGTTAGGTTTTAACTGCTTTTGAGACATTGGCAAATAGCAGCTTAAAATTCAAGTAAATTGTACATGTTATCAAAGCTCCAAAACAGCTTACTTAGACATGAGGACTACAAGGATTCTATTTCATTTTTAGTCTCCTGTAGAATAAACCAAGTTATGACGATCACTGATTGTTGCAGCATGGGAGAGCATAATTTTCCAATGGGATATCGTCAATTCCTAACAGTTCATCTTTTTTTTTTCCAGATAACTAATCATTATTTTTATCTATCTTTTAGAGTCACAATCTCAAAAAAAGTCCCCTTCATTTTTGTGATGAAAAATGAAATTTAACTTGCCATTATTAAAGAGAAAACATTTTTCCCCTACCCATTTTTTATGACAGACAGATTAACAAGAAAACAAACAAACAGAAGTTTGTTCATAGACTATCTCATTTATACATGGGAGATACTCAGGGATGAGTAATTCAAAGGGGTGGCTAGAGCTTGGGCTTATATAGCCTCTTAGCAAAGGAATGATACATTTTTAGAGAAGTAACAAGACAGAAAAAGGACCTTGAGTGTCCAAGGGCAGCAAATTGTGTGCAAGCAAATATATGGCAAACTAATTGTAGCCAAAAGCTAGTTAGTAAAGTATCCAAGCTGATAAAAGTTGTGTCTGGTAATTAATTTGTGTTCTTTCTGGTAGAAATGGGGAGACACATTTGTAAATTGTGTTCTTCTTTTAGGCAAATAAGGAGAGAGCACTGAGTTTGTTTTTAATCACTTTTCAACTGTCTTCAGCTCTAAATAATCTATACTGAAAAAGGGTAATATACTAATTAGACTGGACCCATCAGACATCTTCTGATGTCAGACTTCCTTCCAGACAAAGCCACAGTGGCAGAACCAAGGCAGAGGCAGTTAGGGGTGATCAAGCCAGCAGGGGAGCAAGCAGTTAGGGGGTGATCACTGGCCAGCAGGGAAGGGCAGTTTGGGACAATCAGGCAGGCAGGCAGAGGTGGTTAGGGTTGATCAGGTAGGCAGGCAGGTGAGCTATTAGGAGCCAGTCATCCTGCATTGTGAGGGGGATGTTTGACTGCTGGTTTAGGCCCGATCCTTGTGGGATCGGGCCTAAACTGGCAGTCAGACATCCCCTGAGGAGTCTCAGATTAGAGAAGGTGCAGGCAAGGCTGAGGGGCCCTCATGCCCCCATGCACAAATTTCATGCACCAAGTCTCTAGTCCTACATAATAAAAGGCTAATATGCAAATTGTCCCCTCAACTCTAAGTTATATTGGGAGTTTGGACAGGGGGTGGGGCAAGGCAGCCAATTGCCCGCAGCCCCTTTCCCTGGGCCTACTGAACCCCACCCATGCACAAATTCATGCACTAGCCTCTATCTAATAAGGGGGCAATATGCAAATTAACCATCACTCCATCACAAAGATGGCAGCACCCATAGCCACAAGATGGTGGTAACCAATCCTCTCAGCCCCACTGGAGTTCCCTAGTCCCAGGGAGCTGGCTGCTGAGAGCAGGCAATGTGAGTGGAATGCTTGCTTCATCTCCACAGCAATGAGGCAAGCGTTCCATGCTGACGCGGATGGGCTTCTGGGCTGCAGAGAGCCTCTGGGCAGCGGGCACAGAGTGGCCAGGGCCTGCAGAGAGCTACTGACACATGAATTCATGCACAGAGCTACTAATATTACGATAAAGTTGCTTATTTTATGGTAGCAAATTCTGCTACCTTTTACATCTCTGAAATTCTTTGAACAATAAACTCATTATGTGATGTCATCTATACAAAATTAAGGCTGTGGAGAGAACAAGGATTTGTTGCACTTAATTATATATTTTTTATTTTATTTGATGAAGAGCAACTTGTGCCAACACTTTGATAACTATGATTTCTGTACTTTGAGATTTAATATCATTTCTTTTCAGTTGATGCACTTTATTAATTAGAGTAAGGGAATGGCTATCTGGAGTAGCAATTAAATATATATAACAAATGTTAAGTACTCTTAAGTATTTATAATGGGTGAAACATTGAATTTGACCAATGTTGATGAATTAAGCATTCATCTTAATTTTCACAACCACCCCATGAGATAGGTTTTTGCCTCCATTCTATAGGACAGAATACTGAGGCTCAGAAAGATAAGTATCTTGTTCAACATCTTGAGTCCAATAAATAGTAATCAGTATTGTGAGTCAGGACTTTCTGACCCTGAAGCCTATGCTTTTTTTTATTATGTTGTCTAAATAAAGTAATACCAGGTACATGGGTTCTGATAAAAAATAATATGATAATTTTGAAGGGTAGAATCTAATAGGAGATAAGTTTTTTATAACATATTTGAATTGAGTAGTTTAGAATTACAGGATATTATTTCTCCTGGGACAAAATTTTTAACATGCTTAAATAAACATAAATATCATTTGAAATATTCTATTTTTAGCTATGGAGTCATACTGGCCAGATGTCAGTGAACAATTTCTCTTTCCTCCTGGATATTTAATTAAACTGCAATTTGAAGTCACCATTGTATTTAGATGAGCCAAATGCTAAGAAAATACCAATGGAATGTGGGTGAACACAATTGCCTTTCCAGGCAAGACCTGTAAGACCTCCTGGATGGTAATACCCAGTATACCCTTAGAAAGTGTCTCTGTGAGCCTTGACCCACAAACAATTGCATGGGAACTCAGAATCTTCATCACTGCTCCAACACTCCTTTATTTAAGTAAGAAATAGACATCTATTATATGAATTAAAAGAACTTTATGTTCCACTATTCCCAGAATATTCCCAGTTTACACAGTTTAGCACAGTATATTCATTTAAAGCTCCTCCTTTCATTCTCAAAATGCTCAAGTTTGAATAATATATATGATCTCTAGTTTTAAGCCACAGAAATTTATATATTATGACAAATAGCATAATTACTAAAATATTGGCTTGTGTTTGTTTTATTCTGTTCATTTTTAGCACAGCTAAGTGGGCTATTTTAAGTATTTAAAGTAAAAGCAAATGCATACACAATAAATTGTAGTTTATTTGATTTATAATAGGACGCTGGACCCATTGTGCTATTGGCCATTCCATTGAGTATATGTGTGGATGGGGAGGAATATATTTACAATTAACTCCCTGACAATTATAAGCCTAGGCTTAATTGAGTAGTATTCAATTAAATGTTTATTGCTAATGCTATTATAATGATGACAATTATTTTATTCTATTATTTCTAATAAACTGCATATAAAATATAAATTAATATAATACTACTGAAAAATAATCTTGTAAAATTAATTAGTAAGTGTTTATTACCTATGTCTAAATCATTTCATTTCTAATAATATCTCCTCTTAGGTTGAAAATGAGAGCTCTACAATTCAAAACAATTTATTCACTAGCAAGGGACTTATTAGTCTAAACTGAGAATTTCAGGAATACATTTGCTAGAGGCAATACTGCATAAGGGATCAATAAAGTTTGAAGGAGATCTGTTTTTCTCTGCATCTCTTAATCCTTCCTTCCTCTGAGCATTGACTTTACTCAGTAGAGACATTCTATCCACAAGACCAGGGAGATAGCCACCAAGAATCTAGATCATGTCCTCAAGGTCAGCAATTCCAACATAATAAATCTATCTCCTCCACCAGTTCTAGCCACAGTCTAGATTATCACAGTACCCATGATTATCTCTGAACCATTCCCTGAGCCGTGAGGATGGGTTATTCTGATCAGCCAACTTGATGCAGTTTAATGGAGTACTTTGATTAGCCATCTTGATCTGGTTTCTACAATCATAGTAATGGTGATTAGAGCAGGGAAGACAATAGACTAAATAGACCTAATATATCACATTGAATGCAAAGAGTAGTTCCTAAAAGGAAGCAAGGATGGGCAGACAGACAATTCAACATCATTCCACAAAATGATAGGTATGCAACCAAAGATATTTATACAAACATGTCCATAATATTATCACTTACATTAGTAAAAATTTATAACAATTTTCTATCCAGCAATTGGGGAATTACATAGTGATTGAAGATACATCCATAAGATTATGCAAACAATAAAATCATGGCTTTGATAAATATGTAATGATACAGGAAGTATTAATAACTTATTATTTTGATGTTTAATCTTATGTGTTGACTGGGCCACAGAGTGCCCTGTAATTTAATTAATTATTATTATGGGTATGTCCGTAAGTGTGTTTCTGAATGAGATTAGCATTTGAATCTGTAGACTGAGGAAAGCAGACTTCTGACCTCAAAACATTGGGAGGCAGGAACAGAACAAAAGGTGAGGGTGAAGGAGAATATCCTTTCCCTGCATGACTGTCTTCAAGTTCAGACATCTGTCTCCTCCCGTCTTCAGACTCAGACTTGAGCTAGAACTTACTCCATCAGCTCACCTGTCTCTAGCTTGCCGCCTGCAGATCATAGGACTTCTCAGTCTCCATGCCTATATGAGCCAATTCCTTATAATAAATGAGGTTCTGGCTGTTTCTCTGGAGAACTCAGACTAATACATCAATTTTAGTGGAAAACTCAGAATTTAATAGCAGCCTTTCATAACATTTCATAAGCTTGATATTTCATCCTTTGTTTCAATAAGCTTGATTTATTTTATATGAATAAAAATGATCATCATATTTCTCTTTATGATGCAAAAAGAGATACATACACAATGTTAAAAGCATTTTAAAAGACAAAATGTTAGATGGAGTTTGAAAAAGAAAAGGTAAGTTTATTGAGAAATTGTCTATTTCTGCCAAACAGAAAATTTAAAAAGTGCTTCCTTCTTCTTACTATAAAAAATTGGATTAAAAAGTATTTGAGTGAAATGATAGAAATATAATGGAGTAATGTTCAATTTCAGTTCAATGAACATTTATTGTGTACCTGTCTTGTGGATGACACTGTGCTGGGCCCTGAAGGTATAGGGCTGATAATGGCTTTGAGGAACCCAGTGCTGTGTTCACCTGGAAAAAATGCATAATTTATCTATACCATAGTAGAGCCAAGGATAACAATGTTTAAGGATGCTAAGGAAGCAAAAGAGGCTCAGGTTGCTTGAAAAGATTGGGTAATCCCTTTGCAGAATGTAGTCCCTGAACTGAATCTTAGGTACTAGGTGAGGAAGGTAAAAATGAGAATAGAAATATTTCAAAAGAGCTCAACACATAAGCCACAAAGATTTATTGGATTTATCTTAATTTTCTTATTTTATTCTTGAGGAATAAAATATCATATATCATTTGAGGAACTAAATCAGTATTCTTGGACGTCAGGTGTGAGCAACAGTTGACATAAAAAAGAAAAGGAGGATCCAGCTTCATTTTTAAAAAAATATATTTTATTGATTTTTCACAGAGAGGAAGGAAGAGAAAGTCAGAAACATTGATGGGAGAGAAACATCGATCAGCTGCCTCCTGCACACCTCCAACTGGAGATGTGCCTGCAGCCAAGGTACATACCCTTGACCGGAATCGAAC
This sequence comes from Antrozous pallidus, assembly GCA_027563665.1. NCBI lineage: Eukaryota > Metazoa > Chordata > Mammalia > Chiroptera > Vespertilionidae > Antrozous > Antrozous pallidus. The sequence continues at coordinate 38,378,949 of CM050519.1, read as the reverse complement.
CTGGGACTTTTCAGTCCGCAGTCCGACGCTCTATCCACTGAGCCAAACTGGTGTGGCCCAGCTTCATTTTTTTGCATGTATCCAATTTTCCCAACAACATACACCATTCACAAAAATAAACTCAAAATGGATAAAGGACTTAAACATAAGATGGCAAACCATAAAAATATTAGAGAAATCCACAGGCAGCAAAATCTCAGACATATGCCAAAGCAGTATCTTCACCAATACAGCTCCTAAGGCAATGGAAACTAAAGAGAAAATAAACAAATGGGACTACATCAAAGTGAAAAGTTTCTGTACAGCAAAAAAAAACAACAAAACGAACAAACAAAAAAGCCCATCAACAAAACAAGAAAGCCCACTGCATGGAGAACATTATTTGCCAATGTTATCACCGATAAGGATTTAATCTCCAACATTTACAGGGAACTCATACAACTTAACAAAAGGAAGATAAACAACCCAATGAAAAAAATGAGCAATGGACCTAAATAGATACTTTTGAAAAGAAGATATAAAGAAGGTCAAGAAACATATGAAAACATGCTCAAAGTCACTAATCATTGAGAGATGCAAATCAAAATGACAATGCGGTACCATCTCACACCTGTCAGAATGGCTATCATCAATAAATCAATAAAGGACAAGTGCTAGCAAGGATGTGAAGAAAAAGGAATCCTCATGTACTGCTGGTGAGAATGCAGACTGGTGCAGCCACTGTGGAGAACAGTATGGAGTTTCCTAAAAAAACTAAAAATGGGCCGAGACCGGTTTGGCTCAGTGGATAGAGCGTTGGACTGCGGACTGAAGGGTCCCGGGTTCGATTCCGGCAGGGGCATGTACCTTGGCTGCGGGCACATCCCCAGTAGGGGGCGTGCAAGAGGCAGCTGATCGATGTCTCTCTCTCATCGATGTTTCTGACTTTCTATCCCTCTCCCTTCCTCTCTGTGAAAAATCAATAAAATATCTTAAAAAAAAAAAAACTAAAAATGGAACTCCCATTTGACCCAGTGATCCCACTCCTAGGAATATATCCTAAGAAACTAGAAACACCAATCAGAAAGAATATATGCACCCCTACGTTCATAGCAGCACAATTTACCATAGCTAAGATGTGGAAACAGCCTAAGTGTTCATCAGCAGATGAGTGGATTAAAAAAACTGTGGAATATCTACACAATGGATTACTACACTGCGGTAAAAAAGAAGGAATTCTTACCATTTTCAACATCATGGATGGAACTGGAGAGAATTATGCTAAGCAAAATAAGCCAGTCAGAGAAATATAAATATCACATGATATCACTCATTGGTGGAACATAATGAACAACATAAACTGATGAACAAAAACAGATCCAGAGACAGAGAAGCATCAATCAGATCTTCAAACCTCAGAGGGAAGTTAGGGGAGGGTGGGGGTAAGTGGAAGAGATCAACCAAATGACTTGCATTCATGCATATAAGCCTAACCAAAGGATACAGACAACAGGGGGATAAGGACATGAGTGGGGGGCAATGGGGAATAAGGACGCATATGTAATACCTTAATCAATAAAAAAGCCAATGTAAGATCTGGCTAATTTCTGACTGTATAATGGAATGTTATCTGGAAAATTATGGAGAATGGCTGATAGATTGTAGTAGAGTAGCAGGTTTAGTTAATATTCATTTTAAATACACCATGCTGGTAGCCGTATAGAGTAAATTTGAGGGGCAAACAAAGCCTGGAATATAGTATTCAAATATCATATTCCTTGGCTTTAGATGGTCATCATGAGCATTGAAGAGGTGACATAATCAGAATACAATTGGTGTATCATTCACACTTACAGGTTGGTTTTTAATGGAGTGGGAGGAGGAGTGAGGTAAAAAAAATGTTAACAAAGTATAGGATGATTCCTGGGTTTCTCTGTTGGTTAACTACATTTATGGCAACTGTATTAACTGGTTAATGAAGGAGCAGAATTTGATTTGAAGATAGTATGAGGGAAGAAAATAAATTTAGTTTCAGACATATAAAAATCATTTAATATGTTTGAAGTCCTAAAAAGAGTTTGGCTAGAGATACAAATTTATAAACTGTCAGTGTATAGATTTTAGCTAAATTTCTAAGAGTTCCTGTGGAGAAGTCAGTGTAGAGTAAAAATAATAAGTGCTTTGGCACATAGTGAAGTATGAGAGGAGGGAATAAAAATAATTGTCAGAGGTAGAAAGAAAGGCATAAAAAATGCACCAAAACTATCTAAAAGAAATAAATAGTGGCTATAATAGTGTTGCCAAAAAGTTGACACTGACTGAAAATTTGTGTTCCCCCTTCCTTAGTAGAAACTTGTCATGGGCCACCTAGCAAGGACTATATTTCCCAGCCTTGAGTGAGTTTTGACAGTGCCACTTTACTAGCTTTCATTAATAGAATGTGGCTGGTAAAATAATTTAAAAAGAGATATATACAATCTCTTTAAGAAAACACATTGGTAACTGTATACTATCACTCCCAAGATCTGAGAATCCCAAGGCCCTGGCTGATGGCAAAGCAACAATAGGGAAGGAGCCATAGTCCCTGAGTCACCACATGGAGGAAAGGCCACTGACAGCTTCCATATCAGATTATAATGTGAACAAGAAATAAACTTCTGCTGGGTTCTGAAAATTGGGAGGGGCTAACCTATATAAGAAAAGGCTAATTTGAAAATCGATCTAACTACAGAACAACAGGTTGCTATGATGCGCACTGAGGGAAGTTAGGGGAGGGTGGGGGCAGATGCTCAATGCAGGAACTGTCCCCTAATGGTCAGTGTGCTCCTATAGGGGAAGCGCTGCTTAGCCAGAAGCCAGGCTCATGGCTGGCTAGCACAGCAATGGTGGTGGGTGCCTCTCTTGCTTCCACGGCAGCGCTAAGGTTATCTGACTGATGGCTTAGGCCTGCACCCTATGGGGAGTGGGCCTAAGCCATCAGTTGGACATCCTCTGAGGGTTCCTGGACTGTGAGAGGGTGCAGTTTGGGCTGAGGAACCCCCCTCCAAGTCCATGAATTTCATGCACCAGGCCTCTAGTTTGTTATAAGAACTAATGTTATCATGTTATTAACAAGAATGGAAAAGTGTCCATTGAATTTGACCACTAGGAAATGACTAAGAACACAAGAACAGTTGGATCATAGCTACACAGAGATGTGAACACAAGGAAGGCTTTTGTTCTAATATAAGGACCAGAAGGAGCATATTTTATAGGCTAAGCAGAAGAATCTGCTCCAGGTGGAATGAGTGCGTAATAGAGAGGGAATCAGTCATGAAGAAATCCTAAGTCAGACCTTGATCACAAGGATCAACACCTCTTCCTGTGATGGTAAAAGGATGAAGGACGTGAGAACCAAGGAACGGATACAGAAGTAGGGAAGTCTAAGGGATACTTTAAGATTCGAGTTAAAATATAACTAGGCTATTTTAAAGCATGAAAGTTTTACATATTTTAGCAATAAAATGCCTGTTATAATACTTTAAAATGAGCAAACCTAATAGGAAAACATACTGGTATGAACCCATTGCCATTCCCTGCTTAACATTATTGAAAAGGAGATCTTTCACATTCACTTTTGTTCAATTAGCTCATTCTTATTTAATTCTCCTATGAAGGTGATGTATAAGATAAAGATCCCTTCTCACAAAACAACATTACTAAAGACCTAACATCAAATGTCCATAGGAAAGGATTGTGTATTAAGAACAATTCTGTCTAACTTTAAGATGCTTCTTTGAGACTGAGAGCAATAGGACAAGGCAATCTGCTGATTCGTCTTGGTAGTCTGTAATATTTCTGGCTTATAGATATATTTATCTCTATACAACCCCACTGTGGAACTGACTCTGAAACAACAAAAATAAACTAAAAATGTCCCAAATGTTGGAAATGATTGAAATGAATGACTAAGGAGTTGGAGGACAGGAAATGATAGGGAAGGAAAGAGAAAGAAAAGCAGCATCATTGTGATAGTTTCTGAAAGAATATTTGCATGCATTATTACATTTTCATTACTTGCTTTTTTGTAATTTCCAGAGTACATATGTTTATATGATTGGTGTGAAAGCTTCTTATTAAATGCACAGGATTTAAGATAATAAGGTTTATCCTTTCTCAGATGGCCCCTCTAAATACTTTCTGAACTTTGTTTTTTTTCCTGGGTGAAATTTCAGGCAGTTCCCACAGGTTTTCAAGTCATTCTCAGTCACTAGAAAAGTGTCATGTCAGATATAAAAATATGCAAATCAATAAAGTAAGGACAGTTTTTAACAATGTTCAAGTTAAAGCTTTCTCCCTGTAGCTCAGGTCTGATTCAGGCATAAAACCTGCAATAACAAAGCATGGCATGTGCCTCTTTCTCCCTCTCTCCTAACTCCAGCTCCCTGCCCCTCACCAGCCAGCATCAAAGCAAGCAGGAAAGGACTTTTGGGAAAACAGCACACTCTTGGGGTGCAAATATAGTTGTGATATTGCATTGGTTCCTTCTAGATGCTGGCCACTATACAATCATGGAGCATCCCTGTGAGATGTTTGTTTGTTTGTTTGTTTGTATGTATGTATGGAGAAGAAAGCATACCCTTGTGCCATATCTCTGAGGTAGATCATACCACTCCTTCAACTAGCTTTAGGCTTCCATCTCCACTTTACCCCGTGGGGCACTACGTGATCCACCTCACTCGTGTCTTCTGGAGGTACCTCTGTTCTTCCAGGTAGTGTGCCTGAGCTGTGTCTGGGCACATAAGAAAACTCATTCTTCCTTGTATAGCACTTTGGTAGAAGTCAAACTTCTCCCAGTGTAGTCATTTCTCTCTTTGCTATTAGACAGGGCCCCCACCTATAATCTCTTGACAGGAATGAGACAGCAGCCCCCACTAACAGGGCACACATATCAAACCTGAAGCTCCAGGTGGTTCTTCTCTTAAAACCCTTGACAATTCTTTCCTAGGGAATTCTCATTATCCCTTATTCTATCTATCTATCTATCTATCTATCTATCTATCTATCTATCTATCTATCCATCATCTCCCGTTCTCTCTTGAATCTCCATTGTTTTCTAGGCTGGAGATGAATGGTATTGACAAAGGCTGTTTACTTGACCAAACCTGAGTCAAGCTTCTGAGCCTCTTCCTAAACCCATCTGTGCTCTTCCTTATAAAACCTAGTTTTAGAAAAAGCCTTGGGTAAGTCAGTTTAACCAGGACCCTGAATATCTGATCACCCTCGCTGTTTGGCTGGTTTCTTATTTTCTGTCAGACCCCAGATGATGTCTGATCATCCTGGCCTGTCTTCAGTAAAAATTCTTGTGAGGTTGATTTAGCCAGAACCCTCCTATTTCTAACTAGAGGCCCAGTGCTTGGGAGTGGGGGATCCCTCAGCCTGGCCTGCATCCTCTCGAAATCTGGGACCCCATTGGGGATGTCCAACTGCCAGCTTAGGCCCAATCCTGCCTGCAGATGGGGCCTAAACTGGCAGTTGGACATCTGTCTCCCAATCTGGGACTGCTGGCCCCTAACTGTTCACCTGCCTACCTTATTGCTCCTAACCACTTGCCTGCCTGCCTAATCACCCCTAACTGCCTCAGCCTGCCTGATTACCCCTAAGCACTCTGCCTGGCTGGTTTCTCCTAACACCTCTGTCTACCTGCCTGATGGCCCCTAAGCACTCTGCCTGCCTGCCTGATTGCCCCTAACTGCCTTTGGGGGGGCTTGCAGCCATGGTGAGGGGCGTGGTCATTCTGGTCTCTGGTCATTCTGGTTGTTCCGCTATTTCAGTCACTGGGGTTTTATTATATAGGATGTTTCCTATTGCTAATGTCCCATGCTATATTTAGATATGACCTTAATCTCTCTCCACTACTGTAAAACCTCATTGTAGTAATCACTATACTGAACATGAATAGAGACTGCCTTAGCATCTTTAGCAAGCGTCATGGAATATTTTTTTTTCTTTAACAGTAGCTATTGCTGGTACTGGCAAAAATTGTTTACCCCTGTCATCTGCTGCATGTGTGGTCTCTCCCTTCTGAATATATGGAGTAACTTGGCAGTCCTTCTTGGCAGTCTTCTTATCCCTGAGAAAGACAAAAAAACAAAAACAAAAAAAACAACAACAACAACAAAAAACAGCATCTTGTACATTATTTTAATCCCCTTTCCCCACTCCAGACAGGAAGATAGAGGAAAAAATTAAATGATATCACAAGAAAGCAAAAAGATGAATCCAAAATGTAAGAAATTCTTTAACAAGAATAAGTCAAATTTCAGTAATAAGTGCATGAAAAAAGAGGGAACAGGATCACAGTGGGTGAAGAGCTAAAAGATTCAAATGTGATTTGTAGAAATTATTTGGATTTTGAGTCAAACTAACCAAATGTAAAAAAAAAAATTTTTTTTAAGTTTGGAAATTTTTATATGGACTGATTACTATATGATACCAAGAAAATATTGTTTTTATACATAGGAAAAGGTTCACATTTTGTAGAGATGAGTACCAAAATATGTAGAGACTGAGGAACGGAAAGGGAAAGGGAGAAACAGAAAGGAAAGAAAAAGCCCAGGTAACAAAAATCTTAATATAGTAATTTAGAATCTAGGTAATGGCTATATTGAGGTTCCATTATACTTTCATCTTTTGTGCATGCTTGAAAGTTTTCAGACAATGACAAAGAAAACATTTTTGCTTATTATGGAACTTAATACTTTAAGTTTCATATTTAGTAGAAAAGCAGATGTTGATATTTTCATTGATGTTATTTTTTGAGACTTTTTTTTCTTTTGTTTCAGTAGTATGTGATACTCTGCACTGAAATAATGTTTTAAGAAATCTTTTTTTCAGCATATATTGACTTTAAGGACAGAGAAGTACTGTAGAAATTATTAATGGTAAGACAAATGATACAAAGGAATATAAGGACTTAAAAATGCATCAACATCAAATAGTTACTTCTATAATTACTAAATCAATATTGTTTTGATTCTCATTTTTTACAGGCAACATTAGTCATTACATTAATAATAGTTTTAGATGCAAGAGAAAAGTCATCAATTTTACTGCCTACATGACAATCTTTGAACACTGGGTAACAAAAATATTTAATTAGATTTGATCCTTCTTCTGCTTGAGGGTGACAACAATCTAGCATCTTTCAAATGATTACAGGTAAAATGCCACTGAATTTTTCTTTGTTGGTCTTAGCCATTATGTGTTATTCATAAAGAACCAAAATACATCCTTTGGTAAGTATTAACCATCTGAGTAGAAGACACAGCTGAACTACAAAATAGTTATTTTTTCTTAATGTTAACACAAAATAAGCAGATATTCCAAAGATGATGAATAACCAAAAAAATGAAATCCAAGTGTGAGACTTAACACAATGGAACATAAGGCATCTTTGAGATATTTTTCTAAATTAATCATTTTAAATGCATTTTAATTCAGATCATTGCGAATGTGTGAATACTCACTAATATAACTTACTAAAGGCCTTAGACAATAATGATATTAATCACTCAGTCTGGCATCAATCAATAAATCATTGTCGATTTATTAGTCATATTTCCCCTTATAATGATGCAACACTTTGACAGCTTACAAAGCACTTATACATACTCATATTAACCCATTTTCATCTTACAAATGAGGAAATGTGTTCACAGAGGGTTGAAAGACCTGCCTGTATGTCTACTGCTATGGGTGGGGAGACTGGCACCCAAATTTAGAACTTGTAGCCTAAAGTTCATCAATCACACTTTTCCAGTACCAGGATGCACAATATAAAGCCAAGACTCAAGCACAATCAGAGAATCAATCTCCCTGCAACTAAAAAGAAACCAACTAATTTGTAAATTATAAGCTAAACAAGTTAAACTCTTTACAATAATATAAGACAAGAATTCAGGAGTGATCCCAAAACAGAACATGATGTATTTCCAAATGTATGGAGAAAAAGAACTGATTTAACTTGTTTTATTGTCAGTGTCCTTCACTCCATAAAATACTTAAGGAAGAAAGAGGTATGTTATATATTAAGGTTGTTAAAATTTTGTACTTCTTATAATATACAACTGTGTATTCCTGAGGGATTATAATAATTGGTAAACTAAAGTGCAAGTAATGTCCTGTACATTTTGCAATATATTTTCTCACTTAGTCCACCAGATAATCTTAAGGGGCTGTTATTTTTATTGTTTTCAATTTTACAGAGAAGGAAACAGTTAGTAAGCAGGACTGAAGCCCAACACTGTCAAACATGAAAACCCACCTTCCTCACCACAAAAATATGTTTTTTTTCTCCCCTTTCTATGCCAGTGGTCGGCAAACTGCGGCTCATGAGCCACATACGGCTCTTTGGCCCCTTGAGTGTGGCTCTTTCACAAAATATCATGGCCTGGAAAAGTCTATTTTGAAGAAGTGGCATTAGAATAAGTTTAAATTTTAAAAATTTGGCTCTCAAAAGAAATTTAATCGTTATACTGTTGATATTTGGCTCTGTTGACTAATGAGTTTGCTGACCACTCTTCTATCCCTCCTTACAAATAGTAATAACAGTACATTCCAAAGTTTTGCAGATTCAAAACTTCTTCAAATGGAATAATTCATTCATTTATGCAGTATATTTGCACTGAGCCTCTTCTTTGTGCATAGAATTACGTTACCTAGTTCCTGCTATACAATATCTTCTCTCCATTTGAGAACACACACACACACACACACACACACACACACACACACACACACACTGCACAATTCTACTCTCCCCAATAATAATTTCTCATCACTAAAATCTTACCATGTGTTTAGTTATTTAAATGCATCCCATGTGGTAACATTTAATTCTCACAGTTCTATGACAGTCGTATCAGTCCATTATCTGATTGGATATTATGTTGGCTTATGTTAAACTGAAGACTTTCAGGTTAACACTAAGACTTTCTCATTTCTGAAATGGTATGATAATAGTTCATTTTATAATAAATTTTAACCCTCATTGCCATTTTAAGGAAATCATTCTACAGATATTCTTACTTTAAATAGTTTAAAATTATGTAGCTTTGTAATTTCAATATCAAAAATTCATTCATTCAATAAATGTTATTGAGTACTTAAATATGTACAGCTTTGGCTACTTTCTATTAAGGGTACTAAGTATGATATAAGTACCTCTAAGGAGCTTATTATAATCTATCAGTATAATGATCAGAGCTGCTTGTGTACCATCAGAAATGATGCAACATGTCATTCTCTGCCCTCTTTTTTCTGCATCTCATAGATATGGCCATTAACATCTCCACAAAGCAGATTCAGGCTTATAATGTTTCCTAAAATAACCCTAAATTATATAAGATGACAGACACCTTGAACCCACCACTTGGTGGGTCTTGGTAATTATTTGATGCATCCAAAATTTGGTGGCCAGGCATATATTTATCTAATATATATTAAGCATCTACCACAATTATAGGCCCTGACAACACATCAATCAACAAAACCAAACCCCTGCCCTCATAGAATTTTGCATTCCAGTGTGGGGAGTGTGTAACAGTTCATTAAAAGGGCTATAGACAACGATAATGTGTGGAAAGAGAATGAAAGCTCCAATAATATGAAATTTGAGCAGATGCTTGGTCAAAGTGAGGGAATGAACTATGTGGACAATTGCAGGAATAGTTTTCCAGGCAAGGGCTGTAGTATGTGCAAAAGCCTTGATGGAAACATGTTTGGCTGTAGTTGAATGAGCAAGAAGCCTAGTGTTCTGGGATGAGAGTAAAACTGAGCATGGGTGTTTACCTCATGTTGCACCAAGATCCTTATAAAACCAGTACAGTCTGAATACATATGTCAGGAAAGGATAACTCAGTGTGCGCATAGGCCCCAAATGATACCTTGAGAATCAGTTTGCCTTAATTTCACTCTGTGGTCTGCCTGAATTTCCTACTCAAAACAGTGAATTGGAAATGGGGAAGATAGAGGTATGCTCTAAATGTATGAAAATAAATAGATAGATGATAGATAATATATAGATAGATAGATGATAGATAGATAGATAGATAGATAGATAGATAGATAGATAGATAGATAGATAGACAATCCAGTATTATTCTTTAAAATCAAGTTCCCACCTTCAAGTCTGCATAGTCTGGATGGGGTCCAAATACCTTGCTTCACTCTTATTTCCTTTTTCCTGTACCAAAATCCCAACAAAGGGTTCTGCTATGTTGAATAGTCTGCCAGGAAAACAAGCACCACTATCCTTAGCTAGCTAGCCCTGATATTCACCGTCCATCCCCTACTCTTTGCAGGCCTCATATCATCAACATCTGAATTTAAGAGTGGAACTCTTCTTTCCCTTGGGCACTGAATCTAGACTCCCTGATTGCCCTTCAGGACTGATCTCTGAAGCCCGATTAGTTTACCCCTCTGTCCTGAGAACCAGACCCTGCAAGTCTTCCCATGTCAGAATAGAATAAGGTAAAAAGCAAATAAACTGTAATAGGCCATCAATCCAGTTTGGGTATTTGGTAAAGGCCTTATGGAAGAAGTGACCATAAAACTGTCCTTGTCCCTCTGTGTCTACTCCTGCTCACTCATAGCTGAGACCACTTGTTCCTACTTTCTTCTCTGCCTTGTCAGATGGTTTCTCTTCAGTTCCTGACCCACAATCAAGAAAGCAAGAAAAGGACTCATCAAATTCCATTGGTTAATACAATTACATTTCAATCTCTCACTGGAATTTGAGACTTCCATTTATCTTCTTTGCCCCTCACTCTTCTTCGCTGATAACAGTTCAAATTATTTTAATAAGCCATCATTTAATTGAGCATGGGTGCCACATCAGAACGTTACCCAGACAAGAGCTCCTTATCAAAGAATTACACCTGACTTAGCTGGAACCAGGCAGATACGGATTCTTTGGTCCTCCTTGATGCCTTGGTGTGAATGATGTCAGTCAATGATAGATGGAATAACTAGTAATGTCCATTGAATGACCACTCATTAAATAATATTGAATAATGTTATTCAACTTAAATATCTAATATTATCTTTCTACTATGAGGAACTATGTTTTATTCATTTTAATTCAGTTTTGTTCCTGATATATGAATGATACTCAATAAATGCTTAATGGATTACTAACTTAATTAATTAATTAATATAAAAATCAGATATAGGTATATATATATACCTATATAAATTACAGACCTGGAGTGATCTCAACCACAGAATTCTCTATTTTTCTCTTTGCTGTTCCATGCACAGAGTAGACTTCTGCCTTGCTTAACTGTAGCATTTGTTTACTTACCCTATTTGGTAGTTCATTTCCTTTATAGGACTGAATTCTACCCTAAAAGTCAGTTACTGCATAGGATCTGAAGAACAACTATTTTTAATAACCTTTCTTTCAAAGGGTTGAGCCATATTATTCGTATTCCTGTCCCTTTAGCAAGCTGGTTTGCTTTATTTCAAATATTTCCCAAATTAATTTCAATTCTATAAGACCTCAAGGTTGGAATCACCTGGAATCAGATGGGACTTCCTGCACCTTGTCTACACCATACTTGGTCTTGCCACGTCCTTCAAACACTAGGCCTTAGACAATTTCTGCTGTCTCTTCCTATATTGTACTTTACGAAGAGGATGATTACCAAGCCTCAGCATTGTTTCTCCTCCAGGTATGGTATACTCAATGCAGAGGAATGAGCACTTTCTATGAGGTCCATGAAAGATGGACAACATTTTATTAGATATACTATATTTATAGGTGTTTTAGACAAAGGAACAAGCAAGGATAATGAAACAAAAAACTCACTTGATTTCTTTAGGGAACGAAAAGTAGTCCTGTTTGGAATATAAGGTTTATTTCAGATATTAAATTGAAATGGTTAATGCAATATAAATATAGATGGCTACATAAGCTTAATCCTCATATGCATGGAAATCTTGCACGTGAATACAAATTACTACCAAGATGGAACATTTAAACCTAAACATATTAATACACTTTATAAAGTAAAGTAGAAATGGAGTATCTTTAGTTATGGAAGACATTCACTGGCCAAAGATTTAAGATTACTCTTTTGGTGTACAGTGGTGGCTAGTATGAAAATGAGAAGGTGCTAAAATATTCAAAGTATACGAAGCAAAGTAGATGAGTTAGACAAGACCTTCCCTACAATATATACCTCCTCTCTGATATGTTAAAATGCACTGGTGGCCCTGCAGGGGCCCCTAGTATGCCTTACAAATAAATTTAGACTGGGCTATTAAGGGTACAGGGCCAAAATTTAGAGAGATAAACCTGTATTCAAATGTTAGCTCCTTTATTATCCAGCTATGAGATATAGGGCCATTATCTATAACCTGTACAATATTATTTTACCTTCTGCAAAATATAAAAACTATTTCATATGTTGATAGAAGAATAACATAAAATAATCTAAGTAAAAGTGTCTAACACAGTGCCTGGGATATAATAAATAATCTGTGAATGTCAGTTTTCCTTGCCCTCTTAAAGTAATTCATTCTTTCATGTATTCTTGTTCCCCCTAGAATGATGATTATATCTGCTTTTACTTATGAATAGAAGAAGAAAGAGGGAAATTACAATTGTGCTTATACTTTAAATAATTATATCAGCATTATAAAAACTATTAATAGCCATGTCATCAATTTAAAAATGTCAGGATGGCAGGATGATAAGTAAATGAGAGATATGGGGGGGATATAAATAGAATAAATAAGAACTTTCAGCATCAAATTCTAAATGATTAAGAAGTTCACAAAAGTTATTGAGGCTAATATTATACAATTTCCCCCTTCTTCTTCCTTACCTACATTTTTTTTTAGTTTTCTTTTCATCATTCTCTGGCACTTTTCCAGTCAAATTTCTTGTGTGTGTTGAAACCTATTCCATACTACATACTGTGCTAGGGACTCAGGATACCTCAGCAGATAGGGTGAAAGTCAGCTGTAAAGTATTATGACAAGTGCAGGTTAGTTATTTACAGGCAGCTGAGAGCAGAGGTTTGTGGAGCCCGGTTTTGCCTGAGGAATGAAGGATACTTCATAGGGGAAGTAATAATTAAACTGAGCTTTGAAGATTGAATACAAATTGGACAGTTAAGTAAGGATATTTCAGTTACAGTATGTAACTATTCTTTTCCTTCTGTCATCCACCCAAACATCAATACTTATAACACACCCATACATGTAATATTTTGTTCCCATACTATTATTTTCTAGAAATTTATATTTATTGATGAAGGAGAAGCTATATTAATCAGGGACTTGATTTATATCAATTATTGAGAATTTTTGGAACTTCAAGCTGCAAATTTCATTTTAAAAGATGATGACAGGCAATTGTTTCTTGTGATTACAGCATCACCAAAAACTATTGCCTTTCACAGTAGATTTACTGAGCTGAGATTAAATGTATTAGCTGATCACAGACTTGAAAATACATCAGAATCTTTTTAAAAATACAGTAAAAACTTAGATGCTGAGGCATTTCATTTCCCTCCAACTCTAGTTTCAGAAATCTTATATAATCATAGCCTAATCTGTAAGTTGACTGAACAGCAGAACAACCAGTGGAACAACCAGTCACTGTGCTGTGCACTGATCATCAAGGGGCAGATGTTCAATGCAGAAGCTGCTTGCAAGCCACAGGCCAGTCAAGGCAGGTGCCAGCAGGGGCCACCCTATCATCCCGCCGAGTGCCTCACAGATCAGCCCTGATTACCGGCCAGGCCTAGGGGCCCTACCTGTGCATGAATTTTGTGCACCAGGCTTCTAGTCCTATATAATAAAAGCCTACTATGCAAATTGTCCCCCTCAGGCAGTTGTTTAACTGGGAGTTCAACCACTTGCTATGACATGCACTGACCACCAGGGGCGACATAGAACATGGTAGGTGTTGGTGACGCAGTGCTGGCATCAGGCTCCTAGTATGCCTTACAAATAAATTCAGTCTGGGCTATTAAGGGTACAGGGCACAGACTTTAGAGGGATAAATCTGATTCAAATTTTGGCTCCTTTATTCTCCAGCTATGAGATGTTGGGCCAATATCTATAACCTCTCCAATACTATTTGGCAGCAGTGGATGCACTGCTGGTCCCTATGGGACCCAATGAGAGTGGGATCGTGGCAGGATGGTGGAGCAGGTAAGCAGGTGGTGCCAGGCCAAGGTGGGTGTGAGCAGGGGCTGATAGCCCCACCGATCGCCCCATAGATGGTGACCAGCGGCAGCAAGGGGGGGGGGGGCAGTTTGTTTCTGCAAGGCCAGGAGGAGAATCTCTGTCTACAATCTGCTAAAACGAAGTTTGACATAATGGAACATGATTATGAAAGTGACATCCTAACACCTTTGCCATATTTGATGGCTTAACGCAAGACCTCCCTGTCTCAAGGGAAGAGTATACAAATGTAGGACTAAATAGGAGTCACCTCAAAGTGCATTTTCCTAAATAAACAATTATTGCATGGTTTTAGTTTATTTCTTTATTGTTTCCAGTGTCCTAGACCATATATATGCCCCTTGAGATCAGAAAAATGTTAAAATAATATTGAATAAAAACTCACTTTTTTTTTATAAATAAAATCCAGCCACAGAAGCTGTTTCTTTTAAAAGTTACTGATTGACAAATAAGGCAGAAGTTTATTTCTCACACAACTGATTGTCCAGGGGGAAAAAAAAACTGGTAGGAAAGCTCCATTCCACAGTCATCCACAGACCCAGGTTCCTTCTATCTTTCAACTATATTACCTCAAAGGTATTATCTTTGTCTCCTTGGGCAAAACAGAATCAGGGATATTACAAATCCCAGAGGCCTGGTGCACAAAATTTGTGCATGGTGGGGGGGTCCCTTGGGCAAAGGGACCCCACCAGGGCACAATAAGGGCCGGGGAGGGACGTGGGAGGTTGGCCAGCTGGGGAGGGGCTTTAGGAGGGCTCCAGAGCATGTCTGGCCCATCTCACCGGGGATGATGCTCAACTAACTGAGCTGCTGGTCAGGGCTGCCCAGAAGGGCAGGGCCTGAGGGGCAGTGGCACCATCTGGCCTGTGGCCAAGCAGGGCTCCGGGCAAGGCCTGGTGTGGAAGCCAGGCCCCTTCCACCCACATAGCAGGCACACCCATCACCCCGCTCAGCAGCCCACAGGGCCCACCTGTCATTTCATTGGAGAAGAGCAGACAGTTTGGGACAACACTGGCCTTGGACTCAACCTTGTTACACCTAGTGGCCCGTCGGGTCCTAGGAGGTGAGGGCGACCCAGAAAGTTGGTGTCAGGACACATTCCGCTGCCTCTGAGGGGGAGAGCCTGGCACCTGGCTGAGGTGCCCACCTGGCTGTGGTGACCTGTGCTGGACCAGCCGGGGGGGGGGGGGGGCGGGGGAGAATGCTGGGGCAGTAAAATGAGGCCCAGGGGCCCCTGTGCCCATAGTGCAGCTGGCAGGAAGCTGAGGGGCCCATAGTGCAGCCGGCAGGGAACTGAGTGGCCCACAGTTCATTGGGTGGGAGCTAAGGGGCCCACAGTGCAGCCAGTGGGGAGCTGGCCAGAGCGGCCATAGGCAGGGCCTCTGCGCCACATGGATAGCCAGACTCAGGCTCAGGGTGGCTCCAGGGTGCACCGAGACCCCTCCCAGTGCCCGGCCTGGCTGTCTCAGTTCTGGGAAAGAGGCTGTGCCAGGAATAGAATTGCCATTCCCCACAGTTCCGCCTCACTGGGGCCTTGTGGCTGGGTTCTGGCCTCAGGGAGCATGGCTGGGTGCCCAGGGGCTCAAGAGCCATTCTGCAGTCTGTGTCCCTGACGTCGGGGCCATGGTGGCCCTGTTCCTCACGCTCATTTTGTCCCTCCATGGGCTCCGTGGAGTGGCGGTGGTGCCAGGGGCAAGGCCACCCCTCACCTTGTGCTTGCCTTGGCCCTGCCCCCTGCTTCTGATTGGTTGGTAGTGTAGCGAAGGTATGGTCAAATTTGCATTTTACTCTTTTATTAGATAGGATTTCTCTCTTTTCTGCATCCAGCACGGCTAGAGAGCAGTCCAGTTCCTGAGTTGGGGTGGCTGGGGATTGAGAAAATGAAAGAGACAGGCACAGAGATAGAAAGAAAAAGCTGGGGCCAGGTGGGACAGCTGTCCTTTGATAGAGAGACAGTGACCCAGAGCTAATACAGCATGTTTATTTTATACAGCAAAATACCAGGAAGTTTTACTAAATCCCAAAACAAAGGATATCATGTGCATTCTTGTGGTTTCTTTATAATTGTCACTTCTGGGTGGACCCAGAAAATCTTGTTTGTTCCTGGTGCTTGGCTGGATTTATATAATGAAACCCACCCCTGGCACCTGAGTTGAAGGTCAGGTTGACAACACACTTGCCTCTGGCAAAGTATGTTTCCAGGGCATGGCTCTGTTGGGTACTGCTGGAATCAGATGACAATCAGTACAATGGCTTTTCCCAGGCACTCTCTATAGGATATGATTACTTTGAAGAAAAAAGGTAGGAGGAAAGGGTCAAAGTCCAGGGCAATAACTCTGCTCAAATACTATTGGCTCAATCATAGTCACAAGGTCCGCATCAAGGAAGCAAGGAAATCTAGCTTCTGGTTGTGCAACCATGAGCCCAGGACAAAAGGAGAAACACATT
The DNA here is from genome assembly GCA_027563665.1 of Antrozous pallidus. Classification (NCBI taxonomy): domain Eukaryota; kingdom Metazoa; phylum Chordata; class Mammalia; order Chiroptera; family Vespertilionidae; genus Antrozous; species Antrozous pallidus. Next base: position 38,362,281 of record CM050519.1, on the reverse strand, counting down.
ATGAGGTACAAATAGTAACCTGCTACAACAGTCAAACAGTTTATAGGAGTTTCTAATTAGGACGCAATCAACTTCAAATTACAGCAGCAGCAGCTCTCTGATGACCTCAATTATTGCATCACACCTGGAAGGCAAGTATGAATCTCCTTTAAAATGCATTTGTTCACTAACAAATTAGAACTATTATGGAGTTTTCTGTGTTTGCCTTGCAAGGCTGTTGTGATGACTAATAAGAGGATGGTGTTTTTCAATATTGCTCTCTTGAGCTTAATAGGCTGCCTCCAACATAATAGTTACACAAACTCATTATAACACAATTTTCCTTTTTTTGACCAATACAAGATTATTTTCTCCAGAAAATATAATTAAAACATTAACACTTTTTTCATAAAACTGTAAGAAATTCTCCTCTTGAATATTCATGGCTTTTAATTTTCAAATTCTTAATTTCCCAAATTGTACCTAATTGTGATTTACAAAGCATTATGTTCCTCTTTTTACAAGTCTCATTTGACTTCTCTATATGCAAAATGTCATGTGGAACAAATTGTTTCCTCTATATTACCAGCTTCTGCTAGAACTAAGCAAGAGGTATTTTTCCCCCCTGACAAAGTAAATTATTGTTAGTTTTTCTCAACCTGAATATTTAACCTACCTAAATCATCTTTGCATATGTGAAGTGATAATTACAACTGTAAAATATTATCTTTTCATGTTAGTGGTTATATACTCTAAAGAGTCCTGGTCCTACAGAAAGAATATTTTAAGGTATAAGGAAGTGCAAAGGCACTGTTTAGGACTGGAGATGAAATATAATATCTATATATGTATTAGTGTATACACATTAGCCACAAAGAAAGGGAAAGTATGGGACAAGAGCAATAATAAAAATAGGAACCCAGGCACTGCACACTTAAAAACTTGTTAGTAATAAATTTAATTCCAACACTCCCCCACTCATATTGTGTGCGTGCACGTGCACTCACACACACACACACACACACACACACACACACACACAACATGCTGTCTATCACCTAGTTCTTTACTCACACAAGCTTACCTGTGAATTTGCCTTTTGTTCTCTGTTCCCCAAGCTAAGTCATACTCATTCTTAACACTCAGTCCAGTTATTATCTCTGCTAGGAGGTTTTCATGGGCCCTTGGGTTGGGTGAGTGTCCCCTCTCCTGTATATGTCTCTGATTATATTTACTAACTAGAGACCCATTGCACAAAGATTCATGCAGTTGGCCTTCCTTCCCCTGGCTGCCAGCACCAGTTTTCCTCTGGTATCTGGGACCCAGGCCTTCTCTCCAGCCATAGCAGAGAAGTCAAGCCTCAAGGCTAGATTTCTTCACTCCGGTTGCAGCAAGGCTTGGCTTCTCCACTCTGGCCACAACAGAGAAGCCAAGCCTCTTCAAGTCTCTGTCTTCAGTCACCTTCAGTCTTCAGTCTTCAGTTTTCACTCCATGTCTGCATATGCCAATTAACCTCCCATCTTTGTTGGGTTAATTTGCATACCCACTCCTGATTGGCTGGTTGGTGTCATGGAGCTATGGTCAATTTGCATATTTCTCTTTTATTAGTGTAGATGTGTTGATCTCTTTGGGGGTTGAAGGTAGCAATATGTTTTATGCATCTTCATATAGAGATGCCTAACACAATGCCTAATAACCATACAACTCAATAAATGTGTATTGATAACATAATTTAATGAATTAAAAATATAATGTCTGTGACAATATTTATATACACATCTTTGAATTATAGGTATAGTAGTTTGGGGGCCTATATTACCTAAACTTATTTTTAAGCTTAATTAAAATAATTATTTCAATGTTCTGTATTATAAAAGAAGAAAGAGTAAGTTATATTGATTCAGCATATGCAGATATTTTTCTGCATAATACATGGTCTCATCTATTCACTCATTCAACAATTTTTTACAGAGTACTCACTATGTGCCAGCAATGGAGATACACAGAATAGAGATACACAGTAAAAAGATAAAAATAATAATAAATAACAATCCTTGCCTTCACAGAATAGGGGGAGGGGTATAGATGGGAGAGAGTAGTAGGGAGGGGATGAGACAATAAGTAAATAAGAAAAGTTAGTGAAATAGATTTAATAGAGCTAACTGAGCAGGGAAATATGAATATGAAATCCAAAAGTAGGGGTTGAAATTTTAAGTTGGATATGCATAGCAGGTCTTACTGAGAAAGTGAATTTGAGTTAAAGGAGAAGGTAATAGCTTTGCATCTATATGGGAAGGAACAAATGATAATACAGGTAAAATAAGAATTTAAATTTTAATGTACCAACATAGAGGTAACTGTGGCCTTTCAATAGAGTGATAGAGGTGAAAATTTGATTGAATGGGTTCAAGAAAGAATAATGAGAGGAGAGGATTTGGAAAAACAAGTTGAATTTAATCTTCTAAACAACTCTGTGAAGTAAACAGTTTTAGTCCATTTAGAGATCAAACAGAAGCTCAAATATATTAAATAATTTGCCTAAAGAACTCATAAGAGGCAGAGTTGTGATTCTAATGCAAGCCAAATCTATTTCCCCAAGAATCTTCCAAATCAGCAAATTGTCCATTGGCTCTTTTGACAATTTTAAGGTTCTTAACATACAATATAGTTATTTAATTGTGAAAACGGCTAAACTTCATCCAAAGAGAAATTTACTAATTTCTAATCTACGGTATCTTAACACATTTTAAAAAATTAATTCTCTACTTCATACTGTTTAAGATTTTAGATTTACCTGATTATTATAACAGTTTTGAAACATATTTCTTTGGCATTTATTTATTATAAAGTCCATGAAGGTTATTTTCTTAAGAAGTACCAGGAACACTTCAGGGAAGACTGAATAGTCTCTCTTGTTTAAAGAGAGTTCATCATAAATGCTGAGTAGGAGATAGTCTAAAAAATAACACTATTCAATCTATTTCATGTATATTGTAAGACATTTGAAATTTGAATATTTTTATGTACTGAATCAATCTGATTTCTCTATATGGTGTGCCATTTATATTTCTTTCTCTTTTCCACTCAAGCCTATAGTTTTAATAATGAGTATTTAGGGTGACAAACATGTGAATAAAAGTGATATGAAATTTGTCATTATTCTGTTTGTCATTATTCTATTCATAGAAATAGTATGCTATTCTATAAAAATTTGGTATTAAAATTTACTCCATGATAACCTTAGAAAGAAAATAAGCTTGCTCTCTTGACAATATGTTTTAAAATATCTGGAGCAGGTGCTGACAACCTTTGGAGGCTATTATTTCTTAGACTAATGATTTCTCAGTTGTATATTCCTTTATAGCATGCCAACTTTTGTTACCCTGTTCCCCAGCATATTGCTAGGTCCTAATTTGTATGTGCTCCTAAGTTCTCGTGGGGGGGAGTTATTGAAGTTATGGTATTAATTGCATAAAAGAGCTAAAAAAGGGAGATTCCTCTCTATGACAATGTTTTGCAGAAAGTACCCATCCAATTAAACTGATAATGCTCCAGCTTACATTTTTAATCCCCAAAAGGAGAAAGTCAAGAGGGAAAGTGGGGTTTAAGCTTCCCCCTTCACTCCCTGCATACACTGGAAGGTCTGAGTGCCAACACTAAGCAACCTCAGGTCCCAGCCCTCAGAGCATGTGTAGAAATAGCTCTGTGGCTCAGAATCATAAAATAGATTATATCTAACATGCACTGAGTGCTTATTATGTGCTATTGCCTATGTACCTTGCAAGCATTCTCTCGTTTTCACTTAATCACAAACCTATCAGGTGGATATCATTTTATGCCCATATTGCAGCTGAGGAGCTGAATGCTCTAGAACTCTAACCTAGTGCCCTCCCTATTTAGGATTCCTTCATACTACCTCTCTGTTGTTTTAAGCCTCTTCTCTCCCCTTCCCTGCCCAAATAATTCCTCTCCTTATCTTAGTACTTATTCTATAATATCTGTTAGGACCTGTATTCCAGTCTCCTGTGCCAAGTTTCTAAAACCTGCTACTATAACTGGTTAATGTAAGCTACTATAATTTTAATGTAACCAGTAACTTTTTGTATTACCTGTGCTCACTATCTTCGCTTGTAAAATGCTTGTCTTCTGACAATATAGGAATCCCTATCAAACATGGATCTCAGTCCTAGAATTTTAATTCAGCCTTCTCTTCCCTGATTGACATAAAACTCTAATGTCTATATTCAACTTTGTCCTTTAGCATGATACAAGCAACCTGCCTGTCCCATCCTCAGAACTAAGCTCCAGATCTTAATCCAATCTTCTGGACTCACATCTGCATGTCTATCTCCTATAATGGACACTTATGGTATCACCTGATTCCTAGTACCCAGTCTCCTAGGCAGGTGATTTTGCTCCTCTGCTCACTTAACTCCATCCTCACAGAGAGTAAAATCACTGCCTGTGCCTGACTATTTTCCCCCCCAAAGAAATGAACTTTCAGAAATAAATCTGATTCCAAGCACCATATAGATGATACTTTTGAACTCAGAATTCATTTAGAACAAGTGTTATTCTTGAATTGAAGTACTAGTATGAGTTTGAACCCAAAATTGTAATGTAATTAAAGTTGTCAACATACTTTGTTGGTCTCCCAAATAGATGATGTCTAATGAATCAAGTGTCATCCTCAGATACATAGAACAGTGGAGAAATTTGAACTCAAATCCCCCTGGTTTTCCTTTTGTACCTTCTTCCTCCATAAATGATCAGTTCAAGTGCTGCAAGCTTTGGCACCTTAATCAGATCTCCTCCTTGGAAGTTGTACTACATAAATTTATTTTCCCTCCATTTCACTCAAAACAAACAAAAAATTACCCCTAACTTTTTCTCAATCAGGCTTTTTTGACAAACAAATTTACACTACCATGCCAATTACTTATAACAACTTTATGCTTTATCCTTCTTGATAAAAACCATATACTTAATGAATACTCTCAGAAAGTGAACACATAAGCCCAAGGAATATATTCCAGTTCTGAAGTTTCAAGAAATGTGATAAAAACAAATTAGAGTGAGATTTTCTTTATGCCTCTAAATAATATCAATTGCAAAGAACACTGTTTTTTTACCTTGTAATCATGTTTCTGAATTTCATATAAATATACTCTGTTTAGAGAAGAGAAGTATTTCTTGAGCACTCTATATTTGTATTACATATGAAATTTCATTTAATTCCTAGTAACAGACCTGATCAATAAGTATTATTATTAAACAAACTGGAGCTCAACAAGTTTTGGTAGATCTCTATTTTTATCAGTTAAGTAATATACCCAGAATTATAGTCCAGTTGTGCCTCCCTCCAATCATTGATCTTATGCACACTGTTCAATTTAACTTATCCCACTATTGGGTATATTAACTGATTGCTATACATTCCTCAAAGATGTATCAAGAGCTTGTTCTACCACTCAGCTTCTAATAATAAAAGCTCCAGGAAATAACACCTTTGTTTTATTGTTTACATGCCTGGTGTTCAGCACAAGGCATGAAACATGCTAGTAGCTGTGGTAGCAGAATGATGGTCTTCAAAGTTGTCCACACCCTGCCCCTAGACTCTGTTAATATGTTACAATTAGAGACCCAGTGCATGAAATTCATGCACTTGGTGGGGGGCAGGGGGGTGTCCCTCAGCCCAGCCTGTGCCCTCTCGCAGTCCAGGAGCTCTCAGGGGATGTCAAACTGATGGCTTAGGCCCGCTTCCCCTGGGGACTGGGACTAAGTCAACAGTCAGACATCCCTAGCACTGTCTCAGAGGCAGGATATTCTCCTGCCACCACCCCTTCACTCGCCAGCTGTGAGCCCAGCTTCTAGCTGAGCAGAACACACTGACCACCAGTATATGCACATCATAGAGACCAGTCATTCTGCTGTTTGGTCAATTTGCATATTAGCCTTTTATTATATAGAGAATTACATGGTAAAGGGGTCTTTGCAAATGTAATTAAGGGTATAGCCCGGGAGATAGAGAGATTATCCTGGTGGATCCAATATAATCACATGAATTTTAAAAGTGAAGAACCTTTCCAGGCTTTCCTCAGAAGGCAACATATAAAGACAAAAGAAAGATTAGAGAGAGATACAGCAATTCCAGCTTTGAATATTGAGGGCAAAGTGGATCAAAAGCTAAAGAATGTAGTGGCCTCAAGAAGCTAGAAAAGGCAAGTAAATATATTCTCTCCTAGAGTCTCCAGAAAGAAATATGGACTTGATTTTAGCTCAGTGTGATCAGTGTTGGACTTCCAACCTATAGGACTGTAAGATAATATATTTGTGTTGTTTGAAGGCACTAAGTTCATGACAGTTTATTACAGCACCAATACAGAATTAATATAGTGGCTTAATATTTGTAGAAGAAGTAAATGAATTATCCATAGGTTGACTTTGTTTCCATGAACTGGACAACCATGTCAAGGGTCAAAAGTACAAAATTCTTTCATTTGGTCTTTTGTAAGTAGTGAGTTTTTCCATGGAGTTTGCTAAATGATGATTTTGTGACTTGAGATTTGCATCTCTATTATTTTGAAATGTGTATTATATTCAAAATATATTTGTCTTTGGATGAATATACTCAAAGATTCACAAGGACCCCTGTACTAAGAGCTATGAACTTGATTATACTTTATGTTGCTGAGCTAATGGTCATGCAAAATGAAGTGTCAGATCAAGCTGATTGCCTTTATCCCTAGAGAAGAAACCCTTAATAACCCCTTTTTACCCTTAATAAACCCTATTTATTACTTAATAGTTTCTAAATGAGTCTAAACACAGGAACTAGCTAGAGAGATGGGAGTATTTAAGATTCTCAACAGCAATCTCCAGTGGACACAATGATCTCCAGAAATAATAGACCCCTGTCTTACCTGCCTGTAAAAGGATAGTCTTTGCCATAAATTTTTAAATTTTTTTTTACATTTATTTCTATTTAACCAGAACTTTTTAAGTGAAATAATCATTAAAATATATTTTCAGGTCCCTAAATATGACTTTTTGTCATTTTAGTCATAAACATTTTAGGTTTAAAAAATGTACCATTTCCAAACCAAAACAGCATGTTACCTAGCCAGTACAAAGCAACTAAAATGAAAGAAACCATAGGTGAATCTTCAAAATCAAAGATCAGCAGGGAATAAGAAGGCAAATAACAGTCACACTACCAGGAAAAAGTAAAACCATCCAAGATACTAATAGGTATTTAAAACCAATGTACAAGCCTATATGTATGTTTTTCTTAAAGTCCAAGAAAGTTTGTCTCCTGAAATTCCAGAGCCAGAAGTTTTGAAAGAAAGGAAAAGGGGAAGTACAGAGAAGGAAGGGAGAGAAGGTAAAGAAATAAAAGGAAAAGGAAAAAAGGAGAGAAAGATATTTAGGCAGTTGTAGCAAGTAAAGGATATCTTATATATTGTTTTAAAATAGATATCTAGTATAGTTTTGTTTGTGAAAATTGCTACCAAGATTTTTTCAAGTTGTGCTTTAGTGAATTTAGCACAAATGAGTTTATTTTGAAGTATAACAGCCAATTTTTGTAAAACTTCAGCACTTATCCCTCTGTAACTATAACACCCATTATCAAACTCTCTATAATAATAATGTCTCCATTTAGATATAGTTTTAACCTTTAGTACCCAGAATATCAAACCATTCGTACATTCCCCCCAAATGGGTAGAACAAAATGAGTTAGATCATTGAGAATTCTCCTGTGCATATTCAAAGGTTATGCTGAATAAAAAATAAAGCTTATGTTGTAAAGTACAAAGTGGACGTATGGAGAGTGATTCCAAAGAAAAGGAGAGTTAAATTTCCTGAGACTAGGACATGGCTAGGCAGGAGAGTGGCTGTTGTTCCACAAGGGCAAAGAACCTACCTAAAAGTCTGATGAGATAGGATGGCACCTGGGTGCTAAGGAGTCTGATCAAAAGCAACTGAGGCCTTGGAGGCCTTGGGAAGGATGACAAAAGATGCACAGATTCTTAAGGAAAGAGTGACCATGCTGAATCTTGATGGCTACCACTATCAGACGAGCTGCAACTCTGATGTGCCCAAAGACGGTACTACACTCCACCCCAGAGACCCATGTCTCATTTACTCAGTTACTTGTGCATTGTTCTCATTTGGAGTCCTCTTGATGTTTCTTAAAGATCAATGTGTCATAGTGGTTAATAAATGAGGCTGCGTATATCCTCTCCACCATTGCCAGCTGAAGAACTCAGCAACCCTAGGCTTGAGAGCTCCCAAGGGTGTTAGTCTACGACCAAAACTCTTTCCTCATTTCCAGAACCGCCAATGATGTGCCAAGGGGACCAAATGTCGATGAACTAGAACACTATCTCCATGCCACTGGAAGACTTCTTCAACATGGTTGCTCCAACCACACACACACACACACACACACACACACACACACACACACACACACACACACCTTTCTCTCAGGATGCATGAGACTGGATTGGAATAAACTCCCCAAACAGCGACCTTGTAATACTTGGAACTCTCTTCTCTCCAGCACTCAGACTCTGTTGTTCAGTATACCCATCAGCCAGAATTGCTTCTATCTAAAATCAGAGTTCAATGGTGGTATGGAGTTGTTTTCAGATAGATCTTTAGGCCCCCTTTAAATCAGTGGGTATGTCAATCCTAACTGGTTTGGCTCGGTGGATAGAGTGTCAGCCTGTGGATTGAAGGGTTCCAGGTTCAATTCCAGTCAAGGGCATTGACTTTGGTTGCGGGCACATCCCCAATAGGGGGTGTGCATAGGCAGCTGATCGATGTTTCTCTCTCATCAATGTTTCTAACACTCTATCCCTCTCCCTTCCTCTCTGTAAAAAATTCAATAAAATATATTTAAAAAATAAATCAGTGGGGGAGGGGGTAAAGTGATGTCCTAAAATGACACTGTGCCCATATGTTCATGGAGGTTAAATAAAAAATAAAAATAAAAAAGAAGGCCATTGTGGTTCTGGCAGAGTGAATAAAAAGAAAATATGTTACCTTAATCGATAAAGAAAATTTTTAAAAAAGAAACTCTTGGGGAAATTTTGGAATAAATGAAATAAAAGCTCAAAAAAAAGAAAAAAGAATATGTGGTTACCAAGAGATTGAGGAGAAAACAATTGAAGAGAATGAGTGAGTATAGCTAACTCATAAGGTTTGATACAAAGGGGAGCTGAGAAAAATTTATGATGCTCTTGTTTGCTTACCTGGATAGTTTTGGACATGTGGATTTATATACTGGGTTTGCTTTATCAGTTTTCAGCATTTTGAGGGAATAAATATTATGGTAATTATTAGTACTATTCACCAAATATTTCTGGTTCTCTTTTCAAGTGCATAATAGGATTGAGATTTCTTTCTCCCCGGGTGACCTGCTGTGGGCTGATATGTCTCACCTCTAAATGGAAGCTACAAGAACTAGTGCAGAATTCAGTACACTCCTTTTCCATCTGCATTGGCATATAACAACCTTCCAGATGGTTTCTGCTCCACCAGTACAGATTCTGGAGTAACTATGAACCATAGTCTCCAATCAACTCCTGACAGGCAAGACATGTAAATAGGAAATAAACCTTTGTGACTGAAAGTAAGTCCTCAAGATTGTTACCACAGATTGACCTACTTTAACCCAACTGACACAGAATGTATCAAGCGTACTTATATTTTAACAATACATAGAAAATTAAGAAAATTTAAAAACATAACCTTCATTCAAGTTATCTAAATAAATAATGTAAAATGAGGCTGACACCATATTAATCCCACCAACTGTAACAAATTACAAAAAATTACACTAAAAATTACCTCCTAAAGACACATTATGTTTTATGTGTATTGTATTTCATTAAACTAACTGAATGTAAACCCCATATAAGCAATAGTTTTAGGGGGAAACCATATTGGATTCAAACTACACAATCTTAAATGAGAATAGTAATAAAATACCATGGAATATGTGTGTTCTGCCAGCTCCTGCAAGCTCCTCAGGACATTTGAAAGCCTCTTCTACCTGGAAGGACAAGAAGGGTAATGTGTAATGCTTACAAGCAGTCACTGAAGCAATCGCATTGGGATAATTTTAGATCTCTCATCTCTTAATCAGAACAGATTCAGATTATTACAATATAAATTTTCCCTAAAACCAGCTAAAGAAAAGAATGAAATACCGTACTGACCATTTTTAGATTATCTTTTAAACAGACAGACATGGCCACAATCACTCATGTTGAATAGAAAAAAAAATTCTTTCATCATGCTATAAGTGGATACTTGCTTAATTATGTTAAAAAAACACACAGAGAGAGACACATAATCTTAGAAAAAATTCAATGGATTGTCCATTCTCAGCAGTTATGTTACAGTGTTCATTAATATGGCTTCATTCAATGGTGCCTAAAGCCTTTTAAAAATATTCCTTGGCTGGTTCGAAATCATTTGCTTTTACCATTTTACCATCAAGGATAAAGACAAACAGCATTGATGTTCAATCATCACAACCCCTTTAGCTTTTACAAACAATTTCCATTTATAGTATAAGGCTAGCATATTCACATGTAGGAGTCGGCTTCTTTTTATAATCTCTGGTGCCTCTGTCATAGAATCCACTCTACAGGTTCCATTTACAAATTGTTCACTTTTTTTGCTAACTTTCTCTCTGCTTAGTCTATAGAAACACTTCAGTAGGAGAACCAAAAGGCCACGAAGCCCTCATAGCCTCTATGGGTGGGCAGCAATGTGGATAGCAGACAGAACAGGAAAGTTGAGTGTGTTTTGGCAGGGAGCCACATCTTGTGCTGGGTGGCGGGGGATGTAAAGGAGGGAAAAGGAGACATATGTAATACCTCAATCAGTAAAGAAAAAAAGAGAGCACGTTCTTGGCTACATTGAGAGCTAGTCTATTTATCTGTGATTGAGAGATGTGTAAACCATAAATCCAGCATAAGTGCTTAAACACAATGGTAACCTTGTAAAAATAAGTGATTCTCTATATTTTATTTGACATTGTTCTTATATAGACATATGACCGAACCCTAGTGAAAATACCAGTTTAAAACATAGCTGACACTTGCTTTATGCTCTTGGAAAAACCATCTCGTAGCTTATCTAACAACTCACTGCAAGTTATTTCTCATTGTTTTCCTTTCAAATGTCTGCTTCCTTTATTTTTTATCTACTACCTCTTAAAATTGAGATCTCTAAACTAGAGATGAGTAATCTTAATTTCTCCCATGCATCAGATGATGTTCCTAAGCGTCTGAGTGGTACTTATTGTTATAATTACAGGGAGGAGCTTGAATTGTAGACAAAGATTGTCTGGGATACCTTACTCTTAGGTGGTGCAATTTTACTAAAGATCTTTGCCTCATATCCTTATGTGTTTCTGTGAAAACAAAATTATCTAATAGATGTAAAGAATTTAGAACAGAAACTCTATTACATAATTACTGATATTTGTATGTTTTACAGTCCCAAATACAAAATAAATAATGTCTCATAAATTCTTATATCTTAGTACCCACAAGAGTGTTCTTTACACACAGGGAATGAGACATATCTATTGTGTACTTATTGCTGCATAATAGTTTTATCATTCTTCTCCAATACCAGTGTCTTAATAGATTGCATATTATAACAGATCCAGGCAGACTCAAGTTCTAGTCCCAATTCTGCCACTTGTTAACTGGGCAGCCTTATACAATCCCCTTACCCTCTCTGGGCCTCGGTTTACTTACCAAGATATTGGTGCAGTAGGAAGCAATGAGAATAAACATGTGACATATACCCCTAACTCATTACTTCAAAGAAGTATCATTCTCCAATTGCATATAAGACCTTCAGATACTACCTTGTCATATAGTGATTCTGGGACCAGATTGATAGGATTCTGGTTCTTATGCATATTATATGATGATGGGCAAGTTAGTTTCCTCATCCATAAAATAAAAATAATTATGGTATCTAACCATTAAGGTTGTTGCAAAAGTAAATGAGTAAATATATGTAAAGTGCCATTAGTAAACACTCAGTTGTTATTATTAATATTAGCTGGTATTATTAACTTAAATAATGAAATTGCTATTCTTAAGCAGTCAAATAGTGGCAATTTCTTATAGTTCCATATAATATTTATGACCTTGCTACAGATAACCTGTGGACACCTGGCCAAAGCTGAGCTAATAAATCTCTTCCCAGGGACTTGTTTTTTGAGTTGGGTCCAAGAAAAAGGTAGTTGAAACTGAAAGATGTAAAACTCAAATGCCATTATCAACAATGTTTCCCACCATGGAGAGAGAACCAAGAAGAAACATCAGAGAGAGAGGGAAATTAAGTCCACAAACAGGCATGAATGAGTTGAGGTTTAGAACAAAAGATGATAATACTATTCTGCTTCCAGCTGCATTCTATTGAAGAGATCAGCAATAGTGATTAGATATGTCATTGTACTTCAGTTGGATCTTTTTGTTGATTTTACTCCGGGGGTGGTTGCACTGTCAAGTGTATATAAGTCGTTAGAGGTGTCTCTGCTGGTCCTTTCACATACTCTAGGAGAGTAATGATAAGATGGGGTTATGCAGCGAAGGTTTTATTTCAGTGTGCTTCCCAGGCCTCATGTCCAGGGAACTGTGGTGAAAGTTGATGTGAACATTTAAGATCAGGATTTATTAGATAGATAAGGAGAGTGCATCTCTCTCAGCTGGTTTGTAATATTCTGGAAAATTTGGGGATCCTCCATACAAACTTAACACTATAATTTATTTACCTTTTCTTGCCACTGATTACATTAGAAGTAGATGTTCAGCAATGAGTTGTTCCAACTCATGCAATCTTTCTTAAGAGACTGCCTTAAGACTTCTAACCTGTTATTTACTTCTGGTCTTTGCCTTCATGGTCTTGTTAAGTAGCTATGTTTTCTACCCCCAAGCCTTCAGAAAACTCCATCATGGTATGTATTTTGCTTTCCTGTATTTGGCCTAATTCCTAACCAGTGGCACTCTATTGGAATTAATAATTGCTACTGGGAAGATCCCAGTACAGGAACAATGATCCCTCCAAGTAACTCCATCTGGGAGAAAGACAACCCTGAGTCCCTGACCCAATGCCAGACCATCCAGTCCCTCCTTCTGTGTGTCTGTGTTCCTCAAAGCCTCATCCTGGTGTGGAGCTCAGACAGAGCAGAACCTTGTAAGATCATTTCATGGTGCAGGTCTTTTAACAACAGCTGAATCTTCAGTAGCCTCTGTATCACTGAGTCCCAATCCACACTGATTTTTACAGCCCGTAGTTCTTACTTTCTGTAGGGGTTTCTTTTCCCAGCTCTGGGACCCTGGATTGGGAGGACAGTGTGGGGCTGGGACTCCTTGCTCCTGTGGGTGGCCTCTATAGAGATGATCTTCCTTTAAAAAAGCTGCACACCTGGGGCCCAGACCAGCCTATTCCAAGCCTTCATACCTCCTACCAGTCTTAGTGTGCTTTCTTCTTTACTTTGTTAGTTGTAGGACTTCCATTCAGCCAGCTCTCCAGCCATTCTGGATGATGGTTGTTCTGTATTTGGGTTGTAATTCTGATGTGGTTGTGGCAGGCAGTGAGAACAGGCATTTACTTATGCCGCCATCTTCAAATTTCTCTGTTTTTTTTATGTTTTATTTTGCATTTCCTTGACTAATGAGAATAGTATGTTTTCCTATATTTACTGGCAATTTGTATATCCTTGTTTATAAAATGTCATAGACTTTTGGTTGTTTTTCTATCGAGAAATTCTTTATATTTTACATAAATGCCATTTGTTGTTTATAAGAATTTCAGATTTCTTCTCCTAATCTATGAGTATCATTTAAAAATACCTAAGGTTTCTTTTGATAAACAGAATTTTAAAATTTTCACATATGATTAATAATTTCTGATGTTTTGGCAACTTTTGCCTATTGTAAACTTGAATATATTCCCTTGCCTTATTTGTCTAGAAGTGTTGTTATTTCACCATTAACATTTAGATCAAAAAATCATCTGGAATTGACTTTTGAACATGAGTTAGGAGTCAACATTCAGTTGATTTCATATGTTTATCCAATTGGCTCAAGATCATTTATTGAAAAGTCTATCCTTTCCAACTATTTCACATTATCATTTTTGTTGTAAGTCAAAGGTCCTTATATGTCTGGCTTTGTTTTTGGGCTTTCTTTTTTAGACCTTCTCTATCCTTGTACCAATACTACACTCTTAATTACTATACCTTTATTATAAAACCTACTAGAATCCTGGTGCATGAAATTCATGCATGGGGGGGTCCCTTGAGCCCAGCATGCACCCTTTCTAATCCAGGACCCCTTGGGGGGATGTCTGACTGCCACTTTTGGCATGATCCACAGGATCCATAGGATCAGGCCTAAACCAGAAGTTGGACATCCATCTCACAATCTGGGACCACTGGCTCCTAACTGCTCACCTGCCTGCCTGCCTGATTGCACTTAATTGCACCACTGCTGGCCTGGTCACCCCCAACACCCTCCCCCCACAGGCATAGTTGCCCCCAACTTCCCTCCACCCACACTGGCCAGTTGCCTCTTAGTGCTTCCCCTGCCAATCTGATCACCCCTTACTGCACCCCCTGCTGGTGTGGTAGCCCCCAACTGCTCTTCCCATCGACCTGGTCACCCCTCACTGCCCCTCTCTGCTGGCCTGGTCTCCCTTCACTGCCCCCCTGCCAGTCTTAGATACCCCCAACTGCACCCACCCCGCTGGCCTGGTCACCCCACGCAAACTGCTGCTCAGTCATTTGATCACCCCTCACTAATCCCCTGCCAGCCTGGTCACCCCACACAGCCTCTTCAGTCATCTGTTCAGTTGTTTCAGATGCAATGGTCACTTAGCCTTTTATATATATAGATATGTCTTCCACCTTGGTTCTTTCTTAAAATTATCTCTATTATTCTTGGTCATTTAGAAAAAGTTTATATATTTCCTAAACTATAACTGAGTTTTTGGGGGGAAGAGTGGTACATTGACACTTTAGATCAATTTGGAGAGAGTTATCATTGATTCTTCCAAATCATGCACATAATGTATCCCTCCATTTATTTAGGTCTTATCTTCTTTATCTCAAGAATACTAGTAATTTTTGTATAGAAGTTGTGCTAATCTAAAAAATTCTATTTTTCACTAGGTGCTTTTTGTTGTTGTTGTTAATCCTCACCCAAGAATATTTTTCCCATTGATTTTTTTAAATTTCTTTATTGATTATGGTGTTACATATGTGTCCTTATTCCTCCAATCTCCCCCCTACCCCCCTTCATGCCCTCACCCCCCTGTTGTCTGTGTCCATTGGCTATGCTTATATACATGCATACAAGTCCTTTGGTTGATCTCTTCCTCTTACCCCCACCCTCCCCTACCTTCCCTCTGAGGTTTAATGGTCTTATTGATGTTTCTCTGCCTCTGGATCTCTTTTTGTTCATCTGTTTATGTTGTTCATTATAGAGAGAGTAGAAGGAAGGAAGGAAAGAGAGAGGAAAAGACACACACACACACACACACACACACACACACACAGAGAAAGAGAGAGAGATAGAGAGAGAGAGAGAAACATTGATATGAGAGACACATTACTTGGTTATCTCCCACATGCACCCTGGGGATCAAACCTGCAGCCCAAGTTTGTCCTTGAATAGGAATAGAACCTGTGACCCTTCAGTGCATGGACCAATGCTCTACCCACTGAGGAACACCTGCCACAGCCATGCTTTACTAGGTGTTTTATGTTTCATGCTGCCATTGTGAATGTGTCATTTCTTATATTTATTTTATACATATTTGTTGTTGGTATAAATACATAAATTTTCTTTCCCTAGTTTGGCCCAGTAAGTTGATAGTAAATTGAATTTTATTCTTTTTAAAAAATGATATATCAATGGTGAAAACTCCAATCTAATTAGAAAAATATACATATGCCAACATTTTGCAATAGATAGTATGTCTGCTTTTTTAACTTCGGCAATGTAATTATCCTCAAAAACTACATTTGTAAAGTACTTTAGGCAAAGGTAAAAATAGTTGACCAAACATGCTTTCTGATATCTGAGATAAATCCTATCTAATAAAAGATTGGTATACAAATTAACCATCACTCCACCATACCCATAAGCCATGCCCACTAGCCAATCAAGAGTGAGTATGCAAATTAACCCTGGCCAAGATGGTTGTGGCCATGGAGAGAATAGGAGGGAGGCTTGGATTTCTCCTGGTGATGGAGGAAGCCAAACTTTCCACACACCCTGGGCAGCCCAGGCGTCCACTTAAGGCTACAAAGCTTCAATTATAAAAGATAAATAAATCCTAATAGAAATGTCTGCCTGCCAAGGAGGGAGCAGAAGGCTTGGCTCCATTCCAGGTTACAAAGTTTCAATTGTAGAAGATAAATAAATCCCAGACACCAAGGCCTCTGCTTGGGTCACTGCAGGGCATGGCCAGCCTACAAACCACCACAAGCCCCTCACCCAAGCCGCCCCATGCCCCAAGGGAACTCCCACCCTGATCCAGACATCCTTCAGGGCAAACTAGTTGGTCCCCACCCATGCACCAGACTTCTATCCTATCTAATAAAAGAGTAATATGCAGATTGACCATCACTCCTACACATAAGATGGCTGCCCCCATGTGGTCAAAGATCCTGCCCCCATGTGGACACAAGATGGCCACAACAAGATGGCCAACAGAGGATGGCAGTTGGAAGGGACCAGGCCTGCAAGGGAGGGCAGTTGGGTGCAAATAGGCTGTCAGGGGAGCAGTTAGACATCAATCAAGCTGGCAGGGGAGTCGTTAGGGGGTGATCAGGCTGGCAGGCAGAAGCAGTTAGGGGCGATCAGGAAGGCAGGTGGGCAAGCAGTTGGGAGCCAGCAGTCCTGGATTGTGAGAGGGATCCCAGATTGGAGAGGGTGCAGGCTGGGCTGAGGAACACCCCCCACCATATGAATTTTGTGCACTGAGCCTCTAGTCAGTTAGTAAATATGCATTGGCTCTTTCTCATATATAGCATGAGATGCTATACAGAGAAGTCAAAAATACAGACTTAATCTCTTCATAGGGGGTTTGAAATCTGATAGGGAAAAATAACATTCCTGTACTTGAAAAGAAGGCATTTATTAATGCAATGTATTAAGCTATTTCACTAAGCAATAGTACAGATGGCAATGAGGGAAAAAATTATAGACAGGGTCTGGTAAAAAAAAATACCTTCTGGAGCGGGTGGTTTTAGCAACATTATGAAGAAACTATTCAGGGGACATTAAACTCTGAAGGCTAATGTTTAGATAAGTTTGGAATGCTCAAAATGAAACCATCACTGAATAAAATGAATGTTATATACAGATTAAATAAAGTTAGGAGAGTGGAGGAACCATCATTGTTTATGGGGTTTTAAAAATATATTTTATTGACTTCAGAGAGAAAAGGAGAGGGAAAGAAAGATAGAAACACAAATGATAAGAGAAAATCATTGATCAGCTGTCTTCTGCATACCCCACACTGGGGCTCAAGCCCACAACCCAGGCACATGTCCTGACCAGGAATGAAACTGTGACCTCCTGGTTCATAGGTCCACACTCAACCACTGAGCCTGGCCAGCTGGACTCATCATTGATTTTGAGCCAAAAATAATTGGTTTTCTCCCTCTAAGAAAAGTGAAGCACTCCTTCCTCCCATAACATGTAGCTTAGTCTAATTTTGATTTTAATTATAGTTTGTTCTTTCTATGCGTTTCTTATTCATTAGATAGTAACTAACCTTCCTGAAAGTAGGTATCAATTAACAGTCATCTTTATTTCTCCCAGAACATATAAATTAGAGCCTTATATACAGTTAGCATTCAATGGTTGTGTGTTGAATAATCAATCAATAATTAATCAATACAGACAGGTAAAAAAAGATAAAGACACCCATCAACAAAGGTACAATAAATGTAGAGTTGTGGCGCTAATGAGTTAATTGTGAGATTCTGAAACTGAAAAGAGATGATTGGAAATCAAACATTAGAAACAAGCAAAAACAGTTTCCTAGGGAACATGGAAGAAAAGAAGACCCTATGTTGACTGGAGCAGCTGTTAGAGAACTTAAAAGGAGCCTACAGAAGCAGTTTAAAGAATTTTTGACTCCTGGATTGGTAGTGGGTATTATGTGCTTCACATATTGGGGACCAGCTCATTTAGGACAAAATTTTTTGGTATTTATGTACTCTCACAATTACCATATTTACTTTCTTTTGGAAATTAAGAGATAAATCTAGCACTGTAATTAGTTTTGGAAATCATGCGATAAACCATTATCTGTAAGAAGAACAAATTACATGCATTCAAACACTTCACTGTATTCAGCTTCTAATCATGACTACTGAAAATACTCAAAAATATGCACTAAAAGGAGAAGCATTCATTTTTCTTATAATTTTTAACGAACTTAATCTTTAAAGTGGCTTTTGGACACAGACAGTGCAATGAAGGACTGGGGAGAGGCAAGGTGGAGAGGGTTAATAGGGGGGAAGGGAGGATATCTGTAACACTAAAGATAAATTTTTAAAAACAAAATAGAATATAAAATAAATAAAGTGGCTTTTGGTGTATTTACATGGAGAAGCATTACTGGGCAGCTTTTGAAAAACAGACCTGATTAAGTTCTATCTCTTTGACTATGGTTAAGTTGCACTCCCCTCTTTACCTACTAGTGTTGAAGAATGCACATACTTCACACATTATAATATCTAGATTATAGTAGATATTCAATAAATTTTCATTTTCTTTTCTTCAAGGTATACTAAACTAGGTTAAAGTTAATATATGAGGGACCCTGTAAAGATTTGTATTTTCCATACAAAATGTTTTGCTTTCAAATAACCCTGACCCTACTAAATAAAAATTATTGTGTACTATATTATATTATTAAAATTTTATAATAATTAAATTTTGTTTTACAACTAAATTACAGTAATTCACTTAAATTGTTATGATAATTATATTATTTTTCATAGCTTGACATATAATCCTTCTCATCTTTAGCATCTTTAACTTCTTGTAATCCCATACTAAATACATTGCAAATAGATACACTCTTTTAAGGAAGTCAAATACATTGTCTACACCGTGGTTTAAAGCTTTGCATGATACAATAAGAATCTGATGAATGTTTAATATAAATGTATATATATTTTGAATAATTATTAAGTCCAATGGGTTAAATCTGAAAAAAAAGAAACATCAATTGAGCTATCAGCTGTTAAACATATATACCTTTTTGTGGGATACCTTATATATAGAATATTGAATCAAATACAAAATTAATCTTAGTATAATGAAATTGAGTATGACTGAATAACTGTTAGAACAATAATTACCAAAAATGAATCCACAGCTTATACTCTTAACAGGCAAACTAACTCTTTATAGTTTATTGGTTTGCCTTTCATAGGCCTCAGTGCACTCCCCAGAGTCAGTAATTATAAAGTCATAATTGTACAGGTTTCTAAATGTCATAAATCTAATCTGTACATCACCTAATTATCTAATATGTTAGACTAATTTATTCATTTGTGTTTGAAATAAATAAATATACAAATAAGCAAATAAGGAGTTACTAGGGAAATGAGCTCACATACCACCTGGTGAATTCTGAGATAATATGCATGCCATGTTTTCTCCCAGGTCAAGCAGGGCTTCAATGTAATTATTCATAATATGTATGGCAAGAACTTCATTTATTATGCTCAATAAACAAGCTGAACCATAGTCTATGAAAATGTAAAGTTGCAAATTATTCCTATTTATAGGGAAAACGGTGTGAGCACTACCGTTCCTGCCCATGTTTATAATAATGTCTTCTAATACAGCTGTCTAATGCAGCATAAGCTTTGTCTAAGCAGACTGTCGCTTATGTGCAAGGTTTCTTTTTTCCCCAATCCTCTCTCTCTTTCCTTGACAAGTGTTGCTTGATGGATGTGGTGTGATGCTGTGTGGTGTGTGTTTGACGTGTAGTGGGTGAGGAAAGTACTGCATTCTCAAACAAATGACAGAAATTCCTTACTGACTAAAGATGTAAACATTAGAAATGAACTCTCTGAATATTCCTGCAGTACATAAACATACCACAAGTCTTTAAGTAATACCTTGATTTCTTTATGAAAAAAAGTATCCAGTAGTTACCCAATGAGAGAGAATCCCTAGATAAGAACAAATCTCAATTTTGGGGATCCAAACCTCAGATGATGCTTACTTCTTTCATGCACATTGGATCTATATCTGAAAATGAAATAGATGCATTGTTAACTATATCTGAAAGGTACAATGGGTTTATTGTGCAGAACAGTTAGGGAGACAAGCACACTTCTCTGGGCAATCTGTGGATTTAGTTAATAAAGAATGCCAGCTTTTGTCCTAGCCAGTCTGGCTCAGTGAACAGAGCATAAGACTGTGGACCAAAGCGTCCTGGGTTCAATACCAGTCAAAGGCACATACCTTGGTTTCAGACTCCTCCCTGGCCCAGATCCTGGTCCGAGCTCATATGCGAGGCAACCAATCGATGTATTTCTCTCACATAGATATTTCTCTCTGTCTTTCCCTCCTCCTCCACACTCTCTAAAAATCAATGGAAAAAATATTCTCAGGTGAGGATTTAAAAAATAAAAAATATTTACCCTAAAATTAAGAAGTATAAGACTTCTACAGAACATGAATGCTAAGCCAGACCCACAGAGCACATTTAAAACTGCAAAGTTTTCAAGCCTGAAACCTCTTGGGTAATTTTGAATAATGCCTACTGTGGATTAATAACTTTCTCTATTACATTATCCTAGAAAGATTCAAGAATTATGCCATCTGATTCTAAGGTGAGGGGAGATTGGTGGCAAAATTGCAAAAGATGCTGTTTGGGCATAAAGGGTCTCAAGACCCAGCCTTTCTTGAATTCAATAAGGAGGCTTCTTTTCCCCAAGTACTTTCCCAATACATTCCAAAGATTAGAGCCTTCTAAGACTAAGTTTTAGCTAATCCAGTAGAATGTAATAATAATATTTTCACTTTCAAAAACCATACCTTCTATAGGACAGGGAGTAATAAAGAGTAGTAGGAGAGCAGGAAAACATTCATACATGCGTACATGTGTATAAAAGCAACAGAGGCAGCTCAACAATTGGTATCGCTGTTCTTTGCTACACCAGAACTTTCATTCAGAAGATAACATGGAAGATAAAGTTGATATACTCAATATCCAGAAAAAAATTAATGATGTTTAGAAAATTATATTCTTTTTTAACTTAAAAAATTACAGCAATGAAAATAATGTTTAAAGTGGGTTTTTAATAAACTAACTTTTAATCCTAAGGTTTTTTTTACCTTTTGTTCTGGATTCAAATTTTTAAGTGAAATTGAATAGCGCTCCTAATCCTCTGTCATCAAATTTTAAATATGCATTGTTTTGTTTTTCCATTAAATAGGTCTTGGTAACCCAGACATTTCCTTGATCTGACATTGCCCTGGCTATTGTATTCTTTGCTCCAATCACTTTCTTTTAGGGCTCTTAAAGCATGCACATTTTGGGGCTGATGAGAAAATTTGTACTTAGAAGTTGCCATAAATAGCATGCCCCAGAAATTACCTTTGAACTGATCCAATATGTGTTATAGTTGGAGTCAATAAACAATGGTTGCTAATGTCCTATAAGTATTTTTAGATTTTTACAACCATGTTACTTTGTATAGAATCTCGTTCAAGAATTTTTGAAGAACTTTAATTTTATGTTACATTACTCTATCTTTGAGATATAATCTAGTGATGCAATCTTCAATTTTATTTTTTTTCAAAGATGCTTTGGCACTTATTAAATTTCAGACATCTTTTTCTTTTTATAACTAAATATATTTCTTCTATTTTTGCCTAGACCATGTTTCTATAAGCTCAATTTTCCCTCACTTAAAAAAATAGATTATTTTGGTCTATTTATAATAACTCGTGTTCCAATGATTTCTAATCATCTTTGATTATGATGCTGAATATATGTGATTAATCAATGCATTCCATTGCTTTCTCATCTATAATACATATGAACTAAACCAAATACATTTATCTTTGACATACCCATACACACTGTGTGCAAAAGTAATCTTGAGAATTTGCTGTTCCAGTGCTATCCATGCTGTATCCTTGACAGTATCTTCTGGATTCAAGGATTATAACGTGTCAGAGGTGGCTCCCTGCCTGGGACACCCCTGGAATTCTTGGAAAGCAAAGATTTTGGACACATAAGAGTTTAGAGAGGGAAGATATTATCTGTATTCAACTCCTCATCTTGCTGATGATCAGACTAAGCCCTGAGCATTGAAGGAACATGCCAAAGATCTAGGCTCCAGTTCTTAGGACCAGAAGGCATGGATTTGAATAAAATGTCTTGCCCTGTTTCTAAGCTGAAAACTAGCAAGTTAGTTAACTAGATGATACCTTAGCCTCTTCTCTTTAAAAGTATAATTTTGTGCCTCTTAGGGAAGATTGTCTACTGAGTCAACTTTAAAACAACCTAATTTCCTTAGAGAAAGAGATAATTGAACATGTAAAGAATAGGAATATGGAATGGTGCTCAACTTTTTCCTGCCAGTGTTTGGCAAATCTTTTGCTTATTATATATTGTTCTCAAGCCTCAATTTTCTCTTTAGAGAAATGAGACTAACAAAAAATTCCTGATTAGGTTTTCCTCTGGCATTTAACAGCCATATCCTATATAACATAAGCCTAATATGCTAAGTGTCTGGTTGTTCGTTCAACCAACCAAAGTGTAATATGCTAATGATATGCTAAGGCCACTCAGGGGTGGGGTAGGGGGGCAATTGCCGGTAGGGCTGGCCAGGGGAGGAGCTGCTCAGCCACTCGCTATTACATGCACTGACCATCACGAGGTAGATTCTCCAACCAGTAGGTTAGCTTGCTGCTGGGGTCCAGATGATCGGAAATGATTGAGATTTGCCAGTCATGCCTTGGAGCCCTCTCGCAGTCCCTCTTTATCTGGCCAACCTCCTGATTCCCTCCCCAGCCCCAACCTCCCCAGCACTGGTGGGGTTCCTTAGCCTGGCCTGGGCTCTCTCGCAATCTGGGACCCCTCAGGTGATGTTGGAGAGCCAGTTTTGGCCCTATCCCAGAGGCCAGGCTGAGGGATGAATTTGTGCACCAGCCTCTAGTAAATACATAAAAGCACAACAAGCTAAGCATGTACTGATCACTTCAGAATTAGATTTTTACATATAAAAGTACTTTTATATGTGGAAAAGACAATCCTATGTGCATTTCTGTAAAA
This sequence comes from Antrozous pallidus, assembly GCA_027563665.1. NCBI lineage: Eukaryota > Metazoa > Chordata > Mammalia > Chiroptera > Vespertilionidae > Antrozous > Antrozous pallidus. Next base: position 38,338,931 of record CM050519.1, on the reverse strand, counting down.
TTTTCATTCTAGACTTTTTCATGTGAACTTACATTTACTTTCAAATTTACTTGTCCAGAGGCAAAATAAACAACAAACCATCATGTGAATGTGGTAAACATATATGGATACATACACATACAGAAAGGGAGACTCTTCAACTTGTTCTATAAGTGTAGAACAATTTTTTTATGTAAAATGTTTCAACTAATCTCCATCCAAGTTTTATAGATAAATATTTTGCATGTTCTACAGATAAATATGATAGTTATACTACTACTATTATTATTCTACTTCATTTTGAAAATTCAGTAAAAATCTAACTGAAACATGGTTACAAAATTTAATAACAATATATAGGGCTGCATTATAGTTAGAGTAATAATTGTTAGGTTGCCTCAATTCTAATGATCTTCACTCACTCTCCATTTCAGCAGCTCACTACCTTAACACACACACTCTATCTAAGTATTATGGGCTAATTGTGCTCCCCAAAAATTCTTAAGTTGAAGCTTTAAGGAAGTGAGTAAGATTAAGTGAGGTCATAAGAATGAAGCCCTAATCTAACAGGACTAATGTCCTTGTAAGAAGAGGAAGAGAAACCAAGGATGGGTGTGCACAAAGAAAAGGCCATGTTAGGACAGAGAAGGCATCCATCTACAAACCATAGGCCTCAGAAGAAACCAACCCTGTTGAACTTCCAGCCTGCTGAACTGTGAGAAAATAAATGTCTATTTTTAACCTACCCAGTCTGTAGTATTTTGTTATGGCAGCCTTGGCTGTCTAATACACTAGGCCTGACTTTTAAAACAATAAAGTCTAAAAAAACAGAGGGATCTCTTACCCTTTGGGACAGCATGGATGGACCTAGAAAATATTATGCTAAGTGAAATAAGCCAAACTGAGACAGTCAAATATCACATGATCTCACTTATTTGTGGAATCTAATGAACAAAATGAATTGACCAACAAAATAAGACCTGAAATGGGGAGGCATAGAATATACTGACATAACTTAATGTGGGGTTGGGGGTGCAAGAAGAGATAAACCAAAGGACTTATATACTTATATGCATAGCTCATGGACATGGGCAATAGGGTAGTGAAGACCTGGGGGGCAGAAGTTGGAAGGAGGAGGAAAAGGAAGGATGGGAGATATATGTCATACTATCAACAATAAAAATATATTTTAAAAAATAAAATAAACACTTCTTTAACTATTGCACTCCCAATACTTTACTTTCTAAACTCACTGAAAATTCGAATCCCCAACTGTAGACTATCTCCTCACTTTAATCTTTCTCCACCTATTCATAAGGTAGATCCAATCAGTAGGAGGCTTGTACATTTGCCATGCGACAGTTTGTAACATATGATAGCAGAAATAATGGAGGAACCTATGACCTATCTTTTCTAAAACCCTCCTACCCATTATCCTTAACTGATTACCCCGCTTAATGTTTTACCCACCATCACTTGCCCTTACTAGACCCAAACCTGAATTGATAGAATTATTTCATTTCTCCACTTTAACACCTATGCTAATAAACACTGCTGAAGACCAATAAGTTTAATTTGGTATCACCACAGATTTGTGCGGCCTATGTTTCTGTTCAATTTTCTTTCCCATTTTTCTCAAACTCTAACATTTCACTTCCTTCTCCAGACTCCGCAGGTGTTATCTTCAGTGTTATCTGCAGGTGTTATCCAGGCTCCTATTTGTAGGAGCCTCTTCAGGCTCCTACAAATGACTTTGCCTCCTGCTTCACTGAGAAATTCAGGGCTTCAGGACTGGCCTTATCACCTTAAAAGGGCAAATTTTTCCATTCATTCTTGCATTCTAAAGGATATTTTTCTCAGTCATTCCCTCTCTGCTTTTTTTTTTTAATATATTTTATTAATTATTACAGAGCAGAAGGGAGAGGGATAGAAAGTCAGAAACATCGATGAGAGAGAAACATCAATCAGCCACCTCTTGCACGCCCCCCACTGGGGATGTGCCCGCAGCCAAGGCACATGCCCTTGCCGGAATCGAACCTGGGACCCTTCAGTCCACAGTCCGACGCTCCATCCACTGAGCCAAACCGGTCTCGGCCCCTCTCTGCTTTTTTATTAAAATTTAAAATATCTTAATCTTATCCTGCTCCAAGCAAGAATTTTTTATTTCTCATTAATAAAACAAACAATAAAAAACTCAACTCTAAAATTCCTTCTACTAACCATTGTATTTCTTGCCTTCCCTTCACAGCCAGACATTGAGGTCTGATCTCTTCGCTTTCTCATCTCATAGTAATGAAACCTTCCACCATAACCTGGCATCAGCATTACCATTCTATTAGCAAGGGGTCAGCAAATTTTTTTGTAAATGCCAAGATAGTAAATATTTTATATTTTGTAGGGCATATGCATTGTGTTGCAACCACTCAGCTATACCATTTCAGCATAAAAACATAGACAATACATAAACAAATGATATTATCTGTATTCCAATAAAATTTGTTATGGACATTGACATTAGAATTTAATATAATGTCCACATACAGCAAAATATTACTATTCTTTTGATTTTCTTCAATCATTAAACATATTTTAAAACATTCTTAGCTTATCAGCCATACAAAAAAAAAGCAGGTGCCAAGTCAAATTTGTCCCAAGGGAATCAATTTGCAAATTCTTACATTAAATCCATTCTTTCCAGTGCTACCAATGATTACCATATTACCTATAACAAACAGGTATTTATTTTCACCATTCTTACTCCAATCAACTTCTCTCCAAAACTGTCCTGCAGACCACTCTATCTGGAGCTTTTCTCTTCCTCATATTTTTTTGTTGTTGTTTTGTTGCTGTTGTTATTTTGTTCTGTTAATCCTCAACTTAGGATATTTTTTCCATTGAGTTTTTAGAAAGAGTGGAAAGGAGGAAGAAAGAGAGACATTAATGTGAGAACATCAATTGGTTGCCTACTGAACATGGCCCAACCAGGGCCTGAGATGGAACCTGCAACCCAGGTATGTACTCTTAATGGGGGAATGGACCCATGACTCTTCAGTGACCAGTCCAGTGCTCTAACCCCTGAACTACACTAGCCAGGGCTCTTCCTCATCTTTAATGGTATAATTCTTGTCTGTGTTTAATTTTCTCCTTTCTCAACATCTTTTTCTCTGTTTTCCTTCCTGGGCCTCTGTACTCAGCTGCCTCTTAAACATCAGTGTTCCCAGGCTTATAAATCAGATCCCTTCTTTCACATTATACTAGTATTATACACTCTTTCATTAGGTGATTTCATCCACATTCTTGGCCTCAATGTTGATGCGTATAGTTCTGTCTCCCAAATTCTTGATTTCTCTTCTGAACTCCAGGCATAGATATTTTTAATTAGATATTCCCAAAGCATTCATATATAACTAACTGTTCTTCGGCTGAAGCAAGCATACACCCATGAAAATTTTTTTTTTCAATGAACAACTCTCCATTTGTCCAGACTAAAAACAATCCACAAATTATTCTAACTATATGTTTTTATGCATACATACACCACTACCACTAACCAGTTTACTTTTGAGTCTATCTCTTCAAAATTTCTGGTATCTATTTACTTCTTTGCAGCCCCACTACTTTAGTTCAGGTCTTGATCACTTCTGTCCTGAAGTACTCTGCTAGCCAGCCATGCTGATTATTATTTACTAGAGGCCGGATGCATGAAATTCATGCACAGGGTGGTTGGGAGGGTCCCCTCAGCCCAGCCTGCACCCTCTTCAATCCAGGACCCCTGGAGGGATGTCTGACTGTTGGTTTAGGCCCAGTCCCGGAGATCAGACCTAACCCAGCATTCAGACATTCCTCTCACAATCCTGGATCGCTGGCTCTTAACTGCTCACCTGCCTGCCTTCCTGATCACCCCTAACTTCTCCTCCTGCCCCCGCTTCCAGCCTGATCACCCCTAACTGCTTCTGCCTGCCAGCCTGGACACCCCTAACTGCCCCCCTGCTGGCCTGATCAGCCCTAACTACCTCTGCCTGCCAGCCAGATCACCTCCAACTGCCTCTCCCACTGGCTTGGTTGACCCACGCAGCCTGCTGTTCAGTAGTTTGGTTGCCCTTCACTAACCCCCGTGCTGGCCGGGTTGCCCCATGCAGCATGCTGCTCAGTCATTTGGTCACTCCTCACTAACCCTCCTCCCGGCCTGGTCTCCACACACAGCCTGTTTGGTTGTCTATTCAGTTGCAATAGTTGATTGGGCTTTTATAAAGATAGATTTCCTATCATCATTCTACCTCAGAGTACTTTTTCTACATTGGTCTACCTTTCTCTATGCCTCAAGAGGCTAAACTCTACTTAGTGCAACATCCACCTTTCCTTCTCTAGTGCTTCTTTCTGGATTCAGTTTCTGATAATAGGCAATAGGGCAATAAGAGCTTCCTACTGTTATAGTTCCCTGGGTGCTTTACCATCCTTTGTTAATTCCCTTAACCATGTCCATACCACCTTTATATAGTCCTTCGGTAATATCTCTACAGGTAAGCCCTTTGAAATTCCACCTTTTTCCTGTCAAGACTCTGGCTGAAATATAAGCTAACTAAAATCCCTGGTTCCAGTACATTCCCATATAATACATCCTACCACTAGACTAATACAGTTTAGTCACAAATCTGATTATAGTTCCTTAATGACCTACATGGCTTTCAAGTTAAAGCCTAGATTAGCTCACAAAACCTTCCCCGATTTGATCATATCTATCCTCTTCCACACTGCACTTACCTGCCATAAACAGATAGCTATTTGCTGCTGTTTAAGAAAGCCGTGGTATTCATCCCTGCTTTTCTTTACAGTCTATTTTCTCTTAATTAAATTCTTATTCTCCCTCCAACTAGCTATCTCATACTTCTTCAAAATTTAGCTCAAATAGCCCTTCTTCAAGGTCCCACTTCATTCATATGCCCACCAATGTCTTCATAGTAGTCCACTCTTATTCTAGGTTTCCCTTTCCATAAGTATGAAAATATTAAATGGAACATTTCAGAAACAAACCATTGTTAAGTTTTAAATTGCACACTGCTCAGAATATCTAGCTATTCTGTCCTATGGTAGCTTAGTGTGTTCATTGAGCTTTTACTATGAAACAAATAGAATATGTAGTAATTATAAACACTTTGAAAGAGCTATTATTTTTTAGAATTAAAAAAAAGCTGCCCATGGAAACCATTTTCATCCTTCTTCCTTTTAAGCACAGTATAGGATTGTATTTCTTTGCTTTGATAAAGTTAGATGTGGTCATTGACTTCTTTTTACCAATAAAGTGGATGTGGAAGTTATCATGTGTACTTCTAGGTGGAAACTTGAAGAACAAGCATTTGATTCACAATTACCTCTGCACTAGCTACCAGCCATGCTCTACATGGGGGCTGTCCATCATACTGGCATCCAGGGAAAACACCAGCAAGTTCATGATTAACACATAACATGAGAAAAATCTAAAACTTATTATTGTAAACCATGAGATTGGGAAAGGATTTCTTACTGCAGAATTACCTAACTCATCATACATCAGACACCATCTTAATTGCTACTTGCTTAAATAATTCAGCAGATTAACTAATTTCTTCTATTTTCTTTAAACATACTGACTGATGTCCGTACATATAGAACACTCAGATCTAGCAGGCTACTCTCCAATACCCAAAGTCCTCTATACCCACCAATAAATCTGTATATTTCACAAATAAGGGTTGTGTTTATTTCAAAATAGTTTATGCCAATTGTAAATTTGTTAAATTTAACTATTGTACATGCTGATGACTTTTGGATGGGTAAAGAAAGCATTGTATCTGTAAACACTCAATTGAATGCTTGAAAATCCTATATAATAAAGATGTAATATGCAAATGGTCAAAATAAATAAATAAATAAACATCTGGCTATCCTGTTTCGTCCTATCGTGGATATGAATTGTCCATTTATGCAGCATATCATGCTATATACACTTCCCATTGGCCACTTAGTAGCATATGGGTTATCGGATCAACTATAGTGGTATCTCAATGCTTGTGCTCAAGTAACCCTTATTTTACTGACCCCAAACCATGGGAGAAGTGATGCTATAATTCAGGTACGCCAAAAAGAAGCCATAAAGAGCTTCCTTTAAGTAAAAAGGTGAGCACAATAAGATATTTTGTGAGAGACTACATTCACATAAGTTTTGTTACAGTATATTGTTACAATTGCTCCATGTTAGTAGTTATTAAACTCTTATTGTGCCTAATTTATATATTAATATTTAGTATAATTTTGTGTATAAAACATTATATATATATATATATACACACACACACACATACACACACACACACACACACACACATACATATATATTTGGTACTATCTATAGTCTTAGGAATCTACTAGGGTTCATGGAACATATCCCAAACAGATAAGAAGGACTACTGCATACCTATCATATTTTTATTAAACTTTAGTAGTAACTATAGATTACTTCAAGATAAGAGAAGGTTCTCTCTCCTTTCTGATTACCATTAGAAAGTTCTTAAATATCTCAGAATTCTTATCTAGGATCTTGAACTCCTTGACATCACTCTACATAATGGAAAAGTAGTCACCAGTTATTCTTCCCAGACCAGAGTCTAAGGAGTAACAGTAAAATGATTTCTCCAAAGGTCATGTTTTTAGCAGATACTCCTCTTTTAAAAATAAATAGATTGGTCCCTTCCAAAGCACATAGTTAAGAACAGGGGCCTGAGAGTGACAGGAAGACAAACTCAACAGAGCTGAGTAGCCCAGACATATGCTAGCAACGTATGTCCCAGTTCCCGATCTTGAGATTTTCATATGGTATTTGTGTGTGTGTGTGTGTGTTTACTTGTCTTTAAGAGACTTGAAAGACCAGTTCTTAGGAGAGAGCAGATATAAGATTGATTTAGAACAAGATTGATTTAGACTCATAAATGGAAAGCAGGCAAACAGCTGTGGTGTGTGTGTGGTAGGGAAGGGATATTGGGGGGATGGATTGAGCAAAAAAAAACCACTCATGGACATGGACAACATTGTGGTGATTGTAAAAGTAGATGACAATGAAAGAGGGCATAGAGGGAATAAATGGTGATGGGGAAAATAAAATAAAGAAACAAATAAACAAAAACATTGATTCAGTCACTGCTGTCATCATATGGTCTTTCTCTGCAGGATTTAATTAAAGATAAAGAGACACAGACAGAAACTGACAGAGACAGGGAAAGACAGAGAGAGAGGTTGACACTCACTGGTAATGAAATACTATTGTTATTTTCTGAATAATTGATCTAATTGTTCCTCTTTTTATATATTACAAGAGCACTTTCACTCCATCTAAAGTTTCCAGCTCAGGTAGTAGAAGGGATGCAGATCTCCTCAAGCCCTCAAACTCTACGCATGGTTTTGTTTTGTAAATCACCATGGTAATAACTCATGGAGTTTAATAGAAGAAAAAACACTAACAATAAAAATGAACAATGAGGAAGTAAGGGCTTTGTGTACTAGTTTCAATTAAACTGCTCATAACAAATAAATACACTGTGCTTTCTTGAATCTGTGGGTGCTGGTCCTCTTTGTCTGGAGAGAATAAGGACAGACTGGGTAATAGAAAGGAAATAGATTTATTGATTCAAATATAGTTTAAAGATAAGAAGTAACAGGGAAATAAGAGCCAGTGACAGAGCAATACTGTATACTTTCAATAAATAAAAAAACAAGCTAAATGAAAACAAATATATATCTTTTAATTTTTAAGAGGGAAAAAAAGCTCTCAACAGGTTAGAGTTAAATATGAAAGTAGTCACTAAAGAGGAGATAAACATGCTTAGGAAATGGTTAACAATGTTTTGTAAGTACAACAATGGCAGTACTATTGAAGGAAAAGTCTGTCTTTCAATATTTTGGCAATAGCCTGATAAAGAACCAACAGGAGTTTTCACACAGTACCTTAAAAGCCTGTCTTTTCCTTGGGGTTTCTGCAGCCAATGAAAGTTTGTCATGATGATGTAATGCTCCTGAGTGGTGTTTCAGCACCGAGTATGTGGTCACCGGATAGCATGCCTGAGATATAGGTAAGTTTCTGAATCAAATCTTTCTTTCCAGCCTGTTCCCCTGCTTAAAATAATTTCAGCAGAGATCATCCTGTTTCTCATCTATTTCACTATCTCAACATTTTTTTAAATGTGGGCTAGAGTTCTTACAGAATTGTAAAGACAGCTGGTAAACAAAATGATGAAATCTTAGAGTCAATTTTCCTCTATTATTAGTATAAAGGCTTTTACTCCTCAGCAATTTATCATCACCTCAGAGGGAAAGAGCAGCAAACAGCGTTGTTTTATTTTCTAAGGAAGCTCTTGTCATTTAACAAACAAGTTTTACTAGAAAGATAAATTCAGGGAGATGGAAAGATTTCTTTTTAAGGATTACACTGAATGTAACTTAAGTGAGTCACATTGAACTGTGAGCAGGAAATAAAGTTTCAGTGTTTATTATAAGTAAAGAATATATAGATCTTGCTCTCAGAGTTTAAACCCTGAGGGAAGAGAGAGAGAGAGAGAGAGAGAGAGAGAGAGAGAGAGAATCAGTTTTTCAATTTTAAGTGAAAAACAATTTTAAAAGAAAATTAAAGATTTAGTAACCTTTACTAGTCTAATAGTTATATGAAGTTAAATAGAGAAAAGTGAACTACAAATAAATAAGCCAGTTCCACTACAAGGATGTGCTGATGCTCCTATATGTAAGCACCATTTTTAAATTTAGAGTACTTTTAGAGAACTAGGTAACCAGCACAGCTAATAGATATGCAGCTTTTTATTTTCTTTCCATTATATCCTCTAGAGATGTGGAAGATTTTGAGAACTCTTATTGATATCAGGCATACTATGTATATTCAAGCAATGTGAATTATAGAGAACAGTTATTCACATAATTCGAGATTTTTAAAAAATCAAGAGTATTACTGGGGGAAAGAGAATGAGTAAGAGTGGGGGGCCACAGAGAGGGGAGGAGACTAATGATGCATAACAAGAAACATTAATTAGATTATCCATATATTATTCATTTTTTACATTAACTCTGATACTATAGATAGGTTCTGAGAAGAAAATTTAAAATAAGAGTGTAGAAAGGAATTATCTTCAGCAACAAGGAATAGAAGAAAATGTTAAGTGTTGAAGAATTTCTAATAGGAAAAATATGTGTGTTTTGTTTTTGTTTTGTAGAACTGGATGTCTGATGGGTACTGATGCATGCTTTCTTTTATTAAAAAAATTCTCAAATTTCTAGTCTGAAAGGTACCCTGCTTTACCCTCAGCTGAGTAACCTACACATCACTCTCCACCCATTTCATCCCAAAGGACTCTGCCATCTCTCTACCATTCTTCCTTCAGCTTTACATGAAATTATCCTCCTCTCTTTTGTTCCTGTTAACTAATTTTTCTCTCAAATTAATAACCAAAATCCCATATATTTGGTATTATAAAGTAATCTACATATAATTTTTTAAAAAATTGATTAGTCAGTAAATATTTCCAAGAAAGACTAACAGTGTGGATAAGGTGGAGAACAATGAGAATGACAGGAAATGACCTAGTTTCTGATATAAAATGTATCCGTAGGCTTTGGGGCCTTGGAAAGCCTGGACCTTTATCACAGCGCCTTGGTTCAGCACGTGGTAGCTCATTAGGCTTGGGTTCCCTATTGTCACAACACTCAGCTGGAAGAAGAAAGGGCATCCATGTGGAGTAAAGCACAACTCATTAGTCCATCAGGCGGGCGTTTGGAGAGGCCTAGAAGGAATCTGCCTGGAGTTCTGCTTGATTTAGGAAACCTCTTTGATTCTCACTCTGAGACTCAGCTATGCAGAAAAGTTCAGGAATTTTTTAAACCTCTGCTTCATAAGGGAGAGACTGCTTAAGGAAAGGCCTTAGGACATGATCTGAGCACTGGTGGGGATCAAGTGCATGCCATTGTGATTCATCCTGAGGACAGAGCAGGCTGTGGAAAAGACAATTCACGGTAGATCTATTTGTACTCATAGATCAAAGAGTTACAGTCCAATCGCAGCATCCCTGGTATATGAAGGTTATATCTAGCCAAAAGTCAGCCTATAAGTTTATAAAGTTGGTAACCCAGAAATAAGTTTGCTTGGGAAAAATCTGTTAGAGTACGCCACTATAGATAACAAAATAGTTGTCATTCAAGTTTAAGAACAATATTTTTAAATGTTTTACTTTTTATTTCAGCCAAAAATCACTTTTTTCATTAAGTTATTACTATTCCATAAATAGAAATGTTCTAGGCTCATTTAGTTTTTTATCCTACCCATTTATTGGCTAGAGAGGCATAATAGTGCCACTGTTAGAAGAAAAGAATGAGAGTCGGCAAAGAAAAAAAGGAGTTAGCTATGCCTCCCCAAAGTGAATATTGGGAGGTGGTGCACTCCCTGAATGCATTGTAAATTTGGATATGAAAGCACCTGTGACTCGGAAAGATAGGATGTTAGCAGTTATGCTCAATTATAACTCCACAGTGGTGGCCGACCGGGCACCTGCCATGTGTCAAGCAGGAGATGGGATGCTGAATACACAAAGAAGGAGAAAGCATGTTTTTATTCTTAAAGAAATTTTGGGAATAGAATAGGTATTCATCAACACTGAAAATTACAAGTGTATAATAAGAGTGGCCATACATCCCAGTTTGTCGAAGATGGTCCCAGTTAATGCCTCTTGTCCTGGTATGATTATCATTAACACTTCTGTACATTTTAAAAAGCTCCCTGGCTTGTCACTTATAAGCAATAAACCATTAAAAGATGTAAAATATGCATTAAATAAAGAGGACTATTAACCTGGGCAAGAAATTATAAGGCTCTGGCTCAAAACAGTGACCATGGCAACACCCAATTTTCTCTCTTTCAGAAATAGCACACCCACTTCCTTTGGATGAATTTCCCTTATCTCTTTGAGAGATGTCTCTGTGTTAGTAAATCAAGGGTCCTCCCTTTTCTCCAAGCCATGGTGTGAGCATCTGAGCACAGAACCACTCTCTTCAGGAACTTTGCCCCTTGAACTTAATGATGAGATGAGAGAAGAGGGAGGGAAGTATGGAGAGCATTCAGTCTAGCAGCAGGTCTACTGACTATCCAGACAAGCAGCCTCTACTCCAGAGACCCCCATAGTGGGATGGCCCCTTCTTCTGCCTTATTTTCATTCTGTGAGTTTCCTCATAGCCTCCCAATAAATATCTGTTTGGTTTAAAATAGTCAAAGTTTGGTTATTGCTACTCACAACCAGTAAACCCACACTGAAACCTTGGCTGCTGATAGGCTGTATTTATACATGGAGGGAAGAATGAAGGAAAAGTGAGGTGGCACAATTACTAGCTAGCACTTTAGCACTTTTCTTTTTTACTCTGTTTCTTAACCATTATTTTTGCAAGTGAACTGCCTGCCATAATCTCCCTCTATCACTTTAACATAGTTTGTAAAAATGATTACTCCAATCATCATGTATCATATATACATGGGAAAGGTAACTGTTAGTATTAATTGTGAAGGTCCTTGCTTCTGCTGCTAAGAGTTCAATTGACCAAGATATCTGTTCCCTTACCTCTTGTGATGGGTCCAGGACTACACAGGAGATACGAAAAGAAAAGGCTAAGATTTCACTTAAAACCAACAAAACAAAACAAATTCACAGACAATCCTTTTCCTGGAGGTTATTTGTCATGGAAAGAAATGCATGGGGGTGACCAGAAGGGAATTTTTATTTTGGCATTGTTCTCCTTTAAACCATTCAAGACATGGAGTGATGCCTCTGCAGCTACTACACAGCTGGAGGGTGCTGAGCAGTGATCTAACCCCGGCAGCACACACTGTCTTCAGGTAGGGGGAACAAATGAAAATGGGGGAGGGCAAGCCTGCACACTGTGATTGGCTGGATTTTGATGCAGCATACACTCTCTAGTCCTGAAATATGGAATGCAGGAAGTCTCCACAGATGCACTCTGCTGCAGTTCTTGATAGGCAGGAGCAAATTTAAATTGGGATTTGTAAAAACAAATGACATCATTCCTGCATATGCTGGAAAGCTGCAGCCCCAATGGAACATTTTCCCCTTTGCTCTTTATGTGTCTGACTGCAGGGCTTTCTGCTGCATATTTAACTGGCTAAATTTTTCAGGGAATAACCTTTCATCACTTGCTTCTAAAAATAATAAATCCAAGAAGAAAATATAGAAGCATGTAAAAATTCATTTAAACTCATGTTTAATCTCCATGTGGCTGTTATCTAGAGACATGACAGCACATGGGAAGAATTCTAGTGATTTGAAGGAAACAATAACAAAATTCTGTATTGGGGGCTGTCATCATGGAAATTATTGGCCCTGATTTATTTTGGGTGGCCTTCAATGTACAGTGCACAGTGTTGGTGATGGGAGGAAAGGATTTCCATTTAGGGATTTTTCTAGGTTTGCATCCTTAGCTGCAAAAGTAATCGGGGATCTGCTATAGCTAAGAAAGTCAGCTAAGGACTATTTTGAAATACTGTTTTAGACGTACTGTTTCTCATTGTAGAATGCTACAAAAAAAATAAATGATATATACCCAAAAGTTTATGAAACACAGAAAATTTCCCTTACTTTCAAAATATTGTTTAAGAAGCTTCTTCAACATATCAACTTGTGAGGGAAATTTTCTAAAAAAAAAAAATACACTCGTTTTATAGTTACTTGTAACTATAGTTAATAATATTATATTGCATATTTGAAAGTTGCTAAGAGAGTAGATCTTAAAATTTTTCACCACAAGAACAAAAAGTTGTAACTATGTGTGGTAATCATTTCACAGTATCAAAACAAGTGGTATACTTGAAACCAATAAAATGTTACATGTCAAGTATATCTCAATCTAAAGCTAAATAACCAAAAAATGGTTTAATCATATTCCTTAGCCAAAGAATGTCCCACAAAGTTCCCTATTTGTCAATGTTAGTCCTGTAAGAGCAATTGAATGAATAAGAGCAGTGAGAGCCTACCTGGTTTTCTCAGTGCCACCTCCAAAACTCAGTCCTGACTACTCAGCTTCCTGAAACCAGTTTCCACAACTAATTCTGGAAACTACTTTTCTTTATTAAGTGCACTATTAAAATTTTTCAGTTCAATTTTCTTCAATATTATTATCAGATGGCAAACAAAAAAATGAACCTCAAATGACAAGGATGAATTTTATGTTAAAAATCATATAATATGGCTTGAAGTGAGGTGTGGGCATGGCACCACACACCCCTCAAACTTGCAGTGGTTGCCTTAGGGACCAGAGGCAAGGAGATGTTTGCCTTTCTGTGAAATGAAACCAGCCCAAGGAGAATCTAAAAGAGAAATGAAGAAACAGGTCTATATGTCCATCCTGGCCTCCCCCTTGAACATTAATTTATATCTTTGTTGTTGTTTTATTATTGGTTCTCCATAGTCTCTGTGACCTTTAAACCTTACAGGTCATCTTTGAGAACTCCATTCTTGTTCACAACATTATGAATTAAATGATGGCTACTGCTTCAGCACAAAAAAAGTTGTATTCCAGCAATCAAGAACAATCTCCAAAATAGGGATGCATTTACTAGTCAGAAATGTGATAGATTCTTGAAAATAAGCATTTCTTTATATCAAGGGTGATATATTTCCTTTTCGTTGTCCACCTCTTCAAAATTTCCCTCTAATTCTAAGAAAAAAAAGTTGCATAATGTTTATTAATTTAGCTATCTAAAAATTTTTCTATTTTAGCTCTTCTTATGAAACTAAAGGTGATTTTTTCTTTCTAGCATCTTTTTTTTTTTCTATTAGGAATACTGTTTATAAGTAGGGAGTTTGCTTCCCAGACTAAGAAATAGAAAAATGAAAACTTCCCAGTATCTCTCAATTTTTTCTTTTGCCTCCCCTGAAACATTGGAGTGAAGGAACAGAAATAGAAATTAGGGTTGTAGTGGCTGCTTGAGACCTCCCTTAGTCCGAAGTCACTTGAGCCAGAAATATCCTATATAATAATCCTACATAATAAAGAGGTAATATGCAAATTGGCCATCACTCCAACACACAAGATGGCTGTCCCCATGTGGACACAAGACGGCCTGCAGGGGAGGGCAGTTTGGGGCAACCAGGCCTGCAGGGGAGGGCAGTTAGGGGTGACCAGGCCTATAGGAGAGGACAATTGAAGGTGACCAGGCCTGCAGGGGAGAGCAGTTGGGGCAACCAGGCCAGGAGGGGAGGGCAGTTGTGCGGGACCAGGCCAGCAGGGGAGGGCAGTTAGGGGCAACCAGGCTAGCAGGAGAGGGCACTTAGGGATCACCAGGTTGGCAGGAAAGGGCAGTTGGTGGCAATTGGGCCTTCAGGGGAGGGCAGTTAGGGGTGACCAGGCCAACAGGGCAGGGTAGTTGGGAGCAATTGGGCCAGCAGGGGAGCAGTTAAGCATTCAGGCAGAAGCAGTTAGGGACAATCAGGCAGGCAGGTGAGCGATTGGGAGCCAGCAGTCCTGGATTGTGAGAGGGATAACCAGATTGGAGAGGGTGCAGGCTGGGCTGAGGGACAATCCTCTCACCCCCATGCATGAATTTCGTGCACTAGACCTCTAGTATTTTATAAAGAAGAAGTATAAAATAGGAACATTATTTGACAATTTATAACTTCTACTCCCTTTGCTTTGAATTCTCTCCTTAGCATGCACATGCAGAAAATTTTGCACCAAAACTGTCTATGGGATTTTCTTTCAAAATATGTCTCCCTAGCATATTAAAAATGAGAGTTTATTTTAAAAAAACATTAGGGGAAATATTTGGAGGTTAGGGCATTTAAAAATCAATTTTCTGTTGCTGAAAATTGCTGTGTAACCAAAGACAAGTTAATATTATTTAGAAAATACGATTGAAATTCTACCATTAATTAAAATTTCCCAAAATTTAGTAGAAAAGGACCCCATAATACTGACATAATTGTATATATCCACTCTAACTTATGAGGCAAAGAAATAAAAAAGTATTGTGAAAGGCATATACAAGGTGCAAGGGCAGGAAATTCCAGCAAAGCATGGGCTGAATCACATTACTTAGAACTTTCAAATGGCATCCCTTCTTGTTCAGAGAAAATCCAATTCCCTTGCAAAGGATTTCCTTCTATACTCTGATCCTCCTTCCGGTATAAGCGCAACTTCTTTCCTTTTGTTCTCATTCATTCCGTTCTAGCCACATTAAATTTCTTGCTGTTTATTGGACAATCCAAACACATGTTAGCCTTAAGGCCTTTGTGTAAACTAATTCCTGTGCCTACAATAGCGTTCCTCCAGATGGCCACATGCTAGCTCCTGCATTTTTTCAGATCTCTGCTTCAAATGCCAACTTTTCAGTGGAGCTTTTCTTGATGACATTATGTGAAATAGCAGCCTCCACTATCAGCCAACAGTACTTGTGATTTCCAGTGTCTTTGATTCCCTGTAGCCCTCTTTACTTTTTCTAGCGCACATATAAACATCCAATATTCTGTATGTTTTTTGGTGGTTTGTTGTCTGTCTTCCCCTACTGGAAGGCAAGCTCCCTCAGAGCACTGACTTGGTTTGTCCCCCAGTGCCAAAACAATGCCTGGAACACAGTGGGGACTCAGAAAATGTTTGTTGAAGAAATAAATGGAGAATGAATGAACTTCCAATTTTTAAACTCTAAGATAATTCCATATTTCTAAGACCTCTATTTTTGTGTCTTCACAGAAAACTCATACTTATCTTTGTTCCTGAATCTTAACTCAGTAGAGTTGTAAATTGATATAAAATAAACCAATAGTCTTTTTTTATATTTAAAACTATATATTGATATTAGTGACATTTTTTTACAAATGAAATACTCTTTTGTTCCTTCATTTTTATATGTAATGCCTTCCTTCTTCTTTCCTTACTTAAAGAGTAGTGCTCACTGGTTTGTCCAATAAGTTCTCACATAATTTTCTTGATTGGTTTCAATCTGTGTTTCATTTGGCTCCAGCACAAAAAGTTCTCCTCCATCTTCTCCTCATTCTCAATGTTTTCCTCATTCCCATTGATATCTCTAGAGCCCTTGAAACTTTCTAATTTTCTATTTTCTGTCTGGCATGGTCCTATCCTCACCCACATATTACCTTCCCATTCCCTGCTGGGACTCTACTTTTGAGTTTACTCTGACTGTAATATTTGAACAAATACAGTAGATTGAAATTTGTCATGGAATTGAATTCTCATTAAACTGTTCAAGCAAAGTTGTCCCTGATTTTGATGAGTCTTTTAAAAGATTAGCTTCAAAACAAGCTAACTTGTTTCTTTCCTTAATAGTAATAAGTTGAAAAACATAAATATGTTAAATCCAGAGCTAAAAGTTAACCTATTTTTCTGTGTCTCTGCACTTTTATGTGTTTTTGTTGTGTGTTTTTTTAACTCAAGCATAAAATTCTTCGCAGAGCTCTAAACTTTAAAAGAATTTAGGGCATTATACTTGTTCATCTTCTATAACTTCACAAACAACCACATGCTGATAAATCATTTTTCCTACTGCTAACTCCAACATGGTTCTAAAATCTGCAGATAAACATTACTGTCCAACAGAACTTTCTGCAATGATGGGAATGTCCTATTCCTACACAGTTCAATACAGTAACCACTGGCTACACAATGTTATTAAGCATTTGAAAAATGACTAGTGCAACTGAGAAACTGAGTTTTTAATTAAGAAGAGCATCTTTAATGAAGATAAATTTTCCCTACCAAATATGGAAAGAGTGAATAACACACATTCAACATTATGATCTACATCTATATCTAACTACAAACCCCATATCCGTTTCTTCTCTTGGTTACTTGCTTTATTACTCCCCATGTTTTTCAAGAAAATTTCTGAGAAAACTAAAAATGCAAAATTCCTTTGACAGTCAAATCTCAGGTCTCTGTAATGAGAGAGTCTGCTTATCAATAATATATGGAATCCAGGATTCACATTAACTTTGGGTTTAGAATCTTGTACACTGATTGTGCTACTTGCAAAGGTTGAATATACTTAATTTCATTCCTCTTGACCACTCTATACTGGTTGTTATAGGCCATAATTACCACATAGCAAGAATCAGACTGAAAAGTGACATTGGGACCTTGATAACCAGATTTCTGAAATAATATAAGTGTATTAATTACATAAAATTTAAAACCTCTCATTTTGTCAATGAATTATTATTATCTGTGATATTTTGACATTAGTTGAAAGTAAACAGTGTTCTTAGCAATACTGTGTGGAGAAAATATAAAATTTCAAGCTTATCCAAATGAATTCACTAAGTTAAAATATGTTTATGAAACTATGTAGAATACACTTGATTCTTAACTTTTCAATATTTATAATTATAGAACTTCCTCTATGATGTATCATGTCAAAATGTGATATATATTTGTTTCTTTGTGTTTTATGTAAGACTCCTTTTGTAAAGCATGTTTTTACTGTTTGTTTTTTAGAGAAAAAGGAAGCGAGAAGGATAGAGAGATAGAAATATCCATGAGAGAGAAACATAATTGATCAGCTGCCTCTCACACCCCTCCCCCCCGCCCCCACTGGGGACTGAGCCAGAAACCCAGGCATGTGCCCTGACTAGGAATCAAACCAGTGATCTCTTGGTTCATGGGTCGATGCTCAACCACTGAGCAATACCAGCCAGGCTGTAGGACTCTTTAAAAAACACTATCCTATCCTATTTAATAAGAGAGTAATATGCAAATTGATCGTATCTTCACTACATCCATAAGACACACCCACCAGCCAATCAGGAGCTGGAGTGGAGCCAGCCAGCAAGTGTGCGGCCCGGGCCGGTGGTGCTGGGCCGAGTCAGCCAGGGCCTGGGGGGCAGGGCTGAGGCAGCCAGGGCTGGGGGAGGCGTCCAGGGCCATGGGGGGCAGGACCAAGGTGGCCAGGGCCGGGGCAGGCAGGGCCGAGGCAGCCAGCACGTGCTGGCCAGGGAGAAGGCCTGGGCCGGGAGGGGGAGGGAAGGGACGTGGGGCCGAGGCCCATGGTAGCTGGGCACGAGCTGGATGGGGCGAAGGCCCAGGCCAGGGGGCGGGACTGGGGCAGAGCCAACCACAGGCCCCATTGCAGGGCAATGGTTGGGTGCCCAAGGTCGAGGCTTTAGGCCTTGGACAGGCTGGGGGTGAGTGATCAGTAGGATATCCCTTGAGGGCTCCCAGTATGTATAAGGAGGCAGGTTGGGCTGAGGGATCACCCACCCCCAGTGCATGAATTTCATGCACTGGGTCCCTAGTGTGTGTGTGTGTGTGTGTGTGTGTGTGTGTGTGTGTGTGTGTGTGTATTTCAGAAAAGAAGTGAGAGGGAGAGAGAGATAGGCACATCAATGATGAGAATTATTGATCAACTGCCTCCTGCACACCCCACATAGGGCATCAAGCCTATAACTCAGGCATGTGCCCTGACCAAGAATCGAACTCTGACCTCCTGGTTCATAGACTGATGCTCAACCACTGAGCCATGCCAACTGGGCCTTTTTTATTGTTCTCTAAACATCAAGTCTGTATAGATTTGATTCAATGGTGCTACATCAGTGAGTAGAACATTAGCTCATAGCCAGACAAAATATGTTGAAATCCTAGTGGGGGAAAAACACTTGTCCACAATTCCACAGTGCCTATTATACAGATTAATGTTTTTTAAATACTTCCTGAACAAAATAAATTGAAAAGACAACTATACTATCCCAGAAGAGTTAGACTATACATTGCAATATTAAAGATTCTGAGAAGTTTAGTAGCAAAGAAATCTGTTGATTTTTTAAAAACTCCATATTTCTCTGTGAATTTGGCTTTAGAATATTTTATTTTCTCATCTTATATCACTTAATAGCCCATGGAACAAATGTTACAGGGAATATACGTACTGAAATCTAAGGTATTCCTAGATATAAATTTCCTGTTTCTAAATATTCTGGCATATTCTAGACACCTTCAAATGAGTCTGAAACCTTGTAGATTCTACAGACACTAGATTTGAGGTTTCCAAGAGGTCAATAAGACCAGTGAATGAATGAATGAGTGAATGAGTGAATTAATGAAAATAACTTCCACTGTGTGGTCTTAGAGTCCCCACTGAAAACTTTTCTCACAATTTATAGTTGCTTTGCCAAGAGGCTTCAAACATATTTGGGATCACAATTGCTCATCAAGCTAGCAATTTGTCATTAATTGCAGATGCAATTAGCTATTTGATCATTCTCTAAAAGGCTCTTGTAGACAATATTTCCCCTCCTGAAAATAACTGGAGGGTCTGCTACAACTAGCAGTTCTCAGATCCATATAGCACATGGGATATTTCGAGATTGGCCTTAGATGTAGTGTGATCACCCTGAGACGATATGATTTAGTGATGTCTGTGTAAGGACTGCCTATGAAACTACTGTGTGGTGAAAGGAAAACTATCTTTGAAAGTTAAAAGATATCATTAAAATAGTTTTCTTTCATGAGCAAGACTGCTTAAGGCTTCTTCAAACAATTAATAAGTTTTTTTTGTTTTTTTGTTTTTAAGTGGGGGTGAGGGAGATCAAGATGGCAGCATAGGCAAATGCCTATATTACCTGCCTCCCACAACCACATCAAAATTACAACTAAAATACAAACAACCATCATCCAGAACTGCTGGAAAGATGACTGAATGAAAGTCTTACAACTAGAGAAGTAAAGAAGAAAGCACATAGCCGAAGCCGGTTTGGCTCAGTGGATAGAGCATCGGCCTGTGGACTGAAAGGTCCCAGGGTTGATTCCAGTCAAGAGCATGTACCATGGCTGCAGGCACATCCCCAGAAGGGGGTGTGCAAGAGGCAGCTGATCGATGTTCCTCTCTCATCAATGTTTCTGACTTTCTATTCCTCTCCCTTCCTCTCTGTGAAAAATCAATAAAATATATATATTTTTTAAAAAGATAAACTTTGTATTAAAAAAAGAAAGAAGAAAGTACATAGAGACTAGTCAGAGACACGGTGGCACTGAAAAGGCTGGTCTGGAACCCACATGTGCCACTTTTTTTAATTGGGAAGGAGATCAACTCTGCAGAGGCTTCCCAAAGAAGCAATGGGTCCAAGCTCCTCATCAGACTCCTCAGCCCAAGGTCCCCGAGCTGGGAAAAGAAGTCCCTGTCACTAGAGATGTAAAAAACCAGTGTAGATTGGGGCTCAGTGACACAGAAGCTGCTGGAGACCCAGCTGGTCCTCTTAAAAGGCCTGCACACAAACTGAACTTACAAGGTCCTGTATCCTCTGAGCTCCAGAGTCAAGGTGAGGATCTGGGGTCACAGACACATATGAGGAGGAACTGGATTGTCTGGCATCTGGTCCGAAACTTGAGGGAAGCTTTCTCCCAGAAAGAGGTGCTCACATGGATAATTTTTCCTATGCTGGGACCTTCCTGGTTGCAGGGCTGATTGGCACCCATTTCTGTTTGATTCCCTGATAATCCACCCCATCCAATTTGCAGCCCCACCCAACCTATGTGTAGCAGGTTTTACATATGAATGGCCTGCTCTTGGTCAGACTAAAATCTCTCAAACAAGCTGTAGCTGAGTCAGGGAGCCCCAAACCTATCAATAAAAGGCCCAAGACCTGGCACCAGCACCAACCGCCCTTGCTTGATAGCTGGGCCTCATCTGGTCACTTCCAAACCTGATAAAAAGAAGAGGAATCTGAATATCTTTCTGTAGCTCCTGCTGGGTGGCTCCTGGCAATGACTGACTGTATTCCTCCCAGAAGACCCAAGAGCCAGTGTATCCAGTGATCAGTGTCAGACCATACCAGATTATAACTCTATACACACATAAGCGACTCATTCAAGGAACATACTCAATGAGCACCAAAGCCCCACTGAAGCAAGTCCTGCTCCATAAGGATGTCTCGTGCCCAGCAGCTATCCCACTATAGTCATAGCTGATTCTCACAGCCAATTAGCCTGGAGGTCAATTTCTCCCAGTGACACCAACAGCAATCAAGTCTCAACTATAAGATTGTACGCACATCCCACAAAGGGGTGCAACCTAGAGTGTCCACCTCAGGTGACTGGAGAGGATGAGCCACTGGGCCCTATGGGACACCTACTACAAAAGGCCACACTATCAACTCAAGGAGACTTAGCAGCTACCCAATACATAGAAACAAAAACAGGGAAGCAGCCAAAATGCAGAGACAAAGAAACATGTCACAAATGAAAGAAATGAAAGAAGCAAACTACTGGATATAGAGTTCAAAATCATGGTTATAAGAATCTTCTAGAAA
Organism: Antrozous pallidus; assembly: GCA_027563665.1. Taxonomy (NCBI): domain Eukaryota; kingdom Metazoa; phylum Chordata; class Mammalia; order Chiroptera; family Vespertilionidae; genus Antrozous; species Antrozous pallidus. Next base: position 38,317,608 of record CM050519.1, on the reverse strand, counting down.
CCTCCAAGGGACTTAGTGAGACTTTCAAGACTTAGTAAGAATGCAAAAAAAACAAAAACAAAAACAAAAAAAACAAGGACCAGTCAGAAATTAAGCATACACTGACTGAAATAAAGAATTACATACAGGGATTCAACAGTAGACTAGAGGATTCTGAGAATCAAATCAATAATTTCAAATGTGAGGAAGCAAAAACACCCAAAAAGAATCCAAAAATATGAAAATAGTGTACACAGCCTCTGGAACAACTTCAAGCATACCAACATCTAAATTGCCAGAAGAGGAGAGAGCAAGATATTGAAACCCTGTTTGAAGAAATAATGGCAGAAAACTTCCCCTACCTGTTGAAATAAATACATGTACAAGTCTTGGAAGCATAGAAAGTCCCAAATAAAAGGAACCTGAAGAGGACCACACCAAGACACATCATAATTAAAATGCCAAGGGCTAAAGACAAAGAGAGAATCTTAAAAGCAGCAAGAGAAAATCAGTTAGTTACCTACAAAGGAGTACGCATACTACTGTCAGCTGATTTCTCAACAGAAACTATGCAGGCCAGAAAGGAGTGGCAAGAAATATTCAAAGTGATGAATAGCCAGGACCTACAACCAAGATTACTACTCAACAAAGCTATCATTTAGAATTGAAGGTCAGATAAAGAGCTTCACAGACAAGAAAAAGCTAAAGGAGTTGACCACCACCAAACTAGTATTATATGAAATGTTAGAGAGTATTCTTTAAGAAGAGGAAGAAGAAAAAGAAAAAATATGAACAATGAAATGGCAAAAAATACATATCTATCAACAATTGAATCTAAAAATCAAAATAAATAAGAAATCTAATGAACAGAATAAACTAGTGAATGAAATAGACTCAGAAGTATGGAAGTAGAACATACTGACAATTCTCAAAGGGAAAGGGAGATGGGGGAGCAGAAAGAGATTAAACAATGATTTTATATGCAAAAAACAGATTTTCAGATTTTATAATTATACTTACTAGAGGACTGGTGCATGAAATTCTTGCACAGGGGGCAGGGGATGTCCCTTAGCCCAGCCTGCACCTTCTCCAATCTGGGACTCCTCAAGGGATGTCTGACTGCCCATTTAGGCCTGATCCTGGGAGGATCGGACCGAAACTGGCATTCAGACATCCTTCTGACAATCCAGGACTGCTGGCTCCAAACTGTTCACCTGCCTGCCTCCCTGATTGCTCCTAACTGCTTCTGCCTGTCAGTCTGATCACCCCCTAACCACTACCCTGCCAGCCTAATTGATGTCTAACTGCTCCCCTGCCAGCCTGTTTGCACCCAACTTCCCTCCTCTGCTGGTCTGGTCACCACTTACTGCCCTCTCCTACTGGCCTGATCACTCACAACTGCCCCTCCTTGCAGGCCCGGTCCCTCCCAACTGCCCTCCCCTGCTGGCCATCTTGTGGTGGCAATCTTGTGTCCACATGGGGGCAGGATTTTTGACCTCATGGGGCAGCCCTCTTTTGTGTTGTAGTGATGGTCAATCTGCGTATTTCTCTTTTATTAGATAGGATAGAGGCCTGTTGCATGGGTGGGTGACAGCTGGTTTGCCCTGAAGAGTGTCCCAGATCAGGGTGTGGGTTCCCTTAGGGTGTGGGGTGGCCTGGGATAGGGGCCTGTGAAGGTTTGCAGGCTGGCCATCCCCCCCAGTGACCCAAGTGGAGGCCCTGGTATCTGGGATTAATCTATGTCTACAATTGAAACTTTGTAGCCTGGAGCGGAGTCAAGCCTTCTGCTCGCTCTGGGGCAGCAGCCATTTCTGTTTGAAACATTGTAACCTAGAGTGGAGGCATAGGCAAGCAAAGGCAGGCAGAAAGCTTGGCTTCTTCTGTTGCCAGGGAAACCCAAGCTTCTGTTCTCTCCAGCTCAGTGGCTGCCGCCATTTCTGTATCTTTTATAACTGAAACGTTGTAACATTGAGTGGAAGCCTAGGACCACAATGGCAGGTGGAAAGCTTGGCTTCCTCTGTTGCTGGGAAAACCCAAGACTTCCTCCTGCTCTCAGTGGTGGCAGCAATCTTGGTTAGGGTTTATTTGCATAATCTGCTCCTGATTGGCTGGTGGGCATGGTTTGTGGGCATGGCTTGTGGGTGTGGTAAAGGTACAGTCAAATTTGCATATTACTCGTTTATTAGATAGGATAGTTCTGTCTTTTATCTACCTGATAACTACTGTCCTCAGACCACTTACATATGTTATTCTCTCAGAGAATACTTTTATCTACTCTACAAATTCTTTTTTAGTAAAGATTTCTATCCATGCTTTTAACTTATGTTTAAGTTGAAAACTGGATATTGCATAGGATTGCATAAGATAGTGCTATAAAAGATAAGCTTTGGAGTTATACACGTGTTCAAATCCCTACTATAACAATTATAAATTGTGTAAGTATGGGAGGCTATTTAAATTTTCTGAATGTCAATTTCTCCATCTGAAAATGGGTATTATAGCACCTACAACAAATAGTTCAGGTAATTCAATGTGATAGTGTATGTAAAGCATTTAAAACAAGGCTTAAAAATAGTAAAATAAGCTAGAAAATGAGTATTATTACCCTAGTCTATTGCTTTGATCTAGGAAAAGTTTCAGAATTCGTTTTCTCCATCTAGAGTTTCTAGAATATAATACTGATGCATACTTTTCTTAAAAGTACATATCATATCGATTACATTCATTAAACAAATGCTCAATCCCTAAAGATGGAGAAATAAGGGGTTGAGAAATTGAGGAACCTGGCCACTAAAAGGTTATAATCGAGTTGAGCTACAGCCACAGTGTAAAGCATAACAACACATTACAGCAAGTGTATTACCAGAGATGTGTGATCACAGTGCTGTGGGAAAACAAAAAGGGAGTCACAAATTCTGCCCCAGTAAGCAGGCTCCCGCTTCCTAAGAAAGAAAGAAGAGGATCTATGCCCTGAAGTACCATGGGGATTTGTTGGGTGGAAGACAATGGGAAGTCTTTCAGCAGATGTATTGGTAAATAGATGTTCAGTGGGGCTAGAGAATGCATATGTGTGGCTTGGAGGAATAAGAAGAGGAACAAAGTTTTAACAGTGCCCATATACAAAGTTTGGAGAAGTCAAAATTGATCAGACTGGAAAGAAGAGAGACAACAAAGTGATCAAGTTACTGAACATTTACTATGGCTGGCATTGTACCAGATGCTTTACCTATGCCTTTGTTCTAAATCATGTGGCAACACTATGAGATAAGCAGTATTATCTCTGTTGTGCAGATGAGCATAGTGTGGCTCTCAGAAGTTAAGCGAGTTGCCCAAAGTTACATAAAAAAAGAAACTTGGATGCTAGCCCAGGTTTGTCAGATGACAGAGCTCATGCCAACCTCTATTTTAAGCAAGGAGAACCAGCAAGGGTCTTTAAAGAAGTGACCTCATCAAAAAAATGTGTTTGAAAGGGAAGTATGGTAACAGAAGGTAAGCTGGTGGGTTAGAGGGAGATAATGCTGGGGACTTGGAGATACGTTAGAGGTTATTGCAGCTCTGTGGGAGAAAGATGAAGGAGGCCTTAGTGAGCCAGCTCCTATGCAAATGGGGAAGAGGGAAACACTTCTTAAAGAGACTCACAGAAGCTCGGTTACCAATTGGATGTGGACATACCTCAGAATAAAATCTCTGAACCCAGATAGGATGTGTGTCAGAAACAATAGGGAACTACTTTATTAAAAGTCTTTATGTTTATTTGGAAGAGCATAACCAAACATGGATCATCATATCACTTAAAGTGTGGCCCAATGCTCATGGGTCAATGGTTGAGCATTTACCTATAAAGCAGAAGGCCATGGTTCTATTCCCAGTCAGGGCACATGCCTGGTTTGTAGGCTCAATCACCAGTGTAGTGCATGCAAGAGGCAGCAATCAATGATTCTCTCCAATTGTTTCTCTCTCTCTCTCTCTCTCTCTCTCTCTATATATATATATATATATATATATATATGTATATATATATATCCCCCTCCCCTTCCTCTTTCCTCTCTGAAATCAACACACACACACACACACACACACACACACACACACACACACACAGGCCTGGTGCACGAATGGGGTCTAGCTGGCTTGCCCTGAGGGCGCCAGTCAGGGCCAGATCAGCTAGGGGGAGGAGCCGTGGGCTGTTGAGGGGGCCAATTGGGGTCCCCATCAGGCCAGTTGTCCGCCACAATGTACATAATAACAACAGGTCATTCCAGTCATTACAATTGTTCTGGTCATTCTGCCATTCCAGTCACTTCATTTTTGTATATCCACTAGCGGTCCAGTGCAAATTTGTGCATGGGTGGGGTCCAGCTGGCCCAGCCCCAGTCGGGGCAGATTGGTGCTGGGCCTGTCCAGGGCAGGAGGTTGACTGGCCAGCCCACCCAATCAGGGCCCCATCAGGGTTGGGCCAGCTGGGTAAGGGTCCAGCTTCCTCTAGCCCAATTAAGGTTGGGGGGCCATTGGGGGCGGGTCTGGCCAGGGGGAGGAGCTGTGGGGGTGATGGGCTGGCTGGCATTGACCTTGAATGAGGTAAGGGGTGCCAATCAGGGTGTCTGTAGCCTGTGGGAGGGGCTATGGATCATTGGTAAGCTGGTCCTGATCCCTATTTTGGGATAGAGGGGTGATCAAGGGTGTGACCAGCTGGGGTGGGGGCCTGTGTGCTGATCAGGGTGGTAAGGGCCCATCCAGGGCATGGCCAGCCGGGAGGAGAAACCGCAAGAGGTTGACTGGCCAGCCCCACACCCTATTGAGGTTGGGGTGCTATCAGGGGTGGAGTGGCCAGGAGAAGGGGCTGCAGGGGGTGGACCACCCAGCATCACCCCCTATTGAGGAGGTGCTATCAGGGACAGGACAGGGAGGGGTGGGGCTGTGGGCCTATCATGGTTGGGGGGGCTGAAAAGGGACAGGGCTGGCACTAGGGAAGGAAGGGGATGTTTGGCCATAGGCCTGCTCTTGATCAGGGTGGGAGAGTCTGATCAGGGGCAGGCAGGCAAGGGGGTGGAGCTGCAAGTTTGGCCAGCTGGCCCCACCCGTGATCGGGCCTGTTCGCTGGGCACAGTGGGTGTCATAATGACCAATTTTTATGGTCGTCATGGCCATTATGGTCACTGGCTTTATATATATATATATGCTAATTAGAGCAGACATTCTTCCAGATGACCTTCCAACGGAGCCACAGTTGTGAGGGAAGACCAGGTCCCGGCTGCCTGCCAGTAGCTGGAGGGAAACCCATGTCACAGGTGCCGTAGAGAGGTTAGTGCCAGCAGCTGGGGAAAGTAAGGCCTACTCTTGCACAAATTTCATACAATGGGCCTGCAGTATAGATATGTTTTTAAAAGTGTGCTCTAAGACCAACAACGCATCATTTCACCTAAAAGTTTGTTGGAAATGCCAAATTTCATACCCCACTCAGAACATGATAAAAAAATCTGCATTTTAACAATATCTCCAGATGTTTTAAAAAAGTATTAATCTAGGAAAACTAATATTGAGGAGAATAGAGGGGTAAAGTGTCAGAGAGGCAATTTTCTTTAGGAAACAGCCTAAGTGTCCATCAGCAGATGAATGGTTTAAAAAACAGTGGTACATATACACAATGTAATAAGGTAGGAACTCCTACCATTTGCAACATCATGGATGGACCTGGAGAGCATCATGCTAAGCAAAATAAGTCAGTCAGAGAAAGATAAATATCACATGATCTCACTCATTTGTGGAATATAATAAACAACAGAAATTGATGAACAAAAATAGATCCAGAGACAGAGAAGCATTGAGCAGACCATCAAACCTCAGAGGGAAGGAAAGGGAGGATGAGAAGGAGAGATCAACGAAAGGACTTTTATGCATGCATATAAGCCTAACCAATGGACACCAGGGGAATGAAGACATGAGTGAGGGAGGGGTGGGGAACCAGGGAAGGATAAGGACACATATGTAATACCTTAATCAATAAAGAAAAAGAAAAGAAAAAGATAGGCACTACACTCTCAATTTGGAACAGCCTATCTAATAAAGAGGAAATATGCTAATTGACCCTCATGCCATCACAGATGGTGGTACCCATAGCTAATAAGGAGAGAATATGTTAATTGACTGCCACTTCAAAGATGGTGATGGCCACAGCCACAATATGGTGGCACCCAGTCCTCTCAGCCCTGACAGGTCCTTGCCATGCACTTGCCTTCAGAGTCCCCCAGTCCTCTCTGTCACCCAGCAGTACAGGGCAGCCCAAGGCTCAGGTAACCAGGGCCAGATGAGGCTTGCACTGCCGGCAGTTGCAGCAGCAGAGGTGTGATGGGGGCATCGCCTTCCCCTGATCACCAGGTTGCCTCCCACCCCTGAAGGCTCCTGGACTGTGAGAGGGGGCAGGCTGGGCTGAGGGACCCCCCTCCAGTGCATGAGTTTTCATGCACTATGCCTCTAGTGTATCTATAAGGCTTCAAAAGCATCCTGGTTAGCAATGATTTTATTTCATATTAGTTTCATTGCATTAATTAGTTTATAGAAGAAGTAGTAGCCACAGGTGCTGACATTGCCAAGATGAAAAAGGCAGCTGCTTCTTCAAATTCAGTACTTTATTAAACACTGCCAAATCCAAGCTGTAACCAAATGATTAGGTGGCATTTGATCTGCTCACTTGGAATGTCAGCAGGGATAATGCTTACATAAGCTCTATGCTGTCTCTTACTGTCCTTCAGTTACCGGGGAAATAGGAATCTAAGGAGAGTTTATTTTACCATCATGATTGATTAAAGTGGGACAGGGCAGAAAGATCTTAAAAGTTTTCTCAGCCTTCAATAGGTTCATTCAACACATGTATATTAATGTGTGTATAAGTGCAAATAATGTTGCAAATGTCTTAAATGCCTTCCTGAATTTACTGATTTGCTCTCTAATTGTTATTTTTCAAAGTCCCTAGATTTCACCCAACAATTCATGAGAATCAGAGCTACACAGCAGGTTTGGAAGAACCTGGAGGTAAAACTAAAATGACAGATTTCAGAAACGGTATACCAGCCAGAAATCTTTACTGAGGATTTGCCCTAGAATTTCTTCTGAACCATTGGCACAGTGATTTATACCAGAGTCTCCCAACCTCATCTACTCATGAGCATTAGCATCCTTTGTGTAAAGATTCAATCCTTTAGATGTGATAGGCAAATTAAAATGTTATCTCTTGGCTCAATAAGAAAAGCTTGTATGTATCTTACACTTCAGAGTGAATCAGGAATGTTCATATACCCTCTCTGGTCAATGTACTCACTTCCCTCTGATGATACTGTCCTAAAGAACTTAGGGTTTCTACTGCTTTCTTCATCATTATCATTTTTCATTAACAAGGATTTTTGAGAACCTACTGTATTCAGGCATGGCTTTAGGCCCTGGAGCATAGAGGTGAACAAAGCCACCACTGCTCACATGGACCTGACATTCAAGTTAGCAAAATAGATAATCTTATCTAATAAAAGAGTAACATGCAAATTTGACCATACCTTCACCACCACACCCACAAGCCACACCCACAGCCATGCCCACCATCCAATCAGGAGCAGATTATGCAAATAAACCCCAACCAAGATGGCTGCTGCCACTGAGAGAAGGAGGAAGGCTTGGGTTTCCCTGGCAACAGAGGTAGCCAAGCTTTCTGCCTGCCTAGACCTCCATTCAATGTTACAAAGTTTCAGTTATAAAAGATACAGAAATATCTGAGCTGGAGAGAACAGAGGCTTGGGTTTCTCTAGTAACAGAGGAAGCCAAATGTTCAGCCTGCCATTGCTGGTCTAGGCCTCCACTCCAGGCTACAAAGTTTCAATTGTAGACATAGATTAATCCCAGATATCAGGGCCTCCACTTGGGTCACTGGGGAGCAAACCTCCACAGGCCCCTCGCCCAGGCCGCCCCTCACCCCAAGGTAGTCCCCACCCTGATCTGGGACACTCTTCAGGGCAAACCAGCTGGCCCCCACTCATGCACCAGGCCTCTATCTTATCTAATAAAAGAGTAATTTGCAGATTGACCATCACGCCAACACAGAAGAGGGCTATCTCCATGTGTCAAAGATCCTGCCCCCATGTGGACACAATATGGCCACCACAGGATGGCCAGCAGGGGAGGGCAGTTGGGGGGTGGACCAGGCCTGCAAGGGAGGACAGTTGTGGGCGATCAAGCCTGCAGAGGAGGGCAGTTAGAGGTAACCAGGCCTGCAGAGGAAGGAAGTTGGGGGCAAACAGGCTGGCAGGGGAGCAGTTAGACATTAATTAGGCTGGCAGGGTAGTGGTTAGTGGGTGATCAGGCTGGTAGGCAGAGCGGTTAGGGACAATCAGGGAGGCAGGCAGGTGAACAGTTTGGAGCCAGCAGTCCTGGATTGTGAGAAGGATGTCCGATTGCCCATTTAGGCCCGATCCTACCAGGATCAGGCCTAGACGGGCAGTCAGACAACCCTCGAGGGGTCCCAGATTGCAGAGGGTACAGGCTGAGCTAAGGGACATCCCCCACCTCCCATGCACAAATTTCGTGCACCAGGCCTCTAGTGAACAAATAAAAAAATATAAACATAAGGTAAGGTCTAGTAGTTAAAAGTGACCGTGAAAAATTATGATGGTATAATGAGAAATAGAAAAATAGAGATGCTCTTTTAGACAGGATGGTAAGTCAGATTCCTCCAGGGAGTTGATATTTGAGCTGAGGTCTGAATAAAGTAAAGATCAGGTTTGGAAGGGAAGTGTTCCAGGCAAGAGGAGCTACAAAGGCAAAACCCCACTGGGCATGGTTGGGAAGTGGCAAGAGTTAAACATGGCTAGAGCAGAGTGAGAGTGAAAAAAATGGTCAGCCTGGTGCCAGATCATGGAGGTCCTTGAAGGACCTTGAAGGTGACATTAAAATAAAAGCAAACAAAATTTTTTCATTTATTGATACAGACACTATACTGATAAGATCTATATACGTTAATCAGTCTAATCCTCACAATAATTCTATATTTGTGTATCATCATTACCCCTTAAGAAAGCTGAGGCTTTGCCGAGACCGGTTTGGCTCAGTGGATAGAGCGTCGGACTGCGGACTGAAGGGTCCCGGGTTCGATTCCGGTCAAGGGCATGTACCGTGGCTGCGGACACATCCCCAGCGGGGGGCGTGCAAGAGGCAGCTGATCGATGTCTCTCTCTCATCGATGTTTCTGACTTTCTATCCCTCTCTCTTCCTCTCTGTGAAAAATCAATAAAATATATTAAAAAAAAAAAAAAGAAAAGAAAGCTGAGGCTTGGATGGATTATTAATCAACATGACCAAGGCTTCACAGCGAGTAAGTGTTAGACCTAGGATTTGAACCTATGTCTGTCTGATACCAGAGGCAATTGTAATTTCCATGATGTTGTCACTATAGACAGATCTCTGAAATCAACATTTACATGCAGTTTATTGGCAGAAATTCTATGAAGTTCAAGTACGATAAATAAGGCTATAGGTATTTCTAACTATAATAGAAAGGTAGAATTATATTCCCTAGTTATTACCACAATTAAATTTTATTTTGGTCATATTTTTCATACTCAACACAATAAGATTTCATTGAATGTTCAAATCCACAATAATTTTGTATTATTATTTACATAAGGTATAAAATAATCCAATGTTGGGAAGAACTAAGATGGCGGCATAGGTGAGCACCTATCTAGCTGTCCACGCAATAATTCTGAAACTACAACTTAACAACAGAACAAACAATGTCCAGTATCACCGGAGAGCTGGCTGAGTGAAAATTCCATACATAAAAGTAGAGGTAGGACGCAGCAGTGACTCGAGAGCAGCGGTACACAGCTTTGAGGTTCGGAGCGCGAGCGAGCAGTGAGGGACGGATGGCAGACAGCAAGCCCGGCTTGTTTTCTCCAGCAGGGAGGGTGGGGGCCTCCCACAGCACCGACCCCCCAGTTCCAGGCCAGCTCCCAGGTTGGGGAAAGGAGGATCCCGGGCACGGCTGAAGTCTGTGTGTTTGGGGAGAGTGCACGAGTAAATTGGAGTGCGCAACCGGGCAGAGAATGCGCGACTCACTTGCTCAGCGACTACCATACTGCTTTGTTTTACAACCCTGAGGGAGACTTTGGCTGTGCAGACTCATTTGGGGAGAGGCAGAGTTGTCTGGCAACAGGGAAACCAGTGGTGGATTTACATTGCCACCCAACACCGAGACCCGAGAGCCGCACAGATAAGCTGATGCCGTGAGCCTCATAGACCTGAAGCGGTGCGCCAGGAAGGGCGGACCTAAGCCTGATGCTGTGTGCCCATTAGACGCTGAAGCTGTGTGCCAAGTAGGGCGGACCTAAGGCTGACGCCGGGTGCTGCATAAGGAATCTGAGCCACTGTTCCTTAGAGGATACCTATCACACACCGCTAAGGGACCAACTCAGGAAAGCAACCACAATGCAGAGGAAAGGAAAGAACTCAGCTGTGAAAGAAATGGAGGAAAAAAGATGACTAGATATAGAGTTCAAACCCACAGTAATTAGGTTTATGAAGAGGCTACTAGAAAAGGCCGAGAAAATTAATGAGAACTATGCTGAAATAAATAACACCTACAAAGAAATGAACAACGCCTACAAGGATATGAAAAAAGAAATTAAGCATACACTGACTGAAACAAAAAATATTATACAAAGACCTAAAAGCAGTCCAGACGACCACAAAAACCAAGTCAAAGATTTGAAATACCAAAAAGCAAAATCCACTCAGCTGGAAAAGCAAGAAGCCAAAAGAGTCCAAATAATTAAAGATAGTATAAGGGGCCTCTGGGACAAGCTCAAGCATACCAACATCAGAATTACTGGGGTGCCAGAAAAAGAGAGAGAGCAAGATAATGAAAACCTACTTGAAGAAATAGTGACTAAAAACTTTCCCCACCTGGTGAAAGAAATTGACTTGAAAACCCAAGAAGTGCACAGAACCCCAAAATATAGGAATCTAAAGAGGACCACACCAAGGCACATCATAATTAAAATGCCAAGAGCAAAAGATAAAGAGAGAATATTAAAAGCAGCAAGAGAAAAACATTTAGTTACCTATAAGGGAGCACCCATACGATTGTCAGCAGATTTCTCAACAGAAACGATGCAGGCCAGACAAGAGTGGCAAGAAATATTCAAAGTAATGAATAGCAAGAATCTACAACCAAGATTACTCTATCCAGCAAAGCTGTCATTCAGAATAAGGTCAGATAAAGTGCTTCACAGATAAGAAAAACCTAAAGGAGTTCATCACCGCCAAACCAACACTATATGAAATGCTGAAAGGTATTGTTTAAGAAGAGAAAGAAGAAAAAGGTAAAAATGTACATTATGAACAACAAGTACACATCTATCAACAAATGAATCTAAAAATCAAGTGAATTAACAACCTGATGATCAGGATAAAATGAGGAATAGAACAAAATCATGGACATAGAGAGGGAATGGACTGATAATGCTTGGTGATAAAAAGGGTGTGGGAAGTACAGCAAGAGACTGAACAAAAATCATGCAACTATGGGAGAGGACGGGCGGGGGGAGTGGGATGGGTACTGGGTGGAGGGGAGCTATTGGAGGAAAATGTAATTAATAATACAGGTAAAAAATAAAGGTAAAAATAATAATAATAAAATAAAATAATCCAATGTTTATAACATGTAGTTAACCCCTCCTCAGTCTCAGTAGGCAAGAAGCCATGATACACAGCTGTGAAGATATTTTCATTTCAAAAACACATGATATTAGCTACTGAATTTGAGATACAGATGTTCAAAATATTTGGTACGTTTGACTGCTTCCTAATTTACATCCTCTTTGCTAATTTGTGCACCTGCTTTTCTAAATGTATCTCACAATACATATATGCACTCAAGGAGGTTGTTCCGAGTACACTCACCCTTTCCTCTCCCATTCTCCCACACAAGAAGATTTTCTCTTCTCTCTGCCCATTAAAATCTGGCTGTTTCTTTCTCCCTGCCCTTCTCACTGGAGCATTTAATATACTGCCCTGCCTGTGTAATAGATTAACCTTCAATCTACACATTCTGCTTCACCAACTAACCACGGACAGCTTGGCTTTGTCCTATAAGTCTCTGAGTGCCTGACTTTGTCCACTCACCACTAAAAGCCTAAGCTACTGTTATGACTGGACAACAGATGACTGGTCATTAGCTATGATGCACACTGACCACCAGGGGGCAGCTCACTGCAGGAGCTGCCCCCTGGTGGTTAGTGCACTCCCAAGGCCAACCTCCTGCTGCAGGCCAATGTCCCATGGACAGTTCCCCTGACCGGCCAGTCCCAATCAGCCCTGATTGGGACTGGGGGAGACCCCACTTGTGCACAAATTCATGCACCAGGCTTGTAGTAGATTATAAAACTTTAGATGGATTTTGAAACTTTTTGATCGCCAACGTTTATTTCTATGCCCCCAACCAAATTTGTATATCCTGCTGACCACAATATTTCTTTAAATCCTTCAGTTATTTGAATAATTCCTAACTCAAGTACAACTGATCTATCACCTTCACTACAAGTACAGATTTCAAATATTTTTGCAAGCATTTCTTTGGGAAAACCCTGGAATCTGGGTGACATGAAGCACCCATTTTATGACAGCAAAACGTAACTGAGTTAAAATAATAAAATTCATTTAGAATTAAAAAACAAAGCAAAACAGATCTCCCTTCTTCCAATGCCTTCTATTCTACAAACTGATACACTGTAGAGCTAGTTCTTTTCAAGAAAGCTCTCCTCATGGATTAAATTGTTGTAGAATAAACTGGATAGTTTTGTTTTCCAGTAAGCCAATGTAACAATATTTCCTTAAACATAGCTTTTCTATGGACACTTCCGTAAAGGTCCATTCAACAAAACAAAATGCTTAACAAAAATCAGGCATTTCTTAATTCTGCATTTACATTGCAAATGGACCTAAGTATCAGAAGCCACGTTAAGCTTGTATAAATTATAAAAGGTTTCTATTTGTTTCCAAGATGGCAGTGTCTAAAATACCCTCTGTTTTCCAACAATTTGTTGAAGTGCAGAAGCTGAAAAAATTCTGGGCTTGTCAGAGAACTGCAGGGTCTAAAACTCTCCAGAAGCACTCAGAATGACAGGGCTTTTAACCAATAAAAATGTGAGATTCAAGGAACACATTGTCACAACTCAGCAAATAATAAGGAGCAGGTATAAGTATGACATCATTGAAAAACATTCTCATTGGCCGAGCTTCTGCGCGCTGGTTACTGTTCTATTTGTGGAAGCAGCAGCAGTTATTCAAATTAACCTTTTCGCACAGAGGGGAGGAGGGAGGTGGTGAGTAATACTCTGCAGTCTTTTCCCTGAAGGTGATGTGCTCTCAAATTCGCTTTGCATTGCCTTTGAGCAGGGAAAATAAAAATAAATTCAGCTACGGCAATGTTTCACAGGGGTACTCACTGCTTGGATTAGGTCAATCAGTGAAAAGGAATGGATTAGAAACTGTGGCAGAGTTCAAACAAATTTCTGAATTTTCTATTTGCTTTCATTCCTTCCCCCCTTATTATTTCTCACTGTGTTATTCCTGGACTGCCACACAGACTAAACTTGGTATTCCTCCAATCAGCCATTCGAGGGAGGGGCCTCTTTGAATACTAATAGTGCTAGCCTGTGCTATCTGGGGTCTAGCAGACAGGTCAGATTAACGCTTGGTTTTCTGGCATTTTAGAAATACTCAGGAGGACGAAGCTGAAGTGATAATTTAATCACATGTGCTGTAGTCTGTGAGGAACTGTCACTCTCTATCCTGTTGCTGCTATGCTATTATAATATAGGGCCTCCGGCTACATCAAGCATATACCAGAAAGCCCACAGTGCCTTAACGACTATACTTTGCTTTAACTTAGGAGAGAGCACCCCACCGTAGGGCCTATCCATATATCCATTCCCCTTCTAGATTGGCTTCTAGTGTTTCGCACCATTTGCTTTAAGTAAAATACTCTGAGTCTTCGGCGTTATTTTATTGTCTTCAACCTTATTTAACTCTCTTGTCATCTTCAAAGATCATTCAGGCTCTAACTGGTTTGGCTCAGTGGATAGAGCATGGGCCTGCGGACTGAAGGGTTCTGGGTTCCATTCTGGTCAAGGGCATGCAACTTGGTTTCGGGCACATCTCTAGTAGGAGGTGTGCAGGAGGAAGCTAATCAATATTTCTCTTTCATCGATGTTTCTAGCTCTCTATTCCTCTCCCTTTCTCTCTGTAAAAAATCAATAAAATATATATATTTTTAAAAGATCATTCAGGATTTAAATCATGAAAAATTTTGAACCCTGCTTTAGAGTAAATTTCCTTCAATCATTTCTGTTTTCAATATTTATATGTTCTTCTCTTCCCTTCTACTTTGTCCTTCCTACCTGAATACGTCTCTACTTGAAAGGGACAATTTAAAAAAAATGTGAGCAACAGAAGTCTATGAAAAGTCAACATAAACCTATCATCTCTGTCATAGGATGGGCTGTCTTAGTCTGCTTGGGCTCCTATAACAAAACATCATGGATTGAGTAGTTTATAAATAGGAAGAATTTATTTCTCACAGTTTTGGAGGCTGGAAGGATGAGATAGAGGTGAAGGCCCTCTCTAGTGTAGATTTCCCCTTTTTAGGTAATGGAAGGGCTAAGGAGTTCTTGGATTGGGGGCAAGGGGGTCTTTTATAATAGCATTAATCTAATTCATCAGGGCTCTACCCTCATGATTTAAGCACCTCTCAAAGTTCTCACCTCCCAATTCCATCATCATTGGGAAGTTTGAATTTCAACATGTGAATTTGGGGGGCTGGGAGAGACAACTATTCAGACCATATGATGTTAGGCAAAAATGGTGGTACTTCAGGTCAGAAACGAATTCCTGTCTGCAAAGTGAGCTCTCTTTGAGAAACTCAAGATTTCCTTGCTGCACTGTTACAAGTCCTTAAAGAGGTGTTAACGTATGAGATCTTAGTGCTTCACTTGTTATCCCACTAAGAATATTTACAATCTTGTCATCAAACATTAATGGCAAGGTCTCCAAGATGACACTCGGTGTTAGGATCCTCGTTTGGTTTCTCTGCACTGGTTTTGCCTAACTTCCAGTTCCTTTGCATTCATCTCAGCTTTGTAGCCGTTACTGGGTTCTGGACAAAACTCTATAGATTCAGAAAACAGTAGTTTGTATGAAGAAGGTCACAGGACTATGTTTTCATCTCTGCTGAATAAATAATGCAAGAGGCAGTAGAAGGCAGAGAAGCTCTGGGAAGTGTGTTAGCCAGTGGGCAGAACGGGGGCAGCATGTAAGCGACTCTGTAAGTCACCGCCCCTGTCGGGACCTGGCTTGGCCTGAGCCCTGCCAGTTTTCTGCCAGAAATCACTGTGGACGGCTCAGCTTTTGAGTGGGCAGCTGCCCAGTCACAGGAACCAGGTGTCTGGAGCAGTTTTTATGTCGCTCAAATTCATCTGTCTGGTGTGCCCAGCCTCCCACTTTTTGACTCCTTGCACCTTTCCCGGCCTAATCCCCACCCCCACACACACTTCCTTTGAAAGGAGGCTGTTTCATGGCCTACCTTGGCAGCCCATTCTGTGGAGAGGAGCTCAGAGGTTGTGGACTTGACCCGGCGCACCACGCATTCTCCGCTCATTATGCCTGAATGCTGCATTGTTCTCCAGCCGTATGAAGTTTTAGAAAATGACTTTCAGATGTTAGACTCCCATTCTGGTGCTGTTTTATTCCCTTGCCATTTATAATCTCATAAAACTCATTATCTTTGTTTGGCTCTGGACAGAACTGAAACGACTCATAAAAAAGCATCCTAGATGAAATGGACTGATAGTAATTTGAAATGCTTCAGGTTAAGACCACTGGCAAATCATTTAATTATTGCCTCTCCACTGTGCTTACCTTTTAGTTTGTCTGTTTGCTTCCTTTGCTGTAACTCTCAAATCCATTGGGTTATTTTAGTCAGTGCCCACAAATTACTGTGACCTTCTTTATCTGAACTCTGATCAGAAAGCCGCCTAGTTCTCCCCAGGCTTTTTTTTTTCCTCTCCACCCCGCCCCCCCCCCCCCAAAAAAAAAAGTAGCTGCTGAAAGCAGAACGGTTGCCATGGCAACCTCTTGGCAGCTTCCTGAGCGAGTAACAGTGTTGATTTCCGAGGAGGAGGCTGTGTGGGAGGGGGCGGAGCTCTGAGGAGGTACAGGAAGGTTACTGTGCACTTAGTTAATATGCACAACCACTTCTGCAGTGCTGGGTGCGCGGTGAATAAGAGCAAACAAAGCCACGCTTCATCAGCTAACACGGACTTTACACACTAGTTGATCTGTCCAAGGATGCAGATGTTGGCTCAGAAAGAAATTTTGCAATTGGGCAGTAAAGGACACAAGAGGTAATACTGCAAGAGAGGTTGCACACTCTTCTTGTGTTGGCTGGTGACTATGGAAGCTGAGGTATAACTGCCCTGCTCCTCTTCGCTTTGTTCAAAGAAAAACAGCAATCTAAATCACATGAATGGTGTTTTCTCTGAAACCTAACATACTGAAGTTCAAGTTTGCATCAATTAAATTCTATGTAAAATAAACCCATATGTTCAGATATAAGCAAGTACAGCATAATTTGGTTTGTGCTTGAACAAAACATACGGCTCAAGTAGAATCTTTCACCTCCAAGTTTTCAGACAAAGAAGTGGTATATAGTAATTTAGGACTGGGATTGGGGGTGGATACTATCAAAGAACCTCTCCTCTCGCTCTCTGTTTCTCTCTCTGTCTCTCTCTGTTTGTTTCCTGGGGGCTGGAATGGTTGGAAATAAGTCCTGGGAAGGCTCTAGTGCAGTGGTGTTCTGGGAAGACTAGTGCAGTGTTATTCTGGCAGCGTCACCTGAATGAGAGGAGCAGACAGACTGCAAGCTGAGGAGGCAGCCAGCCAGCTCCCCACCTGGGCCCTTAGCTTTGCAGGTTAGAGAAGAGGTAGGCTAATGGAAAGCCTGCAGCAGTGAGCAGAGGTCTCCCCAGCAGGTGTCACTAGGGATTTAAAGCTTACCAGACCTTTGGGACAAGGCATAGGAAATAGTCAAGTAATGATTAATGTAGTTTATTTTAAAATATTTTTGAGAGGTTATCTGTGAAATAATTCCAAGGAGATCTCCTTCCAAAGGGGGTTAAAATGACAGCTACAGCTTGGTTTAAATGATTTCTGGACCATTTTCTCTAAGGCTCTATCTCCATTTCTGAGTCACCTGGTCCAAAAACCAGACATGGACATAAAACTCATGAAAGGTACACTGAACCCAATAGCATGGGGAAAATACACATCTAAAATCAAAGTGAAGAAAGTGATTATTATAGAAGTTCTCACTTTCAAAATGAGCTCCCAAGTCCCTGACCATAGATATTGATTTTGTAAGTAATCTCAGGGTTAAGATCAGAGTTCAATGTAAAAATGCAAGTGTCCCAGAAGTCCTTACAGAATGAGGTCAGCTTACACACTGAGTGGCTAGATTATTATGATCTCTGAACACATAATAATCTGGCCATTCAGTGCATATTCTATATAATAAAAGGCTAATATGCAAATTGTTCCCTCAACCAGGAGTTTGACCAGCAGGCAGGCCAGCCTACTGCCCATGTCCCCTCTCCCTGGCCAGGCTGGCTGGACTCCACCCATGCATGAATTCATGCACTGGACCTCTAATTACACATATATACCCATACATACACACACACACACACACACACACACACACACACACACATACACACACACTGAGTGGCCAGATTATTATGCCTTCAGTGTATGTTATCAATGGTTAATATTTTTAACAAAGCCATATGAAGACTATCTCTACTTTAAAAAAAAGAAAATTGGCTTTGTAGATATTATCCAACTTAAGCACCTAAAAATAGGCAGATGATTTTATTTTCTCAGAATTAAGAGCAGGCAAATTTTGTCTCTCCTGTATACTTTTTTGCTGTTTCCCTTTTTGTCTTGTCTGCCTGGAAACTTAATATAAAATTTCATCATGAATTTCAGTATCTTCCCTTATTTACATATGCTTATGTAATTTCTCCTCCATATATCTTATGTTATTTAAAGCATAGCTTCCTACCTTCTTTCACATCACTTTATAATTTTAATATTCTATACTTCTTTTACCATTTTGGTGTGATGTATCCACTTATAAAGAAGGGAAGGAAGAGAAAAAATGAGAGGAAAAAAAGAGAGAGAAGAAAAAGGAAGAATAACAAGACCTTGTTATTAACACTCAACATCTTATAATGAATTCATTCATCTCTTTTACTAGTCAGTTATCACTTGAAAGGTATAAGGAGGGAGCTAGATTAGTGGTTGGAGAGAAGCTGCGCTTGTATGTGTGTGAGTGGCCTCCTTATGCCTAAGAAGACAACCCGCACCTTCTGGGCATCTTCTGTGGTGCAGGAGAGGAGAAGCTGGAAGCAGAGGTGCAAGTGCACAAAGCACACCTGCTTCGGGGCTTGGCTGAGAATTATCAGGGAGTGGCCATAGTTCTTTTAGAGCACTTTCCAAAGGTGCAATGTTATCTGATAGCTAAATGAAATTTCTATCATATGGATATAATTCTTCCCATCTCACATATGAAACTGAGGCTCACAGATGTTTATCATTTAATCACACACACACACACACACAAAACATGTGTAACAAAATCAGGATGAGAAACCAGCCCCCTACTCACATTTTGCTACAGAGGATAACTCCAGCCTGGGAAGAATGAAAGCAAACCACAGGGTAAGCAGGGATCTCATGAAATAATCCTGTGTGTTCTATTCTTTCTCTTTGGGATGCCATATCACACATTATTCTCAAGGAAACTCTCCCACAAATGAAAATACCAGTTTGCAGGTATGTAATTGTGGCAGAGTTTCATTAAGATCTTAGTTGGTCATTATACTTGTTCTGTTTTACAAGGTAAAGAATCAATGGCTTTAGTAGTATAGATGTCTAAAGGCCCATTTTCTAACCCAGCTCTAACCATTTCTTTAAATCACTTAACTGATGTTGTTTTAATGAGAGCTGTGGTTATTACGCATTATTAATAAAGAACCACCGTTACTATTAATATCACTAAGGAAAGATTCGGTAAAGAGCTTTGAGACTACAGATGCAATTAACAAGAAGCCAAATTCTCCATGGTGTGACAAATGTCAGGAAGGACTGGCTACATACATCTGATCCTATAAACGTTTTACAAAGGGTAGTAAGTGGCTTTCACATGCCCACAAGAAAAAACAAACACTTGAGATTTATGTATACAATAACTTACCCTCCTCTAGAGAGAAAACAGATGAGTTAAGAGGAACTCTCACACACCTTGATCTCATGAACATTACAATGGAATTCATATATTACCTCATATTTCATGCTTACCTAGAATGTCATACTCATCACGGGCATAACAAACATATTTATACTTTCAAATAGGATATAGGATGTTGGATAAGTGGGAATGTTGTCATACTTCTATAACGTATTGTAAATATACTATGAGGCCCATAATTCTCATGGGCCTCATAGAATAATTGAGAGCTGAGCACACAGGAGTGGGGCAAAGACCCCTTTCACGTGTTCTCTGTTGGTGATATTCCCATTGAAAGGGTCTGCCCTGGCCTCCAAAGCTGCCACTGCCTACAAGGCTTAGAGCCATTGGCCACACTGTCTCTTTGTGAAGGAGGGATCCATTAGAAGCAACTTGAGCACAGGCAGAAGCAGTTGAGCTTTGGCCTCTCACACTCCTATAAATGGCAAAGGAAGATTGGCTGTGGTCTCTTTCCTTACCTTCGAGTAAAGTGAGGATGAAGAGGAGAGGATGAAGTTCTGCATTCTAACTAAGGGATAGCCTCAGCAGAATAGGCCAGTCTCCTCACCAGCCCCAGCAGTCCTGTGCTCTCCAAGAATGATCACCTGGCTTTACCTTTGTTCTCTGAAAGGGGCTATTATTCCACAGGTCACATTTCCACAAGTAAGGTTATGTTTGAAATATCAACACTCTACCATGCCCTTCCAATACATTTGTTTTAACAATTAGCCAGCCCCCAATTTTTTACCTGGAATTCAGCCTCATTGTGGGACTGAAGGGCATAGGTCAGCTGGATGACCTGAAGGCATAAAAGAGGAGTCTATCCACTACAAGATCTTAGTGTACCTGGAAACTTTTAAGGGCTCTAAGAAGCTTGTAGGACTTATATATACTTGTAGATTATATTTTGACAAAAACTTCAGTCATTGACATAGCAATAATCATATTTTTGTAGACATCAATAGGCTTTAGTTCTTTTAAGACTATAATTTAATCTCACATTGGTCAGGTGCATATCATAATTCTTATTTTAACAGAAGTAGAAACAGAGGCACAGGATTTAAGAGTGGAGAAAATCATAGAGCAAACAATGAAAGGATTCAAAATAAAACTCAAATTCCCCTGTTTTACAGCCTAATGCTTACTCTCCCCATTAACGTGTGCTCTCTTATTAATTAGGAAAAACTAAAAACACCTGTGAAGGACTGTCTGCATGGAAACATGAATCTTTAGTTTACATCTTGTCTGGATGAATTGATTTTTCTGATTTATTAATGCAAAATTCTTGGGCTAGTCCATTGAACTTATTAGCATTTTTACTTGCTTTGCTCTTTTCCAAATTACGGCTCAGCCAGTAACAGCTATATGTGTTCACAGAAGTTTTAGATTATTCGGCAGTATTCCTAGTAGTTGTATTAATCAGAGGAAAGCAACTTTTTTCACATTAAAATATTTCTGAAGTAACCATTGAAAATACATAAGGAGTATTAAAACAATATAGTCTTAAATTTTTGGAAGACACTTTATAACTGGTTTAGGTGATTTAGACAGAAAAGATTAGTCTGTGCATGTTGTAGTCTATATTGCCTCTGGTATATCTAATTGGGTAGGCTGGGAACTAGTTTGCATATAGTTTATTTTAAAAGCAGAGGAACTTTGTGAATGTTAAGTCTTTATGTGGCCACTTTTAAACTAATAGCCTTGCTTAATCATTATTATATGCCATTAACAATGAAGACACATTTGTCTTTTGCTGTAAGAAAATCTATGAACATATTGAAAATCAAAATATGAGTGTAGAAATAACAGACTACTAGGATGATAGATTTATACATGAATCATATACTCAAAACATGCCAAGGAGAGAAACAAACCCAGAGAAGTTAAATGCCTTGCCCTAAGTCACACAGCATTCAAGAACAAAACTGAAAGCATAATGAAGTTATCCAACATCTGGGATCACCTGCATGTTATTACCCTTTCTATTCAATTCGTACTCCTTGTTTCATTTCTATTCTTTGGTTTTCTTTTTCTTCTGCACTGTACGTTATTATTCCGGTTTTCTTTTCTTCATGTGCTGTTGTGCAGGCACCCATACATTTGAGTTTTTATCACATTGCCTCTCAGGAGAGGTACCTCTTCACACTGTGGCTGGGCTGGTATGCAGATATATTGATATCATCACCCTGTAACTGTTGGGAACCTCAGGCTGTCAGTATATTTCCCTCATTCAGTCCCCATCGTTGGGGATATCCACAGAAAATGCTGAAAATAATCTGTGGCATTAATATGGAGAGAATCCAAAGATCAGATTGCCTATATGTGTCAAATCATTGCACTGGATTTAAAGTCTTTCCACCAAGGCAGCATCTTCATCACATGCTACCTGCTTAAGTGTATGGAATCTTAAGGATGAATTTTCTACTAAGTGTTGAGCTCTGAAGACAAATATTAAACTAGGATTTGGGAAGGAGAGTGTGTTTCTTCATAGAAAAATACTTTTAACATTTAATTATGAAGCCACCTCACAGAGGAGCTTTGTACTTGTTGCCATTAGAAACTGAGACATACTTGCCAGGGCTCTAGTCAAATTGCAAGTTTCACCCCACCTTTGCCAACTTCTTCCAGTAATTGACTGACCTTACCAAGGTTGGCTGGGCTGTACTTCTGAAGGTGTGTGCATGGAAAGGACATTGCTTATGAAGGCAGAAGACCTCGCTGACTAGAATTTCCAAGGAAATCTCTCAGTTGCAGAAGATAGCAATGGGTAGTAGGAACGATTTTACATCCGCCTGAAGAAAATGTCAACAGAGTTGCCATTAATTTCAAACTGTTGGGAGAGATATTGAATTATTGCGCAGGAAAAGTATTTCCCGTACCCACAAAGAAGATTGCAACAATCTTCCAAAATGGAAAATGTCTCGCAACCAAGCACATAGATCAAAAATTGATTTATGTGAGCCATTGAGTTTGTACAAATTTTGACACTATTCATTTTATAGCCATATTCCATTACCTTGGCAGAAGAAAATGTTCGTCTGCTTTTAAACTTAGATTCTAGCTAATTTTGTAAATGTATTTATAGTTTTAGTTTAAAGCAATTTAATGTATTTTACAACAAAATATATAACCCAGTGTTTTCTTTATTTCCACTTATAAAAGGCAAAGACTAATTTTCTTTGACTAATAACTATATTCATATTAAATTTTTAAATGCCTTTCGTCCCTACTTGTCATGCCAAAAATTCTTTAATATTCCACATGACTTAATTCTTATTGTCTCAAGGTTTTTAGGAAAAGTGAGGCCGGAATAAGTTTTTACATTTCCTTCTGATAACAGTCACTGCAAAACTACTTCTACAGCCCAGCACGGAGAGCAGTAGCGAGTGACATTTCTGCCAGGACAATTCCTGAACGGTGGTGAGAAAGAAACTGTGTGAGCTTCTCTATTTTTTAAAAGATAGAGAAGAAAGTTTTAAAAATTATTTTAAAAATAAAGTTAAAAGAAGATTTAAAATGAGCAGAAACATAAAATAAAACAAAGTATGCAATTATGAGAATGCGGAGTGTCAGGTCTCAGTTCCTTCTGCCAGGAGTTGGACCCCATTGGATGCCGGGTATTCAACAGAGAAGCCATGAGAAGTTGTGGGTATATGAGAAAGTCTTTATTGTAGCTCAAGTAGCCATTAGACAAAACAGTTCTTCAAAGTTAAGTCCCATATAGTAGCCGTACACTGGCTGGTTAACAATATACCTTTCCTACAAAGTAGAAGTAGCCTCCAACATAGGAGCTAAAGAGGAGCCATTCTTAGAGCTACAATCTGAGCCCTCTACCTGCCAGTCAGTAAATATATTATACTACTCAGACAAAAGAGGCTTCTTTTAAACAGTCACCTCATTATTTGGGGTTATAGAAGGGCACGCTTGCACAGTGTAGATACAGATTACTATGTCCTTGCTTCTTGCATCTGCCTATACCATCTTAGCCTTGAACACTCTGATTAAGATCTCCAGGCTCAGAGTGGCCTTGAACATCTGTCACACTCTAGACAGGGCACCCACATGGAGGTAGAAATTGAGGAGAAACATAATGACCAATCAGAGATGGATAACAGACAACCTCACTGTCAATTAGTCATAGGAGAGGGTACCAGACCTATGAAAAGTATAATAGTTCCCCTTGTCTGAGTTTCACTCTCCCCAGTTTCAGTTACCTGTGGTCAACCATCCAAGTATATTAAGTGGAAAATTCTAGAAGTTAAAAAGTCATAAGCTTTAATTGCACACTGCTGTTCTGAATAGCACGATGAAATCTCACAATGTTTGCTGGCCTCCATCTGCCTGAGAAGTAAGTTATTTCTTCTCCAGCATCTCCATGCTATATACACCCACCCATTAGTCACTTAGTAGCCACCTGGGTTATAATATGACTGCTGGAGTAGTGCAGTGCATGTGTTCAAGTAACCCTTATTTTACTTAAGAATGTCTCATTCACCTCACTTCATCTCCTCATGAGGCAGTTTATCATCTCACATCATCACAAGAAGAAAGGTGAATGCAAAAAGATATTTTGAGAGAGACCGCATCCACATAAGTTTTATTCTAGTGTATGATTACAATTGTCCTATTTTATTATTAGTTATTGAGGTTAATCTCGTACTCTGTCTAATTTAGAAATTAAACTTTAGCATAACTATGTATTTATACAAAAAGACCTACCACATATAGAGGTGGCACTATCCAAGATTTCAGGTATACCTTGGGGGTCTTGGATCATAGACTCTGCAGTTACCAGGGTATACTCAAGGGGGAACTACTGTAGTGACTATTTGGTTATAGCATCCAAGAAAGTAATATGCACTTGAGTTTATTTTCCCCTATTTTCTCATTTCTGTAGTTTCTGCACACAGCTAGATCTGCTCCAAAATTCTGTTAGGGAAAAGAGTAAATAGATGTGTTCACAGAACAGCTTTTCCTATGATTCCCACTGGCTGCAAACAAAAGGCACTTCCACTTTTAGGTCTGACCCCATTCACTAAGTCACTTTCTGTCATCCACTTGCAGAAAAGTGGAGAATGACCAGAAATTGTGTTTTGGTCTCCACTTCCCCACCATGTCACTTTCATTAACTTCTCCTGCCATCCCCATATTGGTACAGTTTTCACTATACTGAGATACAATCTGTGTACAGACGTGTAAACTTCTAGTGCATATTTTAATATTACTCAAGTAAATCAGGTAATAGTGCAAGGTTACTTCTCTGACCATACCTTTTATCAGCAATCGAAGGAGCAGATTTAAGTTAAAACTCTTTTTCAGTTGTTTCAGGGACATAAACATTAGAGCATTAGAGAGGGAGCTTATTATCAGACTCTCTACCCGAAAGAATACTAGACCACACCAAGTTGTAGTCATGGTACTAAAAATTTATGCAACTTTCTTAAATCTTCTGAGTACCTATCTCCCCATCTATAAAGAAAACATGAGAATCACATGCAGCTTTGTGGGGACTAGTACTTATTTATACGACACACTGTAGAAATTTAGTAAATACTAACAATTACTCATATGCTCGCCAATCATATAGGATAAAAAAATTGAAAGATTTGCATGCATGTCCAGCTGGTATAGCTCAATGAATGGTTCTAATCCCAGTAGGGGGTGTACAGGAGGTAATTGAGTAGTGTTTCTCATCATTAACATTTCTATCTCTCGCTCCCTTTGCCTTCCTCTCTGAAATAAATAAAAAATATTTTTAAAAAGATTTACATGCCCATTTTTAACCGTAATGGTATCCCATAGTGCATGGTAGCAGAAAACATTATTGCTAAGATCCGTTTCTTGTCCCATTGTCCACACCAATAGCCTTCATAATTTCTGATGTACTTGGCTTAAGATAATATCCTTGTACACCATTCAACTTTCAGAGAATTGTATCTGTTCCCATATATTTCCCAATTCCTATATTCTTTTTGCTCATGAGAATAAGTCTAATTTTCTTGACATGGGATTTACGGGCCCTTAAAATTTCAGACCCAGCAAGCTTAACAATACTTGACAATGGCCATTATGCTCTTACTCTAAGAAGCCCCCTGATGTATTTTCTTATGCTAGCTGTTTTTCTTCCAACTAAACTCTCAGACTGCAATTTAATCCACCTTTTTGTTCATTGGTTATAGATCTGATGTTCCCATCTCTGCATATTTATATTATATTCTTCAAAGAACCTTATGACTAAAGAAAATGTCAACAAATATATTCTATTTATTTCAAATTGTTAAAAGAGATACTGTATTATCATGTACAAAAGTATTTTTCTTATTCACCAAAAGTTAGACCAAACTTTACCAACTTTACCAACATTCTGAGATGTTAGTAACATTTCTTTCATCTAAAAGTTTAGCCAAGAGCCTATACATAAAGAAATAAGCCAAATATATTTCTTTTAGATAGTATAAAAGGAATAATACATATCTAGTAAATAGCATAGGTGTCTATTATCAACTAAATTAAAAAGTTAAGGGACTCTCTGTCTTCCATTATGGTTTAACACCCCAGTGCTGTGATGAAAGAGACTCTCCCTGGAGTACAGGTTTGTCCAAGAGGAAATAGTGAGTCTAGAGCCTGTTTAGACAGGGTCAGCTGACCCACCAATACATGGGTTGTCGTACAAAGTATATGTGCTCTCTCCAATTTTACCAATCAGTATGGATATCACTAGAGCATCTTGGGTAGCAGTGGGAAAAGACATGCTGCCTCTTCCTGTAGAAAGCAGCTGAAGTTACTCCCCACCATGGAAATAAGCTGGGAATAAGAACTCCTCCTGAACAATAATATAATTATGTAACTGGATATTAAAATGAGATTCTCTGTCTCTGTTTTGACTGAAACATGAAAATAACAGATGAAACATTTCAAAGTGAGATTTGAAAAAAATAAGGATGGCAGGAAATTGATTGCTTAACCTTGAAATGACAGCATACCTTTAAAAGGATAGAAAGAGTTGAGAAAAGTGAGATGAATTGAGAATTTTTGGAGTGAGCTATAGGGGAAGGGTGTGGTGCTCATCCTTTGTCTCAAGTCAAAAGACAGTTTTAAGAAAACAACTGGAAGGATTCAATATGTATCCAAGCTATCAGATGATATAGTGGATCAGTGCCTAATTCTTGCTTAGAAATATGAAGTGTAAAAGGTGGGCTTGCAGATTCCTTTGAGGAAGAGTAAAACAGTTGTTGCTGAAATGAGATCAGTATATAGACCCAAAATGTATTAGGATAAGGAGATGGAAGAGAAGAAGTTACGCAAAGAATTAATTAAAGTTTTCATTGGACCAGATGTGGCCAATTTAATGAAAGAGCAATTATCTGGGGTCATCTTAGGTCTTGAAAATTATCCAAAGTTGGAAGGGACCTCACCAGAGACAATCTGACAGTGTTACAAAATTCCTAAATCTGAGGGAAGAGAAAATGACCAGCCCAAATAAATATAGAAATCTTCAGGTATTGGTCCTGGCAGAGGAAAGGATGCTGTGAAATGTGATAAATTGGAGAACAGCAAGGCTCTGATTAACCCAAAAGAGAACTTGTAATAGAAAGTGCCAGTACTAAGTATCCATTCAGACCAAAGAACAGTATAGGGACTGCACATAGTTAGCACTAAGTACTTCATGATAATACAAGGAAGAATATCACAAATACCTGGGAAGAAATAAAGATAATTAAAGAGTATAAATGAGGAAGAAACCACATCCTATTGGATATACTAAAAAGAATTCATCGACATGGTCATAATATGACATGGGCCATGTCAGATTAATATCCATTCCACAAAGTTCATATTTAGACCAACAGAATTTGAGAAAAATGTAATAATAGAAGCATAGAGATGATGAGATGCAATTAGTCTCTAGAAATTAAAGAAATGACTATGCTATAGATAGCAATGTGAAGATGTGTATAATTATTTTTATAATAAATGAGAACAGAAAGCAAGAGAAGAACCACAATGAGATTGGAGAGGCTAAGGCCATCAGGTTGCTGGCAGATACTAGAACATAAACAGATGAAGTTTATTCAAAGAGAGTAAACTGGGAAACACACCAGAGACCCCTTCATGGGCATGGCTATATACATCATCCAAAAGAGCCACTAAATCAGAGGTTAAGTCAAATGAGGAGGACAGTGACTACCTAAAGTTTACAGAATGAGTTTATTTTCCAGACACAAAAGGACTTTGCTTCTCCAATCATCAACTTTGCAAACAAAAAAGAACTGGCTCATCCTGATAGCAAGATTTAAAAGTAAAATCATAAGGACAAAAGTCTAGTCTCAACTATGAAGAAGCCAAAAGATGGTTTTGGCTGAGTCAGAACAACTGAGTTAAATAAGATTGATAGTTATATAGTTACTAGAGGCATGGTACATGAAATTCGTGCATGTGGGGGTGTCCCTCAAGCCAGCCTGCACTCTCTCTATTCTGGGACCCCTCTCACAATCCAGGACTGTTGGCTCCCAACTGCTTACCTGCCTGCCTGCCTAATTGCTCCGACCCCTTCTGCCTGCCAGCCTGATTGATACCTAACTGCTTCCCTGCAGGCCCGGTTGCCTCTAACTTCTCTCCTCTACTGGCCTGGTCACCCCTAACTGTACTCCCCTGCAGGCCTGGCTGCCCCCAACAGCCCTCCCCTGAAGGCCTGATCACCCTCCACTACCCTCCCCTGCAGGTTTGGTATCCCTCCAACTGCCCTTCCCTGCTGGCCATTTTGTGGCAGCCATCTTGTGTCCACATGGGAACAACCATCTTTGACCACATGGGGGCAGCCATCTTGTGTGTTGGAGTGATGGTAAATTTGCATATTACCTCTTTATTAGATAGGATACCTAGTTATACCCCAAATTTCCTAACTATGTTATAATGCATGTTTTATTTATTCAAATGGTTGACTATTGTGTCTTATTGATAGAGATGTTACCTCAGACAATATGGGAAAGGCAAGGTTGTTATTTCATAGTGGTGAAATCTACAGAGGGAAATGTTCCCACTCTTCACAGTTAGAGGTCATAGAAATTTACTAATATTTCAATGAAGTATGATGATAGACTACTGTAATGCCTCTTTTTAGAAGTTGCCCTCTGTAATAAAAGAAAAGTCCTCAGTATATTATTTATTAACATATTAGAATGACTTAAAGAGAGCCTGTTTACATGACTGGGAAATAGAGGAAAATTAAGTGTGAAGGCTCTGGAAACCCAAAAGACTTTAGGAACCTGGGAGAAATGTTCCCTGCTTTTAATGTTGCATTGGATTTTCCCTGTGAAGATTAAATATAAACTACAAGGCTAAGGGGAAAATATAAATCACTAGGAGAGTTGAGAAATAAAAATATACTAAATGACTATTTTGTGCTTACCCCACATAATTTACCTAGTTTAATCTCCATAAATCCCTATAAGTGACTATTAACATCATTCCATTGAGGAAACTGAGATTTAAACATGTAAAGTAAATATTTCAAGGCAATATATGTGGCAGAACCAAGATTCAAATCCAGATCTGTTCAAAATCAAAGACCTTGCCTTTCCCCAATACCAATATACATGTGAGTACAAAGTGCAAACAGCAAAGAAGTAGAAAAAGTCATGCTTAAATGGTTAACTAGGAAAAAAAATATTTTTTATAATACTAAAATCTGATTATGATACATATCAAAGTATCTTAAACTACAGAACAAACTTAAGACTTTAATGAGAAATGTACAAAACCTATATGTAGTAAATTACAACACTTTACTAAAAGATTTTAGTTAGGCTTAATTACTGAAAAATAGTATTGTATAGCTTTCAATTCTTGCTTAAAATAATTGGTATTGTTTACTCAAACATTCAAAGTCAATGGATTTTCTAACTAAATCACAACATTAAAGTTTATATAAGAAAAAAAAATTGCCTCCAAAAAACCAAGAAAATTTTGAGTGAAGAGTAATAAAAAGAAATATGCCCAACTAGATTTTGAATATTCTTTAGGGTAAAACAAATAAAACTTATGCAAAAAATTTGAGATTAAAATGAGCAAATGAAGTTTCTAATAATATAATAAATGTAAGTACACATAAAAATTCAAATTGTATTTACAAAAACTCACAAGCTTGTATGTCTAAAAGAGATTATTTAATAAATACTTTGAAGTTACTTGATTAGATTATAAGAGAAGAAAGAGTAATCCTGTTAAAATGAAAGTCAGGCATATGACTTCTGTGATTAAAAAACCCAATAATTTCCCATCTATCAAAGAGCAAAGGATTCATAGTGACCTTGAAAGCCCTATGTAACATGATCCATAAGTTCTTCCTCACTTCATCTTGGTTTCTCTCACCCTTCAATCATTCTGCCTCAAACATACTGACATTCTTGCTGGTCCTCAAACAGTACATAAAGGTTCTAGTTACAAGGTACTTGCATTTGTGGTTCTCTTCCAAAAATATGCATGTGGCTGCCTCTTTATTTCCTCAGATCTTTACCCAGATGTTACTTTCCTGGTGATAACTTTCCTTTTTTATCTAAAATTATTAAAGTCCAAAGAAAGAAAATATAGGTGAATAATTAAATAATTGGGGGGGGGGGGCGTGAAAAATACTCACAAATTTTTGATTAATAAATTTTACTGAATAAAAATTAAAAACATTTTGTTCTAATTAAGATAAATAGGATTAAATAGCAAGCAACACGTGGAAGAATACATTAGTAACATGTACCAGATGGAGGATAATTTCTTTTCTACAAAAGAGAGAGAGAGAGAGAGAGAGAGAGAGAGAGAGAGAGAGAGAAATTTTAATGTGAAAAATGTGCAAGGGAATAGAAAAAAATTCTTATGCACACATACATTTAAAAAATTCAACATCACTGATAAGAAACTAAATGAAAAATAAAATAATGGCAGTATATTGTCAAAGATAAAAAGAATTATAACATACAACATTATCAAGAGTGAGAAGAAAAAGATTTTTGCTTCAGATATAGCCAGTAGGCGCATAAGTAAATACAATCTGTTAATATCAAGTTGGCTATATGAATTTAAAAAAAACAATTGTGCTTACCTTTTGACCCAGAAATTTTACTTATGGAAATTAATCATAAGGAAATAACCAGGGACAGCTGGGAAGATTTAACTGCAAAGGTAGAATGAAGTGGTAATGTGCAACCTTAGAGGGAACAAGGAATGTAAAAGGGGGCAAAGTAGTCTTTTATCATTATTCTTATTCTTATTCTTCTTCTTATTATTATTATTGAGAGGGTAGAGAAGGAATAGCTGAGACAATTATATGTAAGTAAGCCTACATTCTTTTTTTTTTTTTAAGGATTATCTGGAAATAGCAGCTGTGTTGCATCTTCACTTAAGCTAGAAGAGCAAGTAGCAGGCTTATGCTTCCAAATAGGGATTTAGGTTAAATATAAGATAGTATTTCGATACAAGATTTGTAAACATTGGTATAGAGTAAAGAAGGAAATGGTATAATCACATTCCTTAGGGGAATTTATAGCAGAAGAAAATTTTTGTCAAATTAAGATGATTTTTGGTTCATGCCTATAAGAAGAAGGTTTGTTATTTAACTTCTATTTTTAATTACACTTTAATGCTTGGTTAGCCCATTGTGCATTGTGTGACATAGGTACATATTAGAGTAAATATCACCTTATCTCATTAAAATGATACTTAGAATGACCACTTATTACTGACGTGAAATAGGTAAGAATTAGAATGGAGTACTCTGTCTTCAACCCACCAGCTGCCATGCATGACATAATCCTAGTAATATTTGAAATTCTTTGGGTGATCTTGGCTTTTCCCAAAAAACTGTAAGTCTGAAATAAATTTGTCAACCTCTGAAAGGACAAAAATATTGCAAGTCCACTTTTCTGTGAGAGTAAATTTTTAGTGCACACAACTCATTTAGGTTGATTATTGCTATTAGCATAATTTTACTGAGTACTGATTACTATGATTATAAGAAATATTAGACACAGTTCTATTAAAATATAACAGAGCTGGACACAACCATTGGAAAGATCTGATATAAAGAGGAAATTTCACAAATATGGAAAAAGGATTTGTGAAATATTTGTACATGCTCAAGAAACAAAGCAGGATATCAAAACGATGTTACAGGAATAAATTAAGTCAATTCTAATCATTTCTCAAGTCAGTACAGATACACTTACAAAGAAGAAAAATGAGTCTGAGGAGAAAAGAATATAAATTGCTTATATGGAAAATAGAAGTAATGTTATCGTATTATTTGCACCATAAAGAACTATATATTCATATTTAATAAACTTCAAATATTCTCATTTTTCAAACAAACAAAATCTGACATCATTTTCCAGTTGAATTGTAGCTCTATGCCATAAAATAAGAAATTCTGTAATAACTACCTAGCAATTTTTTCTGTTTTTAGATTTTTCCAAGCAGGAAAGAAAAAAACAAAAAAATGAATACTATTTGAAAAAATACTAGGAGAGCACATCCTTCCAAAAGGAAACACACACACACACACACACACACAAAACACTGCATTTGCGGTTTCCCATTTGACCCAGTTTACGTACTTTAAAGTAATATGTAGTTCTTTCCTAGTCCCAACCTTTAATAACTTTGTTAAAATTTATTTTTACTTTTATTCCTTGGTCACAACCTGGTTTCTATGGCTCAGAAATCCAGGTACCTGTCAAATCAAAGTATTTTTTGTCTACAAATCAGACCCTTCTCTTGCCTTTGGGAAAATTTTGCTCTTCAAACTGCCTGAACTACAAACTGACAATGGTCCATGGATTATTTATTCTCCCTTCTGAATATACAACCTCAATCTTAAATTTTATTATTGAATTTTTCAAAATATTTTTTATTCCTACCTCCCAACTGGGTGAAGAATTCATTCTTGTTTCTTCCAACTTTCTACTCTCACATTCTTTAAATGTTCCACAGCATCTGCCTCTGTCCCTTCCTAGGTCAGTGTTATCACCTGACCCTGAGCCTTCTTTTCAGAGTTCTATGCAATCTTATTATTAGGCCTTTGTGCATAGTCATATTCTTTTCTCAAAGCTTTTCATATGACAACTATCTTCCGTACAACTTATAATACTTTAAGTTTGGCCATTATATGAATACATACTAAATTGATTATCCATCAGTGCATCAGCTGTTGAATTGGTAGAAGTATAAAATAAGTTTCAGGTTATATAGAAAATTTTTTGATAAGAATAATTATAAGTAGTTCATAGAAGTTAAAGTAAACAATATACTAATATAATTACAGCCCCAATTTTTTGTTGATATTCCTTTCTACCTACATTATGAAGTAGCAACCCCATTTTTCCTTTGGTGTCAGAATTAATCACCCAGACAGCATCATAATCTCTTTTTTAATATATATTAAATTATGGTGAGGAAGCTAAAGGGCTAGTGACTGTCTCAGCTTCCTACTCAAACCCTTGTTGTGATACATAGTAGATACATTCATCTCTTGCTTACTAAATTCTCAAAGCAGAAGTTAACACAATTATCTTGAGTATATTATGAAACCAAACATTCTGTCATCCCTTCTTCCCCAGATTTATTTATCCTGTCTCAGAGACAAATGGCTCTACATATTATTCTCCTGAGCAGGTACTCTAAGTGCACAAGGGGGTTTTCCTGGCTGGGACCAAAAGGGAGTCTTCCTTAGGCCATCTGACTATTCTATAAGTGAGGTGCCCTATGATGACTGGCTATGTGACAAAATTAATAGTCCCATGAGCAATAGCACCTTGACTGGCTTCATTCACTGAAATCAATTATGTTGCTAGTGACTTGATAAACAAAATATTCTGATAAAGTAAAAGGCATCTGTTAAGTCTACAACCAATGGTGCTTCCAGAAATATAATTAGTAGGAAGAGCAAATCCTTATCTTGGGTGTTTTCTTTCCTCCTAGTTGGCAAAAATTCTTGATGCAAACTGTCTAAAGTAATCAGCCTACCAGGATTGCCCATCACTACCTAGGTCAGTGATGGGCAACCTTTTGAGCTTGGTGTGTCAAAATTTGCCAAAAAACTGAGCATAACTCAGGTGGTGTGTCACTTCAAGAAAAAAAACATAATTTTGCAATATTTATAGTTTAAATAACAAAAATGTATGATTTTAATATATAACTGTATTTAATAAACCAAAAACTAATTATTTAACTTACCTGCTTAGTGATTTCTTTGTTTATCTGTCAGTGGGTTTCTTTTGTTGGTCCTGATATTATTTAACTAGTGTGGGGTGCCATGAACTAAGATAAGTGAGGGAGAGGGGGAATTCTTTAGTCACTATTAGTGACTTTTTTGTTACTGAATTTCATTGGCTAAACCTTCAATTGAAGGTTGGTATTTTGTGCACTTCAAGCTCAAGCAAGCGCTACTAACTTCATCTATCAATCGGTTTCTTTTGTTGGTTTTGATATTATTTAATGCTGAGAATAAGGTCTCACAAAAGTACATAGAGGGAAAAATTGTGAGTAAAGCCATTGCTATATTTTCCCGGAAGTCCCAGAACTAGACACCCTGTGCCAGAGTTCTGTTGTTTTGGCCTACAGTCCTCCAGCACAGAGTGTCTACACTACACTACAGCAAATGTTTCATCCTTGACTACTGCACCTGGCCATGCAGTAGCTGAGGATGAAATGTCTTTCTCGGCATGTGGCCCCATTCTTCTCTATATGCAACTGCAAGCGGCCGTGTGTCCGTGCTGACACGCATGTCATAGGTTCGCCATTATGGACCTAGGTCCTACTCTTTGCTCAGACAACCTATAAAATTCTACTGGAGAATGGCAACCCTCAGTAATGGTGATGGTTAATTAAACCTAAAGTAGAGATGCCCCAGTTCCTGTGGGTACTATAACATATTACCACAAATGTCATGATTTAAAACCAAAGAAATTCCATTTCTCACTCTTCAGAGGCCAGAAATCAGAAATCAAGGTGTCCGTAGGGGCTGTTCTTTCTGATGGCTCTAGAAAATAATCTTTTCTTGCCTTTTTCAGCTTCTAATGACTACAGGTGTTTGGGGGGGCTTGTAGACAAATAAGTCCAATCACTGTGTCTTCTCTTGTCACTAGACTTAGGACCCACTTCAATAATTCAGGGTGATCTCATCTCAAGATTCTTAACTTACATTTGAAAAAACCCTTTCTCAAATAAGGTTATATTTCCAGGTCTGGGGGGTTAGAGCAAGGGCATATCTTTTGAGGACCACCAGTCAAGCCATAATAATAGATTTCATTACTACCACCATTGCTACATTACTCATGAGACTATTAAGCAAGCACTAAGAAGAATGAGAGAGGAAGTTGACTGACATTCAAAAGGTTGGTCATCTTACCTTATTCTAACCCTTAAGAAATTCTTAATGAGCATTTAAATTGTATGTTAATATTTTCTACACTTAGTCCATCCAGCGTTGTATTCACATACCTCTACCAAAATAGTCTTGATACATTAAAATTACTAACCACCTGCTCAAACCATTGACAACTACCCATTGGTTTGTGTTTTTTTTTTTGCAGCCCTCTTCTTATTTTTTTTAGTTCTATTAACATATAACTGACATATAGAATTCTTTTAGTTTCACGTATACACAAAATGATTTAATACATGTATATATGGCAAAATAAGTTTAGTTAACACCCATCACATCACATAGTTACCATACCCAGAACTCATTTATTTCGAAAGGAAACCTGTACCTTTTGACTATCTTCGTCTATATCTCCCACCATGGTTTGTGTTTTATTTTTTTAATTGAATTTAATGGGCTGACTATTGGTTACCATGGTATTTGTGTTTTAACTTAATTCAATCCATGACTTCTCCTTGGAAAATTAGACATCAAAATGTACCTTCTTTTAGGACCACCACTGAACTGAGTGGTGCAATAAGGTAGCACATGTCTACCTAATGCTTGGTCCCAGGAAAGCAGGAAGAAATGTTGTATCCACATACCTCTATCAGAAACCAGTTATCTATCTATCCTCTATCTATCATTTATCTATCTATCTATCTATCTATCTATCTATCTATCTATCTACATATCTATCTACCTACTTATCTGATTTCTAAGGCTATTAACTAGTCATGGAGTCCCCTCCATATGTCCATTCCTATAGTATTAAGAGAGAACAGCAGTGCAGCAGGAAGACACAACTGGGAATGAAGAGCATTCTCCTTGTGCAATTTAACTTGTGCATTAAAGATTGGCTTGGATCTGTTTCTGTATATATGTTCCTGTATGTGTATTCCACTTGATGGAATATTGCTGGATATGCCTTACTTTATGATTTTGTGAATAAGCTAATGACCAGTTCATAATGGGAAACTGACAGTTTACAAGATCAGACATTTAATCTCTTCAAATTCCAGTAACAATTCGAGTCATTCATCAGAATACTACTGGTTTATTGATGAAGAGTCCATAGCTTTTATTTCAAAAATAATATTAGGGGTCTTAGCTGTGCATTTACTATTGGAGCTCCATAATGCACCCCAATCTACCATGAACTGTTTAAGCTTCACTGAATCTGCTGGGTCATATGGGCTGCCTGATAGAGCTGACTGCATTGAAGCCTGGACTGATTGCCAGGGGCTATATTGTTTTGAGTTAGTAAGGAGACAACATCTGGAACAGCAGATGCACTTGGAGGCATCAACTAATTAAGCTTATGATAATCTACTCTCATTCTCCAAGACCCATCTATCTTCTCCATCAGCCTAATTAGAGTGTTAAAAGGAGCTGGAACAGAAATGACCACTCCCTATCTTTCCAGTCCTTGGTGGTAGTATTAATCTCTGGATTCCACAGGAATGTGTTATTGCTTTTGGTTTACTCTTTTAGTGAAGAACTTCATTTCTGTTCCTTCCTCTCATAATAACTCTTATTCATAAGTCAAGGAGCAAAAGTAACTATCCAGACAATTGCCTAGAATATATTTTCCCAGAATACACTCAGGAAGTAGAAGGGGAAAAAGAGGATATGTCTGCTGCTGGCACTGTGCCTAAGGTATTATGGACTTGAGTCAAGACACTATGTATCCCTGCCCACCAAAAGCTTCCGTTCTGACCACTGAACCCACAGTGTCTTTCTTCTTTACCAGGAATGTGTTATTTTGGTGCCATTATCCAGAAACAGGTGAAAGATCTATTCATATTCCTTTCCTTGGAATGTATTTACACCAGAAAAGGACCACAAACCTGGAAATAGGGATAATGACTGTGTCTCCCTTTGGCTGAGCTCTATCAATAGACATGGAGTTCTTATAAAAATATATTAGGAACTTTGTGAGTTGGCTTTACATTTCAGAAGTGTAGACTCTATGATTAATAAACCAATGTGAAATACTCATGTGTCCCTGCTAGAGAAAGCAAACCAGCTAACCTCTGGGGGTTAAGTGCCTGACTTGGTTTGTGCACCTGCCCTCCTTCACCCTGGGATCTTACTTCTCCATTGTAATCAGGCAGGGCATTTCAATGTTAATGTCTTCTGACAATATCCCTTCCTACAAGAAAAACAAGAATCACATTTTTAAAATATGCTAGTGGTTCCTTCTTTAAAGTATTTCTCAAGGATTTAACCCTTCTCCAGGAGAGGTGCCTAGAGAACCAGGGAAGAACTTGATATTAACATGATAAATCTAGTCTTTAGATTCCTTTCTGTATATTATGGAAAATCATTTATGGCATCTAACTTTCTTTAGTATGATAACCATTCAGTACATCTTTCTGTTAGTCAACTTACCTAACAATAAATTCAGAGAATTGCACCTATGCAAAAAAAAAAAATCTTGCTAACCTAAAACTATATTTTTTTCACTCTTGGGTTAAGCATGTTCAGAAATTAGTCCCACATATTTGCCCCTATGTATATTATAATATAAATAGGTAAATACATTTATTTTACCTTATAATATATTACTAAGGTATATACCATAATTGACTATTATAAACTCCAGCTCTAGTTACTACTTTGAGATAAATATTGGGGAGGGGGGAGTCTTAGAACTTAAAAAGAACAGGCCTAAGTGAGGAATTTTTAAAATAATTTTTTAAAATATTTTTATCTTTATGCCTCTGTTTATAAAATATCTGCATATATGTTATGTACTTGAATCCATAAACAGATAAAATATGTATATATGAAGATAATAATATTTTTCTATTCTGTTTATTCTCTATTTTTTTATTTTTACCAGAAAAACCCAGCATATTTTAGAGTGGTTTTCTTTGTAATGTTTATTAATACTACCATGTTAAACTCTAGGTCTTTTCAAAAGTGACTGCTATTTTAAAGCATGTTGATATTACCTGATTATTTTGCTTTGTATTTTTAAAATTTAGTTTGCTTTATCCCATCATTTACTGCTTTTCTTTTTAATGAATGGAAATCTTGTGCCTGTTTTTTCTCTTTAAACTAATTTTTTTTCATGTGTTTTATTAAGACCAATTGGCACAGATATCCTAGTGTCTTAATCTTTCCAAGCATTCCCTACACATTTAGAATTGGTGTCTATTTTCATTACCTTCATTATCCCCCCTAAACACAGGATATATTTCTTCATTGTTTTTCTATTTGAAACCTGATTTTATTACCTAGTTCCTCTCCAGCAATTAATTTACTCTATTTGATTTGTTGCTGTATTTTACTTGAGAGAAAGCAGCATGCCTCTGGTGGTTCAAGTTATCACTTACCAAAGCACACAGTATGGGACCTTGAAGTTATTGAATTAATTTAGTGACACACATTTTGAAGCTCCTACTGTATGAAGTACAATGCATATAACAGAGTGGATACAAGAGAAACAATTTCTACTTTCAACATATTTATAAATTTATGAAAAAATCTCAGAAGAACTAAAATCATTTTTAAGAATATTAATCAACCCAGAATGACATACTTTATTTACACACATTAATTTGGCAAATTTTATTCAGTGCCTACTCTGTGACAGTCATGGGACTAAATTCTAGCCATTCAGTGACATCATGGCACCTGGCCTCCTGGTCATGGAAGTATATCCAGGAAGGCTAATTGAAAGTGAACAGAAATGACAAGTTAGAGCACTACAAAGGACAAGCATTCCATTCTCTTGGAGCGGGCCACATGGAAATCCAACATAATCATGGGACTCAAAAAAGGCTGCCTTGAGTTAAGGATCTTTACACTAAAAAAATTAATAACATTGGATAGGCAAATGGAAAGGAATAGAACACAAAGACTGGGTGGTTGCTGACTAAATAAATATTTAAGCTGGTTAAGGAAAGGCCTTGGACAGAGATAAACCCTTAAAAATATTTTTTTAAGCATTAGCTATGTTCTCTGTAAAATATTCTGTGTACTGTTTTGGCGGGTGTGGCTCAGTTGGTTGGGCATCATCCCATGCAGTGAAAAGTTTCTAGTTTGATTCCTGATCAGGGCACATGCCCAAGTTTCGGGCTCGCTCCCTGTTGTAAGGGGCATACAGGAGGCAGCTGATAGATGTTTCACTCTCGCATCAATGTTTCTCTCTCTGTATGTCCCTCTCTCTCCCTTCCTCTATCTCTAGAAGTAAATATAAACATTTTTTTAGTTATGTCTACTAGGAAGAACATGAATTAGTTGTAAATGCTCAAGGAACATAGTCCAAGTGGAAGAAATCACTTGGATGCAGAATTATAAGTGTGAAGTGAAGCTAATGAGTAGCATAAAATGAAGTTTCACAGAAGTGAGGAATGTCAGGACAACTACTGTCTAAGGAAGTATATTATAAAACACTAGAGGCCCGGTGCGCAAAATTCGTGCAGGGGTGGGGGGTGGCACGGGAGATATCCCTTAGCCCAGCCTGCACCCTCTCCAAT
The DNA here is from genome assembly GCA_027563665.1 of Antrozous pallidus. NCBI lineage: Eukaryota > Metazoa > Chordata > Mammalia > Chiroptera > Vespertilionidae > Antrozous > Antrozous pallidus. The sequence continues at coordinate 38,278,343 of CM050519.1, read as the reverse complement.
CTTGGACCCCTTGAGGGATGTCTGACTACCTGTTCAGGCCTGATCCTACTGGGATATCCTTCTCACAATCCAGGACTGCTGGCTCCAAACTGCTCACCTGCCTGTCTCCCTGATTGCCCCTAACCACTTCTGCCTGCCAACCTGATCACCCACTAACCACTACCTTACCAGCCTAATTGATGTCTAACTGCTCCCTTGCCAGCCTGTTTGCCCCTAACTTCCATCCTCTGCCAGCCTGGTCACCCCTAACTGCCCTCCCCTGAAGGCTTGATCACCCCCAAATGCCCTTCTTTGCAGGCCTGGTCCCTCCCAACTGTCCTCCCCTGCTGGCCTGATCACCCACAACTGCCTTCCCTTGCAGGGCCCGGAACCTCCCAATGACCCTCCCCTGCTGGCCATCTTGTGGTAGCCATCTTGTGTCCACATGGGGGCAGGATCTTTGACCACATGGGGCAGCCATTTTGTGTGTTGGAGTGATGGTCAATCTGCAAATTACACTTTTATTAGATAAAATAGAGGCCTGGTACATGGGTGGGGGCCAGCTGGTTTGCCCTAAAGAGTGTCCCAGATCAGGGTGGGGGTTCCCTTGGTGTGAGGGATGGCCTGGGCTAGGGGCCTGTGGAGGTTTGCAGGCTGGCCACGCCCCCAGCGACCCAAGCAAAGGCCCTGGGATCTAGGATTAATTTATATCTACAATTGAAACTTTGTAGCCTGGAGCAGAGCCAAGCCTTCTGCTCGCTCAGTGGCGGCAGCCATTTCTTTTTGAAATATTGTAGCCTAGAGATGAGCTGTAGGCCAGCAATGGCAGGTGGAAAGCTTGGCCTCCTCCATTGCCAAGGAAACCCAAGCCTCTGTTCTCTCGAGCTCAATGGCTGCCACCATTTCTGTATCTTTTATAATTGAAACTTTGTAACATTGAATGGAGGCCTAGGCAGGCAGAAAGTTTGCCTTCCTCTGTTGCCAGGGAAACCCAAGCCTTCCTCCTTCTCTCAGTGGTGGTAGCCATCTTGGTTGGGGTTTATTTGTATAATCTGCTCCTGATTGGCTGTTGGGCATGGCTGTGGGCATGGTTTGTGGGTGTGGCAAAGGTATGGTCAAATTTGCATATTACTCTTTCATTAGATAGGATAGGTATAAAATGACTGAGATTAAGAGAAATAGAGGCTCGAAGGGGAATCTTTGGCAGAATGTAAGTTTTATTGCCTGAATTAGAATAGTGTGGCAGATGCTATTGATGCCCTGCCCAAATCCCTCTGGTATGCCAATCTCGTTTCCATACACACCACCTGCCACCTCCCATAAATATTTGTAACTCTCTTCCCTAGGACTTTTTGTGGCCAAAGGAGCATGCCTAGCCTATCCAGACATTTGGGGAATTTAATGCCCTTAACCAAGAATGGACAGAAGTTTAGAGCATTAGTACCCCAGTTCCCTCATCCTGCATGGAGGGACAACTCTGGGTATGTTCTACTCCTCACTGTCCTATCAGTCTTCCTGGGATTTACCTCCAAGTCAGTTGTTTACAATCAAATCCTTGTCTTATGGGAGAACTCAAACTGAGGAAATTGAGGAAGAATAAGAAGTATTTGGAGATGGCGATAAAGATTTAGTCCTTTATTGACTATCCAGCTTGAGTTAGTTGCCTGCCCTCATAATATACAGCCAATTTTTTTTCTATTAACAAGGATAGGTCTTCTAAATTGCATTGTTAGTCTACTAAGTGTAGAGGAGAGGACCAGGAATGCTGACAGTGATGAAGAGACTTGATTCTTAATTTTACAAAGTATATTCAGTGCTTTACATAACTGTGTCCCAGTTACTGATCTCGGGTTGTTTTGGTTACCATCTCACACAGAAGGAGCACCAATGCAGCCAGGACACCTCTGCATCAATAAGCACCTGAAAGACGCTTAGCTGGAACCCTCACTTTAAAGGTAAGTCTAGTGAGGTACAGGGAAGGTAAATGACTTCAGCAAGGTCACTCCGGTTGGTGAGTCTCCACTGCAAAGAAGACTCTGTCTCCCTGTTTGTCAAGTGTACCATCCCCCACAGCTGTCTGCCAGCAGGGAAAAGAAATCTCCAAAATAATAGGAAATTTATATTTTACTAAAGAGATGGAAATGAGAAAAGACAACTCATTTTGAAGGCAGTTCTTCATAGTACTAACAAAAGAGCAGGTTTTAAACACAAAAACCATGATTCATACCATTCTAAAACTTGTCCTCGTGGCATATGTTTTTTTTTTCTTTTTTCTGAATTGAAAGATAATAGAAGTTAATGTGTAAAAAAAAAAAGCAGTTCGGTGGTCCTGAGTAATGTTAAGGTATGTATCTATGTGACCTTTGTTATTTAATACAAACAAGAGTGCTCAACTAATACTGAGAGCAGCTCCTAGTTACTTATCAAAACACCACTCACCGGAATTCAGAAATGAAAATCAATAGAATCAAAAAGCTTCTGAGCTGAACGCATCTAGAAAAAGGAAACACAGCACCCAGTGTTGCCCTGGAGTGGGGTGGATGTCGATACAGTTGTTCTGTGAAAACTAATTGGGGTCCACAGCATCAGATCTGTCAGTGGATCTTTGTATGAATCTATAACTGCAATTAATTTCTGTATCAAGACCATAGGCCCCCAGGGGAGAAGATTTAATTTTCATCCAATTATGACTTTCCACCATGGTTGCATCTAAGTTTCTGGGGGTGCACCAGGACATTAATGGGTGTTTTTAATTGCTTTATATTTTGGCTATCAGTCCGCACATCTTCCTACTACATTGGTTGCACACTGACCATCAACCTACTTGAGGTCTTCTGGCTTTCTTTGCCACATTTTCACCACTCTCAGCCCCATGGAAAATGGTCCACTAGTGCCTGGATGTCGCTCCTGACATTTCCTCTCTTCCTGAGCCATGCCGCTTTCCCAACCCTGCTTAGGAAAAGTGGCACTGGGCTCCAGTCTCTCAGATTTCTAGCTTCTCCCAGGTCCTGCGCTTCCGGCCAAGGAGGATGGAGCAGAAGGGTTTCCAGGGAACCGGCTACCAAGTTTCTTGTTAAAGAAGATGCATAAAAACTGCTAAATTTAAAATGAACAACATAAACTGATGAACTAAAATAGATCTAGAGACATAAAAGCATCAAGCAGACTATCCAACCTCAGAGTGAAGGTTGGGCTGGTGAATGGGGGGAAGTGGGAGATCAACCAAAGGATTATATGCATGCATATAGGCATAACCCAGGGACATAGACAGTAGGGATTAGGGCATGTACTGGGGCAGGGGGGGCTGGAGGGAAGAGGGAATGACCAGGGAGAGGTCAAGGGGGGGGGGAGGAGATATACAGTATGTAATACTTTAAGCAATAAAGAATTAAATTTTTTTAAAGTGCTAAATTTCTAAGAATAAGTTCTAGACATTAGAAAAAGCATCCTGATAGAAGTGAAGGGAGCCAACTCTTGCAGGCACCAACATTTTCTCCTGGCAACCTCTAGCTAACTGTCATGAGCACTGAGAAACTGGTCTTCCTTAGCTTGATTGCCTGGTTGTGATTGTCTTATCTTTTCTTTACTTACTCATCGCACAAACTCAATAAAGCCTGAATATTTAAATGTGGGTTATTAACAGCTAAGGGATAACGAAAGAGAAATAAACACACACACACACACACACACACACACACACACACACACACACACACACACCAAACATAGCACAAGATTGTGTGGCTTAGAACATATGTGCATTTATCTTCAGCTTGGGAAGTTGTCTCCCTGCCTAGTTCTTAGTCTCACTCCATCTAGACGAGGCCACCTTTACACTTTACCACTTTGGGAGCAAACTGATGGACTTCCAGATTCAGGGGGAAATGAACAGAATAATCATGATCATCGGCTTTGAGGTCAGTGAGATATCTGAGTTCAAATTCCAGTTTGGCTACATATCTGTATAGATTTAAACCAGGAAATATCTATTGTGTTTTGGGGAAAAGTATTCATAATGTCTTCCTCACTGAGTTTTTTTTTTTTGGGGGGGGGGGAATTAAAAGATATAACAAGTACTTGGCACATTGTAGAGTGTAAGTGCACAGTACATGATAATTATTGTCATCATTATAACAATGCTCATTTAAAATCCATAAAAAAATAGCAAAATGAGAGTGAATGCAGTTCCCTGTCTACTTTCCTAAATCCTGATATTTCATTTTTCATTTTCTTTCTCAGTTTCCCTTCATCCTAACCAACTGACACGAGGGAATTTCACAATCTTACAAAAGGTAAACTTAGACCGAGTGGAGATAATTTAATTACAAATGCATAAAAGGTTGAACAATAATTAATGTAAGAGATAATTTAAGCCTTCACTTGATAATTAGCAAACACTAAATAAATAGACCAGGTTCGAAAGAGAGAGATATTGGTAAATGTGATGCTTTTGAAGAAGACTCTTTGGTCAACAAGTATGATAGTTGTGTCCTGGCTGAGTCTAAGAACAGTGGCTAAATGTGGTATGTCTGAAACAGCCTGAGCTGAGAAAATAACATTTTTGTGACATGACTTCAAGAGTAACAGCTCAAGTCGTCATAAGCAAGGACAGGTGAAGTCAGCTGACTCTGTTTGCTGCCCCTTCTATGGGGTCTTTTGGAGGGTGGAGCCCAGAAATAAGAATTATCCAAAGTTAAAAAAGGGACCTAGTGCGATGCGGTTGGTTGGAGTGTCATCCCTTATACTGAAAGATTCAATTCCTGGTCAGGGCACATACCTAGATTGTGGGTTTGTTCCCAGTCAGGGCATTTAAGAGAGACAACCAGTTGATTTTCTTTCTTGCACTGATGTTTACCTCTGTGTGTGTCTCTCTCTCTCCCTTCTTCTCTGTCTAAAGTCAATAAACATATCCTCAGGTGAGAATTAAAAGGAATTAACTAATGACATTACATTACATTAAAAAGGTAAAGAAGGTTGGGGTTAATATCTTTAAGCCTCTGGAAAATAACATTAGCAATGTTATTTTTCAATATAGTTTATTAACAACTAAGGGATAACAAGAAAGAATGAAACACATGCAAACCGTGGCACACAATGGTGTGGTTTGCAGGCTCCTTGGGGGAAGGAGCGTCTGCCTAAGTGAACCAGAACTGCAGCTGTCAATGTCAGCCTGTCCCAGGCCCAGGCCCAGGCCCACCTCCCCTAATGATTACCTGACATCTGTGTTCTCAGCCATACCATCTAGGCACCAATGACTGACGCAGCCTAACAGCATTAGAAGCTTTGCCCCTGCCTACTCACAAGTGGGGTCTGGAAACTGTCCATAACTGTCTTAAGTCAAAGAGCCTGGAGGTCAACAGAAGCCTCTGTGCCAGGAAGAATATTGCATTTCAGGTTCCCTGACTAACCCTCGCTCTCACAACCAGTTCATCTAACTGACACTTCTGTTCAAGCTTGCAGCCTTAGTTTCCCTTGAGAGTGTCTTCCTCAAGGTGGGCCATCAGGAACCTGTTCTGAACGTCAGCAGGCCACCTCTGGAGTGGGCCTTCTCTCACCTGGGGGAGAAGATAGGGGAGGTTTGGGTATTTTAACCCCTAAGGAGAGGGGGGCAGGAAGGGGGAGCAGTGCACTGGGAACTTATCCAGGCAGACTGTGGTTTCAGGACTCAGTCACAGTGAGTCTGGAAAGTAAAAGTCCATGCTACAAAAGGCAAAAATTAGAAAAAGATGAAGATAGCAAGGAAGGCCTTATGCTAGTGAGCACTTGGGTACCTGGAGGATTTATCCAAACATGTCAGGCAGCAGGCTCAGGTCTATAGAAAAGAAGTTTGCATTAAAATTCTACACCGGGGGCAGGGTCGGAACAGACAGGGAGCAAATGTGGCTGGACCCAGGGGGTGGAGATCCCAGGTACTCTTGCAGAGAACTGGGTGAGACTAGGACTACTTTTAACAATCTTGTGGTGTTAAACCAGCAACACTTTTCATTAATTATTTTTTCAATATTGACATGTTTTCTCTTCCACTTTTAGCACATCTGTCTTCTCACTGCTTTTTCAGCCGGGTGACTAATACACAGAATAGTTAGGATAAAGGCATAAAACTGCACTGCTGGATTCATTTTTATTGCAGCCTTGCTATTTTTTTGAAGTCTGATGTAATAAGACCCTCAGTCACTGACTGGCGTGTGAGACGTAATGCGTACCCGACAGGCCTGGCACAATAACTGAATGGCCAGGGTTCCTGTGCCCAGAAAAGGTTAAGCACCTTCACACAGAAGCCAGCTAGCTCTACCTCACCTCTCCCAAAATGAACCCTTCAGCACTTCCTTCAGCAGTCTCTTTTGGTCCTAAACTTTTTACTTTTCATACTGCTCTTCTTCATCTTCCCTTTCCTCCCCAGTTCTCCAGGGTTCCCTGTTTGCATGCCTTCCTCCTTTCATTTTCTGATTCTTCTCCACACCCAACTGCTCCTGACTATGCAGGCCTCGCTGTGCATGATTTCAAGAGCTCTCTGGAATAATCTGGCATTTCTGCAACCGAAAGTTCTTGCTCCATAAAGCACAAAGAAAGCAGGTCTACTCCTTTTGCTAAACACAGAGCTCTGTGCCTGCAGAACGTCTTGTCCTCATCTCCCTTATCTCCTTGTGTATTAATCCCATCCTGACTTAGTCAACATCTCCTCTCAAAGTATGACTCCTTCTATTGGTGTATCTTTTTAAAAAATTGAGATAAAACTGACATATAACATTATATTAGTTTCAGGTGTACAACATAATGTTTCAAATATTTGTATATATTGCAAAATGATCACCCATAATGAGTCTAATTAACCTCCATTACCACATGTACTGACGAAATTCTGTGTGTGTGTAAGATGAGGACTTTAAAGATCTAATCTCTCAGCAACTTTCAAATATATAATGCAGTAAAGTTAACTATAGTCACTATGCTTTACATTTGCCCTCCAGGACATGGATTTTATGACTGGAAGTTCGATGCATCCATTTATTTGTTGGTTTCATATTCACTTGGGCCTGTCCTTCGCTTTGGCTTGTCCTAATGACCTCTCACTTTTCTCTCCAAACTTGTCTCAGTACCTCAGACATATGTCATAAATATCTCAAGTATGTTTTATTGCTGAGCACCAGATCAAATGTCTCCTGCAAGGCTATTATGGTTACAAAGTTTAGAGACTGTTGAGTGACCTAATTACCAAAGACAGAATTTAAAATTATAGCACAGGGCAGAGCAACCACCATCCTCCTCCTCCTCCTGGGGGACTTTCCACTGATTCGGTCAAGTGCAGTGAACTTGCAAAGAATGTCTACCTCATCAGAGAACGTCCAGAGACTCCACCTACCTAATCAGGGAATAACGGAAGAAGCTCTTCCTTATGATATCCATATATAAAAAACATTTTCCAAGGAACTCATAATGCATTTCCCAATTAAGTCCTCCTCAAAAGAGAGAATACATTTTAAAGTGCTTTCTATGTATTTTTTTAAAACTACTCATTAAAAAAAAAAACACTACTCATTAGATCTTTCAGGATCCATATGTTTTCTTCAAATGGAGTTATGGTTGTTGAAAATCAAATTTAAAACGAAAGCTGTTTGTTTTTGCCAACCTTCACCTGCTGTTTTCAAGCTCCTCTCACTCACCCCAAGCCCCACTTAAACCCACCCCTGGACAAAGCTGCTTGGGGAAATGCTGAGAAGCCTCATGATCTAGACTCAACTCACTGTTTTCCTGCTCTGTGTTCTCTTTCAGCAAACAGAGGGAGAGGGAGAGGGAGAGGGAGAGGGAGAGGGAGAGGGAGAGGGAGAGGGAGAGGGAGAGGGAGAGGGAGAGGGAGAGGGAGAGGGAGAGGGAGAGGGAGAGGGAGAGGGAGAGGGAGAGGGAGAGGGAGAGGGAGAAAGATCCCTACTTTCAAAGCATTTACTTTGTAATAGAAATACAAGAGCTAACATTTACTTCTACTAAAGTATCAAATGTTTGCTATTCACTGTGCTAGATTATTTACCTCCATTACATGACTTAATGTTCATAGATTTTGAATAAAATAGAGTTTATTATTCCCACTTTAGCGATAAAAAAAGCCTGAGAGAGAAAGGCTAAAATATTTGCAGTGTTACACAGTAAGTGTCAGAGAGTGGTTTGTTTTGGACCCATGTTTGCCTGGGTTTTCTTAAACAACCACTTTCCCACCACTACCTCCCATCTTTCTAATTCATCCTCTAGTGCCCATATTCCATCAATCCTTCAGTCTCCTCAACACTGACAATCTGTTGTTCCCACCACTTTTTTACTCTCCTCCACCCTTCTTCATCCTTCCTTATCTAGTATAAAATCCAGAGCCAATCATATTCCTCCGCAGACACCTCCAGTTTCTTTATGGTTTGCTTCCTTTGCATGCCTACTTGGTAAAACCTCAACCCTGATTAAACCCAACACTCTACCTCTGTGTCTGCTTCCTTCCAGCTGCTCAAGGCTGGAGAGAAACACATAACCAAAGGGACTGGTCTAAGGCCAGCCCTTAATGGTAGGTATTTTTATGATTGCAGTAACATGTGTTTAAATGACTGGCTAGAACATAACTGAATGAAATAAGTTCTGCAACTTCCCAAGATGAAGCCCAGCTTACACATAGATTATTAATCATTGGTTGTGATTGTATCAAATGATGAAGGCTATTTCTTCTGCTTTCCTGAAGCTCTTTGTTCTTCCTGGTAGCAAGTGAACTTTACTTTTAGAACCAATGTCCCACCTTTGCTCAATTAACAAAAAGAGAAACTTAAATGGCTATCTATGGCAGAAATATGATTCATCTTTCTCTTGACTAATCGTTTTGCATACAAGTGTTGTCAGAGCAAAACTGGCTGATAAGAAGTGAGTGCCCTCACATCAACAGTACTGTTGCCCTTGGCTTCTCAGACTCAATTTCCAACGTTTTCAGGGTCTAAGTGCAAATACAAGCTCTCAGCGTAAAATGTACAGTGACTAAACTCACAAACAGATGTATAAAACCAAAATTGAACTACAAACAGGCCTATCACAAAGTCCTCAACATTGGCATTGGTATACTCAGAACTCTGACCCTACATAGAAAGACAAGTCATAAGTAAGTAAAAGTTTGACTTGTAATCAGAGGAAGATAAGTTACCTTAATTGAGTATATAAAGACCATAGGTTAAGGTAGCCCAAAGCATAAAATGCCACAACATTCAGAGCTTGCCAATGGGATCGGAAGTCTGATCCTCAGCTGGCCCCCACTCCCCCTCCCTTGGCACAGTGCTTAGTTAAATGCTTGTCAGTATTGGCCTCTGTGATCGCACCTCCTCAAAAAGGAAAATATCTTTCTCTAGTAACATTAGTCCATTCAACCTGGTTTACTGTTATGTCTCACAGATGTGAAAAATATTCTGTCTGTTTAAGGAAACTTGTTCTAGCTCTGAATTTTAGTTGTTACTTTCATAGGTAAAGCCTCAGAGTTCCGTTGTTCACCACATATTTACAAGTTCTCGGGGAGTCCCTCTGTGCAGCCTCCACATAACATCAGCGGAGGATTCCAAAATAAGTAGGAGGAAAGTGTGACCTGTGGTTTATTTTGAGAGACAAGAAAAACCAGGTGGTATGTTTACTATATTTCCCTTCTTCACCTATACATGGACTGGCGTGTCTTGCTTTGTGCCAGCAAACTGTTTACAGAGGAAAATTCAGTTGATGGGAGTAAAGACCCCACCCCTCACCACCAAATTGCTCTCTGATATTTATTCAAAAAGTTACCATTATAGCGAAATATTACTATTTAATCCATGTCATTCCTGTGCACTAGAAAACCTGTACCAACAAGTGAACTATTTTATATTATCTCATCCTCTCAATGCAAAGTAGTCTAAATAGTCTCTGTCACCAAGAACATTTGTGATATCAATTTCACTGCAGTGTAGTAAGCAAGATAAGATATTAAGTATATTGTTTTCTCTGCTTTGTCTTTCCTGCACTCCCAATTTATTTTCTTTGAAATCTGGTCAAAAGAATGTAGCTTACTGCCTCCAAACTCATTATCAGTACAATAAAATAATTTTCACAGAATACAGTAACTGTGGATGGAACTCAAACTCCTGATGTCTATATTAAGATCAGATTTTTCAACCAAAAAAAAAACCTTTTTAAAAATTAATTATAGAATACCAGTTAATTGCTGTAAGCATTTAGGTTTTTGAACATAAGTAATTAACTCCTCTGACCCTCCCTCATCTTTACACCACTGTGAACTACAGTCGTTAGCATTGTCACATGTGCTTTCTCATACTTGCCACACACAGATGCAAATCTCAGCTATTGCACGCTGACGTCTAAGTGCAGATGTGCATGATGTGGCCGAGATCTCCCCTCCTGCCCCCCATGGAAGGCTGCACACAGATTTCAATTTCTGATGGAAATGCCATCAAGTTGATTTTCACCATCTGTCCAGTGTTTCTGAGGTGGCATCATGGGCACATGCTGGAAGCGGGGGGTGTGGATGTTTCCCTCACGTTGGTCTGTGCTATTTTTTCCACCCACCCAGCCAGTAAGCTGCATGAATCTCTGGCAAGCAGCCACTTTCAGTTTTCTCAAAAGCGGAGAGAGTGGTTCTCCTGTATTTTAAGAATAGGCAAAGGCTGCCTTATTCAAGCTAATCATTACTTGCGAATGAGCGCAAAGAATCCAGCCCACTGCATTTCATGTCTACAGAATAACCCTGGGCAGCATTCTAAATGCTTCCCCTTCTGTTTTCCAGAAGACAGAAGAGTAGTGTAGAAAATAGGCTCTTGTCCAGGGGAGCCACCCACCTTCTGACACACCAAGTACAAGAATGTGCTATTTCTGCTCCATCCTGGAACTCCCCAGTGGAATGTAACCAAACCCAAGTGCCAGGTGGCTCTCCTTGAAAAGTACACAGTTGTGATCCTCTCATAGCAGGATGCACCCACTTATACCAGAAGCAGATCTGAAATTGGTGACTATTTCTCCTGACACCTAGGACCTGGGTTCTAGGGCTGATGTTGAAGGGTGGGCACTTGGAGAAGATGGGCCTGGGCATGCTGTTGATACAGGATTGGGGCGCAGATGTGGAAGGCGGCTTGGGAAAGAGAACTCTAGGGGCAAGGAATGAAGGTCCAGAGGGAAGTGAGCAAATACTAGAATAATCCTCCAATTAGAAAAGTGCCTGGGGAAAAGTTAATGAAAATTCCCTTTGCAACGCATCTTAGGTAAAAATTACTATGCTTTAAAAATTTTTCACTATTATTGTTACACTTTAATTTGATCTATTCAAAATAAAGCTGTTGTACACTTTTATTTCCAAGAGGTAGTAAATTAGTTTCTTTCTTTAAAATACTATATTTTAAAGTTAAACTCTTGTGATACACTTTGCTGTATGCCATGCACATGTGAGATTAATAAAATACTATAAATGTTTATTGATAAAATAGCATCAATAAAATATGGTAAAAACATTCAACCAAGATGGAGAAAATAAAACAAGGTTCTTAGGGTAATCATTTGTGATTTTTAAACCTTGACTTCTTAATGTATCAAATCAGAAAAGATGTTAAGAGGTTTCCAAATTTATTGACAATGTTAACATTCCTTCATAGGCCTTTTTTCTATTTTCTTTTAGCTCTGCTTTCTTTAGGGGACCCCTCTTTTTTTCTTCTTCTTTTTAACACTTTCTCCTTCTGACTCTATATTACTTTCCTGGGCACTTTCTTCTATTCCTGTGATTTTAATTTTCATAAACATATGATTCCCAATTGTAAATAGATAGACTTATCTCTTAATCTCCAAACATAATATTTATCTTTCTACTGAATGTTTCCACCTATTCTGTCCTAAATTCTTGTCCAACTTTCATGTGTAACATTAAAAGTTCTCTTCTATTTTTGTATCTCTCTAAGTAAATAATAATATTATCTATTCAAATACTGAAACCAGAAACTGGAAATTTTCCTCAAATAGCTGAATCACCATCCATTTGATACCCAAGCAACCAATTCTTCTTCGTATATTCTCATACCTCCAATCTATCTTCCAGGCCACCAACAGAATGAACTTTTCAAATTCCAACAATATTAATTCATTCTTTATGTTTGACACTTTGAACCACAGTTTGTTGCTACACCACCATCTGAAAAATCCACCAATTATTTCCCATCACCCAGGTTTGCTTCTCAGTGTGAAATATAAATTCCCTAAGAGTTCTGGCAATGTGCCCAGGATAACATATTTGAGGAAATTCAATTTTACTTGATTGTAAAAAATGTAAAATATCACTTTAGTATTAAAACTAATAGACTACACAGTAGAATGTAAAAAAATATGAAATTTCAAATAAATTTTTACTTGTGATGGCCCACTTTAGGCTATGTACTTAAAACCCATGTTGGAGACTGGGCTACTCTTCTTTCCTCTTTGGAATACTTTGAAAGAGTCCAAATGTCTAAGAAGTACTCTGAGTGCAGTATAGAACCAAGATGTCTTATTACAGCATTTGCAATTCATTTGGTTTGTACCTGTTATCTTTATGGCCTCAACTTCCTTTCCTGATCCCTTCCCACCCAGGGATTCAACCATAGCAAGTTACCTTTATCTTAACACACTATGTTGTTTCATGCACAAAATCATGATTTGGGCATGGGAACAGGATACAGGGGAACAATGAATAATTCGTGATGATATTAACCAGCTTAGAGGACCTGGTTGAAAGTAGAAAGAAATGAGTTAAGCAAAGGTTGGAAAGAAAGCTTGTGAAGAGGATTGTCCCCCATAGTAAGACTTAATCTGCTAGGGCATGGGGAACTCCAGAGAGTTTAGAGTGGAGGAATCACAGGGTCATCTATCTTTTAGAAATAAAAGCTCTAAGCTACAGTATGACACCTCTGGATTATAAAGTGGTATATGAGTCAAAGACTGGAGTGACGACTACTCTGGATCATGGTCCAAATAAAAGATGAAATCCTTAGCAAACACTGAAGAGATGACCTGTGGGAACACAAGCAACATTTTCGCTCTAGGGGTTTGAGGTTAAAAACAGAAAACTCAAGCACAACAGGAACCACAATAGTGATTCATTTGATAAACATCCTGTAGTAGATGTTTCAGATACCCAATTAGTGAAAGCACGTTCAGTTTAGTTTTTTTAACTCTAATATATAAATTAAAAACAAGACAGATCACCAAGCATGTAGTATACTAGCCTGGGCATTGCACGCACAGTCTGCACCTGTTGACTAGGACACCCTTATCACCCCAGACCCTATTCCAACTGTGAAACCCTTACCTGTATTTCAAAATCCAGGTCAAAAGATATCCCCTTAATAATGGCACTGCCACTACAGCAATTGCATCAGGAGCCTCCATTTCCATGTGCCCAGATGTTCCAGGTACATGTGGCTCTGATGGCCTGACTCTGTAAAAATAATTATGGTCGTCTCCCACAGTAGAGTGTGACCTCCTTGAGAGTAAGGCCACACCTTCATTCTCTTTGTATCATCAGTAACCTTCCAAGACCTGACACATACTAAACATATTAATTATTAGATGAGTACATTAAAGATTTAAAACTCATAAAGAACCAGCCTCACTGATTTGTTTCACCACACACACACACACACACACACACACACACACACACACACACGTCAAAGAAAATGCAATGTCATGTAAATTCAATTCAAAATAAATGCCTATTTTTACATGATTAAAACTTGTTCAAGTGATATGTATTTCCTATAAGTGGTAATGTCATTAACAAACATTTTATATTTGACCAAAAAATTAAGTAATAATCATGCAAATGTTCTTTTTTTTTAATTTAATTCTCCAAGAACATTTGGCGAAGTGGGCAGAAGAGTTTTTAATATTTCTACTTTACAAATTTGATAGCTGAGTATCAATGTCAATGTGTAAATATCCATATTTCACTGCTAAAACTCAATTAGGATGCTTTAATACATGCTATTAAAGTATTTTCATTTAATATAAAATGCCAGGATAATAATAGTTAAGAAGATGAAGATAAGTTTGCCTTATTTTTTTTTCTTATTTTGTGTATGTGCCTTAACTGCTCCAAAAGAGGGAAATACTTCCCATAAAAAGAATAACCTTTTAAATTAGCAAAGTGACTGTAAATAGAAATTAGTTATTAATAGATCAAGATCTACCTCATTTTCCTGTACTATTTCACATAAGTATGATTTTTAAGTATTACCCTCTATTTCTCCTCTGTCTTTTGTAATTGAGGCCACTGAGATTTTACATTACTTCAGATCATGAACCTAAGTCATAACAAGTAAACTGTTAAATGAACACAAGGAAATGAAGAAAATGAACTATAATGACTACCACAATTTGGAATATTTACTATGCAGAATAACAGATAAACTCTTTACATGTGTTATACTGTAAACAATGCTTCCTGATTTCCTTTACCAGCACCTACTGCAAATAGCCACATGCACTTCATAGCATGAATTTAATGTCTCTGTCAATTACAGCAAGTATCAAAACAAGAGGAATAAAAGCCCAATTCTTGCTTTATTTTTTCCCCAATAGACTTTATTTATTTCTATTTTTTATTAAATTTATCGGGGTAACATTGGCCAACATGAACATATAGGTTTTAGGTATGGTTTTACATTACAAGATCTGTACATTATACTGTGTACTCACCACACAAAGTCAAATACCCTGTTTTTAATTGCAATTTCCAGTTGTTCATGGGTGGTATATAAGTAGGCAATTGGTTATTAATTAAGCTTGTATCCTGCAACCTTGCTATAACCATTTATTCGGATGACACTTTTAAATATTATAACACACTCTTATCAGAAAATGCCCATAAGGTGGCAAGCTATCTTATTATGAAAGACTCTCAGTTCTTTACTTCTAAAAAGTGTATTCTACATTCGAGATTAAAATTATTTTAATTTATCTGTCTTCAGGTAGACTATTTAGCCAGCTGAAGGATCTCTGTATATATTTTGTTAGTTATTTTTAATTGAATGTTATGCATTTTCAAACTATAATACATAGTCAGAAACAAAGAAATTGCATTTAATTATTACACATAATGAGTCTGCATGAGCAAATATGCTTCTGAAAGAACTGGAAACATTAATACTCTGTTCCATTGCTTACAAAATACTCCCACAATGCACTATCACATTCTTCTTGCTGTGGAATAGGCCTCTGCAGGGGCGATTGTCCACTGAAGAAATACATTACAGGGTATGTAGTGTGTATGGAGCAGGTCAGGATTGCCAGATGACGAAATCAGAATAATCAGAGACTCCCTGACGAGCTGCAGTGTCTTGTGCAAAAAGGTTCTGTCTCACTGATGGTTGTAGCTAATCCTGTAAAATTGTAAATTTCAAAGAGTAGCTCCATCAAAGTGTGATCCTGGGATTTCTTCATTTGTCTAGTTTAATGAACAACTCCTTGACTATAAACAAGGTTGGTTCACAGTGATCCAGGCAAGAACTGGGGAGTAAAAGCTCCTAATGCTAAAAAGAGTGCCCCATTATCTTTGGCAATGACCATGAGACTGTGTAGTCTGTCATTTCGATCCACTCCTGGAAAAACAAAATGTGATTCTATTGCAATTGTTGTTGACCTACCTGGAATAGAAAAAAAAATAAAATAAAAAGTTCTAGATGTCATAAGTGGGTGCCCATCACTTTAAAAACTTTTTTTTTAAATTGTATATAGAAATACATTTGTTCTTGTGAGTTCCATTCTCAGACATTAGAAGCCCTCAGACCTAAACAGGACTCTCTTCTTGGAATCTAAAGTAAAATTTTCAAAAATATTTATTGAGCTTCTTTAATAATCAAAAATTTATTTAGAAATGTGAGAACTTGAATTAGTATGAAGATATAATGTGAACAAAACAGTTTCTTATCACAGTTCAGTTAAAGCAATAGGGCAAACATACCTGAAGGAGTAAGCAATCAAGGTCAATTTTACGTGGCAGAAACAGAAACTGCCAACAGTTTGGCATAACATTGTCTGAATATAAAATACAGTCAGTGAGAAAGAATCATGAAAGTCTAGTTGACCATGATTGTCAATTTAGAAGAAAAGCTGTTCAAAATGTATTTTGATATCATCTTACTCTTTTTGTTATTGTTAATCCTCACAGGAGGATATGCTTTTCATTGATTTTTTTTTTTTTTTTAGAGATAGCGGAAGAGTGAGAGAGAGAACAAGAGTGAGGGACAAACATTGATGTGAGAGAGACACATCGATTGGTTGTGTCCTGCTCACTCCCTGATCAGCACTTGGGATTGAACCTGCATTCCAGGTATATGCCCTTGCCTGAGAATTAAACCATGAGCCTTCCCTTTGGAGTCAGACCGACACTCTAACCACTTAAGTTACACTGGCGAGGGCTTGTCTTAGAAAGGTAGAGCTCTGTTGTTGCTGTTGTTTTTGTTGTTTAAGAACCCACTCTCCAAGAAGCACATGAGGAAATTCACTCTGATTCTCTCCTTCTTCCCATAGTGCTACACAACCTCTTCCAATGTTAGCATTGCTCGAAGGAAGGTGATTATCTACAAGGGACAGTAAATTAGCTTGTAACTCCCAGGTCTTGTTACACTGTGAAGTCAGTATAGTGTCTAGAATTTTAACCTCAATCCTTTATATTATCATTTCAGATAAAAACTTAAATTTCTTTAGAAGATTTTATTTTAATAGGTTAGAAGTTTTCTGCCATTTTTTCCCCCGAGTATACAGACTTAATGTGAGGATGAAAACCAATTTAAAAGTCAGATTGTTTAAAACAGTATACCATTTTTATTCACAGATTTAAAATTTTGGTTGAGGCTATTTGCAAGCATATAATAATAACTCCCATTTCCAAGGTCCTATATTTAATGATGTGTTCTCTGAAGATGGCATGCAGGGAAGAGGCTGTTATTTAGGAGGATCCAAGCTGGCTTCGAAGTCATGGTGTTCCATAAGGTTAAATTTTCGCTTTTGGCTTTTCCAAAAATTTAACATTATGGGATTATTAGAGGCTAGAGGCTTGGTACATAAAAATTTATGCACTAGGGTGGGACAGGAGGTGACAAAAAATCAAGGGAAGGCGATGCCCGCATCACACCTCTACTGATGCAGTGTAAGCCTCAGCCAGCCCCGGTTACCTGTGCCTTGGGCAGCAGTTGGGTAACTGCCATCTGAGGCTTGCCTATGCCTCAGGTCAGCCCTGGGCAGCTAGGGGGCTGAAGGAACTGGGGGATTCCAGAGGCAGGTGTGCAAAGTGGACGGATCCACCTGGGGGTGGACAGGCAGGGCCACGCACCTGCTGCCCCACTGGGGCTGAAAGTACTGGGTGCCACCATCTTGTGGCTGTGGGGAGTCAATTAGCATATTCTCTCTCTCTTTTTTAATATATTTTATTGATTTTTTACAGAGCAGAAGGGAGAGGAATAGAAAGTCAGAAACATCGATGAGAGAGAGACATCGATCAGCTGCCTCTTGCACGCCCTCTACTGGGGATGTGCCCGCAGCCAAGGTACATACCCTTGACCGGAATCAAACCAGGGACCTTTCAGTCCGCAATCCGAAGCTCTATACACTGAGCCAAACCGGTCTTGGCAGCATATTCTCTCTTTATTGGCTGTGGGTGCCACCATTTTTGTGAAGGTGTGGTGGTCAATTAGCATATTACCTCTTTATTAGATAAGATATTTCCAAAGATAACATAAATGATAAAACTGCACCTAGGAATAGACAAACTGGGAGGCCCCCAAACTTATATGTGAAACATAGCTTACCATAAAGAGCATGCTAATTGGAGGAAGAAAGTTGAGTTCAAACCCAGCCTCCCAACCTCACTGCCATTGTGGGCTTGAGCATATCCCTCAGTTGACACATCTGCCTTAGCTCTCTAGATGATGATTTTGTTTATCAAAAATAATGATGTGAACTTAAGGCATTGTTACGGATATTTAAAAAATTAAGAAAGGATGTGGCAAGTGATTGGCATTTTCTTTCTCTTTTTTCCTCAGTTTTTAATTGCTAACCAAAATATCTATTCAATGTCTGCTAAATTGCAATAATAAGCAATAGAGATTTACAGATGAAGTGACTGCCATGTAACAAAGTAACATGATCTGACTTTGGTTTATAAGGATCACTCTTTGGTTTATAAGGATCACTCTGAGAATGTGTAATAGACAGGTAAAGGTAGAGTCAGAGATATCTGGTTTACAGACCATTGTATCATTTCCAGCCAAAAAATAAAAAATAAATCCCGATGCCTTGGAAAAGGGTGGCAGCAGTGAAAGAGAAGAGAATTTACCTAAGATAAGGATTGATAACTAAGTTTTGAACTTACCCTGGCAAAAGAGAATTGATATCTTTATGGCAGAGACAAAGTTCAATCAAAGCCGGGTGACTAAGTAAGGGTTACTTAAATGGGAATGAAAATTCCAGAGTATATTAGAGAGACTGGGAGGAAAATCAATAGGAAAAGGAAGAGTAAGAGGGAAAAAAGCACCAGGTTTTGGAGACAATGGGTAAAGACCTGACAGTCACGATTACACAGAGAGTCCATGAGGTGCAATCAATGGGGGTGTGGTGTCTCAGAATATAACTCATTCCAGGTAGAAAAGGCAGAAAATCTTTTTCCATTGTTACTTCCATGCAGAACCAGCTGATATCCATTTGGCTAGGAGACTAAGATAAATATAGTAAAACTAAAGAGGTCTAAATTGAAGGAAAAAATCCTGGGCCTTGAGTAGAGTTTTTTTTCAGGTAGTTGAGAAGGAGGTGGAGTGTGTATCATTATACCATTTATATATTGACTACCTATTCTATTTCTGCCACATTTAATCCTCACAACAAAATGCTAAAACATAGATAGAATCGTCTCATTCAAAGATGAGAAAAGTATCGTCTCATTCAAAGATGAGCAATTAAATAACGTACTCATCTACCCATCTACACACAGTAAGTGACAGAACTAGGATTCGTCTCTCCCTCCCTTTGCATTATGATTTGAAGGAGCACGGAAACACATCTCTTTTAGAAGATGAAGAGTCAGATTGGTTGGAAACCCAACACTGGGAACAGTGGGAAGACAGGACTAAAATAGTTGTATAAGGAAGGGAAGACAGGACTAAAATAGTTGTATAAGAAATAGAACTAAATTGGGTTCAGCTATGGTTTTCAGCCTCAAATCAATTCTTGTAGCTTACTTGGGTTCAGCCATTGGCTGTTAGTGGCTTCAGGCTATTCTCAGGGACCTATGAAAAAATTGCAAAGTAACAGTTACCTGTTAACTGTGGACTCTAAAAGAAGTTATTATTTTGCATGACTTTCCAAGTGTTAGTAGAAGTAAATAATTTTCTTTAATTAAGACTATTATCAAGGCTCTTGCTTCTCCAAATTCTCAACCATTCAAGTCTGACTGGAATAAAAATGTTATCATGCATCCCGTTTATCAGCACTCCTTCAGTTTTACAAGCAGCTGTGCACACCATGGGGCTCAGAAAAACACAGAACTATTGCCAAGCACAGGCTGGTCCTGTGAACTCCGAACATTCAAAACCACGAATAATGGATCCAGTCTCAGAGATCATTTGGGGACAGGATTTCACTCTTCAAGAATGCATTTTTCAGATGGCTTAGAGACATATTGCTTATTATGTACTTTTTACCTTAGTTCCAAGTTTTTGTTCCTAAAGGCTATCACCCTTATAATTTCACACAATAATGATGTAATTTTAATGGTGAGCTCCAAGATAAAAAAAGCCAGGAATATAATAACTTTATTTTGCCACCCCAACTAGCAAATCTAAAAGGGCTTATTGGTTTCCTTGTTTGTGTTATTCTTTAAGATGCTCTGCATTGCTACATTTTTTTAAGCATGTAATTCCCAGAATACATGGATCAACTATACTTAACTTTGAATGATTTCATATACTCAGGATTCTTAATACTTAGTGGTGGAGAGATTCAAATGGTATTAAAATTATTAAGTGTGGAGAAGCAGTGTTTGATTTCCTTCATTTTTCTGTTTGTCTAATTTAAATACAACCAATAAAATTGATAAAGCATGAAAACCTATTTGCACTGAAAAGGATAAACTAAGGGACACAAATAAACTAGTGTGTCAATTATTAAGTGTCCTGATTTGGGAGGACAGTTTTGATTTCAAACATTCTGTCCCATTATTTTCACTTAACTCAAATTAGTCTGTCATAATATACATTCTAAATTTGAATTCAGACACTATCCTAATATCTAAAAACCCTGGGTCTATCACATTCACAATGACCAGGAGGTTTGACCAACCAGAAGTAAGTCCAGCAGTCAGTGCTGGGTTGCCATGGTGACCCAGCACTAACTGCTATGGCTGCAGGTGTGGTGACCCAGCACTGATTACTGAGGGGGCTGGGAATCAGGCCCAGACAGAGGCCTGAAGAGAGAGGCAGGACCTGATCTGTAGCCTCTGTGGCAGCTGTTGATCAGCACTTGCCTCTCTCTTTCTTTCCGGACCTGGTTAGCAGTCATGCCTCCTTTTCTCTCCAAGCCTCCACTGGCGCTGCTAATGAGACCCCATTGGTAGGCCCAGAGATGCTTTCTGACCAGGCCCATTGGTAGGCCCAGAGATGCTGTCTGGCATAGAAACCAGCCAATCGGAACCAAATCTGGATCAACTATGAGAAGCCAAAGGCTGCCTAGGAGGAAAGCTTTTGATGCTGACTGGCATAGAAACTGACCAATCAGAACCAAATTGGCCAGCAGAGGAGAGCAGTTGGGGGTGAGATCAGGCCTGCAGGGGAGGGCAATTGGGGGTGAGATCAGGAAGGCAGGGGAGGGCAGTTAGGGATGATCATGCAGGAAGAAGCAATTAGGGGTGATCAGGCTGGCATAGGAGGACAGTTTGGGGTGACCAGGCCAACAGGGGAGAGCAGTTAGGGGTGATCTGGTCAGCAGGGGAGCAATTAAGTGTCAATCAGGCCAGCAGGGAATCGGTTAGGGAGCAATCAGGCAGGCAGGCAAGTGAGCAGTTAAGAGCCAGTAGTCCCGGATTGTGAGAGGGATGTCTAGTTGCCAGTTTAGACCCAGTCCCACCAGCAGTCAGACATCCTCTGAGGCATCCCAGATTGGAGAGAGTGCAGGCTGGGCTGAGGGACAACCCCTCCCCCAGTGCATAAATTTTGTGCACCAGGCCTCTAGAAAATACCATGATATGAGTAAAAGGAGACATAGATCTAGATTCAGACTAGTTAAATTGTCATTTAAGCTTGCTACTGATTTCTGTGTGACCTCAGAAAGGGGACATTTCTAAGGATAATATTTCCTTATCCATGAAGTAATTCAGTTAATCTAAATGACCTCTAAAATCCCATTCTATTGTAAAATAGTAACTATATGTAACACTTTATGGGAAAATAACACATAAATATTATTTCAAATATTCTTTTTTAATGTAACCCATTATTTTAAAACATAACATGTCCAACTTTTACTGGTTTGCTTTTCCAAAATATATTATTTTCATTTCAGTCCAATTTGTGATTCCTTTTCAAGTTGTCTTAAATTATTTCTGCTATATAATATAGTTTCAGAATTTTCAACATACAGTGCATAAAGTTTGATGAAATGCTCTATAGAAATACATATAAGAGAAAGATAATATTCCTTAGACATGGACATTTCTGAATCTCATCCAAGTAGACAGGTAAAATAAACTTAGGGAGAAGAAAACTGACATTTAAAATTGGTAGAGATACAAGTATTTTTGCAGAAATAACATCTTATACTTCCACAGCAATCTTGTCTCCCTTTCTTTCTTCCAAACACATGAGAAAAGGCATTTCAAGTTACTGATTAACTTCAACAGACTGATCTTTGATTCTGTCTAAGGTCCAATAAAATTGACTAGATTTCCTTCTACCAGAGAGAAAAACTAAAAAAAAAAATTGAACATATTTTTTAAAAGATTAGATTTTCTATTGTCCTGATATACCAGCTCAAATCTTATTTGATTGGATGTTTGTTTGTTTCTTTCTTTTCCCAGAGAAATTGGGAACTTCTAATGGAGTTATTTTCTTAAATATAAAACTACATTTCATTATTTTATGATCTATGCTGTTTCTCCTGATATTTTCCATTCTAGAATAAAAAGGCCTGGATTGTGGGGAATTGCTTCTATTTACCACTGAAGTACTTACATATTATTAGCCTTGGTTATGGATGGAGGTAAAAAGGAAAACACTTTAGACAGGAAGTCCCTTTGACTGAAAATGGAAAAGCTTTGATCAGGGAATAAAAATGAAAATACCAAATGAAAATGAGTTGCTACATATGACTTTACAATATTTAAGTGACAAAAATATAAATAGGTGTAGGCAATATCCGCCATTATTGTTCAACCAGTCTGTAAAAGGCAGCATGGTGCAATCTGTGGCAACACAGAAATGAAAAAGGCGACCTTTTGCTTAGACAATTTACATCACATAAACCACAAACACACTAAATTTGAGACATAAAGTGGTTTCATGCTATGATAAAGGTTCAATACTCTGTAGGAGCACAGATTGCTGATATCTGAACCATCCTTAATATTAAGAGGGTTGTCAGAGGTGCAGATAAACGGGAAAGGTATTCAAGGAAGAAGGAACAAAAGATCATTATAAGCTATGGAGAGAGCCATGTTTGAGGAAAGGCAATTGATGTTAGATAGGATGCATGAGAAAGAAAAGAGATAAGAGTGCCATTGAAAAAAAGGGCTGTATGCAGTATATAATGGGAAGTGACTTAAAGGATTTGAGGGCAAAATGATGGTGAAACATGATTAGACCAGTATTTAATTAAGACAAATAGTCTGAGAGCAATATGCAGAAAGTCTTAGAGGAGGAATGACTGAAAGCAATGAGATCTATAGGAGATTATGTCACTGGAATTGTAAATAACAAATGCATATTATTACTTCTGGATTGCTACTAGCCCAGGAGAAAAGTGAATCTTGTATGTGTCAGCTACAGTATCAGGCACAGAATACACGAGAATAAAAGTTAGGGTTTCTTCCTCAGGCCCTCAGTCTTATTGAAAAGATATGGTTAATCTTTATTTATTTTTTAATTTTTATTGATGTTATAGATTTCAGAGAAGAAAGGGGAGGGAGGAGAACAGGGAGATAGAAACATCAATGATGAGAGAGAATCATTGATTGGTTAGCTTCTACATGACCCGCACTGGGGACTGACCCAGAAACCTGACGATGTGCCCTGACCAAGGGTCAAACCATGACCTTCTGGTCATGCCAGCAGGGCTGATCTTTATTTTTTAGTAACAGCCCCCAGCTTTGATCATGATCAATTTGTTAACAATATGAAAACTGTCCCTAGTCTTTCTGCCCAGCAGACTCATATTTCACACCATATAAGGGATATGTACACATGTACATTCCACATACATCCAAGGTCAAACTCACCTTCCTCTCTGCTAAGGTATTTCTCCTATTGCCTTTCATTATTCACTCAGTTTCCTAAGCCCAAAGTTTCAAAGATATCTGCTACTCTTTTTCACTTGGAAATTCTATATCTAAACCATTAGCAAGTCCTACCAATTCCTGTTCAGAAACTTCCCTCAAATCTGTTTCCTCTCCTCTCCTTCCTATGCTACTGCTTTTCCGGGCTTCAGAGCTCCATGAACTTTCACCTGGGTTATTTTATTGGTTTTCTATCTGATATTGCAGTTTCCTTTTCAAGGTCATCTTCCACACATCTCCCAAAGGTATTTTAACAAATAAATCATTTCCATAAGTCATCTCTTAAAATTCCAGATATTTAGATATGCCTGAAAAACAAAACTCAAGATTGGAGTATAACATAAAAGGACATTTTAAATGTAATCTCAATACAGTTTTCCAACAACTGTTCTGCCTGCTCCAAGTTTCAGCCCCACTGAATTTATCACTGTCTTACAGAAGATTATCCTTCAATGGCCATTGCACATGCTCTGTGCTCTGCCTCAACTATCCCCTTTATCTGTTCTAAGCCTGAAAATGTTGTCATCCTTCAAGAACCATATAGAAAATCATTTTTTCTTCCCTGAGAATGCCTGGAAAATTAGATTCTTCCTGTATTCATAGAGGACATTTTTTCTACCTTTATTTTTGCATTTATTCCCATTTTGTTGTGACTTGACCTGTTTATATGTCAGAGCTCTTCCAAAAGCCAACAAAATTCTCAAGGGTATGGGCTGGATTACATTGCCTTTTCATCTCCCATGTCTTAAATTAGCCAGGTAAATGGCATTTGTTCAATAAATGTTTGTTGCCATGGCCAGTTTGGCTCAGTGGATAGAGTGTCAGTCTTTAGACTGAAGGGTCCTGGGTTTGATTCCAGTCAAGGGCACATGCCCAGGGTTGTGAGTTCAGTTCCTAGTAGGGGGCATGCAGGAGGCAGCCGATCTTTCTCATCATTGATATTTCTCTTCCTCCCTCCCTCTTCCTTCCTCTCCAAAATCAATAATATAATTGATTTATTATATTACTATTAAATCAAAAATTATATTATTGTATGCTAAATGCCCATCTGACCCGTCACTATGATGCATGTGCACTGACCACCAAGGGGGCAGACACTCAATGCAGGAGCTGCCATGATGCACACTGGCCACTTATGGAGAAATGGCCCACAAAGCAACATTTGGCTTCTCCCAAGTGGGCCCCATCACCACTCCAGAGCAAAAGCCCACCAAATCACAGCTGACACTGCTGAGACCCCATGGCATAAAATGCAGCCACCAGCCCAACCCAGTCCAGAAATAGTCACTATGGGTGCCAGGTAATGATGTCACACAGCAACATCCAACTTCCTCTTCTTAGCAACTAGCCTCCTTGAATTTCTTCAGCCCAGGAACATGACTTGCTTTATAGCCAGGTGGAAACATTTTACACTGTAACCAAATGTCTATGAAGCATTTTTCCATGCCTCATCTCATTTGATCCTCACGGAAGTCCTGGAATAGATAGATGGGAAACTTGGTGCAATCCCATTTTCTTTCATTAGCTAGAAAATGGAGATTTAGAAAGCTTAGAAACTTGACCTGACTGAAAAGAAATAAGAAATGGTGAACCTTGAAAATTACTTCAGGTTTTCTCACTGCACAGAATACAGTTAAATATTTTACTTTTTGTTCTCTCTGCATTATCTACAATAATAATCTACTTCTTGTTGATATTACTGCTGTGTTGCTGACAATTACCTACAAGAGATGTTGGGTTGCTTCACTGGGCTGGAAAAGTTTAGCAAAATCAGAAAGCAGGTCTAATTAAACAAGTTTATTCTATATCTATAAAAAGCTAAGTTGACTCACACATGCGTGATACATATAAAAAGCTCTTGCTGGTGCCAGTTGCATGCATGTGTTTCCATCTGTCATTGTTGATTGTGAATTTGGTTGACACTCCTGTTATAGAGATAGGGCAAGTAACAATATTAAAATATTTCTTCTAATTAATTTCCTTTCAATGTGCACAAATTCATGCACTGGCCACTAGTTTAAAAATAAAAAATAAAAATGTTTGTTGAATGGCTGACTGATTTCACTATCACTATTGAATACTGTACAAATAGTAACCACCTCTTAAGAATAATCACAATTTTGACCAGGACTATACACAGTACTTCATGGAAAAGGAGTAGGAAATAAACCTCACTGAGATTTAGAGATTTATCTGCGAGGAACATTTTGAAGAAAACATAACTCTATCCTGCTAACAACATGGCTTTGATAGCAAAGACTCAACTAACATTCTTAAAGTAAAGTGAAATCCAGACTGGTGGTAGAAGAGAAATTAGGGCTATTGTATTATATCTTCTTTGTAGAGATGATAATTGAAACTTTGAAATAGGATGAGGTTATCAAGGGATCATGTATAGGGAGAGAAGAATACATGCAAAACCAATGTTGATGTTTAAATTCTTCCTGAATATGCCACAATCAAAATATTCCTGAGAACTAAGATGGCGGCAAAGGTAAAACACCTATCTTGCCGTAATAATCAGCAATTTTAATACTACAACTTAACGAAAGAACAAACACCTTCCAGAATCACCAGAAAGCCCGCCGAGTGAAAATTCCACAAATAAAAGTGAAAATAAGACACTGTGACTCGGAGGAGCGGCGGTGAACAGCATTGAAAGATTCCAGCGGAGAGAGGTTTGGAGTGCGTGCCGCGGAGAGGGCGGGCGGCTGAAAACCGGCCAGTTTTCTCGAATGGGGAGACAAAGGCGTCCCACTGGACTGATTCTCCAGCTCTGGGCGAAGTCCAGAGAACCCACTATCACACAGGGTGAAAACTGGACAGTGGGAGGGCACGCCGAAGCTCGGGCGCTGCCGGGTCTCCCGGCTTGTGGAGAAGGCAGCCTGCACGCAAACAGCTTGGCTGCGTGACAGCACAGAGAGCGCACTGCGACTTGTCTCTCATTCAGAAAACCGTCAGACTGCTTTGTTTTATGACCCTGGGTGAGACATTGCACATGCAGACTCATTTTGGGAAAGTCTGAATTCCCCTGCAGCCAGTGGAGCTCGGCAGCGGCTCTCTCTCAGAGGTGCTGGCAGCCATTGCCCCCTGCACAGAGTCCCTGGGGCCGCATAGGGTGGAGCTAACACTGTCTGCTTGGCCCGGAGACTCCGCCCACCCAACCGGAGCATAGCTGAGCTTCACAGACAATTGGCCTGGAGGTCAACCCTCCAAGTGCTAACAACAATTAACTGAGCTTAACTTCAGCAAGACTGTGCAGCCCATATCCACCTCAGGTAACCGGGGAGGCTGAGCCACTGTCTCTAGTAGGAAGTCTACCACACAAAGCTAATTGACCAACTCAGGGAAGCAGCCACCATGCAGCAACATGGAAAGAAATCAGATGTGAAAGAAATGGAGGGAAAAAAAACGACTGGACATGGAATTCAGAACCACGGTTATAGGGTTTTTCAAGAGGCTCCAACAAAAGGTCGAGGCCTATAAGGAAATAAGCAAGACCACAAAGGAAATGAATGAGTCCTACAAGAAAATGAACAAGACCCTCAAGGATATAAATGAGAGCTGCAAAGAAATGATCAAGACCAACGTGGAAATGAATGAGTCCTACAAGGAAATGAAAGAGACCCTCAAGGATATAAAGGAGACTCTCAAGGATATGAAAAAGGACCAACCAGAAATTAAGCATACACTGACTGAAACAAAAAATATCATACAAAGACCTAAAAGTGCTCTGGAGCACCCCAAAAACCAAGTTAAAGATTTGAAATACAAAGAGGTAAAATCCACTCAGCTGAAAAAGCAAGAAACCAAAAGAATCCAAAAAATTGAAGATAGTGTAAGGGCCCTCTGGGACAACCTCAAGCACACCAACATCCGAATTATAGGGGTGCCAGAAAAAGCGAGAGGCCAAGACAATGAAAACCTATTTGAAGAAATAGTGACTGAAAACTTCCCACACCTGGTGAAAGAAATTGACTTAGGAGTCCAAGAAGTGCACCGAACCCCAATATATAGGAACCCTTCGAGGACCACACCAAGGCACATCATAATTAAAATGCCAAGAGCAAAAGACAAAGAGAGAATATTAAAAGCAGCAAGAGAGAAACAGTTGGTTACCTATAAGGGAGCACCCATACGATTGTTAGCGGATTTCTCAACAGAAACAATGCAGGCCAGATGTGAGTGGCAAGAAATATTCAAAGTGATGAACAGCAAGAATCTACAACCAAGATTACTCTATCCAGCAAAGATATCACTCAGAATTGAAGGTCAGATGAAGTGCTTCGCAGATAAAAAAAAAGCTAAAGGAGTTCATCACCACCAAACCAACATTATATGAAATGCTGAAAGATATTCTTTAAGAAGAGGAAGAAGAAAAAGGTAAAGATGAAAATTATGAACAACAGATACACATCTATCAACAAATGAACATAAAAATCAAGTGAATTGATAGGCTGTTGAACAGGATAGACTGGTGAATATAACAGAGACATGGACATAGAGAGGGAATGGACTGACAATTCTTGGGGAGAAAAGGGTTGTGGGAAGTGCAGCAAGAGACTGGACAAAAATCTTGCAACAATGGGAGAGGACAGTGGGGAGGGGGAGGGGAGGGTGGAGGGTGGGATAGGTACAGGGTAGAGGGGAGCTATAGGGGGATAAAAAGGGGAAACAATGTAATCAATAAACTGAACAATAAATATAAAAAAATATTCCTGTTTATAATATAATTATAGTGTTATATTTTAGCTTCTGCTTAATTCTGTTATATTATGGCTTTGGCATTCTCTAATTTGTATGCAATCAAGGAGAAAGCCATTTAATAGTACAAATACTTTCAGCTGATTAAAAGACTCAGTTTTTCTGGCTATTTTGTTTAAATAAAATATAAAATTGTAGGCAGCATTAGAATGCACTTCTTTTCCCACTTACTTGAGTGTGTAACAGTGCAGATTTTTAAATTACCTGCACTCAAATGGCTTTTCCAATGAGATTAAACTGATATCTTGGCATGCTTGGTAAAATTACAAAAATATTCATCTTAAATTCAACATGTGTTTCTGAGTATTTGTTCATCATGCTAGTTTTGAAGAATTGGTTATACAATAATTTGAGAGAGAAAAGAAACCATAATCACAAATGGCAAAGTGATTCCACTCTAGTAGAGAGTCCATAAATGGCGTTCCTAATTATCTTATGGAGATTTAAAGTAGTCAGTTCCAATGAAAAATATGCTACAAGGTACTGTGGACCTTTGAGTAATAAAACTTGGGAAGTACTCAAATGCTAGGAAAATTGAAGAAATAAGATCCCTCTTTTGTATCTCCATCATTTAGCATCAATTAATCACTTTGTTTGTTTGTTTGTTTGTTTGGTTGGTTGGTTGGTTGGTTGGCTTAATAGTTTATTGGTTTCTTCCATATAAAGTTAAACGATCCTTGATTTTTATAGATCTCACTAGCTCAGTGTCAAAAATCCTAATATCACATATTCTAGAGTCTACAAAATATTTGTATTGGCTCTTCCTTTATTCTCAGTAAGTAGTCCAGGGTCTACCCAAATTCTTTTAGAATTGATAGAATAAATGGTCAAATCTCTTTTATGTTTATTCAAATTATCAATAAGATCTGGATTACATTGTCTTATACAAGTCATTAGTACATGTACATTCTTAATTATTAGAAGTTACATGAAGTAGGATGAGAGTATTTATGGGAGCATAAAACCACATCTCTGAGGGATTCCCTATCTTGGATGAAAATACATAGTTATTGAGGAAGGTTTTTCTTCTTAAGGAAAATACACAATAGGAGGAACAGATTGGGGTGAGGGAAGGGGTGCAGATAACATTTCAGTTCATTGTTACATAAGGTCCTCTTCTGGTAAATGAATGAGTTTACCCAAGAGACAGTACACTCTAGGCATGTTATTCCTGACTCCACAGATGGCAAATATGGGAAAGTTAAAACAAGAAAAATGTGTCGGGGTGCATAATACAGAATTGGTAATTGATAGTCAAACCCATGTGGCTATGGAGGCCCACACAACAGTCACACTCACCTGGACCCACTGTGGCAAGATAAGCAAATAGAGACAAAACTCCAAAACTGAAAGGAAAGAAGATAAAGCTGAGTTAGAATGATCCATTTGGGGATATCTTGACATTGTTGTAACTTAGCATTGATTACCCAACACAAAAGTGGTGGAAAATGACTACTCTGAGCATTTCTGACCATAGCAAAGTCCATCTTCCATTTCTATTCCATTCAGGTCATATACCTGAGAAGATCTTACTGGATACCACAGATAGTTCAAAGGCAAGATCGTTAGCCCTTAACATAACAAAGTATTCCTCACCAGCATCTGAAAACTGTCCTTTTGTGTTGTGGAAGATCTGAAGAGGAGTTCCCAGCAGACTCCAGAGTAAACGTGTCTGAAAGCTGTTAATTATGCAGGGCTACATAAGCAATCAGAAGAGCCTAAAGAATTAGGTTCTCAGTAGATTTTGATAGTTCTACCCATAAACTCCCAGATATTATTTGCAGCATGTATGGTTTCATCAACTCCATATAAGGTCATGCTCTCTAATAGAAGAATCCAATTGTGTATTGTTTAAACAATAATGTAAGAAACTGAGTTCTTTACAATACCTTTCTTCACTCATAAAATAAAGTATTCTTTCTCCCCCGTTTCCACCAAGAAAATCTAGACAGTCAAAAGAAGCCATTTAGAAATTTGCAAAACACCACAAAAAAAGATTCAAACATTTGCAAAAGGAAAAGGGTGAGGTATTAAGTGCCTGTTTTCTTCTTTTCTTGGATTGATTCAAAGTACTTTTTTGTTGTTGTTGTTTGTTAAATCAACTAGAGTTAACTTTTTTCCCTAAATTTTGTAAACCAAGAATGTTATTTCTACAAATGGAATTCGCTCTTTATTACACTCAATTGATTCTTTCTACTTTTGTGGAGTTCCTGCTCTGTGCCAGACACTGTGTTAGGTCCTGAGAATGTTTTAAGAAACAAGACCAATGTGATCTTTTTTGAAATACATATTTTCCTTTTAGTTACTTATAAATTAATTTTAACTTTTTAAAGAGTGCAAAATTTATACACTAATATTTTGTTTAGCCTATTGAGTATATGAGTTTAATGGACACTGAAACATAATTAAAGAGTTGATAGCCTAGAAGTTTCATCAAAAGAAATCATTAGGACAATATACTGAGAGACAAAACATTGGGAAAAAGTTAAAGTTATAGTGAGAAGATTCCAGAAGAGGAGAGAGTTGAGGCAGATATAATGTTTGAAGAGTTAATGACTTAGAAATTTCCAGAACTGATGAAACACATTAGACTTAAGGATCAAGTTTAAAAAAGAAAGAAATCCATACTTGAACACATTTGCACATAAGTATAGAAAACCAAAGACAGAAAATTATTTAAAAGCAGCCATTAAAAAATAGACAAATTATCTTTAAAAACAACAATCAAATTGGAAGCTGACTTCTCAATAGTAATTTTACTCAGAAGACTTGGATATTTTTTTCAACAGACTAATCTCAATTCTATGTACAGCAGAAGTATCACTCAGAAAAAGACTAAAATAAAGACATTTTCAAAGGGAAAACCTGCATTAAAGATTTTTTTTAATTTTAATATATTCACCCATAGTTCTTCTAACACCAATGCTAGAATTTTATTACAAATAAATAATAAAACAAGCATAAAAAGATGTGTACATACAATGCACTTATTGTTATACAAGTGAAATGTACATCAATAGGGAATTATTGACATAAAATATGATGGGTTCATAATTTGCATTAAGAAGATTATATAAGTCTTTGTGTACTCAAGTAATATAATAATACAATAAATAGAAATAAGAGCAGGCAAATGAAGCAACATGTTTCATAAAATCCAATGCAGATTAAAGTTTTAAATCTTTATTTGTTATAAATGTACATATTCAAAAATGTCTAGGTGGGTGTACTTATAGTCATTATTTCTGGACTATGAAGTAGGAGAAAAGTTTCACATTTTCTTTTTTTCCACATTTTTCTATTTTATTTGCATTCTTTACTATCATCATTTTCATTTGGAAAAGCAAAACCTTTTTAGTAGTATCCCCAATTTATTGAGACCTTTATAATAAAATTCATATTTATGCAGCTAGCATCATGCCGTTTTGGATTTAAACTTGTTATCTCATTTGGGTAGGCCATCGTGTTAATGAAGCCTGCCCTGAAGTTTTGTTTCTTATGTAGTTCAATTAGCTCTGCACAGAGAATAAAATGACTCTTTTGTGCATTACCTATTAGCCCAAGGAATCAGGCTTTCAAGGTTTTGTCTGGGTCTCCTGGCAAGAGACATTGTGTGGATGTTGCAGAGCATAGGAAATGAAAAAATAAAAAGCAACAACAACAAAAAGCAGTCAAACCACATGAACCCAGAGGGTAGTGGCAGTTAGCAGCACTTTCGCCCACAAAGAATGACTCATATCTTACTCTTTTAGAAAAAAATCTACCTTTGCTATTCCCAGACCACCATGTTTCCCAGGTGACAGTAACTCAAATCAAAACAAAACTGCATTAAGCAAGAAACTCTCATTTCTTAGCTCTCCCTTTCCATTTCCTTATTGTTTTCTCCCACTTTCTCTGTGTAAAAAGATTTCCTCTCCCTCCCCACCCCCACCATCCATTCTTATAACAAACGACCTCAAGAAATAGAGACTGACCTAACCGCTATCTCCTGCCTCAAAAAGGAATTCTAATTTTTCTTTTTTTTTTCAATTCTGGTGAGAAGCACCAACAGTTTTGGGATTCTAACTTGACAATTTTCAGACCTGTAGTTTTATCATTCAATTTTGCAACAAGTAAAGCCTAGGAACATTTTTTGGAGGCTTGTTGAAGAGAGAGCCTGCCACATAAGCCTACAGTTTCATTCCGATCTGAATATATCATTGTCAATTTATAACCGGAATCATGGAAGGGATCTGAGCAGCTTATTAGATTGTTTATATTAAATATGTGGAAGACTTGAAGTTGTGCATTTCAGCACATTATGGTAAGTTCTGTAGTAGGTAAAATTCTAAACAGATTATTTTAAAATTTTGTGTTTTGTAATTTGAAAAGATACCTAGCATATAGATACATTGTAAGGAGAAATGAGGTCTTATGTCAATCTTCATATTTCCTTTACATTAGTAACTTTTCTGTTTCCTTTGCCTTAACAACTAATCATTTTTCAGTGAGTTTTGCTTTTTGAAAGGCATTTTACACATTTATAATAGTTGTACTACCAGAAACGTTTGTAGGGAAATTTTCATTCTCTGACATTTAACATTCTAATAACCAAGAAGAAAAATAAAAAATGTTCCCAGAAACTTATGAGTTGGATTTTTCTTTTAGAACTCCCTGCCTATTTACTGAATATTTTCTTCTGGAAAATATATATGTGATTAAAAAATCATTCTACAGTTTGTTTTTCAGGTATGCTGGTTGCTAGCTAGATAATTAATATAAAGCCATAAATTTCCATAGAAAACTATTTGAGGAAAAAGTGCTGAGACAAAATTCATTGTCAATCAATTGTATTATTTTTGAAACTCTCCTTCCTGTCAAAGTGGGTTAAGACTTCTTGTTACAGAGGATTTTAACGAGGATGAGTACACATTCTGGTTTCCGGAACAGTGCTGGTTAGCGTAAGTCCTGTGTCATCTATGTAATAATTGGCAGCATCTCTGTTTATTTTCTCAAGTTTGAAACAAGAATTTCATGAGTACCCAAATTTCAATAGTGTTGTAACTCCCTTTCACCTTTTCCCTTTCATTATTGCTCTTGATGTACATTTCTCTGAGAAAGGAAGGACAAATGAAGAATAGACTATCCTTAACCAGCCTGGTTCTCCCCCCAGGGCATTTGCTAGGGCTCAGCCAGGGCTGTCATGTTGCCAATCACATCACAATCAGTACGAAAAGTGGACCCCACCCTCCTTTTAACAATCTTGTTAGCAAAAACATACATTTATATGAGTTCAGTTAAATTATATAACACTTAACTCTGTATCTCTTTTTTCTCTCAGGTGCTATGCCCAAACCCTCAACTCAATCTCATATGAACAGGGTTTATCATCTCTTTTACCTTTTAACTTAACCTTTTTCAATTACAGTTTATATCCAATATCATTGTGTATTAGTCTCAGGTAAACAGCATAATGGTTAGATAATGATATGCTTTGCAAAGTGTTCCCCTGATATTTCCACTATCCACCTGGCAATGCCATTGACTATATTTGTTGTGCTATGCTTTACATTCCCATAACTATTTTGTCACTACCAATCTGTACTGCGCAACTCCTTCACCTCCACTCAGTCTCCCAACCCCCCTCTGCAACCAGCACTCTGTCGTCTGTATCTATGATTCTATTTCTGCTTTGTTTGTTCATTTTTTATCTCTTTTAAGTGAATCCCATTACCTAAATGTGCAGTTTAGTGTCACATAAAAATGTCTGGTGTTTGTATTTGGCTATTTTTTATTCTAAATGTCAGTGCAAATGACCAGTTTTATATACATAAATTATGTTCCTTCATTCTACTGATATTTAGTAATCATTTACTTAGGTACAACATTACATTAAATATGTGTTGAATGTTGACTGAATTTCTCTGAATGAAAAAAAAACTGGGTAGCATACTTCTATATACAGGTTTCTCCTTCATACCCTAAAATAGAACATTCCTATCAAACCTTACATAAACCAAAATGGCATAAAACACAGAAGCTATTGTCATTAATTTATAGGAAGATTTTTTTTAGTGTTCCCAGACCCAAAATCCAATGCACACACAATGTCTTTATTTTGTTTACATGATTGAAACGTTTGATTCCGTCCAGTTTTACATTAGGCGTACACCTGTGAGCTCTCTTAGGATTTCCTGATACCTTAGACATAGCTTCCTAACAGATGTACCAAAAATGCTCACAGACACAGTCCAAAGCTGTGCAGCTTGATGCTGAGTGTAGTTCCCCGGGAACAATGTTGGTGGTGCGACTCTTACTGCTCAGGGCGCATGCTACATCTATAGAGGCTCATGCAAAACAAATACTGAAATCATAATCAAAAGAAAATGTTGGCACAGAGAAATCAGGTAATTGAAAGGTCAGTTCAGAAAATAAAATACCCAACAAACAAGTTTGAAAAGAGAAGATATAGGGAGCATGGGGCAGAGAGGAGGATATGATCTAAAAAATTTTCAAAATTAAATAATAAGAGTTTACAAAGTGAATCTCAACAAAATAAATGAAAAATATCAATTTTAATGGACATCTCCATGAAATTCCAGAGCATTGGCGATAAACAGAATATATTAAATACTTCCTGAGGAAAATAAATAGATTTTGAAAAAAATGAATTTGAAACCAGAATATCACCTGACAACTCCACAACCACATATGAACTTGGAAGATGATGAAGCAACACCTGCCAATTTTTGAGGGAAATTTGTATTCAACCTAAAATTCTGTTCTCAACCAAACTTTCAATTAATGTCAAATTATCAACAAGTATGACAATATATTTAAACATTTTCAGAAATTCAAATCCTAAAAAATTGATCTCCCAATTCAAGCAGAAGTTACTGTACACTGAAGACATAAACTAAAATATGAGTAAGATCCTGAATCTTCCAAATAAGAGACACAGAACAGGAGAGAAGTTCTAGGTCACCTGCTGTGAAGAGAAACTAACTCACACTGGGGTAGGAGGATGGAGGGGTCAAGAATGGATGCTACTAGGGTGACACTGAAAGGGTAAAATTGATAAAACACCAAACATGCTTGACGTGGAAACTAAAATTTAAAAGGATCATGCTGATCCTTTTGAAGCTGGGGAGCTTGATATGATTGCAATATGTAAACCTAGCCAAATAAAAAATATTGAAAACAGCCCTGGCCAGTTTTTCTCAGTTGTTACGCAGAGAGATGGCCCATGGACTGAAGAATCACAGGTTTGATTCCTGGTCAAGGGCACATACCTCTGTTGCCCAGCCCCAGAAGGGGCATATGTGGGAGGCAACCAATCGATGTGTTTTTCTCACATCAATGTTTCTCTCTCTTCTCCTCCTCTTGCCCTTCCACTCTCTCTGGAAATCATTGGAAAAAGGATTCTTGGGTGAGGATTAAAAGAATAATTTTTTAAAATAATGAAAACAGGAATTATAGTACTAACTCTAGGAAAAACAAAAATTGCACAAGAGAGATAATATAACTATGTCACTTGGTTCAGCTCTGAACAGTATGAACATAGTCATAGTAAGATAAATACTGATAAAAATTCAACAAAACTAATTAACAATATTTTATTGAAACAATAGAGAGGAAACATAAGAAATAAATATATAATAACTAAAATTGACAAGTTAAGAAACATTATAAAATAGGAGAAAGTAAATGCCAAAAGATATTGGCAACAGGGTTTGTGAAAGAGCACATGGACAAAGGAAATTTGGAGCTCAAGGACTAATTTTTCAATATCAGCCTTGTAAATATATTTTATTGTTTAAACTATATACATGTATTACTTGGAAAAATCAAAATATTCAAATAGAATAGAAATGAATTGAACTTTGAGGGAAGGGAGGTATTTCATTCTATTAACCAATTAAAGGATGTGATATGTTTAGTCAATTCTATAGATGCTGAAAAAGACTAATAAAATTCTATACCCTTTGCAATATAAATAAAAGGAGATGAGAACAAAAACAGTATTCTCAACACTAAAATTCAGCAGTTTGATCACAATCATATTCACTGCCTCAAAAAAAGAAAAATAAATAAATCTATTATTGTGAAAAATAGCCACCATATATTGTTAAATGAAAAAAAAGTTTAGTATACTTTCATTTATATATGTGTGTATATATATATACATAATACAAAAAAGATATGAAACAAAATTATAAATAACTTTTTTATTTCTGGTATATGTATGTAATTTTCTATTGTAAAATTTTCTACAATGTCTACACATACAAATTGTTTTATACACATATAATTTTTAATTAGTAACAACCTCATTTTTATTACAGAAACTTTATTTTTCTTTCCTGAAAAACATGTACTAATCCATCTGCTTCTTCACTCTTCTTTCTATGTTTCTTGATAAATAACTTTCAATTATTACCCAAGAAACTGAACTAAAATATTTCTTTTTAAATCACCACTTTGTATTGTTCTGCACTTTGGAGAAACATTGATCTCAGGAAAGTCTGTGGAAATGCGTGGTAGTAAAATGATTTCTTTTCAGTGGCTCCCAGATGCCCTTTGTGCCTCTGCTACCTCTTCACTGTTTTCCAGATTCTGTTGGACTACCAGCTATTTCTCTCACTCTAACTAAGCAAGACAGATTCTACTAAAGCTATTATTATTCAATTTTTCGTTCTTTTATTGTTTACAAAAGGTTGGATCCTTCCCAAGTTGATGCTTCCCAAGGTTCTGACCTACCTAATCTGATAAATACTCAGTTGCTCTTAAACTATGTGCCCATAACATCTTGTGCATACCTCAGTTTTAGTACTATAGAGGAGTTCTTAATGGAGCTCCAGTTAATATACCTAAACTACATGATTGGTATTGTCCATTCCGTTTGTGAAATATGGCTAATGCCCAAAGCATGCTAAAATTTCCCAGCTTTCAGCTGTTCTCCAGTATAACCACAAATTTCTTTTCCTGCCAATTGAGTCCAAGTTTATCCAAACGTTGGTAACATTCTTCTCCTACAAGTTGTCTTTGCTATTTTAATTACATAATTAAATTTTATGTTAGAATTAATGACACACTATATGAAAAGAGCGTTGTTTCAATGAAAGCATTTTTGAATATTTTTAAAAGACTGAATAAAGTTGAGTGCTAAAAATAATACTATCAAATTAAATGTTGATATAACTGTAGTACGAGTTTACAAAGTTAATGCAACTCTAGGAGGATCTATACCATTATTTTGCAAGTTTCTTTTGTTTTTCATTCCACTTTAAAAAAACACAGATATTAAACCACACACCATGCATTGCGAATGTGGTTTGCATTAGAAAAATAATGTGACATATCAAAAGATCAGTGAAAGAATGTACAATTTTGTTTTAAAGTAAAATATTAAAAGGTACTTTTAAATTCGCTCCTACAACCAAATTTTTATTTGGTTAATAAGCCAAATTCCGGACCAAATTGCTTTAGATGAAAGAGCTCCAAGGAACATAAAAATAATTTATTTGTTTTTCTGCCTCCCCTACTGGGAAGTTAGCTCCTTGGAGAGCAAATATCATATATTAGTCTTATTCTTTGTTCTCCAGCACCAGAAAAATCACTAGGCACGTAATGAATGTTTGCCTTCTAAAATTTTTTTAACATATCCTTTTTGGATAAATAAATATCCTGTCAAATTTTTTATTTTTACATTCAAAATTTAGTATAAAATTTGTATTAAACTCCGTAAATCCAAATTGAAACTCCTTGGTAAATTGTTTTGCTTGACTTCCTTCAAAAGGAGAAAAAAAACCTATTTACCTGCCTCTCCTTATGAAGTTCTTCTACTTGGAATGGCCTCTTACCAACGTCAACATCTTGTCCTAATTGAGAAAATCATTCAGTGTGAAGCATTCCTCCTCTGAAATTACTTCCCCTACTCCTTCTAACTGACTTGGTGGTTGGCTATTTCCATATTTTGGTATTGAAGCGCGAGCCGTGAAAAGTCAGTGCCCGTGGAAAATTTTGGATCTGGCTGAAGATCCACACATTAAATTGAGGGAAAGGACTGAGCTCAGAGCTAAATGTCCAAGTTCAGAAATGCCACTGAGCAGTTGAGACACAGTACTTGTTTCAGACAAGAGCCAACCCAAGATTTTCAAAAGCCGATAGCACAGGAAAGGCAGTCATAGGTGAAAGAACATGATTATGAATTTAGACGGAGGTTGCCATCATCCTTGAGTTGTGTTGTGAGCTAACAGGGACCAACAAGGCTTATAGGACCATGTAATAGGTGTGACCACTCTCCTCCCAGCCCTGTCAGGACAGTATTGCCAGGCTAACTTTGATGTGTAGGGAGCAATAAAAAAGTCATTTCAAAATAAGCTCCACATACCTGACAGCAGAACTTGGAAGTATTATCATAGATACATAGTGGGATCCCAATGGAATGCTGGACACCAACAAAAATACTTTATTATGAGAGCACAAGGGACCAACTGAAAACCGGGTCCCATGACTGCAGTAGTGACTTAATTTCAGAGCAGGAAGAATGGGGAACTAAAGAGAAGGCACTGAAGCTGTAGGTCTGTCCTGCTTTAGAAATTGCCCAGGAAATGGTTAGAGTGTAACTTCATGGAGAGTATCATTCCAGCTAGATATGATGACGTTGGAAGAGATATAGATGGGACAAATAGCATAGCCTCACAGTTAAGAAATATTTAAAGTTAGAACCTGGGCTGATAGTAGCAAAGCTAACCTAGAGATTAATGGGCCAGACTCCTAAAATAAGTTTTAAAATATAGCAGGTTTTAGAATCTTTGAACAGGTTTTGATGAGCAGTTGGGTGGAGGAAAGCATAGTTCCATTGAGCTGAGCACCTCTGACAAGTGTTTTTATTCACCACTAAAGGGCTGGTGCATGAAATTTGAGCATTTGGGTGGTTCCTCCGCCCAGCCTGTGTCCTCTCACAGTCCAGGAGCCCTCGGAGGATGACTGACAGAGAGGGCCTAGGCCAGCAGTCAGACATCCTTAGTGCTGCCACAGAGGCAGGAGAGGTTCCTGCTACCACTGCTGCGCTTATCAGCTGGTGAGCCCAGCTTCTGAACAGCACACCCCCTGTGGGAGTGCACTGACCCCCAGGAGTCAGCTCCTACATTGAGCATCTGCCCCCTGGTGGTCAGTGTGCAGCAGAGTGACCGGTTGTTACCCTGTTCAGTCAATTTTCATATTAGCCTTTTATTATACAGGATAATAATTAAGAAAAATTTGTCAGTTACCAAATCCGCATTTTTTAGGACCAAAGATTTGAATTTCTAGAGAATGCATTTCCCTATGACTAGACAAAACCCTGATCAACTACCCTTCAGATTCATTAACTGTTAACTAAGAACATGAAGGCATCCTTTCTAAATTTGTTGCATTGGTGTTTTTGAGGGGTTTTTTCATTCTCTGTTTTAGAATATCATTACCTAACAAATACATTTGTAAAGAATAAATTTTAACACAATTCTTGAACATGCAGCAAAAATCTATCTTTCTTTTCCATAAAATATTACCTGGTTTGAGGGACGTTTTTCTGAGCTACAAATCAATTTCACTTATTTTATTAAAGAATTTGAAAAAAGTTAACTGTCAATTCTATATCCTGGTTCTTGTCTTGTCTTATTATATCTGTTTCTTAGTGTTAGTTGCCACAGATTTTTTATAATCATAGGCAGGTGGCAAATAATATGGTAGTTAATAATTACTGAGTACTTTTTTGTGCAAGAAATTATGCTGCAGACTGTACTTACATTATTAAATCTAATCTTAAAAAATTTCATCAAATATGTACTCATATTGGCCATTTTGCAAATAAAGAAACTAATATCCACTTAGGTTAAGCATCTTGCCCAAGATTACACAGGTAGTAAGAGGTGGAATTTGGTCTTTTAACCCAGGTCTCAAATTTTTAAGCTATACATTTAACCATTACAGAGTGTGTGTGTGTGTGTGTGTGTGTGTGTGTGTATGTATGTGTGTGTGTGTGTGTGTGTGTGTGTAAGAGATACTAAACTGTTCTCTCTTTCCTTCATTCTTTTTTTTTTTCCTTTCTTTTTCTAAATATATTTTATTG
The DNA here is from genome assembly GCA_027563665.1 of Antrozous pallidus. Taxonomy (NCBI): domain Eukaryota; kingdom Metazoa; phylum Chordata; class Mammalia; order Chiroptera; family Vespertilionidae; genus Antrozous; species Antrozous pallidus. Next base: position 38,237,952 of record CM050519.1, on the reverse strand, counting down.
ATTTTTTACAGAGAGGAATAGAAAGTTAGAAACATTGGTGAGAGAGAAACATTGATCAGCTGCCTCTTGCACATGCCCCACTGGGGATGTGCCCACAACCAAGGTACATGCCCTTGACCAGAATCAAACCTGGGACCTTTCAGTCCACAGGCTGATGCTCTATCTACTGAGCAAAACCAGTTTCGGCTTTCCTTCATTCTTTTATGTAAAAATTTTCTTTTCTTTTACAGAAGTTTATTGAATACTAGAGGCCCGTTGCATGAAGATTCATGCAATAGGCTTTCCTTCCCCTGGCTGCCAGGACCAGTTTTCCTCTGGAACCTGGCACCCAGGCCTTCCTTCTGGCTGTTGCCTTCCATTTTTGCTTTGACCGGCTAGAGGCTTCACTCCAACCAGAGCCTTCAGTCTTCTCTGCTCTGGCCGGAGTGCCATGCCGCCACCACCTCATCTCCACCCCCAGGGCTGGGTCCTCATGCCACTCAGCCCCACCCCCCGCTCCTATTGGCTGGTAGCATAGGGAAGGTACAGTCAAATTTGCATGTTTCTCTTTTATTATATAGGATTTAGTGTATTAACCAATGTAGTGGGTATTCAATAAAAGTCAGAAATGGCTAAAAATCATTCTACCAGTGCTCAGAGGCTTTTGGTAGAAATTATATATTTTCTAATTAAAATAACAACTTTTTACTTAAAAAAAAAAAAAAAGGATGTTGGCCCTCAAAGTTGGCCTAGAAAATTCAGATGTTGCAGGGAGGATTAAATTCTCTCATTGCATTTTACAGAGAGGAACTTGAACATTGTAAAGACAGAATCTGATATCTATTGAATACAAATGGGGTCTGTCTCATTATTCTTGGCTGTGGTACATGTTTTTAATATATTTGTCTATGTGATAACATTGTAAGTTTCTTAAGTGTTCAAACTCTTTATCCTTTTGTACTGTCACAAAGCTTCATGCACTGTTGTGTCACTCAAGATTGTGTTTAATTGAATTGAGATAGAATCTCTTATCAGTATTTAGTCCCTTTTCATGCAATACTTGGGAAATATCTGATTTTTCTTTCGTCTACAGCACTTAGGCCACTATAAAGTTAAACAAGTTTGCCCATAATTCTCATTCCCAATGCAAAATAAAGTTCTGCCCCTTCTCTCTTTCTCAAGGAAGTATTTCATATACTTTTTTTCATATGACCTTTTCCCCAGGATACTAACAGGACCTCCCCATTACATTGACAATTGTTAATCCAAAGATTTTCTGACAACCCACATTGATAGGAAAGTACAAATTTGAAAGATTATGTTTTGAAGCTAAGGACTCAGCCTTCCAACAAGGTGGCATAATAAATACCACTAGCAAAATATTAATGTTAGAAAATTAATAAACAAAGTATGTATCATCATTAAAATACTAGAGGCCCAGTGCATGAAACTCATGCACTGGGGGGATGTCTCTCAACCCAGCCTGCACTCTCTTCAATCTGGGACTTCTCAGGGGATGTCTGACTGCTGGTTTAGGTCTGATCCCTGTCCTAAACCTGCAGTCGGACATCTCTCACATCTGGGACTGCTGGCAACCAACCACTCACCTGCCTGCCTGTCTGATCACCCCCTAACCACTTCCTTGCCATCCTGATTGATGCAAAACTGCTCCTCTGCTAGCTCAATCGCCCACAACTGCCTTCCCTGTGAGCCTGATTGGCCCTAACTATCCTCCCCTGCAGGTCTGATTGCCTACAACTACCCTACTCTGCCGGCAATCCTGTGATGGCCATCTTTGACCACATGGGAGTAGCCATATTGTGCAATGGCATGAGAGTCAATTTGCATATTATCTCCTTATTATATAGGATACAATCAATTTCATAATAATATTTTTCTATATTTGCTATTTTGTTAGTGATAGACTGGTCATCAAAAGTCCAAATTCTTGAAGCACCATCCTGCAGTTCTCTGAACAGCCTGTGTTTGCAAGATGATGTTAGGTTTGACAGTCATTTCTTTATGGAGATTTCAAAGATCTACTTCAGACAGATTTTCCAGAGAAAAGACAATATCTTCAATGTGTTTGATTTTAATAACTGAACCTTGTGGGATCAAAGTATTAATGTGAAACAATGTGTTTTCAATGTTTCATTCCTTTGAATTAACCAATTAGGATCTTCAATGTTATTGTTTATAATTTTATAAAAATAGAATTAACTTCTTTAAGCTTAAGCTAATAATTGCATTTTTCTTCACCCTATTTATTCTTCATCATGTGTTTTGGTATATTTGAATTAAAATTTAACTATAAATTTTTTAATTCAGATGGTTGGAGGGTGCATGAAATTGGTGAAGAGTCAAAAGCTATCAATTTCCTATAATAAAATAAATAAATTCTGGGGATTCAAAGTAAAACATGGTGGCTATAGTTAACAACAATGTATTGTATACTTGAAAGTTGCCAAGAGAGTAGAACTTTTTTCATCACTAGAAAAAAATAATTTGTAACTATGTGAGGTGATGGATGTTAAATAAATTTATTGCAATTATTCCACAATATATACATATATCAATCATTTTGTAATATACCTTAATCCAGAGGTCAGAAAACTGTGGCTCGCAAGCCACATAAGGCTCTTTGGTCCCTTGAGTGTGGTTCTTCCACAAAATACCACGGCCTGGGTGAGTCTATTTTGAAAAGTGGCATTAGGAGAAGTTTAAGTTTAAAAAATTTGGCTCTCAAAAGAAATTACAATCGTTCTACTGTTGATATTTGGCTCTGTTGACTAGTGAGTTTGCTGACCACTACAAACTAATTCAGTGTTATATGTTGATTGCAATTCAGTAAAATTAGTGGAGGGTGTCTAATATAATAATGAGTCAAGATCTATAAATACTTTCTACAAAGATACTTGCAATTCACTTATTCACTTGTAGAGCAAAAAAGTAGCAGGAATTATATTTTCTATTTTTTACCATTGGCACAGATGGTAATGTTATTTGCCCTGAATTATGAGATCCGTATAAGAAAGAAACAGATAAACAGCATATGTCCTAGTGGTTTGAAAAGTGAACAGGTTATAACTTGATGAATGGAATCCTCTTTCTATCACTTCCTTCATGGCTTGTCCTAAAGACTCAGGACTACTGTACTCCCTGTCCCATACTGTATGCTGTGTACAACTTACATAAAGTTTGTGAAGAAGAAAAAAAGTGTTAATTAGTATATTATTACTGGCAAGGATGCAGACGCCAAATGTTTAGGAACTTGTGAAGACTGGCTTTACATCCTTAACTGTTCTTGTTTCTATTGAGAGGCACAGGGTTAAATTAATTTCCAATGTGTTGTATTGTACTTTGTTTTGTTTTCCATAATTCTGTGCATAATGAGTGAGCCTTGCTGCCTCATGAGAAATAGAAAGTATAGCTTAAACCACCACTTCTTACCACTGGCTCATTCATTTTCATTCCAGAATCAACACTTTACATTTTACTTGTTAGAAAATTAGAAATGCAGCTCATATTCCTTGGATCAGTGAATGAAGGGAATAGATAATTTATATAAATTACCCAATTTCCTATAGGTGAATGGGATACAAAGAGAAGGGAAGACTAGAGAAGGAAAATATCAGGGTAGCCAGAGACAAATTGACCACTCAAAAGTGATGGGTTGGAATGCAGGGAATGAAAGCCTGAGGTAATTGTTTGAAACTGAATGAGTTCATTGTTTAATACCACTTAAAAATATTTGAAAGGCTATAACCTCTAAGTAAAGTCAATGTTTTTATAATCAAGATAACCAGAGCAGTACAAAACCATGACTTCTTCTAAAAACACTTGAAATATAATTATTGTAATTAGTGTTATAAGGTATATTGAGTAAATCATGTATTGCAAATTTTAAAATGTATTCTGAAATAGAAAGGAATTTATAATGGGTAAAAAGAGAGAGAGAGAGAGATTGAGAGAGAGAGAGAGAGAGAGAGAGAGAGGAGACATTCTCTCTTAACAATTAGATCCTTAGATTTTATCATGGTTGGGTTCCATGGTATAAACTTGAAGTTTTGGTTAATAAAGGGGATCATAGCCAAGAATACAAAGAGAAAAGAAAGAGAAAATGATCTCATCGGTATGACTATGTTAATTCAGATTTCATATGAATATATTACCTAGGTGACAACTGGAAATCTAGTTTACCACATTTGGAAGCTGTTAATTACTAGTGGCAGAGTTCATATTTGACAGTTCTCTCCCACTATTCTAATTTTAAAGTCTTAAAATCTACAATCTAGAGGAAGGATTCAACCTTTTATAATTTGCCCTGGCCCTTCACATTTAGTGTAGGCTTCAAATTTAGCTAAGCTGTGCTTACCTTCTCTGCCCAGGAATGAGTTTCATACTATTCTGTTATCTTATAAATTAGAGGCCTGGTGCACGAATCATGCACTGGTGGGGTCCAGTGGGCCCGCCCCATCGGGACCAATCAGGCTGGGGTGGCTGGGTGGAGAAGCCACGGGAGGTTGATGGGCCAGCCCTGCCCCCAATCAGGGTGTGTGTGTGTGTTTGGGGGTGGGGGTGGGGGTATTGGGGGTAGGGCCAGCCAGGGAGATGGGCCCTGGCAGTTGGTGGGCTGGCCCAGCTCTCTAGTCAAACTCTGGCTGAATTGCCAGTCGAGGAGACAAAATTGCATATTACCCTTTTATTATATAGGATAGTATAAAGAGAGATCCAAGTTTCTTTTCTTCATCCCTGTGAGGATCAGGAAAATTGCATGGACAGGACACAGGAAGCGGATCCTTAATTATACTTGTTTACCAAAGCTTTATGTGTTCGTATGGGTCCAAGACCTTGCTGCTGAGTCAGAGATAATAAACATAATTTTTAAGATAAATTTTTCTTTACTCTACACTTGGGTAGGAAGAGGGTCACACACTTCAGTGCCTACATGCCTGGCTGTCCCTCTCACAAACCTCAATCTACATGTCTACTACTGGGAAAAGTAGTAAATCTCAGGAATGAAGATTCCAGCTGTCTTGGGAGAATGAGTTCCTCTTCATTTTACCTCAGATTTGGTTACAATGAACTTTAGCTGAAAACATTTTCTGATGCAATAAAACTGACAGTGGTTTTCATTATACATCCATTAAGTTGGTTTAATTCGACAAAACGTATTTAGTGATTTGTCTTCTCTCCACTCTGAGTGAATATGCTGCCAGTCTAGGTCCCTCGGGAATTTGCCCTCTAACTAGCATAGTTGACCATTAGGGAAATAACTTTTAGAGTATTTATACAGCAAAATATAACTGAGGACCAAAATAATATAAGGCAGCTATGTCAAGGTCATGGGAAGTTCACTTTCTAAATATAACAATAAAGCCTAAATGGGAAGATAACTCCACAGTCATTTTCTGTCATCAGCATATGCCTAGTGATTTATTTTAGACTGGCTCTGGCTTTGTAAAAAGCCCAAGAATCGAAGGGCTGGGAAGACCTTTTGAAGTTTGCAACAGCGGTAATGAACTAGAAAGAAGTTGCTAGCAAGATGCTGCACTGCCCAAAGTAGCTCAAATATCCCAAACATGCAGCAGTGGTAATGCAATCATCCACCCAACCACAAATTCCTAGTCCCTCCAGATACCATACAGAAACCTGGGCAACTGAGTCATCAAGTAACAGCCAGATCCACACACAAAACAGAATATTTAATGTGTGTTTAACTCTAACAATCACTTAAGATTTAAAGAGAAATGAAAGTCATTAAATTTACTCCTCAAAACTGCAGTCAATTCACCTCAAATGGTATGGTGAGACTCATAAGAATCTAAATGATTTCTGTAAGAAATATTTTGTGGTTGGAAGACTGAAACTTAGAAATAAATGCAGATGAGTAATTTAATAAGGAAATTTAGAAGAGTTTTACAGATGTTTTTTGTATTTATTAATAAAGTTGTTAGAAAAATAATAACAGCAAACATTTCAATACTTTGTGCCAGGACCTTTGCACACATGAGCTCAGTTTTTGCTACAATATTAAGCAACATCCCTAGTCCACAGATGAAGTTTTAAAACTTGTCCAAAGTCGATATACATAGTAAATAATAAAACTAGGATTTAAAAACCATTTCATTTCAAGGCACTGCCAAAACTCCCTCTACTTCCTATAATATCTCCATGCTCTTCTGGAATTTTTCCCTTCAGCTTTTAAGAAACGATGATACCCATGTAGTCTCCAGGTGTCCTTTGACGGTCTTTCTGTATCCAGTCATTGCAGCTTTGCTTCTTCTGAGGCTCCACTTACACATTGTTCAAAATGAAGTCTTTGGGGGCTGAATACTGATAAAGCTGTTTCACAAATGGCCACCTGTCTCCTCCATGGGTCCGTGAAAATGGTAGGGTGATGCTGAAGCTCTCTGTCTCTGGGCCCTGAGTCTGGAACCGCCATTGCTGTGGTAGCCGTGTTTTCCTGCCATAATGAATCTCCTCTATCCTGTGGCTAGAAGGAGGGCATTTTAAGCTTCCTTTGCCAAGAAGAGTCACTTTCTGCTTATATGCCACCAAGCTGAATACAGATTTTCACATGGCATAGAATCATAACATTTCCTATGTTTCACCATTATACATCTCATTGGCAGCTGCAATTCTTCAGCATTGTCATTACTTACTTTATCCTACAAGCCAGTTTGTCTTAGACCCTATTAGGAATCATAGTGATGCATAATTATCTTTTAAGCTTTATTTTTTTTTGGGGGGGGGGATTGATGCTTGATTTTCACTACTGGTGCCATCTATATACACTGAGTGGCCAGATTATTATGATATCTGAACGCATAATAATCTGGCCACTCAGTATATATCCTATATAATAAAAGGCTAATATGTAAATTGTCCCCTCTAACATGAGTTCGACCAGCAGGCAGGCTGGCCAACTGCCCTTGTCCCCTCCCCCTGACCAGACTGGCCAGACCCCACCCATACCCAAATTCTTGACCGGGTATGCTCACGGACCTCCAGTGGGCAAATGCTCAATGCAGGAGCTGCTGAACAATAGTAACTTTGCAGAGTGTCTTCTCACATCCAAGGACCCCTCAGGGGATGTCAGACTGCTGGTTCTGGCCTGATCCCCGGAGGCCTGGCCAAGGGACCTCACCTGCTGGAGGGACCCTGCTCACTCCACAGATGTCCTTCGAGTCCCAGCACCATCCCAGGTGCCACTGCCCCAGAAGGGACCATAGGAAGTTGGCTCCAAAGCGTGTCCAGCCCATCTCACCCAGTCCCACTCAGCCAACCACTTTCTACTTAATTTACTTTCAATGTGCACAAATCCATGCACTGGGCCTCTAGTTAACTTATAAATCTGATGAAGGGAAATACATTTAAAAAGAAATAGTGCTCCCTTCAAAACTCAATTTTCCACCATCTTTTTCACCATCTGGTTTTATTCCAGGGTTGAGAAAGTATAGGTTCCCAAGCAATAGACTGAAATCTGCAATCTACATGCGACGACTCTCAGGTCATTATCTCCAGCCAGACCTCTACCCTCACTTCTAGATTTGTACTCATATTTGTAACAAGATAATATCTTCTCGATGCTTCACACATTCTCCAAAGTAGATATTCCTAAAAATAAATCCCCAAACCAGCTACCTCTCTTACTAGTATATTTCTGCTCTCTCTTTCTAACCCATTTATGCAAACCAGAAATCTAAGAGTTTAATGATCTTTCACTGAGGTCTGTCCTGTCATTTTCACCTCCTAAATCGCTTTCCATTAAATCACTTCTCACATTCTCTGGCTGCTTCTTTTGTTGACCACCTCATTGCTGAAATTCTAGTCATGCTGCCAGCCACACCCCTTCAGACCTTTCCCATCTTGCCTCTTTTATGAAAGAAGCCTTCATCTGTTTTTTGAACAAGGGCTGCCGATAAATGGACCAGCACAGACACATATGTGCCAAGTGACTGGCCAGTGATTAATGAGGTCACTTAGCTCAGAACATTCTGTTCAAAAAAGGTAGCAGCATCTAGTAGATTCGTTCCTGCCATAATTTGGATGTGGGAGATGGGAGAGATTGACCTATCCATAGAATGAGGAGAGTAGAGCACACATGCAGAGAGAAGCCAAGAATTTTGTGTTAGAAAAGCAGAGAGACATTTGTCCTCAGAGGCAGTGAACCATGGACAGATTGGTGACTGCAAATGTGGCACAAGTACACATAAAAGAACACTCATTTTTATTACGAAAATTCATTTCCATGCCTTGTGGTCAGAAGGAGGTGGCTAACAGAGGTAGAGTCAGAAGTGGCTTTGCACCATCCCTTTGAAGGGGTGCAGATTTGCTTGAGGGTTGTAGATTGGCCAACCCCTCCAGGATGGAGGAGCAAGCCAGCCAGCCATCTGGGGCAAAGATAAAGTGAATACCAAAGCCAGGCCTTGGTGATTTTGCTTTGAAACAATTCCAGAAAAATAAGAAGTGCACATAAAATTCTCCCTCCCTCTGTATCTTCCTCCCTGCACCGCCCATTCTAAAGTGATAGAACCATGTTGTTAAAAGTGGTTACTTTGAAATGGAAAATATGAGACTTTTTAAGATCTTTCAAATTACTTGTATTTTCCCCCACCCCCTCATCTCTCAATGCCCATGCACTGGTTTGGGAATAAAGAAATAAAAAAGCAAAAATGAAAGAACAAAATTTTTAAAAAATGAAATTCAAAGAACACCAGAGCTGAGGACTGCCTCTCATGTAATTAGACAGTTGCAGGGGAAAGCACATGCTCTGGTCCCCGGTTGCCTGGCTGGAGACAGATAAGGAAACACAGGGCCACCGTATGACTTGGCTTCAAGAGAACCGTTCTGTTTGTAACCGGTATTTCGAGACCACTTAAAATCAGATCCAAAACTAATAGTCCCCAATGCTGGATTGCAATGTCGAACTGAATTGTCTGACTTGCCAGGTTTCTATGGTTAAAATTAATGCCCTACTTGGCAAAGGCTGTCCTACTAGCAAAATTGGAACCATCTGAGAGGAGACAGAACAGCCTGGATTTCCTGACTCCTGGGTCCCTTTGAATTACATCTCTGCATTCATCTGTCTCCCGCCAGCATGGAATGAGGTGCAGGCTACTCAAAAGAATTAACCACAACATTAGATCCAGTAACATGCAAAATCAGAGTATGGGTGGGAATAAAAAAAAAAACACTATCAAAAAGAAATGATTGGGAGTTTTCTCAGGAGTATGGGAAACAGCTTCAGGAGAATTCGTAGACATGAATTTTATATCTGCTTAACCAAGAATACAAAACATAATTTGAGAAGATCTAGCCAAATTCATTCCAAGCTTGGGATGAGGAAGGAAGGGGAAGAAGAAGCAATGGCTCTCACCTGTGTGGGCACATTCAGAACTCTATGGCACCTGATGGGACTAACAGGGCTGGAGTAAGCTTGCAGGCAACAAACCTCTGGAAATGTGAATTTGATTGTAGGATTGTGAAAGATGGGGTAAAGATGAGGACAGCCTACGATGTGCCCTGTTGAACCAAGCACTTATGCTAGCTGGTCTTCAATCTTCCCAGGTAGTACCCACATCCCACCTTGCTGGATTCTGCAGTTTCTCTTTTATGATTTTTTTCTAACAGCCTTCAAACACCACACCCAAATGTACTTGCTGTCACCACACCCAGGGTTTTAGCTCAGGGCAAAGCAAGGACACTCCTCTTTGAGTGCCCTGAGCTCCTTCCAGTGTCTGTCTCTCTGACCAGGAGCCGCTTCTCTGTCTCCTCTCCCTTGGGATTTATACACAAAGATTTCTGTCTTTGAATACTTTAAACAATTAAAAAAGAAAAGATCTCTATCTTTGCTTTTGATATATGAACAGGAGAAATTTTTTTTTCCTTTTGCTTGTCCATCTCTCTCTCTCTCTCTCTCTCTCTCTCTCTCTCTCTCTCTCTCTCTCTCTCTCTCACTTTAGAAAACTATTTTCACTCTCTAAAAGGCTCGACTCTCTTGCTGGAGTTTATTTTAAAAGTTGGCTTTCAGACTCACAGCTGATCAATGCCCTCTTTGTTCCAGATGGTACCCGCCCCGCTTTGGAAGGACAACTGCCATTGATAAAATGGGTGGAGAGCCTCAGAGGCAAAAAAAAAAAAAAAAAAAGTACAGGATGTGAAAATATTTTATAAAATCTCTACTACTGACATCTGAGTAATACAAATAGGAGTAATTATGAAAGATTTTTAAACTATCACTATTGCTTATACATGCTTGATAGTTGTATAAAATGATGTTTTGGATGGAAAAATTTATATATTGCTTTACTATATATTCATTTCACAGTAAAATATAAAGAGTTTTATAAATGTAGCCAAAAACAGTATCACTAGATAAAATAAAGTTGAAATTGTAAGATTTTAATTAGCATGCATGTGCATGTGTGTGTGTGTGTGTGTGTGTGTGTGTGCGTGCGTGCGCATGTGTGTGTAAAATTAAGAGAGAATTAATTGTTAACTGAGTGATCCTTACACATTCTTGGAATTTTTTTTTTTGAATTTAAATGAATTACTTTATTTTTTTTTAATTCAGTTTATTAACTACATTGTTTCCCTTTTTTTATCCCCCTATATCTTCCCTCCACCCTGTACCTATCCCACCCTCCGCCCTCACCTTCCCCTCCCCAATGTCCTCTCCCATTGTTGCATGATTCTTGTCCAATCTCTTGCTGTACTTCCAACAACACCCTTCTCCCCAAGAATTGTCAGTCCATTCCCTCTCTATGTCCATGTCTCTGTTATAGTCACCAGTTTATCCTGTTCATCAGCCTATCAGTTCACTTGATTTTTATGTTCATTTGTTGATAGATGTGTATTTGTTGTTCATAATTTATATTTTTACCTTTTTCTTTTTCCTCTTCTTAAAGAATATCTTTCAGCATTTCATATAATACTGGTTTGGTGGTGATGAACTCCTTTAGCTTTTTCTTATCTGCGAAGCACTTTATCTGATCCTCAATTCTGAATGATAGCTTTGCTGGATAGAGTAATCTTGGTTGTAGGTTCTTGCTCTTCATTATTTTGAATATTTCTTGCCACTTGCGTCTGGCCTGCATCGTTTCTGTTGAGAAATCCGCTGACAATCGTATGGGTGCTCCCCTGTAGGTAACCAACTGCTTTTCTCTTGCAGCTTTTAATATTCTCTCTTTGTCTTTTGCTCTTGGCATTTTAATTATGATATGTCTTGGTGTGGTCCTCTTTAGATTCCTATATTTTGGGGTTCTGTGTACTTCTTGGGCTTTTAAGTCAGATTCTTTCACCAGGTGGGGAAAGTTTTCAGTCACTATTTCTTCAAGTAGGTTTTCATTAACTTGCTCTCTCTCTTTTTCTGGCACCCCAATAATTCGGATGTTGGCTTGCTTGAGGTTGTCCCAGAGGCCCCTTACGCTATCTTCAATTATCTGAATTCTTTTTGTTTCTTGCTTTTCCAGCTGAGTGGAATTTGGTTCTTTGTATTTCAAATCTTTGACTTGGTTCTTGTGGCCCTCTGGACTGCTTTTAGGACTTTGTGTAATATTTTTTATTTCAGTCTGTGTATGCTTGATTTCTAGTTGGTCCTTTTTTTTATCTGTGAGGGTCTGGTTCGTATCCTCACAGGTCTTGTACATTTCCCTGAGGGTCTCAATCATTTCCTTGTAAGTATCATTCATCTCCTTGTAAGTATCATTCATCTCCTTGTAAGTCTCATTCATTTGCTGGTTGGTCTTGTTTATTTCCTGGTAATTCTCATTAAGTTGATTGGCCTTTTGTAGGAGCCTCTTGAAAAGCCTTATAACCGTGGTTTTGAACTCTATGTCTTGTCGTCTTTTCTCCTCCATTTCTTTCACACCTGATTTCTTTCCATGTCTCTGCATGGTGGCTGCTTTATGTGGTAGATATCCTCAAAGGGACAGTGGCTCAGTCTCCCCAGTTACCTGAGGTGGGTACTCTTACTGCAATCCTTTATGGGTTGTATTTAGTATTTTTGAATTTAAACCCAGCTTTTTGTTGTTAGCCCTAGGAGGGTTTGGCCTCCAGGCCAACTGGCTGTGAAGGGAGACTGTGTTCAGGTTGGATGGGCGGAGTCTCTGGGCTACGGGGCAGCGGCAGAGGCAGTGGCAGCTGGATCCTATGCGGCGCTCGCGCGTGCGCGTGTGTGTGTTGGGTGGGGATCGCTGCAGACTCCTCCAAGAGAAAGCCGCTAGTCTCTTCCCCTTGTCAGACAACTCTGCCTTTCCCCAAATGTGCCTGCACACCAAAAGTCCAGCCCAGGGCTGTAAAATAGATGGTTTCCGGAACCAGGAGACAAGTTTTCAGGGGGCAAGTCGTGGGTTTGCGCGACCCTTGGGACTAGGAGCCTCTGCCACGCCCTGCTTCCTGGGTGCGTCTCCCGGATGTCGGACCTCCCCGGGTTCCGGGAAATCTGTGCAGGGGGACCTCTTCCCATACCCGGGATCTCGGACCTTGCCCGGCTCGGGAAATCTGGGTAGTGGGACGCCTCCGCCCTTCCTTGTCGGAGAAATCCGGCGGGGGGGTCGCTGCTCCAGCCCCAGCCCGCCCGAGTGCGACCAGGGCGGCTCCTAACCTGTTTTCGTCTGAAAGGCTGCGCTCCGCCGGTCCAGAGTCTCAGTGTCCCACCTCCGCTCCTATTAGTGGATTTTTCATGCAGCCAGCTTTCTGGCGATTCTGGGTGCTTGTCTGTTCCGCTGTTATGTTGTAGTTCCCAAATCGTTGCGCGGGGCAGAACAATAGGTGTTTGCTTATGCCGCCATCTTGGTGTTCCATTCTTGGAATTTTAACTCCATACAAATTAACTTCGGCTTTACGCTCATGAAAATTGAGTTGTCCAGAAATAATTGGATGGTTCCTTATCAATATCCGTGTTTCAAAAATTACCCTATATAATAAAGGGCTAATACACAAATACATCAAACAACGGAACAACCAAACAATCGGTGGCTATGACGTTCGCTGAGCACCAGGGTGTGTGTGTGGAAGATGGTGGGTGTTGGCCATAGGGAGATGGTGGAGTAGGTGAGCAGGGGCACCAGACCAAGATGGGGCACCGATTGCTATCATCAGGGCGAAACTCTGGTGGTCACTGAAAATTCTTTGCTCCCATGCGCCCCAGTCCCACCTGGTGCTTGCACCTACTGCTAGTGCTGGAGCTTCTGCTTGTATCTGCTGCTGGTGCCCAGCACCCATCCTGATCTACCATTCATCGCCATTAGTGGGTGCAAGCGGCAGCTGCTGGCCCTAATCGCCTCTGAGAGCTTCTCCACCTTCTCTAAGGGGTGATCTGGGCAGCAGCCACCGCTCACACCCATTGCTGGCGCTGACTCCAATCATTCTGCAGGTGTGAATGGGGCTGGTGCCATCAGCATGTGGGAGCAGTGGTGGTAGTGGAGTGGGGCCATAGTGGGAGGGGCCAGGTGGAAGCACAAAGGATGAGCTGAGACCTGCTCCTGTGCCTACCTCAGCCTTGTGGCCCACAGTTTCTTTCAAGGTACACAAATCTGTGCACTGGGTCCATAGTAATTTTATAAAGATGCTTGCAATATTACTTTATAGAATTCAAAATAACCATCAGAAGAAACCAGAAAATTTAAAGTGTTTATAGATTTCCATTCCTGTTATCAATTATTTATTATGACCACATAAATAATTCTAGTCTTTTTTTTTTTCTATTTCAATGGCTATTATATACTTAAAAGTTGCTGAAAATAAATTCTACTTGTCCGAGAACTTATCTTTTTAATACCTACAGCTAAATTCTATTCGTATTTTTTATTATTTGAAATTTTTGCTCAGGGCTTGGAACTGTGAAGAAACCAAATAAATATTTACCAAATTAATTAATTATTGGAATTGAAAGCTCGCCTTCCTAACACTTTTATTGTCGCTGTCCCTATTCCCATTGTCCCTCTATGTGTATGCATTTTATTCTCATGTCTTAGTTTTTTTAATCCTCACCCAAGGAGATGTTTAGAGAGAGGAAGAGGGGAAAGTGAGAAACATACATGTGAAAGAGAAACATCAATCGATTACATTCCCTACTTCCCCTGACAGGGGATCTAACCCAAATCCCAGGTAAGTGCCCAGACCAGAAATCAAACTTTTTGATGCATGGAATGATACTCCAACTGACCGAGCCACTCTGGCTGGGCTTGTGTATGCATTTTCAGTTAAGCTAAAAATAAAAAAAAGATGTAGGAAACACAAGTTTTTAAAAATTCTGTGCAAATATTTTATTGTATATCCACAGTATCTTTCAACAGCGAATATTCAGAGTCCAGGTAGGAAAGAGAGATCACAGTGAAATTGCCCATATGGGGAGAATTTAATTAAGGTATCACTCTCAAGGGTATGGTCTATATGTAGGGAAACTACAAAAGATAATGCAGTACCTTGGGGCTTGTTACCATGGGTGTTGTTAGTATCCTCAGGCTAAAAGAAGCCAGTCAGTGGAGCAGAACCCCAAGATGCTGGAAGCGTAATAACTCATTGTCCTCAGAAGGCTCCACCAAAAAACATGAAGAAACTAAGCTGAAGAACACAAACATATTTCTGTTACAAAATCCAGTAGTTTATTCATCTTTCTCACTCACCACTTATTGTCACCTCTGATTGACAATATTGTAAACATTATGTGACTGTGTCAAAGGATAGAGCCAACCCAAAGGAATTCTGCAAAGAGCCTGGGGAATAAATATCCCATCTTTACTCTCCTTTCTCTCTCTGATCTCCTGCTAGTATTCCCCTTGGCAAACTCAGACAGAATTCAGAGACTAAGGAAGCCTGCTGCTGTTGATCAGAATCCTAGTCTCTAGCGTAGGTGGAGAAGGGTAGAAAGTGAAGCTAGAGAGAAAACACAACACATCTAACATAGTCAGTTTGCTGTCTTGAAATTTACACTTAGTTGCATGTGTGCTCTTTAAAATATTTTATACACCTGATATGTGCATTAAAAGTAGGAAAGAACTAATGAAAGGATATATGCATTCATATCAAGAGTAATGTAGTTTTTTTTTTCATAATACCTTTGAGTTTTTTTTTCATTGCTTTTTGTTGTTGTTGTTTGTTAATCCTCATCCAAGGATACACACTGAGTGGACAGATTATTATGATCTCTGAATGCTGCTTCATAAATGTAATTTTGCTACTGTTATGAATCGTAAAGTAAATATCTGTGTTTTCCAATGGTCTTAGGTGACCCTGCTAGTAGTTCTCAACCTGTGCGTCACAAACCACAGGTTGAGAACCACTGCTGTTGAGCCTAAGATCGTCAAAAAACACAGATATTTACATTACAATTCATAACAGTAGCAAAATTACAGTTATGAAGTAGCAATGGAAATAATTTTATGGTTGGGGGTCACCACAACATGAGGAACTGTATTAAAGGATTGCATCAGAAAGGTTGAGAACCACTGTTATATAGGATATACACTGAATGGCCAGATTATTATGCATTCAGAGATCATAATAATCTGGCCACTCAGTGTATTTCCACTGATTTTTTAGAGAAAGTGGAAGGGAGGGGGAGAGAGACATTGATTGGTTGCCTCCCACAAGCACCCCAACTAGTGCCGGGAATCAAATCTGCAACTTAGGAACGTGCCCTTGACTGGAACTAAACCCAGGACCTTTAAGGGACAACACTCTATCCACTGAGCCAAATTGACTATGGCTGAATTTTCACTATGTGCCAGGCACCATACATTCTCAGATTGTAGTATGTCAAGCTTTGTGGCCACCAGCCATAAATTGTCTCCTTGAATTTAGAGTTTTCCTCTTCGAGTCTTGCATCTCAGGGTAGAAACCAAAGTTGAATTTCCAAACTACAGGCACCTAGCCTTAGTAAAGCCAACCAGGCTCATCCAAAGGAACGAGGGATTGGAAGAGAGCAAAGAGGGAAGGAGACCGCACCAGGACTCCCTTTTCCTGGCATGCTTGGTGAGATGCATGGCACAGAGGCCAGGGTGAAAGGGTTCATAAGGTTTAGACAGTGTCTCTTACTCAGCCTGCAGTGTCTATGCCCAGAAAGGTTTTGAGTTCAATATTTTTCTTGCCTAGGAGGCAAGAAGTCACCATGTCTGATTTTCTGGCCCTCCCAAAGGTTCTGTAAGCTATCTTTAGTAACTTTGTTGTCTACTAAAGCTAGCTAAATTAAGTTCTGTTGTTGGTAAATTTTTTTAAAAAATTGAATGATACATATTTTTAACAACATTTTAACACAATCCTGTTGTTGACAGCAAAAATGGCACCAGCTGTCAGGCCAGTGGAGTCAGACTGGGCCTGGATTCTGCAACCTCAGTACTTGTCTTCTGGCAAAGAAAGAATTCACAGCCAAGACAAACTATAAGAGAAAGTTTATTTAGAAAGTTCCAGAAGTAGAATAAGTGAGTGATAGAAGACATGGGCTCAGGAAATAAATTATAGAGGCCAAAGAAGTGTTTTGAAGCTTTGGAGAGAGAAAGATAAAGATAATGCACCTGAGGGAAGAGCGGGTGGGGGACAGGAAAGGTGTGGAAATGGCTCCTAGAAGGGAGAGAGCGCTGAGTCCTCTGGTTTCAGAGTGGGGAATTTTAGGGGCAGATCCAATAGAATATTTATCAGCTTTCAGGTGTGTCCTTTCAGGATCAGGATCACCACTGAGTGGTTGTTCAAGTATAGGATTCATAAGTCAACACAGTGGTTCTGATAGTTTGGCTGCTTTTCTGGGCCTTTTCTGAGCTAAAATACAACTGAGGCCTAGATGTTATCCTCGGGGTTAATGCTTACTGGAGTATTCCTGCCAGGGCCCAGATTGGAGTTACTTGAAGCCACTCTTCAGACCATTGTTCCTTCTCTAAGGCAGTCTACCATGTGACTAGCAACATGCCAAGGAAGGCAAGGTCAGGGGAAGGCCCTAACCACATGCAATATGAAAGGTCAAGGGGTCTAAACCCTATGACCGGCAATATGCTAGGAGAGGAAAGGTTACCCTGAGGATGAGGTCCTTGTTTTTCCATTTTTGCCTGTTGCTAGGCACCTGGGGCTTCCCTCCCTGGTGACCTTGTGTACCTGGTCCATGGTCCTTGTTCTGCTCACATCTGTCTAACTGCCCACCACATTATGAGCTGTTATTGTCAATAAAGAAATTGGAGCTTGGAAAAGTTAAGATCTCAAAATTTATAAGTGGCCAAAGGGTCAACCACAGAAACCCACTCCCCAACATAGCATCTCTGCTTTCTCTTCTGCCTAATTCACCTCCAGGGTCAATAATAAACCCTCAAAAGAAAAAAGATCTGAAGGATATTCTTTAGTAAGAGAGAGACAAGCAGATAACTAATTATCAGTTGAGAGGCTTTTACAGATTTAACTATGTCTATGAAAAAGGAATAGAGGAATCAGATTATTTTCCTATATAAAATAATAGGAAGTGACAATTACCTTAAATCGAAATCATTATTTCTTTTGTTTCGGTCTATCTTTGAGCACTTTAAATGTGAAACCTACATGTCATCAAGACCCCTTTGGGCTCTTGGAGCACAGCATGTATTTGAGGCTACCTTCATTAATTATTCCTAAGTGACTGACAAACTTTTCTGTAAAATTCTGCTCTATTCACTCTTTTGCTTCCTGAATTCAAGCATACTCTTGCTCTGCACACAAAAATCACCTCCACCTATTTGCATCATTTTCCCACCCCTTCTAAGATATAGAACTTTGGTGGAGATTGCAGGCACAGTAGGAGTTATGTCAGATATCACCCATCTTTCTCACATCTTCTCTGTCCCTGTCCTCTCTTCTCTCCTTTTCTTAGCACATTGCCTCAAGTTCTTCAAATTATGTTCCCTCCAGGAAAAAAAAGAAAATAAAGTATTTCCCTTTCAACAAACATATACTATATTCAAACCCATTAAAATGTTCAGCAAATAAAAAATCACAGGCTTTTTAATGAAACCCACTGTGCTCAAAAGGCAACAACAGAAGTTGAAGAAACCTAGTTAAACAACAAACTCCCATTTATCTTACAAATACAAATAACCTTTAAAATTATTTAATGAGAATGCAGTAGCAATCACCAGGATTTTCCTCCTGACAGAAGAAAGGGAGAGAAGAGGAATCCGAGAGTAGCTGGGGTTGGGGACAAGGCCTAGGCTTAGAATCCTGGCTCTTCCACTTCTTCCAGAAGGAAAGTTTCCCCCAAAAAGCATTTTCAATCTGATTCTAACCTGGAAGCCTGTCTCTGTTGTGTAGGCATCTGTGGTAACAAGCAATCTGAGAAGCGACAGCAAGTAGTAGGAAGGAGCAATACATTCTATGTAAACATAAGTGGTTTTCTTTGAAAACTCTATGTATTTTTTAAAATGTTGAAATTATTTGGAGAAATCCTCAGACTTCACTAGCAACCCAAAGTGTCCATTGCAGAACAATAATCTCAACAATTCTTTATTTTTAGTGTGAAATATCCAAATGCAGATAATAACTTTCCCATCGAATTGACAACTTAGACCTGCTTTATAAGTGTGTCAAACTAGAGAAATATGAAGTAATGAAACTAATTTTTCATGCCACATACAAAAACCCATTTCATTACGTTGTAATCACATCTCACACTATGTGAAGCCAGAGCATAATAAACATCCATAAATCATTTTACAGAGCCTGGACACCTTACAAATTCATAATATCTTTTTAACACATCCAATGGTTGTTTTCAGATTTATAAAACGTAATTATTTAAAACTAAAACTAAGGGCTGTAACAATATATTTGAAAGAGAAGACCAAGTATACTTGACTAGTTTAAACTGTTACTTCTATTCCTAGGAGTTTAACAAACTGTGGTTTTTTAAATACACAATGTAGTTTGCAAAAGGAATTGAAACCAGTGAAAAGGCAGTGTTTGGGGAAAGGGGACAATACTCACTAGCAGATTGCTAAGTTTACTTTTATTGTAGGTCTATGTTGGTTATTTTACTTTTTTTTAAAGGATTAAAATATAATAAATATTCAAGGTACTCCTCAATTTTCTCCATGGCTCTTTGACCAAATTTCTCAGGTGCTACTGTCTTTTGTAGCACTGTCTTTTGTTTAAATGTTTAGTTATCATAAATTTGAGTATTCTGATGAGGTTTCAAAATGGACATTGAACCATTTTGAAAGTGATGTCCCACTTAAGTGATTTTAATTAAAAGGGAAAAATCCTAATGCTTAACAATTTCCTTCAAAAATTGTAATAATTAAAATTTAAAAGAGGGAATTTCAATCATACTTGTTTTTTAAAGTGGAATTGGTGAAGGCAAAAATAATTGAGTAGAGGATTGCAAAAGGTAGCATTTCACAGCTTACTTACACCAAATATCTCTTCCTGAATTGACCAGTCTGACATTCTAAGAAGTTTTGTTTCAAGGGTGTGAGGGAATGACTCACCTATGCAAGTCTGGGGCTCTGTACCCCCTAAAATCAGCCTGTGTGTGCAGAGGCTATGCAGCCACACAGAGAAGATTTCCTCAGGGCAATCCCAGAAAAACTCTAAGGCCACTTATTTCCTTACTAGAGGCCCAGTACATGAAATTTGTGCACAAGTAGGGTCCCTAGGCCTGGCCAGTCAACAGGGCCAGCTAGGGCCTGATTCCCCAGCTATTGGCTTCCTGCCAGGGCCTTCTTTCATTCCATGCCACCCCCTATGATCAGTGCGCGTCATAGCGAGTGATCAAATTCCTGGTCTCCTGGTGGAATTTCTGAGGGGAGAATTTGCAAATTAGCCTTTTGTATTTATAGATTAGAGGCCTGGTGTATGAAATTTGTGCACAGGGAGGGGGTGGGGGGTTGTCCCTCAGCCCAGCCTGTACTGTCTCCTATCTGGGACCCCTCAAGGAATGTCTGACTTCCTATTTAAGTGTGATCCCTAAACGGGCAGTCGGACATCCCTCTCAAAATCTCAAAATCCAGGACTGCTGGCTCCCCACTGCTCACCTGCCTGCCTTCCTGATTGCTCCTAACCACTTCTGCCTGCCAGCCTCATCACCCCTAACCACTCCCCTGCCAGCCTAATTGATGTCTAACTGCTCCCCTGCCATCCTGTTTGACCCCAACTTCCTTCCTTTGCTGGTCTGGTCACCCTAACTGCCTTCCCCTGCAGGCTTGATTGCCCCCAACTGCCCTCCCTTACAGGCCTGATCTCTCTCAACTGCCTCCCCAGTAGGTCTGGTCCCAGTCAACAGCCCTCCCTTGCAGGCCTGGTCACCCCTAACTGCCCTTCCCTGCAGGCCTGATTCCTCCCAACTCCTCTCCCCTGAAGGCCTGGGTCCTCCCAAATGCCCTTCTCTGTAGGACCTGACACCCCCAACTTTCCTCCTCTGTCAACCTGGTCACCCCTTACTGCCCTCCTTTGCAGGCCTGATCCCTCCCAACTCCCCTCCCCTGTTGGCCATATTGTGGTGACCATCTTGGGTCTACATGAGGGAAGGATCTTTGACAACATGAGGCAGCCATCTTGTGTTTTGGAGTGGTGGTCAATAAACATATTATTCTTTTATTAGATAGGATAGAGGCCTGGTGCATGGGTGGGGTCAGCTGGTTTGCCCTGAAGGGTGTCCCAGATCAGGGTGGGGGTTCCCTTGGGATGTGGGGTGGCCTGGGAGAGGCGCCTGTGGTTGTTTGCAGGCCAGCTACACCCCCCAGCAACCAAGTGGAGGTCCTGGTATCTGGGATTTATTTATATTCTACAATTGAAACTTTGCAGCCTGGAGCAAAGCCAAGCCTTCTGCTCTCTCAGTAGTGGCAGCCATTTCTGTTGGAATTTATTTACCTTCTATAATTGAAACTTTGTAGCCTGGAGTGGAGGCCTAGGCTAGTCAGGGCTGCAGAAGCTTGGCTTCCTCCATCACTGGGGGCAACCTAGCCTCTGTTTTCTCTAGCTCCATAGCTGCCACCATTTCTGTTGGGATTTATGTATCCTCTGTAATTGAAACTTTGTAGCATTGAATGGAGGCCTAGCCCAGCAAGGGCAAGCAGAAAGCTTGGCTTCCTCCATTGCCAGGGAAACCCAAGCCTCCTTCCTGCTCTCAGTGGCCACAGCCATCTTGGTCTGGGTTTGTTTGCATAGTTGTTTCTGATTGGCTTGTGGGCATGGCTCGTGGGTGTGGCTTGTGGGTCTAGCAGAGATAAGGTCAATTTGCATATTACTCTTTTATTAGATAGGATAGCAAGAGACCTGAATCCTGGATGCTGAATCCTTAACTTCAGAGGAACTTAGCTTTTCAGGATACAGGTATTGGAGACTGAGAAGCTAGAGGGGAAATGAGCCTCTCTGGGATTGCATCAGAATGCTTTGGAGCTAGTTCATTAAATGTAAGTGGCAGAAAAACAAATTGAACTCAACAAAAGAAAAATTGTTTCGGAGATTTGGGCATTTATATTCTGTGGCACTTAGTGGTCAAGAAGAAGCCAAGTCCCATCCTGTGACACAGCAACAGTAAAGGAACTCCAGATGTGGCTTAGCCAGATCGGAAGTGATAAATCAGCCACCTGTATGCCACAGATGCCAAGCTCTTTGAATCTCCTTGCTAGTTCAAAAACAGAATATACTGCTTGTCACATGCTTCACATAAAATCCTTTGGAAAGGAATTTCATTAGAGAGTTCACAACATAATGAAGCAGACATTTATTGCTAAAATGATTGCTGACCTGGCTCTTTGGTTATTTTGGTTCACATTAAGATACTCTTAGCTTCAGGCTTTGATGCATATTAAGTGTAAAGTAATGTGCAGTAGTGCCCTGTGCTTCCAGAGGTCACGTGTAGAGTAACTCCAGGCCCCAATAACACATCTGGGAATCCAAACGTAAGTGGAGAAAAGGGGCTTTGAACAGTGCTGAAAGTAATTGTCACAAAACTCATACACCTTCTGGAGAAAGGAAGAAACCAGTCAGGTCATTAAAATATTAAATCCCAGTTCTCCCATTTATAAATGTCAAGAGCCTATCAGTAAAATTTATTAGTACGATGCAAATAATATCTACCATATAAGATCTCAATGACAATTGAATAAAATAACACATATAAACATCTACCTGAAACATAAAATACACTTAATGAATAGTATTTCTTAATAAACAGCTATTATTTTGAAGACTAAGAACCTCTTTCACTCTCTTCCTCTGATGTTATAATATTAATTAAGGAAACAGATTAAAAGCCAAGGGGATACTCACTTACATAAAAAGCAACAGCTGAAAGAAATTATGTAGCCAGAAAAGCAGTAGAGGCATAATATTCTGAAGCCAGTCCCATTCCTAGCAAAAAGCCCCTAGTCATCACTACCCCTTAAGGTATCACTGCATTAGAGCACAGAATTGAAGTTCATAATGATGACAGCCAAACATCAAAGAAAGATTAGGAGGATTAGCTTGAATATGAGCTATAGAAGAAGGCAAGGGAAGTAGGCAATATATTCTTGAATGATTTTTATAAAAGTATATTCAATGAAAAAAACTATTGTTTCTTAAAGGTATAAATTTCAATTTTAAACTATACTATGATATGGTACACTGTTGTCATAAGTGTAGGCAAAAGGAACACATATATATTGCTGGTGGAGTATATATTGGTTCAACTCGTGTGGAAGGTAATTTGACAATATCTATGAAATTACTGATGCACATATTTTTGTCTCAAAAGTATACTTCAAAAATGCATTCTACAAATATACTCTCAATCATGTGAATTTATAGATTTGACAAGGTTACTCTACAACAATCTTTGCAATAGTAAAATATTTGAAATAATAATGTTATGGCTCATCTATTGAGTGGAATACTTTGCACACATTAAGCAAAAAAAAAAGGTGTGAAAACTATTCAAGGACTTGTTGAGGAAAAAAAGGAAAATTTATGTATACTATACATTGGTGGGTGGAGAAAATATACACCCATATGTTGCCTATATCACTGGAAGGATACACTAAAAATTAGCAAAATTGATTTTATTGGTGGTTGGAGAACTGAGGTGAAAGAAAGAGAGATTTTTACTCTTTTGTACCTCTTGAATTTTGAACCAGGTGAATGTATTACCTATTGCAAAACAAAAACAATTTTTTGTTCCCACAGTTTGTTGTGTGAACAAGGCCTACAAAAGGAAGATGACTAACTCTGGAGGATGTTAACTGGGGGATGCATGAGTAACTCCACACAGGAGGTCACACATGAATTAAGGGAGGTGGGGTTTGTCCTTGCCATCAAAAGGGAGAGTGAGGCATCTCTGCTGCCTCCCCACTGTGAAGAAAGAACGTGTGTCAGATTTAGACATTACTTAGGAAGGAAAGCTATTGACCTAGAGTGCATATTTTATTCTCCTGTTGTTCATCTTCTAAACAAGATAAAAATTATTTTTTTAAATTTTTTTCCTATGAATCTGTAATTTCTTTATGCCTTGAAAATAAATTACAGAGGAGATTTGGCAACTGTTTTGTCCAAAATGTGTTTAGTAAGACAACTGTTCAACAAAGAGATTCATTAAAAAGAGGATTTTGAAATCACATGCTCAGTTTTGAGAAACCCTGGGTATCATTCTCAGCTATTTATGAGGCACAGATGTATTTGAAAAGTTATTTATGAAAAAAGTCACTTTTTTTCTTTTAAGCTGAATACCTATTAATAGTTCATGGAAAACAATATTCAAAATGCTGGTTTAGAGGAACTGGCCCCTACACTCCCAGATTTTACCATCATGTTTTGCCATGATAATTTTTTTTCTTTTTTTATTATTATTTTTTAATCTTTATTGTTCAGTTTATTAATTACATTGTTCCCTTTTTTCCCCCCGTAGCTCCCCTCCACCTGGTACCCATTCCACCCTCCGCCCTCACCCCTCTCCACTGTCCTCTCCCATTGTTGCATGATTTTTGTCCAGTCTCTTGCTGCACTTCCCACATCCCTTTTCTCCCCAAGAATTGTCAGTCCATTCCCTCTCCACATCCGTGATTCTGTTACATTCACCAATTTATCATGTTCATCAGCTTATTAATTCACTTGATTTTTAGATGCATTTGTTGATAGATTTGTATTTGTTGTTCATAATTTACACTTTTATCTTTTTCTTCTTCCTCTTCTTAAAAAAATACCTTTCGGCATTTCATATAATATTGGTTTGGTGGTGATGAACTCCTTTAGCTTTTTCTTATCTGTGAAGCACTTTATCTGACCTTCAATTCTGCATGATAGCTTTGCTGGATAGAGTAATCTTGGTTGTAGATTCTTGCTGTTCATCACTTTGAATATTTCTTGCCACTCCCTCTGGCCTGCATCGTTTCAGTTGAGAAATCTGCTGACAATCGTATGGGTGCTCCCTTATAGGTAACTAACTGTTTTTCTCTTGCTGCTTTTAATATTCTCTCTTTGTCTTTTGCTCTTGGCATTTTAATTATGATGTGCCTTGGTGTGGTCCTCTTAGGGTTCCTATATATTGGGGTTCGGTGCGCTTCTTGGACTCCTAAGTCAATTTCTTTCACCAGGTGTGGGAAGTTTTCAGTCACTATTTCTTCAAATAGGTTTTCATTGTCTTGCTCTCTCTCTTTTTCTGGCACCCCTATAATTCGGATGTTGGTATGCTTGAGGTTGTCCCAGAGGCCCCTTACACTATCTTCAATTTTTTGGATTCTTTTGATTTCTTGCTTTTTCAGCTGAGTGTATTTTACCTCTTTGTATTTCAAATCTTTAACTTGGTTCTTGGGGTGCTCTAGAGTACTTTTAGGTCTTTGTATAATATTTTTTATTTCAGTCAGTCTATGCTTAATTTCTGGTTGGTCCTTTTTCATATCCTTGAGAGTCTCATTTATATCCTTGTAGGTCTCATTCATTTCCTTGTGGGACTCATTCATTCCACGTTAGTCTTGTTCATTTCCTTGCAGGTCTCATTCATATCCTTGAGGGTCTCGTTCATTTCCTTGTAGGTCTTGCTTATTTCCTTATAGGTCTCGACCTTTTCTAGGAGCCTCTTGAGAAGCCCTATAACTGTGGTTTTGAATTCCATGTCCAGACATTTTTTTTCCTGCATTTCTTTCACATCTGATTTCTTTCCATGTCTCTGCATGGTGGCTGCTTCCCTGAGTTGGTCAATTAGCTTTGTGTGGTAGACGTCCTACAAGGGACAGTGGCTCGGCCTCCCCAGTTACCTGAGGTGGATATGGGTTGAACAGTCTTGCTGAAGTTAAGCTCAGGTTAATTGTTGTTAGCACTTGGAGGGGTTTACCTCCAGGCCAATTGTCTGTGAAGCTCAGCTGTGCACAGGTTGGATGGGCAGAGTCTCGGGGCCAAGCAGACAGCATTAGCTCTGCCTTGTGTGGCCTCAGGGACTCTGTGCCGGGGGCAATGGCCGCCAGCACCTCTGAGAGAGAGCCGCTGCAGAGCTCCACTGGCTGCCGGAGAATTCAGACTCTCCCCAAATGAGTCTGCACACCCAATGTCTCACCCAGGGTTGTAAAACAAAGCAGTCTGATGGTTTCCTGAATGAAAGAGCAAGTCATGAGTGCTCTCTGCATGGTCAGGCAGCTGTGCTATTCCCAAGTTCATGCACACTCCGCACAAGCTCGCCTTCTCCACAAGCCAGCAGACCCCTGTAGCATCCGAGCTTCGGCGTCCCCTCCCACTGTCCAGTCTTTACCCCGTATGATAGTGGGTTCCCTGAACTTCGCCCAGAGCTGGAGAATCAGTCCAGTGGGACATCTTTGTCTCCCGGTTCGAGAAAACTGGCCGGTTTTCAGCCGCCCGCCCTATCTGCTGGCGCGCGCGCTCCAAACCTCTCTCCACGTGTATCTTCAATGCTGTCTGCTGCCACTCCTCCGAGTCACAGTGTCTTATCTTCACTTTTATTTGTGGAATTTTCACTCAGCCAGCTTTCCAGTGATTCTGGGTGGTGTTTGTTCTTCCATTAAATTGTAGTTTTAAAATTGCTCTGTATGGTGGCAAGATAGGTGTTTTACCTATGCTGCCATTGTAGTTCTCGCCAGGCATGATAATTAAGCCACAGTTTCATAGGTACACATTTTTAAAAGAAACAATAACATGTTACATTCATATTTACATCTTAGTAAAGACTGTGGGACTTAGAAGATTTGGTTATTAAATTTGGTTATCAATTTCACGGTATTTTCAGGACAGTATTATTACACAGAAGTAATGTAATTTTAATGTAAATTATCTGTAGGTTGATAATTATTATCTGCTTTGTTTGCTACTCTATCCTCAACTCCTAGAACAGTGCCTGGCATATAGTAGATAGTTAATAAGTATTTGTTAGGTGGATAAATTACAGCATGAATAGAGTACAATACACCAATTAATATACTTAGTAATACATTAATTATCTAAGAACAAAGTCTACAAAACATTAAAACTATACCCAGAATTTATGCTACCTCAAAGGGAGAGCATTGTAAACATTATGTTTGTTATATTGACTTTCTTTCAAAAAGTATAATTAGTAAGTTCTAAACATTAGAAAGTCACATGTATTACATTTAGTGAGCAAATGTTAAAAACTGTATTTTATTCCAGCTACACTCAAATCTGAGCAATTCTTAGCACCTTGGGACTGACCTGGCTTGAGTTTGTCAGTATCTAAAACCATGAAATGTGTCAGAGTTGGGATCATATCAAAGTCAGACAGTGCCCAAGCAGCTTAGCATATCACTGTCAAATGCCAGAATGAGGGTTTGCTGAGTCATCCTGGCATCCTTCAGGGAGCAGGAAAATATTATACAACCTCTTTGGCCTGCAGTCATCCCTGGGGCAAATCAAACTTGGGCAAATTAAGTTATATGGCCATTTCAATCATGAAATATTTACTTACTGTCTACTATGTTCCTAGTGAAATACTGGGCATTATATCAGTCCAGATAGGCTCCCTAATAACAACTACAGAATTCCATGAGTGGATACTATGTGCTGAGAGTTGTGTAAGGACTTTACATGGTATCTTATTCAACCTCACAGCAACCCCTCTGAGATCTCTACCTACTCTTCATATCACCTTTTACAACTGAGGACACTAGCCACACAGAAGTTGTACAGCTTGACCACAGCCACACGACTAGAAAAGGATGGCAGATTATGAACCCAGGTTGACTAACTGCTGAGTCTACAATATTAACCTCTGAGCAATAATGGAGTCTTCCCTCCTTAAGACTAAGCCTATACATGCCCATCCAGCATGGCTCGGTGGTTGAGCATCAGTCCAGGAACCAGGAGGTCACCAGTTTCATTCCCAGATTGTGAGCTTGATCCCCAGTGTGGGGCGGCAGAAGGCAGCCAATTGATGATTCTTTCTCATCATGGATGTTTCTATCTCTTTCTTCTTCTCTGAAATCAATAAAAATATTTTTAAAGTAAGTCTGTATGTCAATATTTTTACATGAGAGCTAAAAGATTGTTAAGAATCTTCTGTGCACAGATCCCATATTTTATAGTTTTGCCATGTATCTCATTTAATAGAGCTACACAATGATGCAGTAGAGGGCAGGAATTAGGAGCACAAGATTGATCACCGATTTTCAAATCCCAGCTCTGCCACTTACTAGCTATGTCCTTGAGCAACTTGTTTCACCTCTCCGTGCCACCGTGTCCTCATCTGTTAAAGGGGAAAGTACATACCTTATGGAATCTGTATTATTAATGAATGAAAATATAAACAAAACCTAGACCATGACTGGCACATAGTTAGCACTTTATTTCTTAACACTTTCTTTTAATTTAAGTAAAACATACTTTAAATAAACAACTAAAAGCACTTTTTAAAAAATCATTAAAAAATTAAAGAATTAAAGGAAAGCAAAAATTAACTGCTCTGCTCTACAGCCCACCATGGGATGTTTTATAGCCAGTATTCTCACCTCTCAACATTACCTACATGGTGTGTCTATGAACCTCAGTATATTTCTGGCCTCCAAATACACTCTCCACCATCATCCTGAGAATTTCCAGCCACGTTGTCTCCAATGGTCTCAGGAACCAGGACTACAGCTTTGTCTCCTGGGACTACCCAGGACTCACCCATCCATTCTATGATATCTGAAGACCAGGCTTTCTTTAGATTCATAGCCTCATATATACATTAGGAAGGAAAAGGTGGCTAAATAAGTAGAATTAAGCTTACAAAGTTTTAAGTGAAATGTATTACAATTGCTGCAGATTAAAATGAGAATATACCAGCAAAAGAGGCTGTATCAATCTTAAAATATTGCAGTTTCCTGTATCTATCCTAAGAGAAAACCTCTTTGGAAAGATGATCATTAGGATTGTCTTTCTAAATGATTTTTTCTTTTTCTGGAAGAGTCTGATGATTGCACACGTAAAGGATAAAACACCAACTAGTGTGCATAAAATTCTCACTACTTTAAAGTACTTCGTTAATCATTAGTTATAGTTACAATCTTAGCTCATCACTGCTCTGGCTTCAGAACTCCAGATGACCTACAGCAAAGTTGAGAGGTCTTACAAGTCAAAGTCACTAGTCTGGCCACTGTTAGCACCATTCCCAGCTAAAAGTTCCAAGGCTGTTGTTATATGATCCTTGCTGCCTCTTCTTACTCTTCTGTGCAACAACTCAAACTTCTCTGGCCCTAAACTAAGCCTGCCAATTCACAATGCATAATAACCTGCCAATGAAGTTAAAACTACACTCCAAGATATTATTGATCAATTCAGAAACATTGGTAATTGACCAAAATGTGCACTGTTTGGTGATTGCTATATAGGCCAGTCTCTGCTTTAATCTCATGTGTTATTTGGGGGGGGCTTCTGTAATTTCTAACATTTATTGTTATAAATTCTGGGATGATTTAAGAGCATTTAGTGATGAGTGAGAAGGACCTCTATAAGGAATTTCTTAGTATATTATTGATGGAACAGGAATAAATATTTTTTTGCTCAAGTGTATTGTATTTTATAATAAAATATATATTTTATAACAATGTAATATAGTTTATGACAAAATTAAGCTAATTTAATGTAGTTTATGACAATATATGTAGTTTATGTACTATATATAAAATATATATAGTACATAAACTACATATATATTATATATATTAATATATATATTAATATATATATTATAGCTTAAAGGAAAATATTGGCACACATATAGACTTTGCTGGGAACCTTGATGCCATCTTGCTTGATTGGACTAGAATAGTAAAGGTAAAGGTACTATAAAATATATATAGTACATAAACTACATATATATTATATATATTAATATATATATTAATATATATATATATATATATATATATATTATAGCTTAAAGGAAAATATTGGCACACATATAGACTTTGCTGGGAACCTTGATGCCATCTTGCTTGATTGGACTAGAATAGTAAAGGTAAACATTACAGAATAGGCATGTCCTGAAAGGTAGAGCAATATTTATCTACATCAATGGTAGCTGATTAAAAAGGCACTTAATACATACTTCTTGGTGGTAAAGTGTTTATACTAAATCACTATGTACAATTAGTGTCAACTTTGTACTCAAATAATAAAACACCCAGCCTGCAATCTATTTAGTAGCAGAGTAAAAAATTATACTTTTAGATAAATACTGAAGCTTTTCTAGATAAAAACTGGTTGCAAAGTTAAATATTGTTTTAAAACAGAACCAACAAAAATATTTTTCTTTCTGGTTAGGCCTGCTCCTGGTCAATAGAATTCTATTGGTTTTCATTCTCCTAAGTCCACCTGTCTCTTCGCTTCTCGTGTGAATGCAGTCCTGACCCCACTGCAGGTTGCACAAAGCTTGCACACATAATTACAGTTATTCTCTGCATACTTTTGAACATTTATAATGGAGAAAATATTTGCTGGAGGTAATTCTCATCAAAATGTTATTTGTGAAAATGTTCCCTACACAGTTCTTTCTTAAAGCATACACAGTTTCATAAATAACATTGTTAAATATTGCAGCATCCTTGGGAGGTAGTCAAGTAGTAATATTAGATATATGTTTGGAAAACTTAAGCCTCTTCTGGTTTACCATATTGAATTAGCCACACTCATTTCTGGGCTTTCATAGAAGTTTGTCATCCCTACAAATTTGTGAGATCCAACCTGACTGAGACTATATTTTAATTATCTTTTTTGTTATTTTTATATTTTTAGAGAGAGAGAGAGAGAGAGAAGAAGGGGAGAGATTTGTGAGAGGGAAAGATTGATTGGTTGCCTCCTGCACTTGATCCAAATGGGGATCAACCCCACAACATGATTATATGCCCTGACCCCACCACCTTTTGGAATGTAGGACAACTCTCCAACCAACTAAGCCACACCAGCCAGGGCTAATTATCTTTTTAAATAGTTTCTTAAAGATATTCTTGGCAAAAAGTTTAGAAGATACAACATCCTATATAATAAAAAGCCTAATATGCAAATTATACCCTTGACTGGGAATTCAATCAGGAGTTAGACCACTTGCTATGATGTGTACTTACCCCCAAGGGGCAGTGTGGAACACAGTGGGCATCTGCAACATGGCACAGGCAGTAGGCGGCAGTGGCGGCACTGCCAGCCCTGACACCCCTGATGAGAGCAGAACCACGGTGGAATGGTGGAGCAGGTGAGCAGGCAGCACCAGGCCAAGGTGGGTGTGAACAGGGGTCCGAATGCCTAGCAGATGGTGACCAGCAGTGGTGGCAAGGGGCGGGACTGCCACCCTGCTCCCAGGAACTGAGGGAGTCAGATGGGGGGGCCCAGCTCCTATCGATCGCCCAGCAGATAGTGACCAGCGACCAGCAGGCCCTGATCACCCAATCAGGGCCGGGCCCCAGGTTGGGACAGGGGACTCAGGATGGATGGTAGCAACCAACCTCCTGTGGCACCTGGATGAGGAGCTGCAACCTGGAGGCAGGGGTGCTGTGAGAATTTGGGGTGATTGCCTAGCTTGCTCTTACTCCCCTTGCAATCTTCCTGCGGGATGCCAGGGCTAGCATGCT
The DNA here is from genome assembly GCA_027563665.1 of Antrozous pallidus. NCBI lineage: Eukaryota > Metazoa > Chordata > Mammalia > Chiroptera > Vespertilionidae > Antrozous > Antrozous pallidus. The sequence goes on along the minus strand of CM050519.1, from coordinate 38,206,972 downwards.
GGGGAAGGCCCCATGCTGAGGTACCAAGCGCCCACAAGGAGCCTGCCCTGCACCTGCATTGCCTCTTCCAGGTGAGCCAAGCCAAGCTGCTGGGACTACAGGGGCCAGTCGGGCTCCTTGTGGATTCCTGCAGGAGTCCGTCTGTGAGGCCAGCTGGGAGAGAGTGCGGCGCCTGGCTTCTATGTGGGAACGCTAAGCAGCCCAGAGGCCCACGCTGCACTCAAGCCCACAACGTCAGGTGGTGCTCACCGTGTCTCTGTGTGGGGACTCAGGTGCCATGACTCAAGCAGAGGCAGATGCATGGGGGCCAGGGGTTAGCTAGGACCTGCCCTTCCATACCAGATGGTCGCACTTCAGTTGCTGGCTAGGCTTAGGGACTGCACTTGTGCACAAATTTTGTGCACTGAGCCTCTTGTAAAGAATAAAAATCTGTCAGCAATTCCAGATTTTATGTCTAAAAGCCTTTTTGTACTTATATTTACTGCATTCTGAACACTATACTACAGTGGTTGGCAAACTGTGGCTCCCAAGCCATATGCGGCTGACTCTTTGGCCCCTTGAATGTGGCTCTTCCACAAAATACCACGGCCTGCGTGAGTCTGTTTTGAAGAAGAGGCATTAGAAGAAGTTTAAGTTTAAAAAATGTGGCTCTCAAAAGAAATTTTAATCGTTGTACTGTTGATATTTGGCTCTGTTGACTAACGAGTTTGCCGATCACTGCCATAGCACATACAAGTCACCTGTAGATCATGTGAAATGTAAATTCTGATTCAAGAGGTCTAAGGCAGTGCCTGAGAGTCTGCATTTCTATCAAGCTCCCAGATGATACTGAAGCTGATGGTTCACCCATTGCACCTTGAATATCATACCCCTATGTTAATATCTGCTGCTATAACTATATTAGAATGCAGCATAAGTGCTTCTAAAAATCTTTGACAGCTTTTCCAAATATATAATTAGTGGAATTTTTTTCTTTATTTATTTAAAATTATCTTGAAATGTGGAATTAGTTTGGTGGTTAAGATGGGATTTTCATAACCAGAAAAAAATTATTCTGTAACTCAGAAAAGACTAAGTTTCTTCTGAGTGTTGTTCAAAGACAACTGGTGAGGAGGAACACAGCTAGTGAAGGTGGCAGAATTTAGAAAAGAAAGATACTAGTCCATCTCAGCAAAACAGCAGAGATGTGAGGGCACTATTAAAGACGACAAGGCTCAGAAAGTAGGTCTGAATAGATGCAAATCTGTGACAAATCAAGCAAACGAGAATGGGAAAAAGCAAGACTTGCCAGAGGCTAGGCTATTTTGTTCCTGTGCTCCCTTAATGAAATGTTATCTCCTAGACCTAGAGCAAATCACTCAAGGCATGTGATATGCCAGCTATCACACTGGGTGCACTCAATATTTATCAAAGGGTTGTGCTGCTTTAAAAAGGTTTTGTAATACTTGCTTTTCTTCTAGTTTGTATAGATTTTTTGATTTAATATAATTCCTTTTATCATGGTAAGGAAAGTGGTGCTAGTATAGGTTGTCACCCAGACATAGAAATAATTATCATCAAGCAGTAAACTTTGACACACAAGTTGTTCTGATAAGATTATTCTTGAACTAATATGATTTGCCTTTGAATGAATGAAAGAAACATACTGCTAAGCTCATTTAACCAGTTTTAACTTGCTATATAGTTCTGTAATATGCTTGAACAAAATGGAAGAATTGGAATATCATTTGGAATTGTATAGCTTATTTAGCTACCAGTGTAAGGACTAGAAATAAACAAATTCCCTCTTTCTTATATTTGACAAGATCTATTAAGTAACTGCTATGTAATTGACAAGGTACTGGGGAAACAGAGATGGAAAAATATGGCCTACAATCTAGCAGGAGAAGAGATACAGAAATAAACAAAAGCAACAATGTAATAGCTGTGGTAACATTATGAGTGTGTAAGAGGGGGAGTGATCACTCCTCCTTGGAAAGGTCTAGGATAATGCCAAGCTGGCATGACAGCTGAGAAGTAAAACATGAATGACTGTTGTGATTCTGCTGTCTATTAGGCATTGTGCTAAGAACGGCAGGAAATGAGGTATAATGTATAAGTTTAATATTTATTCAACAATGTTTATAGAGTACATTATTCCATATAATGTAATCAGCTATATAATCTCTATTTTCAAAAAGAATTAATAGTCTAGTTTATGAAACAATACATACACATGAGTGTGTGGGGTGTTGCGGGGGGCGGTAACAGAAGTATTTACATGCTAAGTGAACACAGTGCAAATAAGCGATAAATAAGAGAGAGCAGAATCAACTCAGCTAATTGAGGAGGGATACAGAACCTGAGGAAGAGCCAGGCCAGTGGAAAGATGGCTATTTTCATTGGAGAGGATGACAAGGCAAATGCATGGGCACAGGATTATATCACAGGATATTTCAAGTACAAGAAACAGAAAAGCTAAGACAAATTGGCCTGAGTAACAAAGGAAATGTGTTACTCAGAGAACTGGAAAGTGTACAGGTAGAGTAGGCTTTAATGCACTCCATCCAGAGGTCTTTGGCTCATTTCCTTGTGATCCACTCAGCTCTCCCTTCCTCTATATTCTACTTTGTCCCAGGCTGGCTTTTCTCAGAGCAGCAGAAATGGCTGCAGTGTATCAGGAGGCAAGAATTAAGTCACAACATTGTAGGAGTAAATCCTGAGATTCATTCTTACTGGACTGGCTCAGGCTCTTTGCTGCTCCTGAACAGGTCCTTGTTCAGAGAGATGGAAGGTTCCGACCAGATTAACATTGGTAGAGTCAGCTTCTCAAGAAACATAAGAATTTTCCAAGCAGAATTAAGGGGACTGTTGGGAGGTGAAAGATGGACATCGGATAGGCAGTCAATGAGTGGCAGCTACATCTGGTTCAGAGGTCAATCTGCCCTCAAGATACATTGTCACACTCCTTTGTGTCATCAGTGCTGGGTGGCATGTTCATGTGCTTGTGAACACTTAACCTGGCCATTTGCACTGTGTCTGGTTCCACTGGTAGAAGATGAACTTTGCTAGGGCAAGGAAGCATGTCTTATTCTGCTTTATATCTCCAGTACCAAGCAGAGACTAGAGTAGGGACATAGTAGACACTCCATAAATCGATGCAATTCAGTAATTCAATGTAAAAAGAACTTTAATATGGTTATGGTGGGACCAAAAAGAAAGAGATAGTGAAGTTAAGAGTCCATTGTACACTTGAGGCTTGAGTTGAAAATTGTCTGACCAGCTGAAGCTAGTTTGGCTCAGTGGATAGAGCATTGGCCTGAAGACTGAAAGGTCCCAGGTTTGATTCTGGTCAAGGGCATGTACCTTGGTTGCGGGCAAATCCCCAGTAGCGGGTGTGCAGGAGGCAACTGATTGATGTTTCTCTCTCACCGATGTTTCTGACTTTCTATCCCTTTCCCTCTCTGTAAAAAAAAAAAATCAATAAAATATATATATATATTTTAAATATTTTTATTGATTTTTTACAGAGAGGAAGGGAGAGGGATAGAAAGTCAGAAACACCGATGAGAGACATCGATCAGCTGCCTCTTGCACACCCCCTACTGGGGATGTGCCCGCAGCCAAGGTACATGCCCTTGGCGGAATCGAACCCGGGACCTTTCAGTCCACAGTCCGACGCTCTATCCACTGAGCCAAACCAGTCTCGGCAATAAAATATATTTTTAAAAAAGAAAAAGAAAACAGTCTAACCAAGGGCAGCATTTCCCAATGTGTGCTCCAAGAAATACTAGTCCCATATGAAGTTCTTGGAAAAATACTAAGTGGTCAAACAGTTTGGGAATTGCTGTATTCAGTGTCCCCCACAGATGCTCCTAAAGTTTGTCATATGTATTCAGCTGTTATACATGTTATTTTACATGGAAAAACTGTTTAATATAATTTAACCAAGCAGTTCTCAAAATTATCTGACATATGCCTATACCTCATCCTTCTCCACATAATATCTATTAATGTTTTCTGGAAGGAATATCTTGCTTTATAAGGAAGTTTATCACTTGTTCTAGTATGAGAATGCCAAGAACAGTTCTCCCTGTACCTTTCTAACTGCAAACATGAGATGGCTCTTGTTTCTCTCATGCATTGTCCCTAACAGTTAGAGGCAGTTTCCTGGGTTGGTAAGGACAGGGAGGGGCTCCTGATCCCAGATGTTCCTCCCCACAAAATTCCCTTCACTAAAGATAATTGAAAAGCATTCCTAGCCCTGCCCCTACCCCCATCCCCACAGAGGTAATAGAAAGTTAAGTAGATCCTGCCACTTCCTAGGATCATTTTTAGCCTGGTGCAGACCATCAGATACTTGGTGTTAGTAGACTGCTTGGACTGATTTAAACCTAGTGTAACAGTGCTGCAACCATCGTGTCCTCTAATTCTGTGCCAACTGTGGACAGAGAAAAAAAATTACTCCTGGACAAACGTGACTCCAGCTTTATGCATGTAACTTTTAAGAGATTCCTTGATAAAGAGTGCCTAAAGTAATAACTAATACAAAAAAAAGGCACTTTCCAAATTGTCTTTTTGCTGCTTTCCAAGGCAGTGAATTGAGATTATAATTATTATTATGGAAAATTTTTAGACATTAGTAGAAACTGGAAGGATTATATAAGAAAGCGTCTTTGTACTCATCACTCAACTATCCATCTCTAACTAATAAGGTACACATATATACCAAAGTATCTACAGTTCAAATGGCAGATAGATAGATAAATATAGATATTATCACACCTGACAGAATTAATAATAATCTCTTAGTCATCTGATACCTAGTTCATATTCATAATTCCAAAATTATCTCAAAGATACATTTATATAGTGCGTGTGCTCAAGTAAAATCAAGATACAATGTGCTCAAATATTTCTCTCTTAAGTATCATTTTTTAAAATTTATCTTTATTGTTGAAAGTATTACAAATATCCCTCTTTTTTTCCCCATTGACTTCCATCCCATACATGCCCAGCCCTTTACCACATTATTATCAGTGTCCATGGGTTATGTCTCATCCTTAAGTTTTACTCCCCTTTTCCTTCAGTTATAGCACAGTAAGAAGCTAGAAAAATTCTAGGACTAGCAGAATAGGAAAGCTAAGATAGTTAAACAGCAGTTTGCAGCCACATAGTAAATCTTATTTTCTTTAAGCCAAGGACACTTAAGAGTAAATAGTCTGCACTACTCCCCAACCAGAGGGTAAATAGCTCAAATTACACTACTCAGGAAGACAAATCACAGAAATCCAGTTAGTGCCATTTGCCAACCACACCCAAGGACAGAAAATTAAGAGAATAAATCTCATATTGGTACATAGTATAAAGCTGATGAATATTCTATTGATCCACCCCTAAAAGCTCCCTTAAATATCCAGCCTTTAAAACCCATGAAAATGAAATTACCAGTGTGCTCTCCCTCCAGGGAACACAACAATGCCATTCCCTTCCCCTTCTCCTTCCCCCACAGGTATGTACCTCCTAAACTCTGAGGGGCCCCACAAGACTTGCAACGGGGGAAGCAATGGGCAGTGGCAGCTCATCTCTGGCTAACCCCCTAAGCTTGTCTCCAAGGCCCCTTATTCTCTGACTTTTCAATGAGCCAAAGCAGCCCAGCCTAAGCTCTGCTGTTGCTTCTTCTATGGCCTTCCCTGTTTAACTGTCTTAAGTGTATTTTTGCTGTGGCCAATAAATTCTTGCTTGCTTTTCTACACTTTGTCTCTTGATTAAAATATTTCCTTTAAGAAGACAAGAACCAAGGTCTCCTTGTTTTATTGGTAATACCTTTTTTTTTTTTTACTTTCGTCATTAATTTCTATCCTTTTTTTCTTTTATACTAAATGTACTTTCAAGATAGTTTTCAGGACATATTGTTCTAATGATGAAAGGAAATAAAAAAAGTCAAATAGGTGAATCATCTTAAAATTTGGGCAGAGTACACACAAAGTTAAATGGAACTTATAGTTGACCCTTCATGTCCTGAATGTCACATATTTTTCTCAACTTTTTCTTTGTAGAAAAACAAAGAAGAAATTACTTAAGGAAATATAGTTTCTGAGTAAAAATTATATTTTATAATTTTATATTTATAATTCATTATTTCTATAGGTGAGACAGGACTCCACACAAAATCTACTGACTCGTGAACATAACAACACCCATTTTCCATGAAATGAGTCAAAACTTTGTGTTCTCAAAATTGTCTATATCTCTCTAGATTTCATAACTTATTTTAAATAAATTAAATATATGTTTAATCTTTCATATGACATGATTGGGAAGAAACTTACAAAACAAAATTTAAGGATCATTTTCAAAAGTAGGATCCAGCCTTCTTAAGAGTTATGCTATATGTACTTAGCCATTCCTGTTTCTGAAAAGCTACATGCTAAATGGATCACTTCATCAGCAAAGACAGTAATTTCTAAGCCTTTTTTTAGAAGCGATGAGGAAAGAACAATAAATCGTGAAGAGAATTAGTAACACAGTCTTCCAGTTGCGGTATTTCAATTGATTAACTATCAGACCAAGCATTTCCCTAAATTCAGCAAGCCAACTTAATCTGTCTTTGGACATACTCTTTGTAATTTGTTAAGGCTGTCGGCCCAATCAAGAACACCAAATACTGACTATTAGATTTGGTTTGATTTGTAGGCTGAAATTATTTTACAAAGAGAAATCTATATGTTGTATGATAACTCCACAACTCTTATAATTGCCAAGGGATGTGCCAAAAAGTCTTAAATAGGCACACAAATGATTTGTAAAGATATCACTATCATTTTCCTCCTGATTTGTTACAACTGTGATACTTCTTCATGCTCTGACCTTTAATAGAATAGTTCCCCTATAAGCCATTTCTTTCTAACATCAGTAAAAAACATTCTCCTCCTTTTAAGTACAAGTTAATTATGCAATCACTCATCATTTCCAGCTGCTGATTGGGGGACTGAGACAAAGAGAGACTATGTACCTGCAATCTCATTTCTCAGAACCTCTTAAAGTAATTCTGAGTTGAAAACTCTATGCATGCACTGAAACAAGCAGGAGGGATGAAGCTGTTAGTTTTCTAGCCACATGGTATATTCTATTCTCCAGTGTTGATCTTGATAAAGAACCTGTGCTTCATAAGCCATTGAAAAACTAGAATTTAACCGGCTAGCAGAAGAACTATGACATCAATATGTCTTTAAATGGAGGTCAGGGAAAAGTTAAATTACTGACCGAATGGGTAAAAATCTTTCCCTTGACATATAGCCTAATTTTTTTAGTACATCTCCAGGCAAGATTGTGTGGCTACATTCACTTAAATCATTTTATTGCTACATTTTGCTTCATACTAAAAGAGGATGGGTAAGACATGACAGTGGTGCTCAAAAAGGGCAGTTATATATATATAGGTAAGAGCACCCTCCTTGACACATACTATTTTTGGAGAAGAAACCATCTCTCCTGTAGGACAGATAAAACCAGTCATGTTGAATGTATATGGGAGACATCTCATGTTTTTATTCATCTCTGCTAATAGGCACATATCTCAACCTCTGCAACTGTAATGGCTTCTGTACAAATGGGCTCTCACTACATCCATGAGGTTTTCTTGCCTTTCTCTTTATCATAACTAAAGGTTTGTGGGTCATAAAATCTAAAGCCTTTGGCAGGAGGGACCTGAGTGGTAAGGTGATGATTCTGGCTGGCAGCCTAGGTTTGGGCTGTGCCCAAGAGAAGCAAGGCTCCACGGACTACGAGTTTATAGTACATGGAACACAGTAAGCACTTATTGACACTTATTGCTACTCTTTGTAAAGAGTAACAGATTGCAAAATTTTAACAAAACTAGGGGTGGCACAAAAATGTTATATCATTACTTATACTGTGTTACTAGTGAACAAGGTATGTGAGAAAAACTCCAAAACTGGAGAGGGTCAAGTGGAAGAACTGCCCCTGGTAAAAGGGATGCCCTGGGCTCCATTGCAGCCTCTAGATTGGATATGTACAGGAACATGAAAATTGTGTCTTCAAGAACTAAGGAGATGAGAATCCTAGAATAAACCATAGGCAGCAAAATCTCAGACATCTTTCATAGCAATATGTTTACAGATACATCTCCTAAGGCAAAATAAACTAAGAAAAAAATAAACAAATGGCAATACATCAAACTAAAAAGCTTCTGCACAGCAAAAGGAACCATCAGCAAAACGAGAAGATCATTGTATGGGAGAACATATTTGCTAGTGATATATCCAAAATTTATAGGGAACTCATACAACTTCACAAAAGGAAGGTAATAAATCCAATAAAAAAATTGGCAAAAAACCTAAATAGGTACTTTTCTAAAGAAGACATACATAAGGCCAAGAGACATGAAAAATGCTCAAAGTCACTAATTATCAAAGAGATGCATATCAAAATGATAACGGGGTACCATCTCACACCTGTCAGAATGACTACCATCAACAAATGACAAGTGCTGGTAAGGATGTGGAGAAAAGAGAACCCTCACACACTGCTGGTGGGAATGCAGACTATTGCAACCATTATGGAAAACAGTATGGAGTTTCCTCAACAAATTAAATATGAAACTGCAATTTGACCCAGTGATCCCACTTCTAGGACTATATTCTAAGAAACCTGAAGCACCAATCAGAAAGAATGTATACACCCCTATGTTCATAGCAGCACAATTTACAATAGCTAAAATCTGGAAACAGCCCAAGTGCCATCAGTAGATGAGTTGGTAAAAAGCTATGCTACATTTATATCATGGAATACTATGCATCAGTAAAAAAGAAGAATCTCTTACCCTTTGACACAGCATGGAGAGACCTGGAGAGCATCATGCTAGGTGAAATAAGTCAGTCAGAGAAAGACAAGTATCACATGATCACACTCATATGTAGAATCTAAGTAACAAAATAAACTGATGAATGGAGTGGATCCAGAAACGTGGAAGCATGGAACAGAGTGTGAAATCTCAGAGAGAAGGTCGGGGAGGGTGGGTGGGTGGGAGGTAATCATATGCATATATTCATAACCTATGGACACAGACAATTGTATGCATATATGCAGAACCTATGGACACAGACAATAGAGTGCGGGAAGCCTGGGGGGTGCTGGAGGAATAGAGGGGGTTAATGGGGGGCAGGAAAGCAGGACATATATAATACTTTCAATAATATAGATTTTTTAAAAAACAAAAATAACTAAGGAAATGAAACTAAAAATAAATTTATATTCATAAATGAAACATTTTTACAGGGAGATTATCTTTCTTCTGTAACATCCTCATTCAATTTCCTGAAATCTAATAACAACTTAAACCCTCTATGCTTTGTGAGTACCACAAAGAAGCACAAGGAAAACTTCTGGCCTTTCTAAGATAGAGATAGTCAAAACAATCAAAGTATATCACCTCCCTTTTTGATATGATATATCAGACACTACTAATAGTTGCCTGCTTATATCTGCTCAGTCCCTTTCTCCTTTTGCTGTTATTTTTATTGATCTCTGGCTTGCAATGTGTGTAATGAAAAAACTATTTTTCTCAACCATACTAGCACAGCCCACTGTTAGAGCTGTGGGGAGAATACTCAAGGTGGCAGAACCACACATAGTGCACACCCACGGGTCCTCCCCTTTATCCTTCATAGAATATGAGTCCAGCACTGGTTGATGGCCATGAGGTGAAAGCCATACTATCTTGGTCCCTTCATGCTGCTATTACAAAATACCATAGACTGGGTGAATCATACTAGTGAACCGCGGAAATGTATTGTTCACAGTTCTGAAAGCCATTAGTCCAAGAGTGACAGTGTTGTGAGATTCTCCTGTGGTTGCAGACTGCCAAGCTGTTGCATCCTCACATGGTAGGAGTGGGGAGGAAGCTAGGGCCTCTTCTATAAGATCACTAATGATCTAATCACTTCCCAAAGCTACCACCTCCTAATACTATGTCATTAGACATTAAGGTTCAACATATAAGTTTGGGAGACACAAACATTCAGCCTGTAGTACATACATTAGTTCTTAAAAGCTGAAGGAACTAACTCTCTGGTGGCATTATTGAATGCTATGCCATTCCTGGATCACCTGACTAACTTTTTGATGGTAAAATGTAAAAACCTTACTGTATTAAAGTCTAGTTTTTAGAAGTTTATGTTGCTTGAAGTCAAACATAATCCTCTAGTGTATTTCATTGATTAATATAATGTATTGATTACATTAGCTCATTAACATAGGAAATCCTCTGGGGTAGGAATTATTACAAGACAAAAGTGAATTACCTTGTATCACATATTCTCTTTATGTTGAATTTTCTCTCCCTTTTAAATCACAAATCCCATTTCTTCCAAGTCTTTCTGGCTTCTCTTTTCCACCTGTACCTCTCTGGCCCTTAGACTAGACTTTCCTCACCGGAAATATTTGCAAAAACCTCCTCATTGTTCTACTTTCAGATTCATTCATTTATTCATGCATGCAGCAACTCTCTCGAATGTCAGGCACAATTGATGCCAGAAGAAGAGTAGTGATATAGATATATGTAGCTCATGCCATTAAACATCTTGTATTCTTCTTACTTACTGTCAACAGTGTTGTCCAAAAATGTATAGATGATCACATTGTTTCCTATTAAAATCCTAAAATAACTTTGCATTGCCTATAAGCAAAGCTAAAAATTTTAAATTTCATCTAAGGCCTTTGGGAACCCTACAATATGCTAACTTTCCAACCTCATCTTATGACCTTCCATCACCTTTTTCCTCTTGGTACCTATTTTCAAGTTCACTGAACTGCTTGCTAGGTAATGCATTTAAAGTGCCTTACGCAAGGCTGGTAAAATAGGCACTTGGAAAATGTGGCTTGCTTTCCTCAGCCCTTCCTCAAACACACCACACACTTTTACACCTTATGAGTTCACATATAATTTTGCCTGAAATTTCATGTGTACTTTTACTCCCAGAAATCTACTCAATTTGAGACTCAGCTTCATTTCTGTGAGCTTTCGATGTTTCCCAGATAATGTGGAGAGTCAATGGTTACACGTTGCACCTTCCTTCCACATCCTAGAACAGAGAAGTTTATAAAAATATTGAAAGGAATCACTGATAAGTGCACTTACTTTGCTTCAAATAAATTAAGTTTCTAATAACTGCCTGTAGGTGTTAATGTGCTGTTAGAGATCAAGGAAGATTCTTTAGAACTGGCTATATGGGAACTTGATTGTAACAGATTCCCAGTAACCCAAAGGCAGCTAAAATGTTCAACTCTACAATCAGCTGAGACAATGATAACATCTAATACAGCAACTACACCTTTGCAACACATGGATTTAGCTTAATTAATTCAATATTCATTAAGCACCTAATGTGCGGATCTAGGTGAAGTTGCCCACAAGGTGTACAGGTTAATATAAATCACGGATTTTCCTGGGGAGTTGAAAGGAAGGAAAAGGTGTACATCAAATGAGGCAAGAGAATGGAGAGTATATGTTTATATACTAGAGTATATGTTTATAGACTAAAGGCCTGGTACATAAAATTTGTGCACAGGAGCAGGGGAATGTCCCTCAGCCCAGCCTGCACCCTCTTCAATCTGATCCCGGTAGGATCAGGCCTAAACGGGCAGTCAGACATCCTTCTCACAATCCAGGACTACAGGCTCCAAACTGCTCACTTGCCTGCCTCCCTGATTGCTCCTAACTGCTTCTGCCTGCCAGCCTGATCACCCCCTAACCACTCACCTGCCAGCCAAATTGATATATAACCACTCCCCTGCCAGCCTAATTGATATCTAACTGCTCCCCTGCCAGCCTGTTTGCCCCCAACTCCTCTGCTGGCCTGGTCACCCCCAATTGCCCTCCCTTGCAGGCCTGGTTTTTCCCAACAGCCTTCTACTGCTGGCCATCATGGGGGCAGGATCTTTGACAACATGGGGCTAGCCCTCTTGTGTGTTGGAGTGATGGTCAATCTGCAAATTACTCTTTTATTAGATAGTTTAGAGGCCTGGTGCATGGGTGGGGGCCAGCTGGTTTGCCCTGAAGAATGTACCAGATTAGGGTGGGGTTCCCTTGAGGTGTGGGGCAACCTGGGTGAGGGGCTTGTGGTGGTTTGCAGGCTGGCCATGCCCCCAGTGACCCAAGCAGAGGCCCTGGGATATGGGATTAATTTATGTTCTACAATAGAAACTTTGTAGCCTAGAGCAGAGCCAAGCCTTCTGCTCACTCGGTGATGATGGCCATTTCTGTTTGGGTTTATTTAAATTCTATAATTGGGACTTTGTAGCCTAGAGTGAAGGCCTAGGTGCTAGGGCTGCAGAAGCTTGTCTTCCTCCATTGCCCAGAAAACCCAAGCCTCCCTCCTGCTCTTTGTGGCCACAGACATCTTGGTTGGGGTTTATTTGCTCCTGTTTGGTTTGTGGGCATGGCTTGTGGGCATGGCTTGATCAGAGCTATGGTCAATTTGCATGTTACTCTTTTAATAGATAGGATATGGAAGAAATGAAAACCAAAAAGACTAATAAAACAGGGTGAAAAGCAAGATATTAAGTGTCTAAATATTTCAGTGTAGTCAAAAAGTAAATGTGGTAGCCCTAGCTGGTTTTGCTCAGTGGATAGAGCATCAGCCTGCAGACTGAAGAGTCCCAGGTTCAATTCAGGTCAAGGGCACATGGCCTGTGGGCTTGATCCCCATTAAAGGATGTGTAGGAGGCAGCCAATCATGATTCTCTCTCATCATTGGTGTTTCTATCTCTCTTTCCCTCTCCCTTCCTCTCTGAAATCAATAAATATTTTTTAAAGAGTCAGTATGGTAGATGTAATGGGTGAGTATGCTAGAAGAAGAGAAGACTGTGATTAGAAAATGGGAAATCTGAGTTCAATGTTTTAGTGTCAAAGCAATCCCTAGGAATAAAAACATCCCCAGAGCACTCAGGAGTGTGGAGTAGAACGTGAGACTGGCCAATTATTGAGGTGAGGAGGATAAATCACCACAAGGCTAGAGTGTTGAGCTTGTCCAAATGAACTGACAAGCCATCTAGAAAAATGGGTAAAGGTGCAGAATGCAAGCCAAATGAAGGAATCTCTGTATTTGGAAAAGGCCAGCTATGGGAAGGCACAGAAGGAAGTCAAGATGAATAGTTTAACTCTTACAAGACAGGCATTATTTATACAATGATGGTTGAAAATTGTATATTTGGAATATTACTGAGGATTCTCTCTCCCTTGATGTCACTCATAGGTAGGAACCAAAGCCTAATCCTGAAAGGAGAAATGATTAGTTTTAGTTGAAAGAGTGAAAGGAAATTGTATTCTTGGAGGGAAACTAAGTTTAAATCAAATCAAGAAAGTTTAATAAGTCTTTTATGAAGATGATAAATATGATGAAATTTTCCTCATCAAGAAATGGGATTTCTTAAAAATGTAAAATATTGCAAGTAAGTAAGTAGGAGACTGACCAGTATAAAATACATGAAGAGCATAAATCACCCGAGGAGTTTTTATTTTTTCAAGGATGATGGGTTGTGAGGCACAGTGAATTAGCTGACATCAAGATTTATTTTTATTGTTGAAAATATTACATCTGCCACCTTCGCTTTCCCATTGACCCTTTCTAGTGAACCCCTGCCCCCAACCTTAGGCCTTCATCACCCTATTGTCTGTATTCATAAGTTATGCATACATGCATGCAAGTTCTTTGGTTGATCTCCTTCCACTCATCTCTACCTTCCCTCTGAGATTCCACAGGCTGTTCCATATGACATCAAGATTTTAAGGAAATGCTAGAGACAAGTGCTTTGTGGGCTGATTTAGGCTGATTTTCAGATATGCCCTACCTAGGACAGGAAGTTTGAGACTTCTGTGGCCTTTGTTCTGGGTTCATAAGTCAACATTCTTGAGAATTTGTTGTCTTTAAAGAAATTCTAACCTTGGTGAATTGGAACTAAATTATAAAATTTTCATATCCTTACCTCCTGGTGGGAAACTGCCAATAAAAGAGATGACTTAAACTTTTGGAGGAATATGCTGTGGACTGGATACAGTCTCATCTTGGGGATGCCCCTGACAGCATCAATCAGAGGTAAGACCCAGGAAATGAAGATTCACTCTCCAAGCTATGAAAGGTTATAAAATTACCTGATTGTTGTGACTGAAATATGAGAAGCACAAAATGTATTTGTTGAAGAATTAATATGAACTGAGGGTTTTAACTTTCTGTTAGAAATTTTGGTAACACTTTTTCAAATTATTTTAAAGGACTGTAGGGAATACTAGGCATTCTTTCTGGTTGCCCTGTATCTGAGCCACTTCTCTACTTAAGAGAGTTCCTATTTGGTGAGTTACAATTAGAAAGTCATGCTAGTTTCTCTTTATCCAGCCTCCCTTGCAGGTCAAGAGCATGCATTAGTCCTAAACTCAGCCAATGAGAGCCAACTTTCCAGACTTGATGCTGGGATCTGGAATATGGGATGACAGAAATGTTTCTTGGCTGCGAGGAGGGTGGCTATGGCAGCAAGGTTAATCTCCCAGAGCAGTATTAGTAGCAGTGCCAATGACAGTATCCTGTGCTCCAAACTGGTTTGGCAGCAGTAGTTTCAGCTGCAGAGTACTGTGCTTCGTGGCAGTGGAAGTTGTGATCTCACCCACCAGTTCTAACTATGATTTATGCCATTGATCCTGATGACACACCCTCTGGTCCTGGTTTTTCATCCTCACTTGAATCCTACCCATATATTCTTTCAGTAAATTCAACTTCTTCTTAAATCTGATAGATTTTGTTTCTTGTTCTGGCAAATAAAGTCCTACAGATACAGATGTTCATTGCAGAAGTATAGTGCTGAAAGTAGAGGTTGTAAAATGAGGAGTTGGGTAATGGAAGAGGTGCTATACATGGTAATGAGGCACCTGACTGGGAAGTCAGTGACTCTTTTTACCAGGTTGTAAAACAATTGGTGAAACTATCTGTTGCTCCTGAACACAGATCGTGGGCTTAGGTAGGCTTTGGATGGATGAGTTTGAGCTCATCAATAGATGGCTTTCAGTAAGGGTCCATGAGAAAGAAACAAGACTAAGGATGGACCATATTAAAGAGGGAGACAGGAGATTCAGCAGCAACAGATAAATTTGAGCCAAATGACAAACTTAATCTTCCAGTCCCTCCTTAAACATTTTTTATAAAGTTGTTTCTGCCTGACAAATTGAAAAACCCAGATGGCCAAGATTGGATTATAGGTATTGCCTTCTACCCAAGGTTATTGTTTTAAATTGCCTCAGGGCAGAGGTCATTAATCTAAGGTCTAGGAAGACTGGCATCGTGTAGAAAAGTCCCTGGCATGAAGTCAGAAATTCTCAGGCTCACATTCTATTTCTAGAAGAGATCATTGGCCGTGGTATTAGGCCATGGATTTGACTGGAAACACCTGAAGCCTACTGAGTTCTTACAGGAATTATATTACCAAAGAAAGCCCAAGGTTAATAAACAATGGCCTGTGGTTACTAGGCAAATCCCTGAGCTCCTAAACTCCCACCAACAGAATATAGAATACTAAAGCTTGTCCAGCCCTCAGAAAGAGCATTTTCCAATGTTTATCTTCAATGTTGCCGTAAAGGAGAATTATACTGTTCTGGATAGAGTGACTTCCATTACAAATAGACCCAACATTTAAATGCCTTGAACAAAATAGAAATTTTATTCTTGTTTACATAACAGGATTGAGCAAGTGAAAAAGTAGATTGCACAGCCTTTATCCATGGAGCAATTCAAGGATCCAGGCTGAAAGAGGTATTACCATATTGAACACAATCTTTTAAGCTTATCTCATCGGGTATCTCCAGTGAGCTAGAAGAAGAAAGAAAAGACCTATAAGCACACAGACTGGTGGTTTTGTCAGCCTGGAAGTGACACATGGTTCTTCCACTAATCGTCTATAGGCTGGAACTCAGTCTATATGATTACAACAAGAAAGGCTGGGAAAGGTGGCCTAGGTTCCAGGAGGAAGAAGAAACAGATGCGGGGGAGCACTAAACAAAGCTGGCACAACACAGAAAAAGAAAGACTATTTCTGAGAGCAGACCTAGGGCTGTGCAATTGGTTGACCAAGTATCTGTTTCTACTGCCACAATAGGAAGTCTGTGCTACTCTCATCTAACAGAATGTAAGTATTATTGTTTCTTTTTCCGAAATGTAGTTGATTGGTGGGGAAGGGTTTGGGGAGGGGGGGGACTTTGCAGAGAGAATTTATCCCATTTTATATTAGGTATTCTAGTGATGAACGTTGTTTTTAACCATATGTAAACAGATTATGAAGAAAAATTTAAAAATCAAAGCCCAGAAATCCTGGGTGTAGAATTGGGTATATTGACTGATGAGACTCTGGCCTGTCTCCCTCTAGGGAGGTAGTGAGGATTTTTTATATGGATATGAGCATTTTTTTACCAAGTGTGAATGGATATTTAAATGTTGATTGGGCAAAGGGTGGACTCGAGGAGGCACTTTTGATTGCTAATCCAACATTAATTCCATTGTTTACTTCATTTTAATGGAGCTAAAATTTTGTTCAGGTAGCCTGTTCTCTTCTTGACTTTATTTAGTCAACTATAGTCATCTCATTCCCTTTGCTTGTAATACAGGGAAGGGTATGAGATGCAATTCTGGCCAATGAAACATTAGGAAAAATCTGCTGGATGGCTTTGGAAAAAGGTTTCATTATTACTACTAAAAGATTCTCAAGGAATACATTTGACTTTTCTAGGAGTGCACACAATATCCGGAACTGTGCCAACATTGTGTGACCGTGAAGGGAGCTGGACCAAGGCTAAGTCGGCAGCAGCAAAATAGAGTCAAAGATAGAAAGGGCCTGTTACAATTATTTCATTAAGCTTCTAAATTAACTGCCCTTCAAGTCACCAAATGAGAGCCTCTAGTCATTACTATGTAAGATAATATATTTTTATTAGTGTTTAAGACATGTTGAGTAAGGTTTTCTGTCACTTTTAGTTGCAAGACTCCTAACTTATAAAGATCCTTTGTGCTATCCAGTTCAAATAGCTCAGATCACACATAGGGAACCTAAAGTTTAGTGCTTTGTCATAGAAAATATGTATATTGTTCATATCTGATAAGTATATAATATCCTTGTTAAATGAAGATAGTATGTAGAGCACATCTCAGTAAAGAATATGTGTGTGGCCTGGCTGGTGTGGCTCAATGGTAGATTTTCCACCCATGAACCAGGAGGTCACAGTTCAATTCCTGGTCAGGGCACATGCCTGATTTGTGGGCTGGATCCTCAATAAGGGGTGGGCAGGAGGCTGCCAATCAATATCTTCTCTCATCATTGATGTTTCTATCCCTCTCTCCCTCTCCCTTCTTCTCTGAAATAAAAAATATATATATATTTATAAAATAAAAAATAATGTCTGTGTGTGTGTGTGTGTGTGTGTGTGTGTGTGTGTGTGTGTGTGTTTCATGAGGGTAGTAAATTTAGCTTAATCCACCTACATTTTCTCAACAAGTTTTCCTTGTAACTGAAAGCATATATTTGATAACCAGTTGGCTGGGGTCATTGGTGTACTGCTTGGTGGTGAAGCGGATTGAAATTAGTCAGAGTAGAACACATTGCTTTTGCCACATTAAGATGGTGAGCTGACCACCAGAAGTTATTTTCACTCTGAGAGAAAATAATTTCATTAGAAGCCCTATAACATGGCAAGAATTGAGAATTCTCCTTCCGGTTCTATTTTACACTTGTTCTGTTGCTTTGGAGAAATAAATATCAGAAATAAAGCTTTACTGATGTGGGTGGCTTTCATGTTGTTTTAAGATCCAGTGTTTGTTTTTGGTTTTGTGTGCTTTGTGTGTGTGTATGCTGTTGTGCTATTTTTTTTTAGTAGCTGAACTTTTTTCCCTGTGAATGCTTCTGAAATTACTGCAAATGATTTTCTTCCCATTCTATTATATTTTACTCTACTTGCCCCTTTCAGTTATTGTGACTACATAATGATGAAAATAGCTACTGTAAATAATACATTGACTTTTTATATCTTCTTTCCCACAAAGAGAAAAATTCATGCTGAGCTATAGGGAGAACTGGGTAGCAGCTGCTACAATATCTCAATCAATATAGACGTATGGATTATTGGAAAACGCACAATTTTACCTCCTATTGGGATAAAATGGGAGGAAATATATATATGTTACATTTAAGTTGCACAATTCCACCCCACCCATATTTTTTAAGCTGGACAATTGCCATAACTGAATGAGTGGAACATCCAGAATGCCAAGAGTAGTCTTCTTTCACTTCTTCATATTTCTCTAGAGTTTAAGGAGATAGTGGAGGCTGCAGTATGGATTTCCACAACTTTGGTAAAAAAAAAATGTAATAATTTTACTCCTTTTTTAAAAATCTGTATTGTTTAGATTATTACAGATATCCGACTTCCCCCTCCCCATTGTTCCCCTCCACTCAGGTCCTGCCCTGCCCCAGGCCTTTGCCACACTATTGTCTTTGTCCATAGGTAAGGCATGTATGCATGTAAGATCTTTGTTTAATCTCTTCCCATCCTCCCACCCTCTTTCCTCTGAGAATCACCAGTTTGTTCCATTTCCATGCCTCTTATTCTATTTTATTCACCAGTTTATTCTGTTCATTAGGTTTCTTATTCCTTAATTTTGACTTTTAGATTTAATTGTTGATAGGTATGTATTTGTTGCCATTTTGTTGTTCATATTTTTTTCTTTTTCTTCTTCATCCTCTTCTTAAAGAATATCCTTCAGCATTTCATATAATACTGGTTTGGTGATGATGAACTCCTTTAGCTTCTTATCTGTGAAGGTCTTTATCTGACCTTCAATTCTAAATCATAACTTTGTTGGGTAGAGTAATCTTGGTTGTAGGTCCTTGTTATTCATCACTTTGAATTTTCTTGCCACTGTCTTCTAGCCTAAATAGTTTCTGTTGAGAAATCAGCTGACAGTCATACTCCTTTGTAGGTAACTAACTGCTTTTTTCTTGCTGCTTTTAAGATTCTTTCTTTGTCTTTAGCCCTTGTCATTTTAATTATGATGTGTCTTGGTGTGATCCTCTTTGGGTTCCTCTTGTTTAGGACTCTCTGTGCTTCCTGGACTTGCAAGTCTATTTCTTTTGTCAGGTAAGGGATATTTTCTGTCATTATTTCTTCAAATAGGTTTTAACAATATATTGCTCTCTCTCTCTTCTTCTGGAACCCCCGGAATGTGAATGTTGGTAGGCTTGAAGTTGTCCCAGAAGCACCTTACATTATCTTCGTATTTTTTTAGTCTTTCTTTACTCTTTTAGTTGAGTGTTTTTTGCTTCTTCATATTTCAGATCATTGACTTGATTCTCAGAGTCCTCTACTCTAATGTTGAATCTCTATTATTCTTTATTTCAATTAGTATATGATTAATTTCTGACTAGTCTTTTTCCATTTTATTTGGAGGTTTCTAGAAGATTCTTGAGTAACCATATAGCCATGATTATAAACTCTATATCCAATAGTTTGTTTTCTTCCATTTCTTTCATTTGTGACATGTTTCTTTGTCTCTGCATTTTGGCTCCTTCCCTGTGTTTGTTTCTATGTATTGGGTAGCACTGCTATGTCTCTTTGAGTTGGCAGAGTGGACTTGTGTAGTGGGTGTTCTATAGGGCTCAATGCTCAGTCTCCCCAGTCACCTGAGTTGGGAGCTCTAAGTGCACCACTTTGTAGGCTGTGAGCATAGTCTTACTGTAATTGAGATTTGATTGCTGTTGGTTTCACTCAGAGGAATTTATCTCCAGAACAATTGGCTGTGAGGACCAGCTGTGACTACAGTGGGAGAGCTGCTATGCAGGAGACACCCCTATGGAGCAGGACTTGTTTTAATGGGGATTTGGTGCTCATTGAGTCTTCCCCTTGAGTGTGTCACTTATGAATGTGTAGAGTTGCAATCTGACACAGCCCACTGGATACACTGGCTCTTGGGTCTCCAGGGAGGTGCAAAGCCAGCCACTGTCTGGGGCCACCCAACAGGAGGTACAGAGATATCTTCAAATCCCTCCTCTTTGTATCAGGTTTATAAGTAACCAGGTGAGACCCAACTATGAAGCAAGGTAGGTTGGTGCTAGTGCTGGGTCTTTATCCTTTTATTGATAGGTTTCTGGCTCCCTGACCCAGCTGCAGCTTGTTTGAGAGATTTTAGACTGAGCAAGTTCAGGCCGTTTATATGTGTAAGCTGCCGCACCCAACTTGGGTAGGATTGTAAATTGGATGAGGTAGGGACTTAGGGAATCACCTGGCCTGAGCAAACAGAAATAGCTGCCAGTCAGCTCTGAAACTGGGGAGATCCCAGCATAGGAACAATGATCTCTGTGAGCACCCCTGTCTGGGAGAAAGCTTCCCTCAAGTTCCTGTCCTGATGCCAGACAAGCCAGTTTCTCCTCATATGTGTCTGTGTTCCCGAGAGGCTCACTCTGGCTCTGGAACGCAGAGGAAGCAGGACCTTGTAAGTTCTCCATGGTGCTGGGCTTTTAAGAGAAACAGCTGGGTCTGTAGCAGCCTGTGTGTCACTGAGCCCCAATATGCACTGGTTTTTACAGCCGGTAGCTCTCATTACTCATAAGGATTTCTCTTCCCAGCTCTGGGATTCTTGGCTGAAGCTGAGACCTCTTGCCCCTCAGGTCAATTTCTACAGAGGCAATCACCCTCCTGATTAAAAAGTAGAATATATGGGTGCCCGACTAGCCTGTTCTGTACCTCTGCACCTACTTCCAGTCTCAGTATGTTTTCTTCTTTACTTTTCTAGTTGTAGGACTTCCATTAAGCCCACTTTCTAATGCTTCTGGATGATGGTTATTCTGTATTTAAGTTGTAATTTTGATGTGGTCGTGGGAGGCAGTGAGTACGGATGTTTACCTATGCTGCCATCTTCAAATATCTCTAGTTTTACTTCTTAAGGCAAGGCATTAATTTAGTAAAATCTTAGTTTACCTTATTCTTAAGGAATGGATCATTCTGGAAACAATATGAGATTTAGAGTCAAGAGACCTGGGAAGAAGCCCTAGCTTGCCACTTATGAGCTTTATAACTTTATTTAGGTAGATTCACCTATCTCTAAAATCAGCATAATAATAGTCAAATCATTCCTGCATTCATTTCCTTCTTTTCTCATATCCTCTTTCAAAACATTTGAACCACACTATAACAATTATATATGCAATAACCAAATGAGGCTGATAGAACAGATCTAGAAAATTAGAACAAAGAAAAGAGAGAAAGCATGCTAACTATAAAGTTTGATAATAAGGGCCATAAATATGTATCACATTAGAATCTGAGGTTCCTAGAAGCCAGGACATGAAGGGAAAAATGAGGTTACATATATTAGATTTTCATTAAGGAGAGTGAATGTGAGTTCCTCTGAGGATAGAGGGCATTTTCTTGGCACTGCATTCTTAAAGAAATTGAAACCTTATAAGGATAATAATGCCCAGGGTTGTAAAGTGCATTAAGTATATATAAAAATCTTAATTGCAAACAATTATTTAATACCAATTAGTATATAAATATTAATTAAACACATTTCCAGAAACTACATTCGAAAGCAGAGAGTAGAGTTGTAACATCTTAATTCTTTTCAATGGAAACCATTTCTCTAATATACTTTATGCTTTCCTGCTCCATGAATATATCACACAAACCATAATATCACTTTTAGAGGGGATTAGAGAATTTACTATTATAAATACTAATGGTTGTTGCTTGCAGTAGCTATAGCTAAATGTGACATATCAGGATGAAAGGAAGAGACTACTCCAATGTGTCTGACACTTGCTTTCTAGGGAAAAAAGTTACTAATATTTATTTGCCTTTAAATAATTTGACTGTCACAAAGGTGGAGTGAAAAATGTGAAGCTGTTGACCCCTTTGGCAGTGTAACACAGCTGCCTTTCTGTAAAGCAAATTAGTGACCTAAAGTTGAAGCAAGCAGCCTTTTCCCAAGTGATTTTCTTATCCCTTAGACAATCTTTATGGTGCTCATATCTTTTCCCCCTCAATGCCATGCAAAGTATTATCTTTCATTCCTGCATCAGAACTCAGTGATCTAGGAATGTCTTCTATCAGCTAGTCTTTTACTTAATTTACTCAATCTGAGGGTGTGGTGTGTAGAGGAAGTATACCTCAATGCTTTCAGGAAGTTCTCCAAGGGTGGTAGCTTATTCCAAAGCCTGTCTACATGAGTAGTACCTAACAGTTGAATATTAGTTTAGACCTTCTTCTACACTGTTTCATTTAATCTGCACAATTACTCTGTGAGTTAGTTATGATTTCCTTTTGCAGATAGAATAAGACATACCTGCATCTGAATCAATCTTCTGCTCCTTATTAGCTATGGGAGTTCAGACAAACTATTTAATATTTTTATGAATCAATGACCTCACTTACACTATTGAGTTGTGATAAAGACTGAACGATATGATATCTGTCTGTAAAACACCTTTCAGTGTCAGACATAGACTGATATCTGACCCAGAGTGATGATTATTATGATGCCATCTAAACAGAACTCTTATAACCAAATAATAATGATGATGATAAGTTAAATATTACAAATTGCCAAAACTGGTTTGGCTCAGTGGATAGAGCGTCAGCCTGGGGACTGAAAGGTCCCAGGTTCGACTCCAGTCAAGGGCATGTACCTTGGTTGCGGGCAAATCCGCAGTAGGGGGTGTGCAAGAAGCAGCTGATCAATGTTTCTGACTTTCTATCCCTCTCCCTGCCTCTCTGTAAAAAATCAATAAAATATATTTTAAAATATTACAGATCACTGAAAATCACAGTTCTGTTCTATTAAAATCCTTTCTGAAGTAATATTTTCTTAATATTATTTATTTGTAATTTGAATTAGTGGATGACATTGGTCTAAAAAAGAATCCCCTAATACAAACCTACTTCTCCAGAATAAACCACAGAATCTAAGACTCTTGCTTTGAAGTTACCAAAAGGTAATTAAATCCAGTGAAAAGCATTTCTATCTCCAGCTATGGTTGACTTGTGCTCTCTACTCAGTGGTAAATTCAAGGCAGCTATACTACTTCAGGACTATACATTTCAATCCCTAATATTCTCATATTATAGTAACCTTGTCCACAAATGCAGAAAACCTTTTCTTATTTGATTCATCTCAGAGGCATTGAATTATCCCATCGGTATCTTCCAGGGTATAATTGTTGAAATAGCCCAGTTTCTTCAGATGGGTAAATTCTTTAAAAGTGATTTATCTGAAAACAAGCCACAAACATTTTTCAGCAGCCTCCTGATGTGCTGAGTCTTTTGTCACTTGTTATTTCAATTTCTCAAAGCACAACTTACGTTAAATTGCCAGCCACAGCCTCGAGAAAGCACATGATCGGTGGTCACCGTGTGTGCTGATACAGCCCAGCCTTTCCAGCCAGCTCTAGTCAGACTTGGGGTGTGCTTTGATCTTTTCTCTGAGAGGCACATGATCTCTGTGTCAAATATCACCAGTGGCACTATTTCACAAGTTGTTGTGCCCAAGTTGGCATGAAGTCTGGGCAGGAGTTAAAACTCAGAATCAGGGATAGGTGTGCGCAAGTAAAGATTGTGAGCCAAGCACGCAGGTGCCAAAGGAAAGTTGTAATACAGGCAGCAAGATAAGATATGGAACCGGAGCCCAGGCAGGGGGCAGAGGACAGGGTAGACAGCCTAGCAGTTAGAATGGCCATCCCCTTGCCAAAGCTGTTCATGTTGGACCACTTGTGGTTTATATTTGGGGGTAATAATTTTTGTTAGTAAATAAACATTTATTAATTTTTTTTTTCATTTTATCAAATTAGAACACATACACTTGCTTGGAAACATTAACAAAGAAGCAGTAATAAATAGCTGTGAATTTAATGCTAATGTGCTGAGGGCAACATCTATTCAGAGTCATCCAAGAGGAAGGAATCTGGAAAGTCTTCCTAAGTAGGTGCCTTGTTCCTTAGCCCTATACATGTTTGTTTTTTGTCTGTTTGTTTGTTTTGCTTTAAACTTAAGTCCTACAAATTTTAACAGTAATTTCATTTTCCACATTATCACATTGTGGATTACAGGATACTGGTTCCTTCCCCTTCCCATCTTCTGGATATTTTGGAAACAGTGGTATTTATATTAATGTTTCACAGGCGCCACTTAAAGCAGAGATGGCTCAGAAGACAAAGAATTTAAACACCTATGATTTTAAAGCCTTTCCATGTTATCAATAAATACACCTCCAACACATTGGCTTAAGGCAGTACATTCCTTTTTGTTGTTGTTATTAATCATCACCTGAGAATGATTTTATCCAACGATTTTTAGAAAGAGTGGAAGGAAGGATAAAGGAGAGAGAGGGATGGGGGACATCAATGTGAGAGAGACACATCAATTGGTTGACTCCTACATGAGCCAGGACCAGGCCAGGTATTGACCCTGCAACCCAAGTGTGTGCCTTTGGGAAGAACTAAAGACTCTTCAGAGCACTGGTCAGTGCTCTAACCACTGAGAACACTGGCCAAGGCCCTTTTTAAAAAATTATCTTTACTGTTGAGAGTATTATAGATGTCCCCTTGACTCACTACACCCGGCTGCTTCTCCTCCTTACCAGGCCTTCAGGCCCATTTTTGATATAACCATTCCAACCAATTTTGGAAAATTTTAGATTTGAATAGGTTCCCATTAAAATTGTACTGCTTTTAGATCATTTAAGCATGCTTAGTCAATTTGTCTAAGCAATCTTTCACTTTAATTTCATATTTTCAAAACATGCTCATGATAACTTTATAGATGATTCATTTAGTACATTTTTGTGTCTTGCATTCTTTAATGAATACTTTTACAAACTGTTTAAATTGATTAAGAAGATTAGCAAATACCCTGTGTCTGCTCCCTTTTAATGAGACATTGCTGTTTGATGATAATAAAGTAAAGATCTGTTATGATTTTATTATGTACACGTCAAGAACAATGAAGTGCAATGGAGGATTAAATTCAATGGAGGATTAAATTAAATATGAGAGTAAGTATAAAATCACAGTACCTGGCATATGTTAGCCACTTAGGAACTACTCATTCCTTTTAAAGAAATGAGAAATTCATTTTCATGCCCAAATTGACATGGTTGTTATTTGACATACCTCAGGCTCACCAGATTTTTTGCTCACTTTTTATTTGACGTTGAATATTACCAGTCTTGCTCTTATGGTGTGGAGAAGATTGGAGAGTAGATAAAGAAATAATCTTTCTTAAAATATGTGAGGTTCTAGTTTATTTTATTTCCTTAACTCCAGTAAGAAACAGCCTCTGGAAAAAGGAGCTATTTCCTCCTGACCCTATCCTGGTTGCAATGTGCCTAATCCTAAACCTCTAGCCTTTGTCCTCCCACTTCTGGCCTCTGTATGCAAAGGAGGGAAGGAGATACACCAGGTGTTCCAAAGCTTGCCTCTCCCCATAGGCTATGCTGTGGGCAAGGAAGCCAATTCAGTTATGCTCTGATGCATTCTTTGCTTGAGCACCTCTATGTGGTAACTAGCCAGATTAATAGGCAAAGAATAATCAGAAAAGAATAACTGTGAGTCAGAATCAAGTGTATGAATGTGGAAGAAGAGACTGAAATTTATTAAAATGGAAGGATTCAAGGTGAGCAGAGAGAAGGATCAATATATAAGTTCTACTCTGGTGAGAAAAAATGGTTTTGTTTGCCAACACTTATATCTACATAACTACAAAAGCCCAATAGACTCTCTAAAGAAAAAGAATGGAGAGAATGAAAGTGTGCATTGTGTGGGGAGCCTTGGTGATAGACGTCACTGAGATAATCTGGCTTCAGCAAAAGAGCCAACTGTTTGAGCATGTATCTGAAAGAGACTAAAGAAGGTGTGGGAGAATATCAATGAGGTATTGGAAGTATCAGATGTGCAACGCTGCAGATTTAATATTAAAACAAAGTAGATGGTGAGCCAGAGTCTAAAGAATGAAACACAACTGAAAGGTAATTAGCAGACAAAGAAAAGTGAGAAAAATCAGTGCAGAAATAGGGTCAAAGATAAAATAATCTTGAGAAAAATGTAGAGAAGGGGAAATCATAAAAAGAGATACAAGGAGGACTTTCCTGTTTTGTAACAGGAGCCAGTTACTCAGATAGGAGCAATCACCCTACCCTTCAGTTTCTCTTTCAACAATTATTCATGAGTTGCAATCTTATGATTTTACCTGTGCTTTCAGTCTCATAATCATTCACAGCTGGCTCACTCAATTTATCTTTTAGGCTACCTTTTAGTTTTTAAAAAGAGTTTATCCATTAGTTAAAAATATTATCCAAGTGATACATCTTGAACTACCAACTACCAACTAAACACCTTCTCCAGATTGTGCCTCCCCACCTAGTGCTCATTATCCCTTTCCTCCCTGCTAAGAGAAACCTGATTCTTTCAAACAATGAAGGATCCTGACTTAGCCATGGGAAATAAGTCATGATTGGTCTAGGTCAATGATCGGCAAACTGCGGCTCGCGAACCACGTTTGCTGCTCTGTTGACTAATGAGTTTGCCGACCACTGGTCTAGGTCATTCATAATAACCTCATTTACTTCCCATTAATGGTTCAGTCCAGAAGTGGCATGTAAACCAGAAACCTGGCATTTCTTTTACAGTCATAAAAGGATCATACACCAACCTATCCCTTCCTGCATATGACATAATGCCTGGAAAAGTGGCAGCCATCTTGCAACCATTAAGCAACTGCCAAGAATAGCAAAGTTGAAGGATGAAGAGAGTAAGGCTCCTGTTTTATAGCTGAGTCTGTTTCAACAACTGCCAACTATCAACATGCCATATGTGTAAATCACTATTTAGCTGAATTTCCTGTTACTGCAATTAAAAGCATTTAGTCTCTCAGTCGTATCTAGACTGGGCCTATAGCCTTCACTGTGTCTTTCAGGCCTTAAAAATGCACATTTGTTCAGTAGTGCAAGAAACTTTTTAAATGAGCCATCTCACACTAACATTTTAAAAATAGTTTAGCACATTCTCTTGTCACAGATTTAAACAGCTTAAGCATAACAAATTGTACTACTGATATTTTCATGTGTTATCACATTCTTCTAGGGATATAAAAAGGGACATACAAGAAAATTAAAATATGTGTAAATTGCAGTAAAAAACTCAAGTGTATGAATAAATGCAGAAAATGGCATTCCCATGTTGACTACTGATTAACCATTTTAACTAAAATTGATTTAAAAACATGTAAAGTCATAGTTTTACAGAGAGCAAAAATGCCATAAATATGCTTTTAGTTTACCTTGGGAATAAAATAGAGGGGTAAAATGACCTATCAGTGATCAGTCAACTAGACAGTAAACAAGCAGGACTAGAGTATTTTCTTTCAGGACAAAGCTTTCCACTTCGTCATACTGACTTCCTAAGGAGACTTATTGAAATCTGTTCCCTAGAAAGAAGTGGCTAGATGTGATCTTTCCTGAAATGTACCTCTTTGTTATCTTCAATTCTTCCCTTGTTATTTCTTGTCCTTTTTTAAAGCATTACTTCTTTTTTATCTTTTTTCTTGTTTTCTTGCTATTTCATTTGTTTCCTCTATTTCTATTACTTAAACTTTCTTTTCTATTTTCATTTTTAATTCCTTCTATTACACATGGTTTTTTAAAATACACAAGTTAGCTTTGTGTCTATTATTTTATCTGATATACCCTGTCATTTCCAATGTTAATAGAGCAGTAATCTTCATAATTACCTGGACCTGACACTCTTGCCAATGCCATTGCATTCCACAGTTAACCCTCAGACTTCTGGAAAATAAAGACTATGCAAATGCTAGGAGGGTTGGGGTGGCAGTGAGGATAAGCAAGCAGAATCCAGAGATAAGAGAGCAATGAAGGAAAGAAGTAAAAGAGGAGAGAACATAAACAGCATTATATCTTACTAGTTCATATTATTTCACACACAGTGACAGAAGGAAATGGGCAATATGCCAGGTTGTTGGATTGACTATTGAAGAAAGGCACAGAAAATCCAAAGAGAAAGGCATCAGAAGAAATGCCAAAATTAAAAGCATCTGGCATAATTTAAGAACCAAATCTGAAGAGGTCAGTGCTGGGGCTGAAGCAAAACTCAGTTAAAGGTTATAGATAAGAGACATTGGTCAAGGTCTCTTCAATGTTTGATCAACCTGTGTTGCCAAACAGGAGAAACAAGAGGGTTCTTTTGTAGTGTCACTCATCCACTGTTTGATAAGGAAGAGGACATTGGACAAACAACAGGGAGAATATTAATTTTGTAGGATTGAACACATAATTTATATCCTTTATAAGAAAGGTTCAATGGTCCTAACTTTGTTGCAATTACAGGTTTTGTTGCTTTGTGGTTCTGTGGTAGAAATCTCTCTCTTGGAAATAGAAGCAATGTCTTTTGCTTTCATCTTTTCAGGAAATTTGTAGACTTCATTAAAATGAGTACCTGATAATCAAAATATTTTCTTATAAAAGAAGTTACTTAAATGATAGAAAATTCAAAACATTGTTTTAAAATAGAGTGATTTATATACCCTATTTATTTCCTGATTAAGCCTATTTAATAAAAGGGTAATATGCAAATTAACTGCCTCTGTCACGAATATGGTGGCACCCATAGCCACAAAATGGTGGCGCCCAGTCCTCTCAGCCCAGCTGGAGTCCCCCAGCCCCGAGGGGGTGGTGCTGAGAGTGGGCTGTGTGAGCAGCCTGGCAGAATGCTTGCTTCATCAGGGGAAAGCATTTCATGTCTGGCTGCCAATGGGCTTTTGGGCCACAGAGAGCCTCTGGGCAGCGGGCATGGAGTGGCCAGGCCCCGCAGAGAGCTACTGGCATATGGATTCGTGCACAGGGCTGCTAGTCAGAAAATAAAAAATAGTCATTTTGAATATTTCTTATTACTCTCTCTGGCACTTGAGTCTTTATCTTATGAGTTCTTTTTAGTGTATGGTTCACTTGTGTATATGGACCACTTGAGTAGAGAAGAAGAAATGATAATTAATCTTTATTCAATAGCTAAATAAATACATATGCAATCCACATATTATTTTATTTTTTTAAATGTGTTTTTATTGATTTCATAGAGAGGAAGGGAAAGGGAGAGAGAGACAGAAACATCAGTAATGAGAGAGAATCATTGATTAGCTGCCTCATGCATGCCCCTCAGCTGCTTCCTGTGAGCCAGTTAACCTGGGCATGTGCCCCGACCAGGAGTTGAACCGTGAACTCCTGGTTCATGAGGTGAGATACACCAAAAGTATGCACCCCATATTTCAATGGGCTGCCCTTGGCTGTTCTAAAAGTGAGAAATATGGGTGATGTGTTAGTTCCCTAGGGATGCTATAACAAATTGTTACAAATTTGGTGACTTAAAACAATAGAAATGTATTCTCTCACAGACTAAAGGTCAGAAATCTGAAATCACAGTGCTGAACAGAGTTCCTTCTGGAGGGTCTGAAGAAGAATCAGAGCCTCCAATCTCTGGTTGACTCTTTTCTAGTTTCTGGTGGCTCCTAAAAACCATTGGCATTTCTTGGCTTATCATTGCATCACTTCAATATCTTTCTCCATCTTCACATAGCCTTCTTCCAGTCTATGTATGTATCTAAATCTCCCTTTCCTTTCTCTAAGGTCACCAGTCATTGAAGTTAGGGCCCTCCCCAAATCCAGGATGATTTCATCTTAGAATGTTAACTAATTCCATCTGCAAAGATCTTATTTCAAAATTCTGAGGTTACAGGCGCATGTGAATTTAGGGGCGGCGGTTGAAGGGGGCCGGGGAGGAATACTACGCAGCCCACTAGAGGCAATAACAACAAATTTTCAAAATATGACTCAGCAGAGATAAACAAATTTGCAAAAAACTCTTACTTAATTCAACCAAATCCTGCTAGTTCAGTTTAATGACACCTCACCAGGATGCATCCAAAATTCCTGAATATCCCTCCCTCATGAATAGTGGCCTCCTAGTTACAATGCCACCTATGGTTCCATTATGGCTGCATCTTTACTCTGCTGTGCTCTGTTCTGCTCTAATGAATGCCTTGATGAAGGGGGAAAAAGGAGCTATTCCTTTCTGGTACCTACCAAAACTTTTAAAATTTTCCCAAGGTGAGCCTTGCATACTTCTACCTTAAATCAATTAGAGCAGACCAAAACCTGACTCAAATTTGTGCAGTGTTTCCCCACCAAGGGATTTATATACTCCCCTAACCTCTATAAGGTTTTTCCTTTTCCAGTATATAAGCTTTTAAGACTCTAAAGAATGAACCCTGAATCCCAAAACATTGTGTCCTCTCATATATATATATATATATATATATATATATATATATATATATATATATATTAATCTTTCTCAGTCTCCTTTGGCACTTATTTAAAGATATTTTAATTGTTTCATGCCCTCTGCCCTCTGGAAATGCCTGAATATGTACACAAATTAGGCTGAGAATTTCCATAAAAACACAAAAACTTGATTGTAGATAGGTTTCCTACTTCCCTTTTCTCCTCAACAAAGAACATACAGAATATATCCCACTGTTTATATTTAGGGAGCATCTACTTACAATGCGGTGTAAATAAGACAGGTAGGGGAGACCTACTAGCCATCTAGTAGACTGAGGTCCATAGATGTTCATGTATCAGTGAGGCCTATATGAATCCAAAATTTTGCCTCCAGTGTATGGAAGATAAACACGATATATGCAGATTGTGGGAACACATGCAATCACGCCATGGTCTTAACACTAAAGAAGACATTGTATTTATTATATTTTTAAGTTCTGAAATTGGATTTTCAATTCTCTTTCTGGAAAGTAATTCACATTAACCAAATTGGAAAGTACTGATAAGCCTAAATGTCAGAATATTAATTTAAATAGAAAATATAACTGCCAGGTGAATTGTACTGTTCACTATGATTAATTGGGATAGTACTTTCTCAATAGAAATGTCTCCTTGTGAAATAAAATAAAAATTAGAGATTTTTAAAAAAATAAATGATCTTATGATATGCAGCAACTTCTCTACCTTGAAGTTACACATGCCACACAGAATAAAGTATTTCTCAGTTGCTCCAGAGTGGCCTAAAGTAATAATAGAATATCTGTATTGTCCAGTTATCAATTTTTAATCTTATTATTTTTCAAAAGTTTCTGTGACTAAAATTGTACTTAGT
The DNA here is from genome assembly GCA_027563665.1 of Antrozous pallidus. Classification (NCBI taxonomy): domain Eukaryota; kingdom Metazoa; phylum Chordata; class Mammalia; order Chiroptera; family Vespertilionidae; genus Antrozous; species Antrozous pallidus. The sequence goes on along the minus strand of CM050519.1, from coordinate 38,175,712 downwards.
GTCAGAATTATCAGAAATATTATACAACTCCTTCCTTGATTCCCAGTACCTTTATAGATTTGTGTTTTCCTGATGGGCATTTAGGAAGGTATTGCTATCTTACTTGTGGAACGCTCATATGACTTATCTTCATATGACATTACATTTTTGGAAAAATATCTTTTCCAAAAGGCTATACTCATTCATTTGTATTACTGCTATTTCCATCAAATTGAAGAGCACACACTTCCTTGTATCTGTAGTCTTATACATTTAACACATAGGGCCTCCAGGATACCTGTAGACACAGTGATCTTCATTGTATTAATTTCTAGAAGGAACGTGGCTGAGAGAAATGTGCAAAGCACTAAGATACAGGATATCTGGGTTCTTGTCTCAGCTCTGCTTCAAGCTACCTGAGGCATAGGAAACTCATGCCTGTTCCCTCATATTTAGACATAGGGAAATGGGGTAGCTTGTTTCCCCATCCCTCTGACTGGCAAATAATAGGTACTGATGCTTGTTGAATTAACAAATCATTTCTAATAGCTCACTTAACTCTAAATATTTTTACAAAACCTTGCTGAATTTAAATCTGAATTGGTGAATGATTTTTTTACTCATTTTGTTTTTTCTCTAATAGTACATTTTCATTTATTCATTCAGTGAACATTCATTTTAAGCTGGCTATATATCAGGCAAGGTCCCAGATCATAAAGAATTTATTGAAATTAATAATTTCAAAGTTTTTCTTCTTATTCTATGTCCTTCTTTTTCTCACTCAATACTCCATAGTCACATATGGCCTTCTTTTTATTCCAGTAATCTAATAATCTCTCTTTATAACCAACCCCCCTCCCTCATGTTTCCTTTCCCTATGATTGCCCCAAGATTTATTTCTTACTGGGACTCACTTATTTTGAACTCTTTTTCCTCAAGAAGCCTGCCCAGTGCTTTGTAACCCAAGGTAAGAAGTTCAGGAAAAGCAAATTCCATAAGGAAAGCAAGAGTCTGAGTGAGAGATCCCAGTGGGTCTCTATTTCCCTAATCCTCGGATGTGAATTGCTCACATCTGCAAGTATGGAAGGTCACTCTGGCTTCCTTATCCAGTGGTAGATTGCTCTAGGAACTTATAGCAGCTCCCAGGTCTCCATTTTACAATCCCTGGAAATCCCCACAGGGTGACTGGAAAGGAATCCAGCCAAATAGCCTGCAGCAACACATGTGTGTTCACTCATACTCCAGCCCCCGCAGCCTTCACAGGCCGCTGCCCTCACATAGACCTCTGGGACCACCCACAGGGCCTTCCCTTCCCTGGAGTCCTGGACATGCCTCCTTTGCTCTCTCATCTCTTAGTCATGCCACAACGTATACAATCTCTGCTCCACTGATTTCCACCAATGTCATGATGAAACATCACTTGAGATGTTATAGCATTATAAATTGGTGTAAGAACAAACTGACCAAGTGCTCACACAGTAATGCATGTGAGAATGCAGAGGAGAGAGGCACAGGAATTAAAAAGGGGCTGCAACTATTTGCAAGGCAGGCGTTGGTTGTGAGCCTACCTGATGAGACAGCAGAATGTCTAGAGACTCAGTAAGTACCTTCCTGGTCATAATTCACCAAGCCCCAAGAAAACCAGAACCTTAGGTCACTGAATTCCTGTGCTTACCCATTTTCTCTGATCCAAACAATTTGCTTATCCCAGCACATTTATATTAACATTCTCTGTCCAGTATTTTGGGGGCAGATGGAGAGTAATGATAAGTCTTGGGTACAGTTCAGGATTTTGTAATGAATCCGGAAGTCTAAGTGACCAGGCAAATGCAGCCATAAGTGGAGTATCTCCAGCGGTCACTGTGAGCTCCCTCCGTCTGCTCTGTAGTAAAATGTGTGTCCATGTGAAGAGCTGCTGCTCTGACTCAGGGTGGAGAGCACAGTAAAGCTCCATCCCCTCCCCTATAAAAGTTAAATCAGAGCTATAGGAAAATGTGTTTTTAAAAACATAACAGTTGTTTTTCAAAGTAATCATCCCGTAATCAGTAGAATAATTTAATTTTTCAGATGCCTCCAGTTCTGTGATGGAGCTCTTCACTGTAGAAAGGTAAACCAGTGTTTGACTCTATGAGCTCTGCAAGTTCCATTTTAAAATCTGCCACAAAGAGATAATTGAGAGGGAGGGGGAAATAAAGATACATGAGTATGAATTTACTGCTGCATTTTATATAGTTGCAAAATTTTATGAATAAACCATGTCAATTTTTTATGTGTATGTATATAATAAGACACTAGGCAATCATTAAAAGTGTGCATCTTTATTTATAATAAAGTCCCCTGTGAGTCATTGTTAAAAGAAAAAAGAAAGCAGAAAGCAATATGTCTGATCTCATTTATAAGTTTATACTAGCATATGCACTACCACTCCCAACATACAAAGATGTTAACCAAAATATGACCAAAGTAGAAGTTAAGGTGGTTTCAAATTTTTTACTTCTATTTTTCTGTAATCTTTGTGTTTTCTACAGTAAAACAAATAGGATTCTTTCTTTATTCCTGTGTGTTTTGGGTTGTTTTATTTTTTTTTATTGGGGTGGGGGGCTTAATTAGCTATCTTTATTTTGAGAATAAGAAAAGTGTATGAGCTTTAGAGTCAGGCAGTGATAGGTTCAAATGCTTACTCTCACTAGTTATGTGACCCTCGACAAGTCATTTATGCAGAGCTTCATGTGCATGACCTTTGTCATTATTGCCCACCTGACAAAAGGTTGCTTCAGGCCAATGGGAGACGGTAGTAGCACAATGTTTTGAAATATTTTCCAATGTATCTTTCTATTAACTCCTTTATGCTATAGCACTTTCTCCACCAGAACTAAATGAGAAAAGCTGAGGTTTATTGCCTTAGGAAAAGGAGGGTATAGAAGAAAATTGTTAGAAAAATATAGTCACATTTTTGTTTTTGAATTCTAAAATAAATTATTGAAGTTTTTAGAAGAGACAAAAATGAAAAAAACTAAGTTTTATTTTTAAAATTTCCTTTTATGCTTTTTTATGTTTTCACATTGCAAGTATTACTCTTTAAATAAAATATTTCTAGTTTTAAAATAGAGTAGTGGAACCTCAAACTTCCAAACAAATCTCTAAATAAATCAAGTTCAATAACTTGTCACAAAACTACACTTCATCTATTCATTCAACAAATATTTTATTCTCCATGCATTTTTCTAGGTACTGGGAATGTAGCAGTAAAAAACAAACAGAAATTCTTACTTAATTTAATAAATTTACTTTATTAAATAGGGGATGCATTCTTATGATGCATATATTCATAGAGGGGGAAGTATAGAGTGGAGAAGATGTGAAGTAACTGGAACTAATATAATGCTGGTGGCTGGTTCTACATGAATTCAACTTCTGTGGAAGATAATTTGATATTATGCTGTAAAGTTTAATATCTGGGTACTCTTTGACACAACAATTCTACTCATAGGTACATTCCCAAAAGACATAACAGATAAGAATGTCGTTAGCAAAAAACTAAAAATGACTCAAATGTCCATGAACAGAAGAATGGGTTAATAAAATGAAGTATTTTTAGACAGTAACAAAAATATATACACTACAACATGCAAAATTATGGATAAGATCTTTGGGAGGTAATTGAGGCAGACGGTATTTTCCAAAATGATCATAACAGTATTTCCAGTCCCACATGTTCTCTCAGAACATTAAACCACCACCCTCACCAAAACCTCTCACATCATGAAGTCGAGTTCACATTTCCTCCCTTTGAATTTGGGTGGGTCCTTGTGACTGCCTTACCTCATGCAGGACAGAAGCCATATGCCTTCTGAGGGCTGGTGATTAAAGGCAACATAGTTTCTGCCTGGCCTTTGAAGCCTTGAGCTGCCTGAGGATTCTGAGGACCCTAAGCCACCAGGCTGGAGAAACCCATGAAGAAAACAGGTGGAGATAGAGAAAGATGCTGTGAGAAGCTTTGCCTGCTCCAGTCCCGGGCAGCTCCAGTCTGCCTAGTCCATGAACCAGAAATGGGAGTGAAGATGTTTCAGAGACGTCGGCTGTAGATATATGACTCCAAACACACGAAAGACCCTGAGCCAGAACATCCCAACCATGGTGCTCTTGAATTCCTGATTCCAGACATACTCTAAGATGCCTGTTTATATCCATTAGCTATGAATAATGGTTGTTATTTCGGGCTACTGAGTTTTGGAGTGACACAAAGATGCAGGGCTGGAACAACGACATGGAGTGAAAACAAAAAACAATGACATCCTGTATAATGTCATTTTCTTAATGCTCGAAAATACGGGAAACAAAACAGTAAAACTGAATTTTTTAAAAATTGAAAAAAAATAATTACAATATTTTAAATTTTGTTATTAGTTTCTGCTTTTATTGCATTAAACTCAGAGGATAATTATATAATTTCTACTTTTCAAAATTCATTAAAGTTTTCTGTGTAGCATAACAGATGGTCAATATTTATGAATGTGATGAGCACTTGCATGTGTATTTGCTCTTTTCAAGCTACAATATTGAATGCATATATAAAATCTTCTCGACTAATTATAATATCCAAATCTTCTAGACACTTAGTTTTGCTCTGTGAGAAAGGTGAGTGAAGAACTTGTAATCTGTGTGGTGGTGCTGCAAATCCCAGGACTCAGCTGACATCAGCCTTCTCACTCAGGCTGCATTGAGTGGGGGGCAGAGGGAGAATGGACTTAGCGTTCATTCATAGGATCATTCATTCAATCTGCATTAATGAGTGCCTACTGTGTGCCAGGCCATATGCTAGCACTGAGGAAAAGAGACATCAACTGATCTAGTATATAAGCCTGGCCGGCTCAATGTGCTCTACTCCTTCCTAGCTAACCCATCAGTTCCCTTTAGCATTAATAGTTAGAAACTGGGGTGGGACCAAATCACAAACCAATGAACCCAAGGGATGAGCCGGGGTGGTACCCAGGCTCTGGGAAGGCAGACCCTAGTTCAAATCTACTTACTCATCAAGTCCGCTATGTTCAGTTGTTTAGGTTGCACACTGCACAAGGTGCCACATACAAGGGAATTCTGACTTTGGAAACTGCGGATATTTTTATTATTTAAAGAAAATTTTGTTACAGCTTTATTGATGCATCAATTATGTCAATGTTCTATTAGATGGCAACAAAGGAACTTGATCTAACAAAATCAGTATAATTCAATTGTCTCAATTGCTCCTAATGGTTGGTACTAAATTTGAAATCCCCATTTTACAAAAAATAAATAAATAAATAACTTGTATATATAAAAATAAATAAATAAATAACTTGTATATATATATATATAAATAACTTGCTAATATATTTCTACCTTCATGGGCGATGTTTGAAAGTTTTGCTTTTTTAGGGGAGCAAAAACATTTATACTGTATCTTTATTGTGAATTAAAAACCTTCTTTGTTTTATTTAATACTTTTTGGACTGAAACCCACCATATCTGCTACCAAGATCATGACCCCTGCTTGCTTCCTACTCAACTGGGATATCGTTATTGATTTGAGAGAGAAGGAGAGAATTCAATGTGCAAGAGAAACATGGGTTGGTTGCCTCCCAGACTGGGATTGAACCTGCAACCCAGATATGTGTCCTGATGGGGAATTGAACCCACAATCTTTTTGGTGTATGGGATGATCCTCAGCCAATTTAGCCACCTGCTTTCTTTAATTTTGGTTCATTTGTTGTAAAGTTGACCATATATTACCTACAATATTTTAAAGTCAGAATTTTTTAGGTATACCTCACAGGTAAGTAGCTTAGCTTTGGCTCTTCTTTGAGCTCAGTATGAAAAATTTCTCCTTTCTTAGGGAGTTAAACCTATTTCTATTAATTAATGATATCTTAGTTCTGTCATTTATTTAGTCAGGTAATATTTATTAAGTGTCTTCTACTCAAGGCATTATAGCTGGAAATATAGAAGTTATGATAGAAATATAGGTAGATTAGATGGATGGATAAATACATGATAGATAGATGATAGATAGATAAATCGATAGATAGATAGATAGACACCATCCCAGGCACCAGAAAAGTGAGTGAAGGAATTATCTATCTATCTATCTATTTATCTATCTATCTATCTATCTATCTATCATCTCTATCATCACTTCTATATTTCCACTTCTGTATAGCTTGCAATTTAATGAGAGGAAAGAAACTAAACATATGCTTTCAGTTTTATAGCTTATTTATTTAAGTCTCTAACTCTGTGCTCTATATTCTTTGTGTCTATGTTTTTGTGCCGTTCTTCTATTACTTAGAAATTTTGTATTCCTATACTTGTAGAACCTTTATAATTATACCAATATAACATTCTTATTTTTTTTCATTTCTTTAGACAGTACCTATTAATTTTGTTATGCGAAATGATAAAATCAGCATGCTTCCTATTTCCTGTCCCCCCTCATTCTATGTCTGTATTATCTTTTTTAATGTTTAATAGTATGGTTACATTTGCTGATATTTCTATTATTTGATCTGTCAATTTTAAAGATATCTCTTGATTCTCAACTATTACAGATGAAGCAATCAACAAACTTACCCTAGTTTCCATTTTCCGCTACATCTCCAAATTCTCATTAGTTAATACTTCCTAAACTGTTAGGACACATACACATTTTTTTTATTATGTTCCCTCGAATTTGGTTTAATCATTGCCTATAGTTAGATTCAATGCTTTTTGTCTGTGCATCAGGCAGTTTCCAAAGTCATCAAGAGGAGTTAATTGAGACAATGTTCCCTGTGCTCCTACATGTTGAAAACAGCCTGGATAGTCTTTAGTCTTTATATGTGAAGGATAGTTTGGCCAGATATTTAATCTTTGGCTCACATGTTCCTCTATGAGTATTGTATGAGTTTTCAAAATATTGACCTTTTGGTGTATCTGCTGGGAAATTTTGCTGTTATTTAACATATTTTTATTTCTTAGAGTATTTTTTCATGATGCTGTAGCAGTTAGACTTTTGGCTGGAGATCATGAAGTCTAGAAGCCTACCCTGGGGGACATTTCTCCTTTACAAGCACAGAGGTAGACTATTTTCTGCAGTATGGCTCATCTGTTTGACAGTTTCATCCTACATCTTATGTTTATCTGAACCAAATAAATCTAGAGGGCCTCTACTATAGCCCTGCTCACCCCAGCTCCTGACTCCTTCCTATACGGTTTGTGCATTAGGGAGAGCCCCTTATCTTCAGGAGGTGGTTCAATCTGATCTCTGGCATCTTTTGAGCTTCTATTACCCACCTGTTCCTGTGGCTTTTGGCCATTCTTACATGACTTAGAAGCCAGTGAGAATTATATATATATATATATATATATATATATATATATATATATATAAAATTTCACACAAAAATAAAGTTTTCAGTGTCCATTTTTTTCTTCCTTAGACTTTTGCCATTTTCCTAGGAAAAGGAGCAAAAGCGGAGTTAGCCAAGCTTCTTTCATGTCAAATATTTCATAGCACTTCCTGTTTGTAAGAAATGGACTTAATAAGAAAAGAAGGGGCTTATGGGTTTGAAAGATCCAGAGCTTGTTTTACTCAGAGCATAGATTCTATATTATAAACTACATTGTAGAAAGCCATACATGATTATTACAAAGCAGATTTCCTCAACCCAACGGATATAAGAGAAGAATCAGATGTCTAGAAGGAATTGGTTGTAAGAAAATATGACAAGATTACACAAAGACCTCTGAGAAGTGTCCAGAACTCTGGACACAAATTTGGAATCTAACGAGATCTCAGAGCAGACAAGACTATAGCTTAGCTTCCCAAGATGTAGCTTGGGAAAGTAAGTTTTGGAGCAAGTCTCCAACACAACACCTGAAAAATGGGAAAGAAGATCTAAGAAAGTTGTTTATACAAAATGTATGGACATAGAAGTGATACAAGCAAGAGAGAAGCAAGAACATGTAGACTCTGAGACCAGAGGCCATGGGTGAAACATAGCATCAGCAACAGATGTCAAGGCACAACAGCAGGGATCAGACAAATGAACTACAGCTTCTTGGATGTCAGAAAGTTCAGAAAACATCACTTGGACTAATGCCAGGATGATGCAAAGACAACAACATTCCTGCCAACACAGATTATTCCAGAAGAAGGGGAAGGAGAGGAAGGAAACAGGCAACCAAATGAATATTTATCTTGATTTGACCACACATAAATTGTAAATATCTTGAATTGCTCAGATTATCTTTCTTCCATTTTCTAAAGGGAAGCTAGAGAACTAAGTTAATTTCATTCATAGAGACATAAACATTATTAGAATTTTGCACACTTAGGTGAGTGATTGTAAAAGTTAATGTTATATGTGAGGGCTTGCCTGAAATTCCCTGGAACATTCATGCAAAGCATACTTGCACCATGAACTAATGCAAACCTTAGACAAGAATTAGAGCAAGTCAGAACCACGATGCTATGAGAAAACTGTATACAGAAAACAAAAGCTTTGAACCCCAAACTGTGAAATTAATTTCACTGAGAATATATTGTCAACAGAAGAATAAAATGGAGTGACATAGAGTTATGTTTAAGGCTATCAGCTCTACTCTAAAATTCAAAAGAAATACTAATAGAAGGAAGGCTGATTCTAGGAGTTCCAATGTAGGCCATAAATGTAACAAGGTCCTATTTTCAAACTGTGAGGAGAAGACCATGGACGTTGGAGATACCATGATGATGCAAGAGCAAGGAATTATTAAATGTCCATCAGCTTTTTAGCCAGCTTCCAGGACATAGTGATGGAACTATCACTACTCCAGGGAACCAATGGACATCATGGGAAATTTAGATTGGGGTCCAGTCCATAATTTCCTACAACCCTAAGAAGAGATTACCCTTAGTTATCCCAGTTTTAGGGAAGGCCCATCTGTAGGACTGATGACTTGATGCAAAAGGTAGCAAATATACATTCTAAGGAAAGGAGTGATGATTCTACAGCAGAAACAAATTACAACTTCATGCATGACCCATGAATAACTCCATATCTCAGAGATTCTGATAAGTAAATTATGGTTAAACAAAATTTGATCAGGAACCTAACTATGGTATACTTGACAAACTATGTTTCCCCTAAGGATGCAAATATTTATGGGGGGATAAAAAAATAAAATTTAACCAATGCAATTTATGTTTGCAGTAATTCTTAAGTTCTTAATGATCTCAGGACTCTGTTGATTGAATAAACAGTATTCATTGCCTCAAGAAAGGGTCATGGGGCAGATCCAATTTAGAACAAAAAGTCACCATTTCATTTTAAGTTTAAAAGTAGTTTAAAAATTCAGAGCAAGGAAAGCAGAAAGGTAAATTCACGAGGGCCATGCCAAGAAACTCAGGATGGTGAGAAATAGATTCAGGGGAATCCAAGAGCAGAAAAGCAATAGTTTGGCCTCCCTAGGTGAAGCCCACAGTGCTTCAAATGTTCTAGAGAAGGTTTAAATCCAACATAGAATGAAATTCTGTTAACTAACAATGGTTGAATAAGACTTAGTTAACAATTAGACTTTTGAGGTCCCTGACTGGAATGTGGTATAGGACAGCCACTGGGGCTTGCACTGAGAGAACAGGTGAACTAAAGGAAACCTCAGGCTTACTAGTATAACAGGAAGAAGAAGAAACCAGGGTCTAACTACTGGAGGTCTTTGGGAGGGTATGGACTCCATAGTGGATACACCAGTTGCTCAAGTCCAGGCTGGGCCAGTTACAATTTGCTGGACCAAATGAGCACAGCGGATAACACTTGGGTCAGATGACCCATCCCTAGGCTAGAACAATATTTTTAATAGTCCCTTCTTCAACCTTTTCCTGACCCAAGTTTTATTTTTTTAATATATTTTATTGATTTTTTTACAGAGAGGAAGGAAGAGGGATAGAAAGTCAGAAACATCGATGAGAGAGAGACATCGACCAGCTGCCTCCTGTACACCTCCCACTGGGGATGTGCCCACAACCAAGGTACATGCCCTTGACCAGAATCAAACCTGGGACCCTTCAGTCCGCAGGCCAATGCTCCATCCACTGAGCCAAACCGGTTTCGGCCCTGACCCAAGTTTTAGTTCAACCTCTAGCTTCAAAGGGAAAATGAGGGAGAATCATGAACTGACTGATTTAAAAACTTAAATTGACCACATTCAATTCAGGAAATTACTGAATGAACATAAATTGGTGATACAAAAATTTCTACCATCAGAGAGACTTGGGTTTCTTAAGTTTAAGTAGTTTCAGTTATAATGGGAAAAAGAAAGCATTTTTATTTTTTATATCCAGATTTTGGGATTTTGAAAATTAAACTAAATTAATATGGTAAGAGAGACAGATACATAGCAAACATATAATAAATTATTGCTATTGAGTATTATTATATCTATCCACTTTTATTTGAACTTTATGCTTTGGTTCCTTCAACTTTAGGCCTTAAGAGCCCTCCATTAAAGTAAATGCCTTAAAAAAAATGTCCTGCTAGTTTATCAGGTGGCAAAAAAGTCCTGATAAATAAAAATCTGTGGATCTTAGGGAAGTGAAATAATTATGGGAATTTGGAGTACTGAAAGGGTAAAGATATGGACTGAGGTTTGAGAGGGGAGCATTCTAGAAAAATGTATCTAGTTTGTAATTTTGCCTAGAAAGGAAAACAAGCTCATCTGGACTCCCGTCACACATGACTTATTTGTACCAGGATGACATTTAAATACTTGATAATGAGAAACTGAGCTTAATATTCCTGCCAACCAGGCTGTATTGAGAAACCAAAATTTTTAAACTGCTTTGCTAAATCTGGGATCAGAGTAAATGCTTTGGGTAGTCTTGCAGGCTACTTCCATCACGTTGTAGGAGCCTCATGTACTGCTTTTCTCCCCATTAAAGGGCTGTCCCAGAGCACCTATTCATATTCCAAAGTCAGGCCACCCTCTTTCTTAAAACATATTGCCAAAAATGAAACATTCTTCTCTATTAATTTCCTCTTTCTATTCTCTAGGAGTGCTACCACTCCAGTTTGTGTTTGTTCACCCCACCCTTTCCTTTCAACACACATTTTTTTAAACAGATTGCAATACATTATTGTTTATTCCTAATATTCTTGGTTGGCCACTTTTACCAGCATAGAAGGAGCTATTGTTCTTAATGTAATTACCGTAATGATTCTGAATCACAGTGGCAGAGGGTTACATCTGTCAAGTCTATTGTCTGATTCAGATATTTATAAGCTTCAATCATTTCCTAGTCAAAATTTATTACTGTTTCTTTTGACTTTCGCCTAGATTTGGGAATACTTTTTAGTTTGGGGTTTGTATGGTTTTGTCTATTGACTGTAAATGACTAACCAAATTTTATTTTTATCTAGTGAAATTACAAGTTTAAATGTAAATGGTGGTATGAAAATGCCTCCCAAAATAATACATTTTCATGTTATCAACACGTACCCATCAGAACTATTAATCTTCAGTCTTCAATCTTCTCTTAGATTCTAAAGCAAATTCTCTATCCGTATTGTAATTACTTAAATGAGTTTATATTTATATAACTAATTGTAAATAAACCCATCAGCTGTTTTAAATCCTGAAATTAGTAATCAGAGACTGAGCACTACTATTTTTATTATATTACTAGAGGCCTGTTCCTGCAATAGGGCTTCCTGCGGTGGTCTCCGACACCTGCTTCCCTCCCTTCTTGCTTCCCTCCATGCTCCACCCCCCTGCTTCCCTCCTTTCTCTGCTGCCCTGCTTGTTTGCTTCTCTGTAGCTTCCATCCCTTCTGCAGTGCTTGGCTTCCTTTTATACTGTCTTTAGTCTTCATTCTTTGGATATGCAAATTAACCACCATCTTTTTTGGGTTCATTTGCTCCTAATTGGCTGGTGGGCGTGGCTTGTGGTTGTAGTGGAGGTATGGTCAATTTGCATGCTTCTCTTCTATTAGATAGGATAACTGATGAATAATGATAGTGGGAATTTTTTTCTTTAATTCGAGGAAACAAAGCCATCTTATTTAAAATATTAATGTTACATCTATAAGTGTGAGCCTTTTCATGTATGATATTTGGGTGAGAAGAATTTCTTCAACATATATTAGAAACTTACTCATTAATTCTCTCAATAATTAAATCAGAAGGTATTTACTGAGTGCCAGCTACATTCTAGGCACACTTTTATGCAATGTGAATACATTAGTTAAACAAAACAGACAAAAGAAATATCTGTCCTTCCTAAGGTTATAACCTAGAAAGGAATGGCCAGGAGAATGATTTTAAAATGTATTTTCTAAGACTGTTTACATTGTAGCCTAAGGATATGGGTAGCTGGGGTGTGAAATGTTTATGTGACACTTTACTCCTTAGGGCTTCTTTTTTCTCAGGGAGATATAGAAAATTAAATATAAACAAATAAATTATGTTTACTGTTGATATCCTATATAATAAAAACTTAATATGCAAATTGACCAAAAGGTGGAATGACTGAACCACAGAATGACCAGGGTCTATGACACGCACTGACCATCAGGAGCTGCTCCCAGCCCATAGGCCCCAGGCCAGCCAAGGTGGGTGCCAGCAGGGGTCGTGCCCGATCACCCCACCTGTTGCCTTGTATGGTGAGGTGACTGGTGGCAGCAGAGATGGAGGGTGGGGCCCGTGAGTGGGAGGTGTCAGGCCCGCCAAGGCAGGTGCCAGCAGGGATCCCCTGATCACCTCACCAGTTGCTCCACAGATCAGCCTTGATCACCTGCCAGGCCTAGGGACCTATCCATGCACGAATTTCATGCATCAGGCCTCTCGATATATAAAGAAAATAAAGCAGGAAATGGAGATAAATGAAGTGGAGAAGTGGTTGCTATTTTTTAAAAATAGCAGGCCTAACTCAGTGGTCAGCAAACTGCGGCTCGTGAGCCATATGCAGCTTGTGAGCCGCGGTTTTACACTCGATTGACTAATGAGTTTGTCGACTCCTGGCCTAGACTCTTGATTCCAATAATTACAGGCTGTTGTTGTTCCTTGTGATTAAGCCCCTATCCCAGTGGTAGGCAAACACATTAGTCAACAGAGTGGCAAACCATGGCTTGTGAGCAGCATGTGGCTTGCAAGCCACAGTTTGCCAACCACTGGCCTAACTGACTTGATAAACAGATACCAGAAGGTGAGGAAATGCAACAGATACAAACCTAATGGCAGAACAAACCAGGCAGAGGGAGTATCAAGTGCATAGCCCTGGGGCAGTGTAACTTGGTGTACTCAGGGACTATAAGAAGCTCTGAATGGGTGGAAACTGTGATGAAGAAGAACCATATGTGGGATATGGAGAGTTAGCAGGGAAGAAGGAATTGCTATTTACTGAGATGAAGAAAATTACGAGTGAGGGTCAGGGTAAGCATGGGTAAGATCTCTAGTTCAGGTTAATTTTAGGTGGCCATTCACATATGAGTACAGAGTAGGTAATGGAATATATAAATATAGAGTTAAGGGCACCTTAAAATACACATTTGAGGATTATTAGCATGTAAATGACATTAAGGCTATCAAGATTGGATAAGTTAACTAAGGGAGAGGCTAGAGATAGTTAGGAAATTCAACAACGAACAAGGGCACTCAACACTGGAAAACTGGGATTGGGGAAAGAAAAGAAAGGATGAGAGAATGTGGTGTTGTGGAAGGCAATGGAAAAATATATTTCATGGAGAAGATAGTTAAACTAACTCTTTAGCCATCAGTGCTAGTGTTAAACTTCATCTTCTTGACCTATCTGTGCCAAGTACTGCTGATAGGTCACGAAGATGAAGACTGAGCAGTTACTAATAGATTTAAACACTAGATGTAATTGTTGTTGACCTTAACAAATGCAGTTTCAGATGAGTGGTGGGGATAAAAGTCTTATTGAATTGGTTTCAAGAAAGGAGAAATTGAGTACAAAGAAAAAATAGAGCACTTCTTGGCAGACTTACGTTACAGCAAAGAATAGAGAAGTGGGGTGGGAGCTGGAGGAGACTGAGTGGTCAGGAGAATGGTTTTAAAATGTATTTTCTAAGACTGTAAATTACAGCATATTGTGTGCTAAAAGGAATGTTGAAAAAGAAAACTTGGTGATGCAGAAGTGAGGAACAATTCCTGGAGCAAAATACATAAGTGAAGGAGAAGATAAGGAATTTAATGCCAAAGTGGAGGAATTGGCTTTCAATAGTAGCCATATGGTTTATCCATGATATCAAGAGGGGGGGCGGGGCTGAAAGGAGGTGCGTAGCTGGGGTATGAAACATATATATGACACTTTACTCCTGATGGTTCTGTTTTCTCAGAGAAATAGGAATCAAGGCTAACAGTGGAAAAATGAGAATGGAAGACCAGGTATTGGACCAGGAAATGTCCAAAGATATTGGGCAGTATTTACATCCCAAAGGGACATTTTGGAATTTGAGTTGCTTGAGAAAATATTCCCAGAGTATTAAAAGTGTCTTGGAAAAACCTGGTGACTAAATATTGTAGAGAAACATTATATATTATTGGCTCTGTTTTCTAGAGCAACAATGTCAATTAACAAATTAACAGCTGCTTCAGAATATCCTTCAAAAAGAGGTAATTATCACTGTGTAAACAAATTTTCCCCAAATGTTTGAGCATAGAACTCATTGTGTAGCATTACCTGTTGGCATCCGCCAGAATACCAAAGGTGTCCATCCATTCCCCAAGAACGACTCTGCATTTGCCACTATTCCATCTGCACTAGATGCAAAACATAAGAGACTTTAAACCATTATTGAAGTGTTCACTAATCTTTTCCCAAAGTTCCTCATTCATGAGCCACAAATTCAGTCTAAAGGGGATAACAATGTGCTGGGATCCAGAAACTCTGACCAGACACGCACAGTGTAGGCAATTTTGGCAAGTCTTCAACTCTAAAGTATCTAAATGTTCATGAACAAGTTCCCTCCACCGGATGTGGGCACAGAATACACAGTGATTAAGAGCACTTGTCTGAAGTCCGTCAACCTAGAAGCAAATCTCAGCTCCAGCTTCTGCTAGCTGTGTTACCTTGGAAACAAGTTAACGTCCATGGATCTGTTTTCTTCTTTGTAAAAAATAGAAGAAGATATCACCTACCTCACTGGCTATTGTGAGGATTAAATGAGAAAAAAAAATACACGTCAAACACTTAGCACATTGATTTTTACACGTATATTGTAACATGAGAATGCAATAGCAGATAGGGAGCAGCACTTGTCTAAATTAAAAGTACTGTGAAATTGTAAAGCAACATTAGTTCTTTATTAACAGTGTGGCAAAGGAAATTCAATTTAAAATGTTCTTAAACAAAATCATATAACACAGCCAGATTTGGCTCTTAAAAGGAAGGAGCCAACCTCTTGCTCCTTACCAATATCCTGAATCTGACTTTCCCCCCAGTGT
Source organism: Antrozous pallidus (assembly GCA_027563665.1). Classification (NCBI taxonomy): domain Eukaryota; kingdom Metazoa; phylum Chordata; class Mammalia; order Chiroptera; family Vespertilionidae; genus Antrozous; species Antrozous pallidus. Next base: position 38,160,278 of record CM050519.1, on the reverse strand, counting down.
TTTGATAACAGTCTACATCAGAGGCTTATCAAACTTGTACTGCATTATTGCAGAAAGGAATGGCTTTTCTGCTGGAGATAATAATAGTAATAAAATAATATTATTTTATATCTGTGGTCTAATGTTTCCTTTACAACCAGGTTTTACTCCAGATGGGAAAATAAAGATTACAGAAGGGTTAATTGACTAGTGAAGGTCAACAATATGGCCCAATCATTCTGCTCAGAGAGCAGTGGGAAAGTATGTATATCTGACATGTTCATAACTCTATGGTTAAGATATTCACCTAATATTTTTTATTTAAAGGCCTCTCGCCATTTAAACCTCTCTCCCTTTAACTTAAATGTGTTTTGCTAGCTATTAATGTCCTTTAAGTGCCTGCTTTATGCTCACTTTAAGATTTGGACCTACCAATTTTCAAAAAGTTCTACTTTGAAAAAAAATGTCAAGCTAATTACAACATTTTTTAGAAACATTCAAGTTGAAAATAAAGCCCTTTTATGTTTGAAATTTCAAATAATTAAGTTTGCTTGCTTATTATAAAAAGATAATTTGTAGGCTTTGTGATACCAAGACTCAAAAATACACTACATTTTGCAGATAGAAATTTGAATATGTCTATTAGCCTCAGAGACTGATCCAAGACTAGTCTCAGAAGTGGAAGCTAAAAACCTAAACTCTAGGGTTTATTGCCAAATCCATAGAGTTGCCTATCTCCTTTCTAACTCTGATGCTTTTAGATAAAGTGGCAAAATATTTCTTTGCTCCTTGATTACATGTTACTAAATAGAAGTAATATTAATAAGTGTTTGGGGAGTTAAGTTATATAAATATTTTTATTGGTACATGATTGTATGAGATACAGATCCCAAATGTGGATGTGCATGAATGGACACAAGTCAACACACGTGCACAAAAGGAGATAGGATTGCACATGGTGTGTGTCTAGATTTTCACAGCAGACCCAGCCATATGTTTCTTGTCTAGGCGGCTGCCCGGGGAACTCATGCATGTGGATAACATTTCTACAGGCAAGAAGCCATGTAAACAATGAGCATAACTCATAATGAAACAAAGAGGCATGCTAATAGCAAATTGTGTCATTATAAAACACTACTCAACTAAACTTTATACACATATATGCATATATATATTATGTACACACACACACACACACACACACACACACACACATACATTAAAGGCCCGGTGCATGAAATTCATGCAAGGGGCTCAGCCCTCATAGCTCCAGCTTCATCCAGGTCTTCTGGAAGGACATCTGGAAGGTTGTTTGGCTGTTTGGTCTCATTAGCATATTAGCTCTTTATTATATAGAACATATATATATATATATACACACACACACACTAAGATAGGGAGAGAAAGAGAGAGATAGATAGATAGATAGATAGATAGATAGATAGATAGATTTTGGAAAGGAAGGGAGAGGGAGAGAGAGAAATATCAATGATGAGAAAGAATCCTGGATCAGCTACCTCCTGCACATCTTACCTTGGGAGCCAACTGGAATTGAGCCATGACCTCCTGGTTCATAGGTTGACATTCAACCACTTAGCCACACTGATTGGGCTCAATCAAACATTTTAAAATGAGTAATTCCAATAAATAAATAAATGATAAATTGATATACTCATCGCAGTGTAAAAATAACCAGATATTTGATCATGAAGGATCGCATAGCATTTTGCACTATAAGATGTGATAGTCACACCCTTTCCCTGACTTTCGCCTGCACTTACCTTTATTGTAACCTCTCTAGAGTCAGCTAGGACAGTCCCAAGCACCTTGCCTAATAAACAGTGGTGAAAATCTATGACATATTTTGTTGATTTTGTCATCGCAATAGGAAAGAACTGCTTTCAACTTCAAAAAAAATAAAAAATTGAACTTAAAATTATTTTTCATTTTATGAAATAAATAGAATGTATATTTTTTGCTTAGTTTGTGTGTAGGGTGGGTAGCTTAATAAAGTTGCAGAATTTCATTCATGTAGGAAAGTTTTCATGTATTAAAAGTAAGCCTTATGTGTCACTTGACGTTTTCTTCTGAGAAAATATAGTCACCCTGTTTAATTCAATGAGAAAAATACTTAATAATTAATGAGGGTTTGTGGAATTGAAAATCGTAAGCAAGACAGTATTTCAAAACAACTGCTTTAAAATAACTAAATAGACTTCCTCTGTTGTGTTTATTTACCCTTTTTACAGTACCTATCATCTTAATACTTAGGCATAAAAATACCAGGCATAATGTGAAGATGAAAATATAATGATTCCATCTATATTTTCTCTCTCAGGGAGTTAAAATATAGACTGTTCAGCTATACATTTATTCCCCTATGTTACACTGTTTAGCTCCTGGTACTAAAGAATAACTTTAGTACAATAAATATGTAGTGATTGATTTGAAAGAAATATGAAGGCGTGACATTGTATTTTAATTAAAAAATGAGTCGGTAGTTTATTTAAATGCAAATATGCAGATATACAGCAGGTCTTCAAATAATATCATTTCATTCAATGTCATTTTGTTATGTTAATGGATGTTACAGGAATTTAACTCTTTTTTATAGCAATTACTCCCTAGTAAAATTTTCGTTACACATAATTTTTCTTAAAGTCTCAAAACCTACTGCTGATATTAGTAAGAAAATATACTGGTAGTTGTAAGTTGTAAGAATAGTTAATGGCCATATATTGAATTTTTTTGTTCTGGTTTCATTATCATTTTTGAAGAAACCTTTTCTCTAGCCATGGTCTTGTGATAACCTGTTGAGTTTCTAGTACCCATACTCATCAGCTGGGTCTATTGAGGTTATTCATCTCTTTCTCACCAATATGAACTATATATATGGAAATGTGTTATATTATAACAATTAATTGTACAAAATCTTTATAATTGTAGTTTTGAAGATAAAATGGTATCAAGGAGTAGGATGCCTCAGTGTCCTCATCTATGCAATTGAAGTTGTACTCATTCTTAGATATTTATTGAGTGCCAGATGCATGCTGGACACTTTCCACACATTGGGCTGCAGCAGTGAACATGAGAGAAAAATTGGTCCTTGTAGAAATCCTTTTGTAGTGGAGACAGGTTGCAGATAGATAATAAGCAACAATATAAAACGCAAAATAGATAGTACATTGGATGGGAATGTCAACCAATGTCACTGGTGCCAATTCAACACCAACAGGAATCCCCAGTTTGGGATGCAGTGAAAAAGGACATTTTATTTAGTGCAAACAGCTCATCAATGACAGCACTGCTGTGAAAACAGCACAACTGTAGAACAGCTCTGGGGCCATGGGGCCAGGCCCCTCTCTAGCTAGACAGCTGTGCTCTGGAGAGACATTTTGGTGTTTCAATTCAACCAAAGATATGAGTACACAGTCTTCTATCTTCCATAGAAAAAGAAAGTGTGCTTCCCTAGCTCCAGTGGAGCTAGCTTATATGGTCAGGAGTCCCACCTCTGGTCTTGGATTGTTCTGTCCTCTTGCAAATGAAGACTCTAAATCTTCAAAGATTGATTGGTCCAAAAAGCACTGTCTTGATTGGTCAGAATAGAGGTGCAATGATTGGTCAGAGCTGTGTAGCTCTGATTGGATGGAAAAAGCCTCAATCCTATTGGTTGACATAGTATTCCAGGAACTCCTTTATAAGGACTGGCTCAGACGGCAGAAACACAGTGCAGGCAGGCCGGTTACCTCAGAGGCAGGCAGTTCAGTGAGGGACTTCTCCGTTACGCTGTTTTTCTTTTCTTTTCCTTTCCTTTTTTTTTTATTCTTTTTTTTAATTGAGCCCAGTTAGCCACCAGAAGCCCTTCTTGGTATCTTTTTTCCCGCCCTCTATCAGAGTTCATAGTAATAGGTGTTATATAGAAAAAGATTAAAGTGAAGAAGTCTCAGAAGTGCTTGTGGGATTTGTAATAGTTTGGCCAGACTCACACTGAGGTGAAAACAATAGTATAGACTCCTAGGATTCTTGTGAAGATTAAATGGATTATGTGCAAATACTTTGAACAGTGTGGCACATAGTAATGGGTTAATAATGTCAGTTTATAAATTTAGGGTTGTTTTGAGAAAGATGTTTGCTTGCCCTGCAGTGACCTTCCTTCATTAGCCAAGGCCATTTTTATTTGGAATTGAAAATGAAATTATATTTCAATTCCACATAAATGTTTCAAAAGCTAATTTGTGTACTGGATAAAAGCAAAAAACTGGCAAAACTAAGTTTTCATGGGTAAATTATAATTTGTCCCTGTCCTTAAAAAAGAGGAAAAGAGAGAGAATGAAGATGAGAATGAGAAGGAGCAGGAGAAGGAGGAGGAGCAAAGGAAGGGAGAAAGGGAAAGAGGGAAGTAGGGAGGGAGGGAGCAATGGAAGAAGAAAGGAAGAAAAATTCTTTAATAAGAGTCTTAAGGATAAATTTTTTTTATAATTCATAGGTATAGCTTAAGTTATTTAACTTTATATGTACTCTAACTTGGAAGATAGGTTAGGTAAAGCAGATGAATGCCAATCCTAGGAAAATACTGATCTCTGCTAAGTGAATTAATATGGTCCAAACATTTTATGAAATTACCCTATAAAAACCTCATATATATTTCTTTAGATTATTTTTCTTGACAAGCAGTTCTATTATTTCAGTAGGTGACTATATTTAGGTATTTTGAAAAGTGGACAAACAATATATTATTTGTATTAAAGAAGCTAATGGGTTGTAGCGCGCACACACACACACACACACACACACACACACACACATGCTCACACACGCAAAATAATTATAGGGCATCCACAATGTGATAGACAATTTTGAAATTTTCACTTTCCATCAAAAAGTTTTGAGGACTTGTAAGTTGGCTGCTGATTAGATACTGGTGGGATAACTGAAAGTGATTAGACATAATTCTTGCCAAGTTTCATAGAGTTTACAGTATTGTAGAGGAAGGAATATAAGATATCATTAGTTCTTCACATCTCTATAAAGACGGTGCCATTCCAGTTGTACAGGGAGGAAAACTCAAACTAAGAAAAATTATCAAAGGTCACTCAACCAAGAGATGGAACCGAAAATCACTTTGGGACTTTTGTTTCACAGGTGCCTGTTCTTACACTGCTGGCTCACTAATATCCAAATATAAAATAGAAATGAAGTTTGTATTTACTTTCTGATTGTAATCTGCTTATCCAACTTAAAAAATTAATGTTCACTTAGAAAAGACGTGAAAACTGATGGAGTGGAAAGGTGAGCCATAACCAGACTATGAAACTGTGTGAAGCTAAGCTGATATTCACACTTTGAGTTAGCTAAATTGCTCATGGATTAACCTAAAGCTGACTATATTATGGTTTGTATACTTTGATGAAATATTTTTTACCATATTGTGCAGAAAATAGCATGTTAGAAACATTACAAAATTTTTTGTGTAGTTTATAAATTGACTACAGGCCCAGTGTACAATATTTGTGCACAGATAGGATCCCTAGGCCTGGTCAGTGATCAGGGCTGATTGGGGCCTTCCAGCTGCTGGCCAGGGCCCTTCTTAGGGTTGCCACTTCGGGCCTCCCCTCCTCAGCTGCTGGCCGGGGCCTTCCTTCATGCCCCACCTCCCCCTGGTGGTCAGCACATGTCATCGAACCATCAGTCTCCCAGTCGAACTCCTATGGGGACAATTTGCATATTAGGCTGACTGGTTTATTTCACTTAGCATAATAGCCCTTAGATTCATCCAGGCTGTCACCAAAGAGAAGATTTCCTTTCTTTTATGCCAGAGTAGTATTCCACTTTGTAAATGTACCATAGCTTTTTCATCCACTCATCTACTGATAGGAACTTAGGTTGCTTCCAAATCTTGGCTTTTGTAAATAATGCTGCAATATACATAGGGTGATATACAGGGTGGGGCAATATGAATTATATTTAGACATTTTGAAACAATATATACAGGATGGGACGAAAGTAGGTGTATAGTTGTACGTGAAACAGTTTTTTTTGCATTATTATTTATTGTTGTATTATTTTCCATATGAACAACTGTAATTTGACTTTTGCCCCACCATGTATTCTTTTGAATTAGTGTTTCGGATTTCGTTGGATATGGTCCCAGAATTGGAATCACTGGGTCATAAGGCAATTTCATTCTTAATTTTTTTGCGGAATCCCAACACTATTGACTTAATGTTTTTTAAATGAATAAATATGAGAGGAACAATGAAATTAGGTAAAAATGCTCCAAATTAGGCACATTATTGTATGTAAAAACTTCTAATGTAAAAGCAATTTGCTTGAGAATGGTTGTCAAAATCAATGTTCAACAGGAATTTCTTGACATATTTGAGTTTTGTTTCTTATTTTCAACACATGTACCCAAATATAAGAAACAGGTTCTCTACTACATTGCACTTTAATATCATTCCAATTTTATATAATCTTTTAATTGTTCAACAAGCATTCATCTATCACATACTATGTGTAAAACAGTGTGAGGGGGGAAAAGGTAGGCTAAATAAATGGCTATGATGCAGTTTTTGTTCTCAAAGAGTTACCTGTGATAGGGGAGCCAATAATGTATAATGAAAGCAGGAAGGTGTTAAATACCTCAAGAATAAGTGAGGGAATTACCATCTGGTGGAAAAAATTTAAATAGGTGTGAAAAATTGAAAATCAGAAAAAATGATGAAAAACCATAGGGTCAGTGATTGAGGCACTCTTTCCATTATACCAAAACTAGTGGCCCGGTACACAAAATTCGTGCACATTAAAAGGGGGACCCAGCTGAAACTGGTTTGGCTCAGTGGATAGAGAATCAACCTGTGTACTGAAAGGTCCCTGGTTTGATTCCAGTCAAGGGCACATACATTGGTTGTGGGCACATCCCTCATTAGGAGATGTGCAGGAGGCAGCTGATAGATGTTTCTCTCTCACCGATGTTTCTAACTCTCTCTCCCTCTTCCTTCCTCTCTGTAAAAAATCAATTTGATATATGTTTTAAAAAATAAAAATAAATAAAAGGGGGATTCAGAGTCAAGTCCCCGCCCACCCACATGCGCCTCAAAATTGCATGAGACCCAGACCCAGCTGCCCCTCCCCCCGCCCCCATTGGGCTAGATCCAACTCGGCCAGTCCCAGCCCTGTCAAGCCCCACTGGGCAGGGGGTGTAGCCTCAGGTCCCCTGACCTGGTGCCAGGAGAGGGGCACCGCCTCAGGTCCCCCATCAAGCACCGCTGGGTGGGGGGCACAGGCTGAGTCCCCTGTCAAGCCCCACCAGGCAAGAGGGCCCAGCCTCAGGTTCCCTGGCCTGGTGCTGTGTGGGGGGCATGGCCTGAGGTGCCCTGTCAAGCCCCACAGGGTTGGGGGAGGGTGTAGCCTCAGGTCCCTACTGATTGCTCCTTAAGGCTCCTTAAGGGAACTTGGCCTCAGCTATGGGTGCAGCCATCTTTGTGAGGGAGTGATGGACAATTAGCATATTCCCTTTTTATTAGATAGGATAAGGTCTAAGAAGGGAAAGATGATTGTTTTTACACATACACACATTGTTTGTGAGTATCATGGAAGCATTTTGGGAAAAATTTCATAGAAGGAAATGGAGGGGGACCATCAATTAAAGGTATCTGGGATGGATGGGGCATGGCAAAGTTTCCACATGGGGAAGAAGGGGAAGTATGAAGCATGTGAACCTACATGGAGCCCTTAATATCATGGCATTGTATTAAAACTAATTTGTGCCTTATAATTAAGGTTTTGCTGTAGGAGAGGTGGAATAAATGTGAGAGAAAGAGTGGCCAGAGAAATGGGGAGGTGATGTGGTAGTAGATTCAGGAGACTTCAATGAAAGTACTATGCAGGGTCTTGGAAAAGCGAGACATATGTGGATGTAACGAAGATATTTAACCTAGAAGGACCAAAAACTGTATTGATTGCAACAAAACAAAGTCATTTTACCCTAATTTCCAGATAGCATCTAATTCAAATCAAAACCTTATTTGCCAAGTAATCATGTAATATCACCAGCTGTTTGCATTTGTAGTATGGCTTTTACATGCCTTTCTCATACTTAAATAGGAAAATCTCCTCTTGCTGCACACCATTGCCAAAACATGATACATGAAAAAAAAATAGTACATATTCACTTCTGGCCCTAGGAAAAATCAGGATTATGTATTTTAATTTATTTAAAGTTCGGAGAATCACTTTTATTTTCACTTCTAGTCAGTTCTAATCTTTCAACACAGCTTTTATTTCTGAAAACAGACTCCATTTCCCCCCACGCTTGCCCAGAAATATATTGGTGTTAAATCATCCATGCAGTTTTTAACATCACTAATCCAAAGGCTTAAGAATGTTACCTGCACAGATACTTGAAAAGAGTCTTTACCTTAGAGAGACCAGGGCTTGGTACAGGTAATACTCTTAATACTGTAAAAGATGTTTCTACTACTGACCCTATTTTTTTTTTTTAAAGACCACTGACGGGTACAGTATACAAAGATCTGACAAAAAAAGTTTCTTGGATTGGTAACATTTGCCACTTAATTAACATTTAAAATGGCTAGTTGTAAAGTTTTGCTATATCATCGACACTGAATTAAGACATCTTTTCTTTGGAGGTGTTTGTATCATGCTCTGCTCTTTTCTGGACAATCTGTTAGGTAAAAGAAGTCCAATAAATATACCATTGATAAGAAACTCAGAATACCAACCAACCTCTTTGCTAATTCAATATTTTTGTATTTGCAATAATAATGACTAAGTAAATGAAATATATAAAGTTAGGGAAATGGACTATCTTTAACCAAAATCAATTTGGTTTTAAATAGAGTGCAAGTATCAGTAATGGACTCTGCTACTTTCAACATGGCAATTTTATGATTCTGTAATTTCAACATATTCTTTTAGGTGGTCAGATTTATACATTCTTGGTAAAATAATTTTGCCATTTTTTGATTTTTCACATGCCTGCATACACATCTAAATAGAGGGAAAAATCAAATATAAAAATATGCACTAATTTTTGCTAGGGTATGTGTACTTTTTTCTACCTTCTCCTCTTGTGTTCACACCTTAGTTTGTTTAAATCTAAGTTCTATACAGATAGAACTATATGAACTGAATTGGAAATGATGCCTTTACACAGGTACACACACCCACACATAATTTCCTCCAGTACCCTAACTTCCAATATATAGACACTTCTTTATTCTTGCATTGGTTTTGCTCTTCCATCCCCATCCCCAGTGGACACAATGAAGTGATTCTCACTTTTAAATATATATTTTCTTTCTCTTGTTCTTTATATTGGGGTGTTGCCTTAATTGACATTTGTATTCTTTTTAAAAATCTGCAAGTACTTTTCTTCCCCCAATACTGATGTATTTCTTTCTTTAACTACATTATTCAGATTCTAGATATTATCTTTGACCTACTCTCTGGAACAGATTCTTGTGCTTTATTTTCTATCTTTCATCATTCTATTTACATACCCAGTGCTGTTGCCATAGGAAGGGAGTGCATTTTGGAACATTTTTCAAAGTGCAGAAGCCATTGCTACAGAATATACTTATGGCCCTAACGGATTTGGCTTAGCGGATACAGCCTGGGCCTTCGGACTCAAGGGTCCGAGGTTCCATTCTGATCAAGGGCATGTACCTTGGTTGCTGGCACATCCTATGTAGGGGGTATGCAGGAGGCAGCTGATCAATGATTCCCTCTTGTGGATGTTTCTCTTTATCTGTCTTCCTTCCTCTCTGTAAAAAATCAATGAAAAGATATTTAAAAAAAAGAATATATTTATGGTCAGTCGCCACTTAGGTATCTCTCTGAGAAAGAGCTGCCATGATGACATTTCTTAGAGTCCTTCCACTTTTAGAGTTCAACTCTACTTCCATCACTCTCTGCTTCTCCCCGCCCCACCCAGAGGGAAGCATTAACAGTGTTTCTAGTAGAGGCAAGTTTTTAGTTTAAATATTGTGCATTTGTTGATATTCTACCGTTTTCAAACTTGTCTTTTCTATCCCGATGTAATAGAGCTTAAAGGACCGTTTACTGGTGCCCAGCATCAGCCCAGAGGGTGGGGTCCAGAACTGTTTGCCTTGAACAGAGAACCATACCCCAGCGACAGGTGTACCCCCTTAGCCTGCAGGTTCCCATTTGCCTGCCAAGTTCCTTATTCTCTGGCCGCCCCCACGTTTTTCGGATGTGGGTTTGCATCGCCTGCCTGCTCCCACTGCTTTCCTCCTCTAAGGATACTTTGCCTAAGGAGTGGTGCGCAGTTTTCAACTCTTTCACACGTGTTCTCGGAAACCCTAGGATCAGGTCAGAGACACCTTCCCTCCCTACTGTTTCATTTGTCAGGCACAGGCCCTGATCGCCGCTGGCGGGGCTGGAAGTGGGCTGTGCAATCTCACGCTCCAGGCGAGACCACCTTTCTCGTCGTCCTCACGTGCAGATGGAGGCGGGAGGCAGAGAACGCTCCGGGCTGGCCATGGCTTTTGTTTTCACTGAGAACGCACTTGGCGCCTTTACGAGTAGAAGCATTTGGAAAATGCCACGCAAAATGTAAAACGAGGCGAGGCTTTTCCTGGCTAGAAGTCGATTCTTTTGCTCTCATTTCCTGTTTCTCGGCCTCTCCCTGTCTCTCTTCTTATCCCACTTCAGGGCACACGCTGCAAATCTTCCTGCCTCAACATAAACTTTCCCGTAGCGGCCCTCCCACCCACGGGTGGCTTCCCACGTGGGGCGGACACAGGGGAACCGTGCGCGGTGCCCCGCCCGTCCGGGAGCCTCAGCGTGCGCACCTAGGTTTTGCAAGAAAGTGGCTCACGCAACCTGAACCGATGACCGCCCGAGTCCAGCCCTTTCCCCGCATCCCGCCCATGGCTTCCGCCCAGTCTCCTCCCCAGCCACCCCCGCCTCCCTTACCCCCCTCGCGGAGCTGACCCCGCGCCCTCCGGGCCGCGGAGAGGACGGCCGGGTCGCTCCGCCGCCTCCCCTTGGCTGCCCCGGAGCCCCGCGGACCTGTCCCCTGGGCTCCGAGGAGGGCGGGAGAGGTCGCGGGCGAAGGCAAGGACTCGGGTCCGGGCAGCCCAGAGCTGGGGCGCCCTTCAGGGACGCAGGGCTAGACTCCCTTGTGCCCCAAACGCCGCAGCCCGCGGCCTCGGCGGGGGTCTGCAGGTCCAGCTCCCCTCCCCTCCAGCAAGTTCTCCCGCTTTCCTAAATAACTAGCGCGGGCGGGCGCCGCCACTCCAGGGGCTCCAAAGCGAAGCCGGTGTCTCGGCCTCGCCCCCTTTCATCCCTCCAAGGTGAAGAGCGGCGAGGGAGGGCGCCCCCGCCTCGCCCGCAACGCGTGTAGCTCCGGAACCCAAACAATGATTCCCCTGCGGTACACGCCCCGCGCCGCGCCCTCCCGCGGGGAGGGTACGGTCCTGCCCCGCACCCCCTACCCGACCTCATTGTTGCCCCGTGCGGGCGATGCCCGGCGCCCGGGGGCGGTCCCCGAAAGCCGTGGCGCCGCCAGCCCCGCAGCCTCCGCGGCCGCCCCGCCAGCTCCGCCCACACCTTTCCAAGTTAGCCGGCGGGTGAGCCGCGGGGAGAGCGCGGGCGCCGCGGTCCCTCCTCTCGACCCCCCCACCCCCAGCCAGGGGGCGCGGGAGGGGGGCCCTTGCGGGCTCCGCGCAGTATTAATCTCCGAATTCTCTTCCTTTCGCTGCCATGCACGCTCTGACACAAAAGAGGGGACTTTCTCGCGGCTCCGAGCGAGTCCTCGCCCGGCGAGTTGAACCCCCGGGGTTCCGCCCCCCGCGAGGCCCCGCGGGCGCCCCGGGCGCGGTGGCCATGTGTGTGGGTTATTTTGGGCGCCGCAGCAAGGTGGTGCAGGTGAAAGGGAAGCGGGCGCAGGCCGAGGCTGGGGGCGGGGGCGAGGGTGGGGCGGGGTGGAGACGCGGCGGACCCACCCCCCAGCCGGCGGCCCGGGCGGCGGAGCGAGGGCCGGGCAGTGGGTGTTGCCTTCTACCTCTGCGAACGGGGAGGGGTTAGTTTCCCACAGGGGATTTCAACCATCACACTCAGAGCCCGCCTCCTAATCCTCGGGCGGAGCGGCTCGGGGGCCCCATTTTATGGCAATAAAGCGACTTAGCGCCTGCTGAGCGCGCCCCTCCCCGCCGCCGCCCCCGCCCTCGGCCCCACCCCAGGACTCGCCCGCAGCGGCGGGGCTTTGTTTCTGGGGGAGGAGGACCCACAGCTCTTTTGTTTGGGGGGTTTGGTGTTTTCACCCCCCCCCCCCCGCAACCTCACCCCGCCCCGCCCCGCCCCACCCCCCAGCACCTCTCCGGTTTCCTGAGCTGCGGGCTGCAAGGGAGGAGCACGGCGTCCTGCAACCCCCTCGGCGGGGCCCCGGGGTAATTCGATGCGGGCCTGGCGAGGCTCCCCACGCTAGACCCGGGCTCGCGGCTCCGCTGCCTCCACCCACCGGCCCACCCTACATTTAGCGCATCATGTGATCCGGGTAAGTCATTTGCAAGTACAACAGTTCCCTGGGTTGCCCCCCATTCATTTCCTGCGAACTGCAGAGAGCAGCTGAGAGGCTCTGCCAGTGCGTGTGCCAGGGTGCGCGTGAGTGTGCGCGGTGGCCGCCGAGTGTGTGCGGGAGTGAGTGTGTGCGTGCGCGCGCGCGTGTGAGAGAGAGAAAGGGAGAGAGGGGCACTCTGTGTGGGGGAAAGAAAACAATTTCTCCTGCTCTGCAGCTTCTGTTCAGGTCTGTGCCGATTCCGTTTCTTATCAAAATAAACAACCCCCTCCTCTTCTTTTTCTTTTTCTTTTTTTGCCATCCCAAATCAGACCGTATTCTCTTAACATGTTTTATTTTCCTTCTGTCATCCGCTCAAGTTAAATCATTCGGGTTGGTCTGTGTTCTTAAAGGGGGAAAGTGTTGGGAAGCGGGAGGGGGCCCAGGGAGGGCGATGCTATTGCAAAGCAAGTAACCTCCGTCGTAATTCGTGGAGAAGAAAGGAGGAGCCCCCACCCCAATATATACACGTTTCTTTCTTTCGTTTCTTTTCTCTTTTTAAAAGAACTTATCAAGTAACGTGAATTGAGCAAACGTTTTTCTATCCCTACTGGAATTGTTGGGTGCTGTGTTTGCCTGACAGTTGCCAAAGATGGGAAATAAAACACGGGGGCTGAATTGGGGGTGGGGGTGGGTGTGTGTGTGCGCCGTGGAAGTAGTTTGCCCCCAGGAATAGAGCGAGTTGGGTGAATAGCTGCCGCCCCGGGCTGTGTGGGCTGTGGGTGTGCGCTGGAGAGAGTGGAGGGGAAGGGGTTAAGGCGGAGATGACACTGCTGGCATGAATAGTGGTCCTGGTGCTACATTCATTATTGTCTCTGGTCGTAATGATGTGTAACTGTCACTTGCTACAGTGCCTCCTCCGTGGAAGTAGCCAGGGGCTGCCCCGTGGCTGTTATTTTCAATTACGGGGGACTCGGCCCGAGTTGACAAGGGGCAACTTTGCACGTCCATCCTGGCCTGGAAGCCTGCCTAGCCGGCCTAGGAGCCACCTCTTGCCTTAGGAGCTCGCTCTGAGGACTCGGACTTGACCTCCGCGACATTAGTTGGTGTTCTTGTTAGATGCTCCCCTACCGGGAGAATCAGTCCTGCTTTTTGTTGGGTAGAGAACTGCGTATTAGAACTTTGGAAACTTTTATCTTTGGGGAAAAGGGTGGGTTGCACTCAACAGTTCTGTTTCGAAGAGTATTTGAGGCAAATGCTTGGAAAAAGTACCAATTCCTTTGTTATATGCCCCGCAGCTTCCCAGCCCCCTTCAGCCTGCTCTTCCAGTTTTTGCATACTTTAATTGTAATAGCCTTAATTCAGTTGATACAAGCTGACTGTGTTGAGTTAAAAGAGTATTAGTACAACGGAATGTGTAATCTGGATAAACAGTTTGTGTGGTTAATATTGTCAGCTCTCTAATTTAACTGTGCAGATGGTTTAAGAATGGCTCTATATGGATTGTTTTAGGCAATTCCACTGGCTAATAGAATTCTCTTGGAGCACTCAGATATTTCATTTTAAATCAGCTTTAGTATTCTCTCAGTTTCCCTGTAACACCGGGGAGGTGAGCAGCTCTATTTACATTTAGTGCATGTGCATCTAGTGGCTTCATAGACCTCTGCCAATCAAATACACGTCATTCTGCAAATCCAACTAGCCGCCTCCATGCCCTTTTCTTACTGGAGGATAGAGTTGTGTAGATGAGTAAATACTTTAAAATAAATTTGGTGGCTTTTTACAGGCAGCAGCTTGCGGTGGGGATAGGAGTGGTCACTTGAAAGAGTGGGTGTATACCATCTTCTAAGAAATACTCTTTGGAACTGGCATTGAATAAAAACAATACCTCCATCCCACCCTCCACACTCACCCCCCAAAAAACCTGGTTGTGCTATTTGCAGACTTCATTCAAATGTTTGTTTGTTTGTTTTTTTCATTTAAAAAAATCTCATAGGAATTGGTTATGATAAAGGGGTGTACTTTTAGGCTAGAAAATGTTTAACTATAGAAGCTTTGTAGAAATAGGATGTTGAAGGACAAACATTTCAGTTGCATAAGGCATTCTTTATCGCTGCAGCCTGCTCTATCTGAAGACTACCTAGGGTATATTAAGCTGCGCTGAATTGAAGAGAGCAATTTGAGAGTACCAGAATTGGCAGACATTTGTAATGTATTTAGGAAAGAGGTTTATAGTTCTGCTTTCTAATTCCTAACTATTATGAAATATACTTAAGCTGGTACAATACAATTTGGAATATTTTCACATAAAATTTTCATAATTTATGAACTAAAACTGTGTAACCAACATAGCTGTGTTTGGTAAATAAAACATTCTCGAGGGGTTTCTGTTTATTTAAGTGCTACAGTGATTTATTAATACATATTTAAAATACACTGTGGTTAGCTAAACTTTATTTTGGAATGGTTTGTATGACTATTTATTGAATGAAAATTGTTGTGGTAATGAGCCCTTAATATTTTTTTACTCATAAAGTTCCTTTTCAACAAATGAATGTCATTTGGGAGAAACTGGTCCTGGTGTAGCATTTGAGACCTTGACCTTAGCAACTCTTGGCTGGTGGTTGTTTACTACAGCTGCAGCCTATGTGTGTACAGACTGCAAGCCTGGGGTGCGCACTCCCCCTGGCCCCGGGAAAAGCAAAGGAGGATGCTGGATGGTCATTCTCAAGAGCACGAATCAGGCATATAATAATAGCGATAGTGTTCTGGCCACTTAGAGATTTATATGCTCCTCAGGGATTACTTCCCTACCTCTTATGAAAGGTAAACATGGACTTTAATAGACTCAGAGTGAGTTTTAGATGTCATATCTTCAAGCAGGCTGTTATTAGCTTAATGAAGTATTTAGTCTTAAATATAGTGGTTTTGTGTGTGTGTGTGCGCGTGCATGCGTGCGTGCGTGCGTTAAATCTCTGTAAAGACAATAAGTATGTCTCTAAGTTTAGGCCTCTAGGCCTGTACTGAGAGTGTTTTGAACTCAAGCCAGTGTTGGTTAAGCTAGTATTGAGTAACCTTATCAGTGAAGTGATATTGTTAAATAGTGAATATGTAAAGGTCCTGGACATTTTCACCATTGTACAAAATGGTAAGTGTGGAGTTTCATATTTTTGCATATTAACATTACAATGATCACATTAAAATGGGGTGTCAAACAGTTTGTTTTCTTTATATTGTGCAAGAAACATTCTTAGAGTTTCACATTCTTAAATCTAGATGTAGTTGATTTGTATATTAATGCAAAGTAGTTTATTCTACAAAACTAGAAATGGTACAAACTCATTTGAAAAGTTAATTGTTTTTTTTTTTTTTTAGATAAGTTTCCCCACACACGCTTCCATGTTGATTAATGAAGAAGAGATAAAAAATCCCAAAATAGTTTCATTTAAAATGGACACCACAGTTAACTTTTTCTTTTAGAAAACAACTTTCATTTTCGTTAATAAATCCTAAAATAGGTTTCAGTAGTTTACCTCTATCAGTTACATTTTGAAAATATTATGTGATTGTAGAGTGGAAATATCCATATCTTGCCTAATGTTAGTTTATTTTCCATTTTTAAATTCATATTTATTTGTTTTTCAATCTACAAGTTATGTACAGTTTTTCTTCTTAAGCTTGTACAAAATGTAAGGGTAAAAATATTAAAATTAAATTATTGGCAACACCCTGTGACCACTGCCTTAACTTATCCACCATAATCACCCTCCCCAAAATCAAAATTCATGTAAACAGAAGGTCAGCAGCCTCAGGCTCTATGAGACCTGCTGGGTGGTTTCTGGGTCCCAAGCCTGCCCAGAGGACTGTCTGACTTCAGCTGGCCAGAATTCACTCTCAGGGCCTCGACCAGCCACACCCCATCTGATGTCAGCGTTTCAGTTCTGTGGTGGAGAACACATGCTGTGGATTAAATGGTTACTTTCCCTGTATATTCTCAGTAATTATGTTACAAAAGGATTGTTCGGGTTTTGGGTGTTTATTGTCATAAAAGTGGCTACTTGAGTAGTCCTATTGCTCCATAAAAATTTGTTTTGGTCTGGCAGTGGATTATAGGATATATACCCAAAGAATTCTGCCTTTCTATGGTCTTTCTTCTCCCACTTTTTTCCCCCTCACTTAAAGTTGCACTTTTATTTTGTTGCTAATTCTATGGCATATATTTAAAAATATTTGTTAGTGTCGAAACTGGTTTGGCTCAGTGGATAGAGCGTCAGCCTGCGGACTGAAAGGTCCCAGGTTTGATTCTGGTCAAGGGCACGTACCTTGGTTGCTACCTTGGTTGCGGGCACATCCCCAGTAGTGGGTGTGCAGGAGGCAGCTGATCGATGTTTCTCATCGATGTTTCTAGCTCTCTATCCCTCTTCCTTCCTCTCTGTAAAAAATCAATAAAATATATATTTTTTAAAATTAAAAATATTTGTTAGTATAATGATTGTACTGGTCCAAACAATATTGCTATTTAGGTACAGATGGACTATCAGGAAGCTGTTGCTTCTTGCTGAGTTGCTTCAGGGAAGGAGAGAAGGGGAAAAATATGAGAGCTTTCTTACCCCAGCAGAGGCTATAGAGGCTACCATATTACTAGTTGCTGGCCTAGACACCTAGGAATTGTGTTCCAAGTGCTATATTCACCGTGCTTACAAGTATACAGTAGTCCCCTATTGTTTGCAAGTGATATGTTTCAAGACCCAGTGGATGCTTGAAATTGTGGATTGAATGGAGCACCTTGTATATTTTTTTCTCCATCCATATGTATCTTTTCAGTTAAAGGAAACACTTCATGGTTTCTCTTTGGCATGTCCGAATTACTATCATCACCAAAGGGTAGTGGGTTCCATTCTGTGTCAAGGGCGTGTATTTGCACTGCAGGATCCATCCCTGGCCCTGGTCAGAACTCCTGGAGGAGGCAACTAATCAATGGGTCTCACATCGATGTTTCTCTCTCTCTCTCTCTCTCTCTCTCTCTCTCTCTCTCTCTCTCTCTCTCTCTCTCTCTCTCTCTCTCTCTCTCTCTCCTTCTCTCTCCCTTTCTAAAGTCCAATGGAAAAAATATCCTCAAGTGAGGAATAACAACAATAAGGGTTACTTGAACCCAGGTTGAACCCGGGAACTTTGATACCACAACAGTCAATCTGGGAACTACTTTAGTAGTCAGCTGGCTACTAAATAACTAAGAGTGGGGAATATATACAGTGTGGACATGCTGGACAAAGGGATGTCACATCCTGGGCAAGACTGAGTTGGATGTCTGGAGATTTCATCATGCTACTCAGAACAGCGCATGATTTAAAACATTAATTGTTTATTTCTGGAATGGTCCATGTAATGTTTTTTGATGAAGGATACTGAAACCTTGGAAAGCAAAACAGTAGATAAGATGGGACTTTTAATGATAATACAAAATTCACAATTTTGCATATGTAGATAAATATGTATATATGTAATATTAATGCATGTGTTTATATTCTTTACCTATATTTGTACATATCCTCCAAACCATATATATTATGGCCAAGAATTACAGTTAAAAAAGCCCCCCATTTATATAAAAAGGGGGGGGAAACACACAAAGTTTGTTTTTTTTTAAGTATGTTTTTACTGATTTCAGAGAGGAATGGGAGAGGGACAGAGGGACAGAAACACCAGTGATGAGAGAGAATTATTGATAGGCTGGCTGCCTCCTGCACAGCCCCCACTGGGGATGGAGCCAGCAACACGGGCAGGTGCCTTGTCTGCGAATCAAACTGTGACCTCCTAGGTCAACATTCAGCCACTGGGCCACACCAGCTGGGCCCAAGTTTGCTTTTCAAATTCTGTGTTTAGGAATACTCTTCTCGCCTTCATATATATACATATATATATATATATATATATATATATATATATGCAAACTCACTACAAAACATGGAAACAACACTGCCACCCAAAAACACAATCCAATACCTAACAGCAACCAAGATGGGTTATTGTAAAAAATGAAATAGACAACTGTAATCATTCAAATACCTAATGATTAGGTATTTGCTAATATTATACATTCTGGAATCAGGACTGGTTTAAGTGGCAAAAATATCAGTTTGAGTTAGGACTTTCTTGCTTACTAACTCTAAATGACCTTGGTCAAATTTCTTAACCTGAGTTTGTGAAATGGGAAGAAAAATGTGTAGTTTTCAGGGCTGTGGTAAGGGTGAAATGAGATAATGTGGGTAAATATTACTTTGCAAAACTATGAAGGCACTGGTGTGGCAACTGATTTGACAGGAAAACTACTCTCTCCCTACTCCTTACTTGAACTTTCCAGCCTCAGAAAGTGAGCATATAAATTACACTTATGGAGCAGGAATTTCCGAGTGTGGGTAGAAAATTTCTGGCAGTCAAAGGTCATGAATTCCATTCTTGTCTAACCAGAGGTTTGCTCCATGACCTTGAGAAAGTCACTCTTAGGAAGTTTCTATGTAGTTGATGTAAAAGTTGCCATTAACATTATATCAAGTAGGTGAAGTATCTGAGCTTTTCAAAAACAAAAGAAAACAAAACAAAACATGAAAATACAGTTCCCATGATCAGTTACAGAAAATTGAAAATAAAAATCAACAATGATTATTTAGAAATTGTAAACCTCTGGGCTTCTTTAATGAGTCAACTAAAACTTCTATCAACAGGTAATTAAAAGTGCCCTTAATTTTTTTAATAGAATCATTAAATTTGTGCTGTTGTACTATAATTTAGAATAGTTTATTGATCTGCAAATCCCTAGTTAAGCTAAGATTCTGTTGATTAAGCTATGTCTGATTTATGGCTTATGTCCCTTAGTTAGACCCAAAACATGGTTGCAATACAAACATATGCATAATAAAGGAAGTTATATGATAGAGATCTCAAGTGGGTATTTGAAATTTATTGAACACATTTTATTTGTATGCACAGTTTTTTGTCATGTACATTTCTCAGATTTCTCAAAAAATTGAGAAAATTAAGAACAGTATTAATTTACATAATTTCTCCCTAGCTACATTTTCTCTAGTTAAGAAACAAAAAAGCATTTTTTTCAAACTCTGCCTAAACACTCAAACTTGCTTATCAATATAATTCATGTTAGATTATTTTTGTGTCACACATATACCTTGCCTAACTCCTGCTCATATTGTAACAATCACTGTTAAACATCATGTTTTGTGTGACTCTTATTTATCATCACTTGCTTTAAGAATATGCTGGGCTCCAGTCTTTATTCTTTGGCACCATAGCAAAATTTCTGGTGTAATTGCTTCTTGATTTTCCTTGTCCCCTCCCAATAATAGGTCCCATGAGAGCAGGAAATGAATCTTCTTCATTGTTACTTTACTGGCTTCTGACACAGTGCCTAATATAGTGACTGATTATATAGTGCTAAAATACTTATTGAAAGATCAAATTGAGGAATGCAGTCCATATGATAATCCTTTTAGTAGCTCAGTGCGAATATCATGGTCACTTCCTACCTAAGTCTTTTTATCTCTAGCGAAATATATTCAACTCTATTAGCCATTTCATAATTCACTCCATTATGGAATAGCTAATAGAGTTGAATGTAATTTTTTTCTGAAACTTATTTTCTTGCAAATTGAAACCTTGTAGTAGAGTCAGTGCTACTAGTTGTTACTTGAGTGAGCAAATTAATTCTCCAAATCTTGTTTACTAATTAGTTAATAAAAAAAAAAAACAAGAATAAAGGATGTCAGCATTGCAGAATTTTTTTTGAGGATTCAAATTGTGGTTATGTTTGGAAAGCATCTAGTACATAGAACCTTGTACATACTTAGTGCTTGATGATAATAGTCTACTCCAGTATATTGATGCTTCTTTTAAAAGCAGCCATTCAGAATGAGTAGTAGTAACAAAATAAAATAGCTACTCTTCATTGAACAGCTACTATAATGCAGAAGTTAGGCACTGTGCTTTTAATGTGTTAGTTTATATGCATTTTTTAGTAAACATGTATGAATAGTTCACTTTTAAATAATTATGACTTTGGATATTGTATGTTGAGATCCTCAAAGTACCATTTACACATTGAATTTTGACTTACGAACATCATTTCATGAATGCCTTTTTTTTTTTTAGCTATTGTGTGGCAGTGTTTGCCAAGTGACATCCTTCTCAACCCCCCTGGCAATTTTGCCATATTTGAAAAACTATTTGAAAATGTTATTTTTTGCCTTTCATTAACAAACTGAATAGAAAAAAGGGAAAGTGAAAGTGCTGTTTTTAGTTATGAGAAACAGGGTTTATTATTCTGATGCACAATTGAGACAAAGAAATCATTAGATGTATTGAATAGTGAATATTTACTGAAAATGCTTCATGGAGTTAAGCTGATAAATTCTGAAAAATATATTAGAAAACATACAAAGTATTGGTATTATATATTTATCTATTTTTAATGACAGTATTTAATAGATTGTGTGTAAATAGAGATTTTTCTTTTGTCTCTGGCATAATTAAGTTTTAAACAGTACTGTATATATAAAGAGATTACCTTCTCTATTAAAGAAGACCTATTGAGTATGCATGCATGATATTTTGGTTTCTATTCTATAGACGTGGAAACTGATTTTCACCAAAGTAATAGCATCATGGTCAATAGTTAGTTAGGTTTAAAACAGGGATTTAAACACTGGAAAACCTTTGAACTTCTCTTGTGTTACTCTTCCCTCCATCAGTCAATAGACGTTACAGAGTTAGTCTTGTTATACAGTAGAGCAAAAAAGTGAGAGTATTATACAAATAAATACTGTTTAGAAGTTTTCCAACAGATACAATGTATCACTATAATCCTATCTAATAAAAGAGCAATATGCAAATTAACCATCTCTTTGCTACACCCACCAGCCATGCCCACCAGTAAATCAGGAACAAGTGTGCAAATTAACCCAACCAAGATGGCTGTGGCCACAGAGAGAGCAGGAGGGAGGCTTGGGTTTCCTTAGCAATGGAGGAAGCTAAGCTTTCCACACACCCTGGCCAGCCCACTCCAGGCTACAAAAGTTTCAATTATAGAAGGTAAATAAATTCCAACAAAAATGGCAGCAGCCATGGAGCTGGAGAGAGCAGGAGGATAGGATTGCCACTGGTGATAGAGGAAGCCAAGCTTTCTGCCTACCATGATCTCCGCTACAGTTTTAATTATAGAAGATAAATATATTCCAACAGAAATGGCTGCCACCATGGAGTGAGCAGAAGGCTTGCCTCTGCTCCAGGCTACAAAGTTTCACTTGCAGAATATAAATAAATCCCAGATTCAAGGCCTTCACTTGGGTTGCCGGGGTGTGTGGCCAGCCTGCAAACCACCACAGGCCCCTCACCCAGGCTGCACTATGCCCCAAGGGAACCTCCACCCTGATCTAGGACACCCTTCAGGGAAAACTATCTGGCTCCCACCAATGCACCAGGCCTCTATCCTATCTAATCCTATCTAATAAAAGAGTAATATGCAGATTGACCATCACTCCAACATACAAGATGGCTCCCCCCATGTGGTAAAAAAATCCTGCCACAAGATAGCCAGCAGGAGAGAGCAGTTGGGAGGGACCAGGCCTGCAAGGGAGAGCAGTTGGGGGGGAGAACAGGCCTGCAGCGGAGGGCAGTTAGGGGCAAGCAGGCTGGCAGGGAAACAGTTAAGCATCAATCAGGCTGGCAGGGGAGCAGTTAGGTGGTGATCTGGCTGGCAGGCAGAAGCAGTTAGGGGCAATCAGGAAGGTAGGCAGTCAAGCAGGTGGGAGCCAGCAGTCCTGGATTGTGAGAGGGATGTCTGACTGCCCCACTAGGATCGGGCTTAAATGAGCAGTCGGACATCTCTCAAGGGTTCCCAGATTGGAGAGAGTGCTGGCTGGGCTGAGAGATACCTCTCCTCCCCCCCCCCCCCCCCCCCCCCCCGCCGTCATGCATGAATTTCATGCACCAGGCCTCTAGTCTCTAATAAAATCATGAATTAAGCTGTAGGTTATATTGACATACTACGTTTACTAGAATACATTGACTAGAATCTTTACTTCCATATAGAAGCCAGTTCTTCTTTTGCTAATTTATGTACTAAAACAAATCATGAGACCTAAACCAAAAACTTTTAGAAGACAACTGCTACAGAACCACAGTGGTAATCATAGACCAGTAAATTCTGGCCAATATGCATTTTGCTCTTTGATAAAGTTGTTAAACTCAGATGCATAATAAATGTAATAAAACATCTTATCTATAATAATGAAAGTGTAATATGCTAATTAGACTAAGCCAGGGCTGTGAGGGAAGCCCGGGTCCTGGGTGCCTGCTGGTGGCCTGAGGGAAACCTGGGTCCTGGGTGTCATAGGGAAGACAGTGCAGGCAGCTGGGGGAAGGAAGGCTTACTTTTGCCGAATTTTATGCATCTGCCCTCTAGTCTATGTAGACATGCCTACTTATCCATTTCCCTATACTTATTTAGCTTCTACCATGTATCTGGAATCATGTACAAAAATGGGTAGGATATATCATTAATGAGCTGTTCAACCTGTCAGGCCTTACTTGGGATTGGTATATTCTTATATAGCTGTTTTTGATTTTCTAACACTTTGTTAAGAATGTTAAAAAGAATCTATGTTTACCCTAGCCAGTTGCTCAGTGGTTAGAATGTCGGCCCTTGGACCTCAGGGTGTCAGGTTCCATTCCCAGTCAAGGGCACATACTTTGGTTGCAGGTTCAGTACCCACTGCAACCAATGAATGGATGTGTCTCTCTCACATGTTTCTCTCTCTCTCTCTCTCTCTCTCTCTCTCTCTCTCTCTCTCTCTCTCTCCCCTCCTACTTACCTTCCTCTCTGAAAATGAATGCAAAAGATATCCTCACTCCAGGGTGAGGATTAAAAAAAAAAATCAATGCTCATGAAGGATAGTGGAATGTAATTTTTATTCTTTTAATGTTTATCTCATTTTGCTTTCAGAGTATTTCAAGCTTTCTAAAACAATTTTTGAAGTGTACACAAAGTACTTCTTTTTATGGAGTTTGTGTAGAATTGATATTATTTCTTCCTTGGAAGTGTAAAAGAATTCACCAGAGAGTACATCTGTGTTTAGAGGCTTTTTGTGTTTGTTTTTTTTTTGTGTGTGTGTGGGAAGGTTTTAAACTATAAATTTAATTTATTTAATACACATAGGGCTATTCTGGTTATGTATTCATTTTTGAGTGAATCTTCTTAGTTTGTGTTTTTTAAGGAATTGGCTTTTTCATCTAAGTTATAGAATTTATTGGCACAAAGTTGTTCAAGTTACCCTATTCTTTTAATGTTTGTAGGATCTGCATTGATAATTTCTGATATGGTGCCTTGTAAATTTTCTGTGTTTGTCTTGATCACTCTGACTAATGGTTGTTTTTGTTTATTTTTAAAAGAACCAGATTTTGGTTTAATTAATTTATTTTCTCCAGTATTTTACTTTTTTTTCTTAATTCATTGATTTCTGATCTTTATTATTACCTTCTTTCTGCTTGTAACAGTTTTAATTTGTTTTTCTCCTAGTTCTTTAAGATGGAAGCTTAGAATATTGATATGATAACTTTCTTTTCTTATGTAAGGATGCAATTTTTACATAAATTTTACTTTGAGCACTGCTCTCTCAAATTTTCATTCGTTTAAAATATTTTCAAATTTTTATTGTGATTTCTTCTTTTATCTTGGATTATTTAGGATTATGTTCTATAATATTCATAAACTTGAGGATCTTGAATATCTTTTTGATATTGTTTTCCAATTCAACTCCATGATTTTCCAAGCATGTATGATTTTGGTTCTTGAAAAATTTGCTCCGATTTGTTTTATCATTCAGAATATGGTCTATATTAGTGAATGTTATATGAACAATTTAAAATAGTGTATTCTGCCATTGGTGGGTAGAGCATTCTATAAATGCCAATTTGGTCTATATTCTATAAGTATCAGTTAACTATGTTGGTTAATAATGTTCTTCATATGGATACATGGAACAGACTGACGGGAGGGAGACTGGATGAAAGAAGGTGAAGGGATTAGTCAGAGTACTTATACTAGTATACATAACCCACAGACACAGATAACAATGTGGTGATGGCCAGGGAAAAAGGGGGATAGGGGCTGGATAGAGGTAGGCAAAAGAGGGGAGGATTAGAACATCTGTAATAGTATCAACAATTATAAAACAACAACAATAATAATGTTCTACAAGCCATCTATATTATTAATTGATTTTTTGTTTGTTTCCTTATTCTGTCAGAATTCGCGAGATGAGGGTTTAAATATTTAAATACAATTGTGAATTAGTCTAATTCTCTTTTCAGTTCTATCAGATTTTTAGTTTACATATTTTGAATTTCTCTTATTAGGGACATACTCATTTAGGATTATGTTTTCCTGATAAACTGACTCCTTTTTCATTATATAACATCTTTCTTTTTCCCTAAAAGACAACATATAATTGGGTGTTACTTTTGCAGTTCAATCTTATTTCTTCCAATTTTCATTTAGAATGATTTGATCATGTACAGTAAATATTTTTATATGATTGAGTTACTGTCTACTAACTTGCTGTTTGTTTTCTATTTGATTTACATGTTCTTTGCCCTTATTTCCCTGTTTCTTATGCTCTTTGGGGCTTGATTATTTTTCAGTATTCAATGATATCTCCACTGTTGGCTCATTAGTTACACCACTTTCTTTTATATTTTTAGTGGTTACTCTAGGGTTTACAGTATACATCATTAACTTTTCATAGTCTATCTTCAAATGATATTAAACTACTTTATGATGTCAGAATCTTACAATAGTGTAATGCTGTTTTTCTCTTTCATTGTTTATGCTAATTTCTTAATATATTTTACATACACTGTTTAATAAAAGCAATATGCAAATTAACCACCACTCTGCTATACCACAAGCCATGCCCACAAGCCACAACCACCAACCAATCAGGAGTAAGTATGCAAATTAACCCAAGAAAGATGGCTGTGGCCACAGAGAGAGCAGGAGGGAGGCTTGGGTCTCCCCAGCAATGGAGGAAGCCAAGCTTTCCACACACCCTGACTGGTCTAGGCCTCTGCTTAAGGCTACAAAGTTTCAATTATAGAAGATAAACAAATCCCAACAGAAATGACGGCAGCCAGGTAGTTGGAGAGAGCAGGATGCTAGGGTTTCCCCAGGCGATGGAGGAAGCCAAGCTTTCTGCTTGCCCTGGCCTGCCTTGGTCTCTGCTTAAGGCTACAAAATTTCAATTATAGAAGATAAATAAATACCAACAGAAATGGCTATGGCCACTGAGTGAGCATGAGGCTTAGCTCCACTCCAGGCTATAAAGTTTCAATTTTAGAAGATAAATAAATCCCAGATACTAGCCCCTCTACTTGGGTCACCAGGGGGCATGGCTGGCCTGCCTACCACCACAGGCCCCTCGGCCAAGCCATCCCATGCCCTAAGGGAACCCCCACCCTGATCCAGGATACCTTTCAGGGCAAACCAGCTGGCCCCCACCCATGCACCAGGCCTCTATCCTATCTAATAAAAGAGTAATATGCAGATTGACCATCACCACAACACACAAAATGGCTGCCCCATGTGGTCAAAGATCCTGCCCTCATGTGGACACAAGATACATAAAAAAGTAATATACAGATTGACCATTACTCCAACACACAAGATGGCTGCACCCAAGTGGTCAAATATCCTGCCCCCATGTGGACACAAGATGTCCACTAAAAGATGGCCTGCAAGGAAGGGCAGTTGTGGGCAATTAGGCCAGCAGGGGAGGGCAGTTGAGGTGACAAGCCTGTAAGGGAGGGCAGTTGGGGCTAATCAAGTTTGCAGGGTGGGCAGTTGGGGTGACCATGCCTGCAGGGGAGGGCAGTCAGGGGTGACCAGGCTGGCAGAGAAGGGAAGTTGGGGGCAAACAGGCTGGCAGGGGAGCAGTTAGACATCAATCAGGCTGGCAGGGGAGTGGGTAAGGTGTGAGCTGGCTGTCAGGCAGAAGCAGTTAGAGGTAATCAGGAAGGCAGGCCAGTGAGCAGTTGGGAGCCAGCAGTCCTGGATTGTGAGAAGGATGTCCAACTGCCTGTTTAGGCTGGATCCCACCATTGGGATCCGGCCTAAACGGGCAGTCAGACATCCCTCGAGGGGTCCCACATTGAAGAGGTGTAGTCTGGGCTGATGGACACACTCTACCCTCCCTTTCCACATGCATGAATTTTGTGCACCGGGCCTCTAGTATATGTTATAAACCATATATTTTCTAATTACCACTTTTGCTTTGAAGAGACAATTATCTTTAATAGGGATTAAAATCATAAAAATAGTCTTTTTTTAAATTTATTGATGTTTTTTCTAGTTCTAGGGTTCTCTTTCTTTGTTCTAAATTTCTATCTAGTACCATGTTACTTTTGCCTAAGGAAATTTCTTTTATATATTCTGTAGTGGAGGTCTGCTGGCAGTGACTTTTCTCAGCTCTAGCTTGTCTGGTGACATCTATTTGCCTTTGTTTCTGAAATGTTTTGGCTGAGTTTTGAATTCTAGATTGACAGTTTCCATCCTATTTAAAGAGGTGGTGTTACTATTGTTTAGCGTACATGGTTTTTTAAGAGATGTCTTTTGGCATTCTGATCTTTTTTTCCTCCATGTTATGTGTTTCTCTTTCTTTGGCTGCTTTCAGATTTTTTTTTTTAACTTTGGTTTTCAGCAGTTTGGCTGTGATATGCTTAAGTGTGTAATTTGTAATTACATTGCTTGGAATTTTCTAAGCTTCAATAGTTCTATAGTATTGTTCTCCCTAATTTTTCATAAGTTTACGACCATTATTGTTTAAAATTTCTTCTGCCCCCTTTTTCTCTTTCATCTCCTTCTCAACTACATTAATATAGTAGTCTGTTTGATATTGTCCCATAGATCCTGGATGCTAGGCAAATGCCCGCATGCCCCCTTCAGTTTTCAGTTCGAATAATTTCTATTGATCTATCCTCAAGTTTACTAATTCTCCATACTGTGTTCCGTATTTTGTAAGCTCAATGAAATAATCTTTGATATAAAATTACGACTGTAACGTTTTCATATCACTAACCATATCACTTTTTGCTGTATTTCTGTTGATGAATGTTATGTTTTTTTTCTTTAGATTCTTTAAAATTATAATCATAATTATTTTAAAGTTTCCATTTGATAATTCCAAAATTCCTGTCATCTCAGGATCCAGTTATGTTGATGGCTTTATCCTTTGACAATAGGTAACTTTTTGTTTTGTTTTTGTGGCTTGTAATTTTTTATCAATTGGACGCCGTGATATATAAAATATCGTTAGAGATGAGGTAAGTAATTATTATATAAGAAATGGACATGCCTCTTGGTTTGCATGTTGTTAGTGTCCCTGAAGGATTGGTGGCGGGTCAATTTGGTCAGTAGATGTGCTGAGGTACTGATTTCTTACTGTTTTTGAATTAACAATTCACTAGAGACTTTAAATTCTCTCAGAAATGCATTGCTTTTACCTTGTGACTTCTGCAAGACTTAGAGTGCTACAGAGTTTTTCTTCTCAATGTTCGTGTTATACCCTCAACTTCCAGCCAGTCTTCAACTCCAAGTGACATAAGGAGCCTCTTTCTATACTATTGTCTCCATTCCAATCTGGGTGGAGTTGTGGATGGGGAGTTGGTGGGGTTTTAGTTCCTCTACCTACACCTGCAGTCTTAGGCAGGCCTGGTGTATTTAAGGCTGAATTGTGACTTTATCAGGATGCCTGTTCCTTCTTATGTTAGCTAGACCTCTGCCTCTTATCAGTGGAAGGCTTTGGTTCCAGGGAGTTTCCTTTCCCTCCATTAGTGTGGGCAACCTTTTTTATGTCACTACAGAATTCTGGCCCTAAGTGACTTTCCTGCCCTTCTACAGGAGTAGGTGAGTTTTCAGTGTTCTGTACAGGTTCAGATGTGTGTGATTCCTATTGCTCACCCAGCAGCTGCTATTATTTAAACCTGGGAAAAAGCTTAGGCAGAGGGTCTCTCTCTCTCTCTCCCCCTCTCTCCCTCTCCCTCTCCCCTCCCCCTCCCTCTCCCTCTCCCTCTCCCTCTCCCTCTCCCTCTCCCTCTCCCTCTCCCTCTCCCTCTCCCTCTCCCTCTCCCTCTCCCTCTCCCTGTTAGGTAGAGGGTCTCTCCCTCTCTCTCCCTCTCTCCCTCTCCCTCTCCCTCTTCTCTCTCTCTCTCTTTCTCTCCCTCTCTCCCTCTCCCTCTCTCTTTCCCCTCTCCCTCTCCCTCTCCCTCTTCTCCGCCCCCCACCCCCATATTATTTTGTTTCCTGTTTCCTCTACCAGCAATCTGCTTTTGTCTGGATGGGGCATGAGTATTTACTGTCCCTGTCCCTGTCCCTGTCCCTGCGGCAGACAACTTTTGCTTCATTTGATAGTGAAGTGTGGGATGTGAGCTGATTCCTGTCTGTATGTCAGCACTTCCAAGGGGAGCTTTCTTAGGCTTCCTGTTCTTTTTATTTTTTTAATGTTTAATTTGATAGTCTTTGTCTTAGCACTTGGAGGAGGCTTCTATAAAAGCAGAAGAGTAGGTGTGTGGCTGTGGAGTGTCCTTGTGTCTCTTGGGATACTAAGTGACTTTGCTAGCCCACATTCAGCTTTTAATAATCTGTTAAAATTTTAGTGTTACTATCTTATCATTAAACCTGCAATTCATTAATGTCAACTATATTCATATTATTTGCAACAAATCTTGAACTTTTTCATCTTGTAAAACTGAAATTTTTTACTCATTGAACAACAACTCCATTTCTCTTTCCCCTGAGCCTCTGGCAATCACCATTGTGTTTTCTGTGTCTTTTCTGCCTTTATGATGCTTCACTCTTTCTCCATGATCATGGCTAAAAGCAATGTCCTGTTTCTCTGTAAAGAGGCTTGTTACCCACTGGTACCTAGATCACCTGATTGCTTTGTCACTTCAACTCTGGGTTTCATTTATATATATATATATATATATATATATATATATATATATATATATATATATATGATTTTATAGGGTAGTTAACATCGATTACTACCCATAGTTACAGTGGTTTCTTTTCTTATTTATTCTCTTAGCAGCTTTCATATATACAATATACTATTGTTAACGCTAGTCACAAAGCTATACATTACATGCCCAGAGCTGTGGCAACTACCAAATATCTATATCTCTGATCTCTTTATCTTTCTATATCCCCATTTGCTTTATAATTGTAAACTTGTTGTCTCAAGTAGTATTCTCAAGACAAGTACTACATGTCTCTAGTTAACACGTAGTATTCTCTAATATATAATTACTGGAGACCTGTTGCAGGAAGATTCCTGCAAGAATAGAGCTTCCTGCGGCCTGAGCAAAGCTCCCTCCCTTCTCCACTACCTCGCTCCTGTTTCCGCTGCCTCGCTCCTGTCTCCCCTGCCTCGCTCTGTCTCCTATGCCTTGCTCCTTCCTTTCTCCCCTGCCCTTTTACTTACTTCTCCGCAGCTTTGCTCCCTTCTTCAGTGCTTGGCTTCCTTCAATGCCATCTTCTTCACATGGATATGCAAATCAACCGCCATCTTGGTTGGATTAATTTGCAATATCACTCTGATTGGCTTGTGGGCATGGCTTGTGGGTATGGCTTGATTGGAGGTATGGTCAATTTGCATATTACTATTTTATTAGATAGGATATTTCTACTGTAACACATATGTAACTTCTTTCTTAGTTCTTTTAAAAAAAATCTCCTTTGAGATCTTTGAAGTTACAAGTATTATTCTGATATGTCTTTTGCTATATTCTGTGTGTTCTTGTGGAGGAGTTATTCTCCTTTTAATTGTTTATAATTTTACTTCATAATTTCATTGTGATTTCATTTGTAACTTTATTGATTTCTTTTTCAAATCAAAGATTTAAATTTCTGAGTGTAAACTATTTTGGGACTTTAATTTTGTATTTACATTTATTTTTTTATTTTTAAAATATTTCCTTTTATTATTGAAAGCATACAGATGCCCCACTTTTCACCCCCTCATTGACCCCCTCCCCACACCCTCAGCTTCCATCTCCTTCCCTAAGCCTTTACTGCACTATTGTCTGTCCATGGCTTATGTATATATGCATACAAGTTCTTTGATTAATTTCTACTCACTTCCCTCTGAAATATGTTCAGTGGATTATATGCCTCAATGTCGCTGGATCTGTTTTGTTAGTCAGTTTATTTTGTTCATTAGATTCCACATGTAAGTGAGATCATGTGATACTTGTCTTTCTGTGACTGCTTTTATTTAGCATAATACTCTACAGGTCCCTCCAAGCTGTCTCAAAGGGTAATAAATCTTTTTTTTTTTTTTTTGCAACTTCATAGTATTCCATTGTATAAAAGAGACCTCCCTGTATGGGAAAATATATTTGCCAATGATACATCTGATAAGGAGTTAATTTCCAAAATATATAAAGTACTCATACAACTCAACAAAAGAAAGACAATCAATCCAATTAAAAAATGGCCAAAGTACCTGAATAAACATGTCTCCAAAGAGGATATACAAATGTCCAAGAGACATATGAAAAAAATGCTCAACACCACTCATTATCAGATAGATATAAATTAAAATGACAATGAGGTTCCATTTCACACCTGCCAGAATGGCAACCATCAATAAATCAACAAACAAGTGCTGGCCAAAATGTGGAGAAAAAGGAACCCTTGCACACTGCTAGTGGGAATACAGACTATGAAAATTACTATGAAAAACAGTGTGGACTTCCCTCAAAAAATTAAAAATCGAACTGCCATTTGATCCAGTGGTCCCACTTCTAGGAATATATCCTAAAAAGCCTGAAACACCAATCAGAAAGAATGTATGCCCCCCTGTGTTCATAGCAGCACAATTTACAGTAGCTAAGATCTGGAAACAACCCAAGTGCCCATCAGTAAATGAATGGACACTCTTGTATTTACATTTGAATTTTGATTTATATTCAGAGACTGTAACTTGTAAAACATTTTAATGTTTAAATCACTGTGATTTTTATATCAAAGTGTATGGTTTATTTTTATAAGTGTTCTGTAGATTTTTGAATAAAGTATTTTTTATTGAGGTATGTGATAGTTTATTTTTAATTTCTTGAGTTTATTGATTTTTTCGAAATTATGTATTAACATTTTTTTTCTGTTAAGTTTGGCTAATTTAAAAATGGTATGTTGAGTTCGGCATTCTAATCATATTTTTATATATTATATTTTGAAATTTTATTTTAGTTATATTAAAATTGCATAATCTAAGTCTCATAAAATTTACTATCTTAACCATTTTTAAGCCTATAGCACAATAGTGTTAAGTATTTTCACATTGTTGTGACATATATCTCCAGAACATTTTCATCTTGCAAAAACTGAAACTCTGGACCAATTAATCTCCCTATTCCTTCCCCATCCCCTGGCGTCCACCATACTACTTTCTATTTCCATGAGTTCAATTGTTTTAGATACTTCACATAAGTAGAATCATGTCTTGGCTTTTTGTGACTGGCTTATTTCACTTAGTGTAATGTCTTCAAAGTTCATCTATGTTGTAGCATGTGTCAAGATTTCCTTCTTTTTAAGGATAATGCTATCTTGAATCTATATACCACATGAATATGGGTATACAAATGTTACTAAAGTCTCTATTTTAAATATTTTGAGTATGTAACCAGGAGTGGACTGTCGGTATATTGAAGTAATGCTCTGTTTAATTTTTTGAGGAATTGCTGTGCTGTTTGCCACAGCAACCATACCATTTTGCATTCCCACCAGCATTTCATGAGGATATCAAGTTCTCTACATCCTTGCTAAATGCCTGTTAGTTTCTTGATTTTTAAAGAAGTAATAGCCATACTAATGAGTGTGGAATGGCATTGCACTTTGGTTTTGACTTGTATTTTCCTAATAATTAGTGATGTTAAGCATCTTTTCATTTAAATAGGAGAAAAACCTATTTAAATCCTTGACTCATTTTTTTTTTTTTAATTTTAAAAAATCTTCACCTGAGGATATTTTTTCCATTGATTTCTAGGGGCTGAAGAGAGGTGGAGAGGAGAGGGGAGAGAGAGAGAAATATCAAAGTGAGAAAGTCACATGGATTGGTTGCCTCCCACATGGGCCCCTTTTGGGGTTGGGGAATTGGCAACCCAGGTACATACCCATGACCAGAAATTGAACCCATGACCCTTCATTCTGTGGGCCGACGCTCTAACCTCTGACCCAGACTTAGTTGGATTTTGTTGTTGTGGAATTGCAGTAATGTTTGTATATTCTGGATATTAACCTTTTATAGATATGCTTTGCAAATATTTTTCTCCCATATGTGGATTGCCTTTCTACTCCGTTGCTAGATTCTTTTGATTCACAAAAGCTTTTAATTTTGCTTTAATACAATTTATCTAGTTTTTTCTTTTGTTGCCTGTGATTGTGGTATCATAGCCAGTAAGTTATTGACAAGTTCATTAGCATGAAGCTTTTTCCCTATGTTTTACGTTTCACATTTAGATGTCTTCATTAATTTCTTTTTTTTTGTTTTGTTTTAATTTACCTTTATTGCTGAAAGTATTAAAGATATGCTCCCTTTCCCTCCATTGACCTCTGCTCTAGGCCTTTACCACCTTACAGTCTGTGTTCATGGGTTATGTATATAAGTTTCTTGGTTAATCTCTTCCCACCTCACCCCACCTTTCCTCTGAGTTTTTTTTTTTTTCTTTCTTTCCTTTTTTTCCCCCTTCATTAATTTCTTGATAGCTTTGTTTATAACCTGTGTATTATTTGGTACATATAAAGCCATGACTATTTTTAAAGTTATTCTTCTTTTCTGTATTGAATGCCTTTATTTTTCATTTTTTAAAAATATATTTTTATTGATTTCAGAGAGGGAGGGAGAGGAAGAGAGATAGAAACATCAGTGATGAGAGAGAATCGTTGATTGGCTGCCTCCTGCATGCCCCACACTGGGGATCCAGCCAAAGCAACCTGGGTATGTGCCCTGACCTGGAAGTAAACCGTGATCTCCTGATTCAGAGCTTGACACTCAGCCACTGAGCACCCAGTGAGGCTTGTATGCTTTCAAAATTAAATTTATCCTAGACTGATAACTGACATTAATATTGTTAGTAGTGTTTTTCTTATTAAGGAAGAATTTGTACCTGATTTTACTATACCAATCTACTTATTCTATATTCACTTTATTTTTATAATTTGTTTTTTAAATATATATATAGTGATTATTTTAGTATTTGTATTTGTCTTTTAACTCATTGTACTGTCTCTGCTCTTTAGCAGTCACATTTAACATAACAATTGTACCTATGTTTTTCTTAATTACAATATTTTAGTCATTTTCTGCATATTTTTTCTTTTGTGAACCTTATCAAATTGATATTTATTTCTATTTACTTTTTATGTGACCCTCATTACTTTGGAAGATGCACTGTGCTATGCTGTAGATCAAGCATGTCAAACTCAAAGGCTGACAAGGGCCAAATAAGTTTTAAGTTATGTAAGCCGCAAAAATACAAAAGCTAGGTTTATTCCAATAGAGACATGCTGATACAAAGGGCTGAAATAAATGAGTAATCATTAATATATAATAATAGAACATTTTAATACATTAATGTTTTTTTTGAACAATAACTTACCAGACACTGAATAATTGCACAAGTTAATAAGTGTAACACAAACCTATTTTTCTTGTTCTCCGAAAGCAAAATATTTCCTGTTGCTCACATCAAACAAGTTTGTCCAAGACTAATGCCGTGGCAATCGGCTGCTAAAATATTTGCTGCTAGTATTAGTGGAGAGAAAAAGTGTGCCTGTGCATAAGACATGTAAGGGAAATGAATGCAACAGGATTACAGTAATCAGTAATTAGGGAACATTGTAGTTTGTTATTAATAATTATATGTAACAGGATATTGTAAAAATTTAAGTTATGAATTTTTATTAAAATATTTCCTTATATAACATTATATTGGCTGGGCTGCAAAAATATTCCTTATGGACTGCATGTGGCCTGCAAGCCATGAGTTTGACATGCTTGCTGTAGACTAATGGTCAGTATCCCTTCCCCAGCTTCATGTTTATAGCCACTATTAGCTCATATATTGCTGATGTGTGTGAAAGAAAATGCACCATTTCCTTAAATCAACTCTGACAAAAAATTGTTATACTCTATAATATACTGCTATCACCAGAACATTTTAGTAATGAATATACAAATCTTTGATGCCTACAATGTGGAGGGCCCCCTCTTGATGTGATGCCTTTAGTTGGATATAGCTTGCTGTGGTAAGAATAGGAAAAATAGATTTTTCACTATATACTTAGTAAGGTCATTGCCATTTTTCTCACATTATCTCCTTTGAGAGTTTTCATTATCTTGGTGCCCTTTTATGTTGGGGTACTAGGGATGGTTTATTCTAACAATATAAGTCCATGGATACATTGCACATTTAGCACTATTTAATAACTAGTGGCCTGGTGCACGAAATTCATGCACATTAAAAGGGTATTAATTAGAGGTAATAATTTAATATTGCTCTTTGCTCTTTCTCTATAATAGAAGTATCAGAGACTAAAGAAAATTAGTAAAATGTTTATGAAAACCTTCTTCCTGTCAGAGTCTGGGGCGTACCACGGGATCCAGAGTCAAGTCCCCACTCACATGTGCCTCAAAATCACGTGAGACCCAGACCCAGGTGCCCTCCCCCCCCATCCCCCCCGCATTGGGGTAGATCCAGACCCCGCCAGTCCCACCCTTGTCAAGCCCCCCAAGGAAAAGGGCGTCCTCGGGTCCCCTGGCCCAGCACCAGGACAGGAGGCATGGCCTGAGGTCTCCCATCAAGTCCCACCAGTTAGGAGACACTACCTGAGATCTCCTGTCAAGCCCCGCTGGGTAGGGGGCATGGCCTGAGGTCCCCCGTCAAGCTCCACCAGGCAGAGGAACACAGCCTCTGGTCCCCCGGCCCAGTACTGGGAGGGAGATGCAGCCTCAGGTCCCCCATCTATCCCCACTGGCACAGGGGCGCAGGCTCAGGTCCCCTGTGAAGTCCTGCTGGTTGGGGGCCACAGCCCGAGGTCCCCTGTCAAGCCCAGCCAGGTAGGAGGGGCACAGCCTCAGGTGCCCTGGCCTGGTGCTGGGGTGGAGGGTATGGTCTGATGTCCCCCAGTCTGGTGCCAGGGTGGGGGTGCGGCTTGAGGTCCCCTGTCAAGCCCTGCCGGGTTGGGAGTGTGGCCTGCAGTCCCCTGTCAAGCTGCACCAGGTGGGAGGCACAGCCTGAGGTCCCCCAGCCTAGAGCTGGGGTGGGGGGAGCAGCCTGAGGTACCCTAGCCCAGCACCAGGGCAGGAAGCACACCTTGAGGTTCCCTGTCAAGCCCTGCTGGGTGGGGGGCATGGCCTGTGATCCCCTATCAAGCCCTGCCCGGCAGAGGGAGCAGCCGGAGGTCCCCTAGCCTAGCACCAGGATGGGAAGTACACTTTGAGGTCCCCCATCAAGCCCCACTGGGTGTAGGACATGGCCTCATGTCTCCTGGCCTGGTGCCAGGGTGAGGGTTGAAGTCCCTGTCAGCCCCTCTGGATTGGGAAAAGGTGTAGGCATCTCATCCAGCACGCCACGGCCACGCCCCCTGCCGGCCTCCTGTCCTGCTGCCACGACCACCTCATGCTCTCTGAACAGGTATGTTTAGAGAAGGCTGGGCCAGAAGGAGGGGGTAATGGGGGGGCAGCATCTGGGTGAGCTGGGCCTCACAGCCTCTCTGCTTCAGCTCCCAGCACCCCGGACCTAAGGAGTAGTGCTTTCACAGGGGCCTGGCAGGCACTGGTTATGGTGATGCCTTAAAAACAGAAGAAGGCCCCTTTAACTCTGGCTGGAAGTGCGTTGGGAACTTATGGTTGGGAGGAACAGCCCAACATCAGGCCTGAAATAAGACCTTGGGTAGCCTCAGGAGGGGTGACTTCAGTCATTTGCTGTGGCCATGCCCCCCACCGGCCTCTCGTCCGGCCACTACCCCTCCCTCCTGCATACTGCGCTGCCCTGCCCTCCTGCTCCTGATTGGCTGTTAGCGTAGCGAAGGTATGGTAATTTGCATGTTTCTCTTTTATTAGATAGGATTTGCTAGGTTCATTGGTCTCTTTAGTTAAAACTGCAATCCTTGGACAGAAAAATTAAGCCTAAATAGTTTTGAAATTGTTATCTCAGTTTCTAACCCTAATTTGAAAGTCATAGCAATCTTTGATCTCCATATCGTTAAATATTTTCTGAAAAGTCTTTTAAAAAAGTTTAAATTCTTAAACTGCGTATTGGGAACAATCAAAGTTATGGAAATAAACTCATTCGCATTGATTATTTATAATGTGCATGGGATTATATTTAGGTTCTATCTTATTTTGTTTGGACTGCCATAACAAAATGCCACTGGCTGGGTGGTTTAAACAATAGGAATTTATTTTCTCACAGTTCTGGGGATTAGAATTCCCAGATCAATGTCCAGCAGGGTTGATTTCCTGCTGAGGTCTTTTTTCCTGAATCGTGTCCTTACATAGGAGAAACAGAGAGAAAGAGAGGGAGGGTAGGAGGGAGAGGGAAGGAAGGAAAAGGGGGGAGAGAGGCGAAAACTTTGGGATTCCTTCTTCAAAGGGCTTTGGCCTTACTGGGTTAGAGCACACTTATATGACCTCATTTCACCTATAGTTTACCTCCTCTGAGGCCCTATCTTCAAATACAGTCACATTGGGAGTTAGATCTTCAGCATATTTTGTGTGGGCACAAACAAATCGTAAGAGACCCAGAGCCTAAATTCTCAAGAAATAAGGCTTTAACTCTTGGTTAAGTTGTTTATAAGAGGGTGTTTTTAATAGTTTGGCTTTCTACCACTCAATTAAATTCACACATGCTGTAAAGCAGTCATGGCCATTTCGTATATAAAGAATTTAAAGTTACCGAAACCTCATTCAGAGAATGTTTTTAAAATTACTATTGGTTTGTGAGCAAGGATATATGTATAACTTTGGACTTTTTCCCTAGGAATAAATAAATGACCTCCAAAGATTTATTGTTGAATAATTCTTGGGGTTCAACAAGAAAATGCTGTTTAAGCTCTGGCTATGCCTCAGTGATTGCTTTTCAAATGGGATATTAGCAAAGAAGAGAAGGAAATGAAAGCTTTACTTTTTCTGTTTTTTCTCTTTTTAGGATTAGGGGATAAATTGATTTCATTTGGATATAAGGCAAGAACAATGAACACATTTATTGAATGTACTATAGAATGGGTTGAAGAGTGGCTCTCAAAAAAATATGTTGATGCCTCAATCGCTA
Source organism: Antrozous pallidus (assembly GCA_027563665.1). NCBI lineage: Eukaryota > Metazoa > Chordata > Mammalia > Chiroptera > Vespertilionidae > Antrozous > Antrozous pallidus. The sequence continues at coordinate 38,122,351 of CM050519.1, read as the reverse complement.
GGACATGCAGATGTTACTGTATCTCGAAAACAGGCCTTTGCAGATGTAATTAAGGATCTTGAGATCAGCTTCGATGACCTAGGTTGGTCTTAAGTCCAATGACAAGTGTCCTTATAATAAGAGGCAAAATAGGAGAAGGCCATATGAAGATAGAGGGAGAGATTGGGATGGCTACAAGCCAAGGAACACTAAACAGTGCTAGCAGCCACGAGAAGCAAAAAGAGACAAGGAATGCATTCTCTCCTAGAGCCTTCTGGGAGAGTATGGCCTTGTCATCACCTTGATTTGGGGCTTTTGGCCTCCAGAATGCTGAGAGGATATTTCTTTTGTTAGTCACCAAGTCTCTAATAATTTGTTAGGTCAGCTCTGGGAAACCCATCCCCTTCCCTATGGAGAAGGCATTCTGCTAAATGCTAGGGGTACAGAGTTGAGTAAGCCAACATTTTTGCTACCAGGGATTCAAGTTTTTATTGACTTGAAAATTAAAGAAATAAAAACGTTACGATAAATTGTGAAATTGAAGTTTGTACAGAGTATTCTGAAAGTGTTGAAGAGCTTTGTTAATTTGGATGATTCCTTGAGGAAGAAGCCTTAGATCTGAGATTGAATGAGGAGTAAGAAAGGAACTGGAGAAGTTAGAGGGTGGGGACATAGCACCTTTTGCTCCTTTAATCCCAGCTGTAATGGGAACATTTCATCTAAAACCTCAGTCTTCTCTAGTATTAAGAGGAGAGCATTTTCCTGAAGTCACATTGTCATTCCAAGTTGCTATATTTGAGACTCTGGTAGTCTGTCTCGGTAGTAAATATTAAAAAAACCGCCCTCTACCCATGCTTCATCACTTATTCTTCTGGCCCAGACCCTTTGGCAGCTTAGAGTGTAGCGTGAAGTTAGTGGCCTGCACATGAGGCCACAATTACAAATGACTATACTCTGTGATGGGGCAGCAACGAACTTTTGCATAAAGAGCCTAGAGGTAAATATTTTAGACTTTGCAGGCTTCATAAGATGTCTGAGGGTGTGTGTGTACACACATGCATGCATACATATATACACACATTTACAACTCTTTACAATATATACATTTTGCAACGCTTAAAAATGTAGATACCATTCTTAGAGAGCAGGCCTTATAAAAACAGGCCACAGGCTCTAAAATCTGCTAACCCCTCTTTGTGATATGATGATACATTAAATTAGGGGTCAATTTTCCTTTTGAAAGGAGAGTGTTAAGTATTTCTGCTATAAAGAACAAGTATTAAATATAAAGATCTTAAATCTAAGCCAAGGTATGATTGAAATTTATGGCTTTTCTAACCTTAAACAAATACTAAATTTATAAATGGCCAGAAAATTGCTTAAATTTTCCATAGCATTGTTGCTTTTATAATAAATAGAACTTAAAAAAAAACCACACGTATTTCAAAAATCCACAAAAGAAAGAGGAAGCATGCCATCCTAATGATTTCCTGAATACCACCACTTTAAAAGACTGTATTTCTAGTTAAGTAACTAATAACACTTTTAAAAGACCACTCCTGCTCTGGTTTCTTTTCAGATCACATAAGTCTTTTGCCTATTACTAAAAGACCAGTCCTTTTTCATTGATACAGATTTTTCCCTATGCAAGATACTGTATCGTACTTTTAAAGACACTGCAAAAAAATTGTGTTCTTTAGGGTAAATGATTAATTGGACATTTCATATTAATCTCTTGAAAGAACTTTGTTATTAGATTGTCTTCTTTGTTTTCACTCTTACCTCCTGAAACATCTCAAACAAAGTAATTGTGACCAAATTGTTTTTAGGATTATTTTTAATTCTCTTAAGGTAAACTGGTATAGGTATCTCAAAGATGACTTATTTTTAGTTCTTGACAAAGGAGATATTATCGAAACACTGCACTTAAGTGAAAAGTATATGAACAATATTGCAAAAGATGTCTTACAACTCAAACTTTCTTTCATGCTTAGTACAGTTTCCATGTGTTTCTTTTTCACCAAGGAGTACATAGAGTTCAAGTGAATCATTAAAATTTGCTAAGACAAAATTATATTTTATTGGACTATATCAGATACAAATTATATTTTAGAAGTTAATTTAAAATGCAGAATTAGAATATCTACTAATGCTTCATGTGGTACTTATGCTTCCTGTGGTATTTATATTTTATTTCTGGATATTAGGCTTCTAAATCCTTAGCCTCAGACTCATTTGTCTTAATTATAGCCATATCTCTCATTCCACTAACCTCCTTTTAGAGGAAAATCCCAAGACATTTTTGTTTAGTTAGGTTGGTGAAATCTGGCAAAAAGATTAGAATCCTGTTTCTTCCAGGGACTGTTTAGTTCAATAACTAAATGGGAAAATGGGAAAATGGGAATAATATCTATTTTGTGTTTGTTGAGAGGATTTCAGAAGCTGTGTACAAAACATCATCACTGTATCTGGCCAATAGATAGTAACAGGTATTATAATAATATTTTATTATTATTGAATTTATTGAAGTGATATTGGTTAATAAAATTATATAAGTTTCAGATATATAGTTCTATAATATATCATATGTATATTTTATTGTGTGTTTACCACCCCAAATCAAGTCTCCTTTCATCATCATTTATCCTCTCTTTATTTTCTTCTTCCTTCCCCTACTCCCTCTGCCCTCTCTCTGGCAAATAACCATACTATTTTCTGTGTCCATGAGTCTTTTTTTTCCCTTTGCTTGATACATGCACCCTTCTCACCCAGCACCCGATTCCTTCCCCTCTGTACTTTGTATCCATTGGTCTGTCTCCACTTTGTTAGTTTATTTTGTTCTTTGGATTCCACATATGAGTGAAATCATATGGTTTTTGTCTTTCTCTTACTGCTATTTCACTTAGCATAATTCTCCAGGTCCATCCGTACTGTTGCAAAAGAGGGACTATGCTAATTGACTGTTACCCCATGACAAGATGGTGGCACCCACAACCACAAGATGGTGGCACCTAGTTCCTTCAGCCCTGCCAGCTGGAGTCCCCCAGTCCCCTCACTCCTGCAGGGGAAGGCAGTTGGGGGTGATCGGGCTGGCAGAGGAGGGCAATTGGATATGATCATGCCAGCAAGAGGGCAGTTAGGTGTCAATTAGGCCAGCAGGGGAGCAGTTAAGAGGCTATCAGGCTGGCAGGCAGAGTGGTTAGGTACAACCAGGCAGGCAGACAGGGGAGTGGTTAGGAGCCAGCAGTCCTGGATTGTAAGAGGGATCCCAGATTGGAGAGGATGCAGGCTGGGCTGAGGGACTACCCATACCCTGTGCATGAATTTCATACACCAGGCCTCTACTAGGTAATATTTTCTTATTTTTTATGGCCAAGTAGTATCATCCTATCTAATAAAAGAGTAACATGCAAATGTGACCGTACTTTGGCTCCTGATTGGCTATGCTACCAGACAATCAGGAGTGGGGGGCATGACTGGGGCGTGGCCATGGCTTGCCTGAATGCGAGTAAACACTTCCCTTCACCATACCAATGCCTCAAGTGCTCACACCTGTGGGGAATACTTCACTTCACACCAGCTGGGAAAGCTTAGCTTCACGCTGGCGGGGGCAGGGAACGAAGCAGGGACCACGCCTCTGCACAGGGTGTTTTCTAGGGCCTAGCGAGCCAGCGGGAGAGGCTCGGTCCTTGAGGCGACTGTGGTGCGGGAATGGCTGGGCCAGGACACCACCATACTTTCAAAGAAAGTTGTTTCCCACTTAAATATCCTCTGCTGAGTATCTTTAAAAAATAAGTGGCAGGCCCAGGCCTCCACTCAAGCTACAAAGTTTCAATTACAGAAGATAAATAAATCCCAACAAAAATGATGGCAGCCAGGGAGCTGGAGAAAGCAAGAGGCTAAGGTCACCCCTGGTGATGGAGGAAGCCAAGCCTCTGCAGCCCTGGCCTGTGTTGGCCTTTGCTTAAGGCTACAAAGTTTCAATTATAGAAGATAAACCCAACAGAAATGGCTGCCACCACAGAGCGAGCAGAAGGCTTGGCTCCGCTCCAGGCTACAAAGTTTCAATTGTAGAAGAGAAATAAGTCCCATATATCAGGGCCTCCACTTGGGTCATCGGGGGCATGATCAGCCTGCAAACCACCACAGGCCCCTCACTCAGGCTGCCCCATGCCCCAAGGGAACCCCCACCCTGATTTGGGACACCCTTCAGGGCAAACCAACTGGCCCCCACCCATGCATCAGGCTTCTATCCTATCTAATAAAAGAGTAATTTGCAGATTGACCATCACTCCAACACACAAGATGGCTGCCCCATGTGGTCAAAGATCCTGCCTCCATGTGGAAACAAGATGGCCACCAAAAGATGGCCTGCAAGGGAGGGCAGTTGTGGGAGATCAGGCCAGCAGGGAAGGGCAGTTGGGAGGAATCAGGCCTGCAAGGGAGGGCAGTTGGGGGTGATCAAGCCTGAAGGGTAGGGCAGTTAGGGGTGATCAGGCTGGCAGAGGAGGGAAGTTGGGGGGTGACTGGGCCTTCAGGGAAAGGTAGTTAGAGGGGACCCAGGCCTATAGGGGAGATCAGTTGGGGGTGACCAGGTCTGCAGGGGAGGGCAGTTAAGGGTGACCAGACCTACAGGGGTGGGCAGTTACGGGTGACCAGGCTGGCAGGGGAACAGTTAGGCATCAATCAGGTTGGCAGGGAAGTGGTTATGAGGTGATCAGGCTGGCAGGCAGAAGTGGTTAGGGCAATCAGGAAGGCAAGCAGGCAAGCAGTTGGGAGCCAGCAGTCCCGGATTGTGAGAGGGGTCCCAGATTGGAGAGGGTGCAAGCTGGGCTGAGGGACACCTCCCTCCCCATGCAAAATTTCGTGCACTAGGCCTCTAGTTCCATTATATAAATGTACTACAGCTTTTTTTCCATTCATCTAATGATGGGCACTTGGGCTGTTTCCAAATCTTGGCTATTATAAATAATGCTGCAGTGAACATAGTGGTGCATGTATTCTTTCAAATTAGTCTTTCAGGTTTCTTTGGACATAGTTCCAGAAGTGGAATCAATGGGTTGAGAGGCGGTTCTTTTTGAGGTAACTCCATAATGCTTTCCACAGTGGTTGTACCCATGTGCATCCCACTAGCAGTGCACAAAAGTTCCTTTTCTCTGTATTGTTTGTTAATTTATTGATGATAGCTGTTTCAATACATGTGAGGTGATATATCATTGTGGTTTTAATTTATGTGATTATTAGTGATGATGAGCATTCTTTCATATGTCTATTGGTCATCTGTTTGCCCTCTTTGGAAAAGTTTCTATTTAGGTTCTTTGCCCATTTCTGAATTGAATTGTTTTGGGGTTTTTTGTGTTGAGTTCTATAGTTTTTTTTTTTTTTTTAATTTTGGATATTGAGCCCTTATCTGGATGTATTGGTGAATATATTCTCCTTTTCAGGGGGTTGTCTTTTTATTTTGTTGATGGTTTTCTTTGCTGTGCAAAAACTTTTTAGTTTGATGTAGTCCAATTTGTTATTTTTTTCTCTTGTTTTCTTTTTCCAAGGTGATATATCAAAAAAAATATTGCTATGAGAAATGTCTGAGATTTTACTGCTTATGTTTTCTTATAGGATTTTTATGGTTTCCAGTCTAACATTTAAGTCTTTAATCCATTTTGAGTTTATTCTTGTGTATGCTATAAAGAAGGTGGTGTAGTTTCTTTTTTTTTTTATTTGCATGTATCTCAGCACCTCTTATTGATTAGACTCCCTTTACCTATTCTATGTATTATTATTCGACATGTTCTTATTCTCCAATCTAGAGGAAAAGACAGAACACCCTGGATAACTTTTAAGCTTATGATGTGATAAGAATTGTAATCCTTACAGTAGAGAGAAAGTAATGGTAATTCCTATTAGAGCTTCTCAGACTGCTTTGTAGAGGGATGGCCTCGGAGCCACACATAGTTGGGTGGGTTGCTTTTGAATGGGTGGAGGGAGAGGAAAGGGCTGTCCAGGCACAGGAAGCAGCTTGAGCTCAGGGTGAGGCAGGAAGTGCTGGGTGTGTATAGGGCTGAGGTCCACTGTGGCTGGTTTAGCCCACAAAAATGCTTTCTTTGGAAATATACAATGCTTTCATAGACTTAAGCCAACAGAGAAACATGAGAAATTTTCACTTAAAAATTCTAGATTTTCAAGTTTTTTTTGAAACATTTGAGGTCTTATAACCAGTGGTTAAAGCTTACCTCCTTTCCATAGTCTCACATTATTTTAATTACTATATTTTAGACATTTTAAAATGGAAGTGTAGTTCAAATCTCCCATTATTTTTAAAATAGTCTTAGCTATTATTGCCACTTTATTCTTCCATATGATTTTTATAATTATTTTATTTCCCCAGAAATACGGTATGTTTTTCCAGTTAATTTAAACTTTATTTTAGGTTGTTTTTTTCAGTAAAAATTAGCAACTTCTATGATTTGAGTTCTTTAGATATTTTATATTTGTATTTGCTTTTGTAAATGTCCACTTTAAACCTTTATATTTTCTAACTAGTCATTGTTAGTATGAAATCTCCATTAGCTCGGATTGATATGTTCATTTTCTTCTTACACTAAAAATTTTAATTAAGAATAGATTTTATCAAAGCTTTTAGGCATCTTAGGATTTTTCTCTTTGCCTCTTGCTGCTTTGGATTATAGAAGTTGCAATTCTATAATAAATTAGTAAGTTTTCTATATTTGTGCTCTGGAATAATTCCTATAATATTAGAATAATCCTTTCCATTAAAAGTTCTTTTAAAATGTGTTATCAATTCTTTAACTGTTGAGAAACTTTGTTTAAATCTATTTTTTTAAAATTATTAACACCCCTCCATCCTACCAAATCTGTTTTGTAGTGATTGATTCAGTTGGGTTCCTGCTTAATTTAAGTCAATATTGATTAATATTCATGGTTACCTCCAAAATAATTTTGTGGCTATTTTCAAGTTTAGTAGCATAAATTAAAACAGACTAAATTTTTAAAATGTCCATTTGGTGGTTAAAGAATTTCTTAATTTCATGATTTTTTAAAATACTTTTTATCTTTAAAAATAAACTCGTTTACTTATTAGTCTGTCTCTGTTTTGCTTGTTAGTCCATTTTGTTCATTAGTTCCCACAGGTGGGTGGGGGAGGCAGAGAAGAGTACGGAGGGAATAAAGGGTGATAGAAGGAAAGGGACTTGGGGTGGTGAGCACATAGTACAGTTACAGATGATGTGTTGTGAAATTGTGCATCTGAAACCTGTATAATTTTGTTAACCAGTGTCACCCCCCCAAATTTTAATAAAAAGGAGAAAAGTTAGGAAAAACATTAAGAATAAACTAGTTTATTATTTTAAAATGTTCAAGTTTAGTTCTCTTTTTAGTTCTCTGTTGCATATTCTTATGGTTATTTCAAAGTGATTAGATTTTACATTTTTTTTACTTTTAGTTAGAAAATCAGACACATAAATTCTGCATTTTAACATTTATTGAAAATTTTTTCATGCAGTGTGAGCAATTTATATAAAATGTCCATGTATATTTTAAAGCAGAGTGTATTACTTGCAGTATAAAATTTGGTGTGAATGTGTTAACTTTTGTCTTTTGCTCTTAAAAGAGTTCTACTTGGCTTCTTGAAGAAGGATAATATGTAAATGAACATTTAGAGTTTCTCAGAGTTGTAGAGTAGTTGGAGTCAGTAGCAATTCAGTGATTGTCTTATTTTCCTTATAGTGTTGATCTAGAGAGATTGTGAGAATACCAGAATGATGTAGACATGGATGAATTACTATAATTCATATTGTAGAGAACATAAGCATATATGCAAGAAGATGAGAGATATACTTTAAAATAATTTAGAAAGAGGGATTTTATGATTTCTATTGTGTTATGTGTCTGTGATGCATTTAGTTTCTCAGAAGAATAAAGTAAAATGTTGAAAAACAATGTGTCCTAATAAAACATTGAAGATTTAACTAGAATTTTTTTACCTCAAAATATATTATCACTTGCAATGTTTCTTTTTCCTCTAACTTCTTTTTTAAATTTAATAAATCTTTAATGTTCAGATTATTACAATTATTCCTCTTTTTTCTCCCTATAGCTCTCCTCCACACAGTTCCCACCCCACCCTCTGCCCTTACCTACCCCCCATTGTCCTCTTCCATAGATGTATGATTTTTGTCCAGTCTCTTCCCACACCCCCCACACCTCTTTCCCCTGAGAGTTGTCAGTCTACTCCCTTCCTATGTCCCTGATTCTATGATATTCACCAGTTTATTCTGTTCATCAGATTTTTTATTCACTTGACTTTTAGTTTCACTTGTTGATAGACATGTATTTGTTGTTCATAATTTTTATCTTTTTCTTCTTCTTTCTCTTCTTAAATAATACTTTTCACCATTTCATATAATATTGGTTTGGTGTTGATGAACTCCTTTAGCTTTTTCTTATTTGTGAAGCTCTTTATCTGACCTTCAATTTTGAATGATAGCTTTGCTGAGCTGAGTAATCTTGGTTGTAGGTTCTTGCTATTCATCACTTTGAATATTTCTTGCCACTCCCATCTGGTCTGCATAGTTTCTGTTGAGAAATCAGCTGACAACCGTATGGGTGCTCCCTTGTAGGTAATTAACTGTTTTTCTCTTGCTGCTTTAAATATACTCTCTTTGTCTTTTGTTCTTGGCATTTTAATTATATGTTTTGGTGTGGTCCTCTTTGGATTCCTTTTGTTTGGGATTCTCTGTGCTTCCCGGACTTGTAAGTCTATTTCTTTTACCTGGTGGGGGAAGTTTTCGGTCATTATTTCTTCAAATAGGTTTTCAGTATCTTGCTCTCTCTCTTCTTCTTGCACCCCCATAATTCGGATGTTGGTACACTTTAGATTGTCCCAGAGGCTCCTTACACTATCTTCAACTTTTTGGATTCTTTTTTCTTTTTGCTCTTCTGGCTGAGTGTTTTTTGCTTCTTTGTATTTCAAATTTTTGACTTGATTCTTGTGGTCCTCTAGTCTGCTGTTAGGTCTCTGTATAATATTTTTTATTTCAGTCAGTGTATGTTTAATTTCTAGTTGGTCCTTTTTCATAACCTTGAGGTTCTCATTAAATTTACTGGCCTTTTCTAGGAAATTCTTAAAGAACCTTATAACTGTGGTTTTGAACTCTATATCCAATCTTTTGCTTTCCTCCATTTCTTTCATTTGTGATATGTTTCTTAGTCTCCGCATTTTTGCTGCTTCCCTGAGTTGGTCTGCTGTGTCTGTGCTGGGAGAACTTCTGTGGTAGAGACACTCTTATGAGGCAAGACTTGCAAACTTTCAAAAGCCTCTGTTCTAAGCTTGGATGGGGCGGAGTCTTAGGTCAGAGCAGACAGTCTTGCCTTTCTGTCAGCCCTGTCCCACAAGGCCTCCGGGTCTCAGTGTCCCTCGGTAATCGCTGCAAGCACTACTGAGAGCAAGTTGCTCTTGAGTTTCGCCTGCTGTCAGACAATCCAGTTTCTCCCCAAATGAATCAGGGTTCCTGGGAACTTGCCCGGAACTGGAGTTCAGCACAGTCAGGAGCTTTTTTCTTCCTCCCGTTTAGAAAACCAGTTGTGCACTCAGCTTCTTTGTGCGCACTCGCACCACCAGACCTTGACCTTCCGCAGCTCTTAAGTAAGTGTGCTTTCCCTTTTCCTGACAGTCCAGATTCCCCCTGAATGAGTCTGGTTTCCCAACATCTCCCCTGGGACTGGAGATCAGTGCAGTTGAGATCTCTGTCCCCTCCCCCTTTAGAAAGCCAGCCGTGCACTAAGACACCTGTGCACAGAGCTGCCCTTCCTCTCTGCGTGCACGTCTCTGTACCTCAGGCTTTTGTAGCTCCTCTGATTCTCAATGTGGTTTTCTCTTTTCTTCTAGTTGTAGAATTTCCACTGAGGCAGCTTTCCTGTGGTTCTGGAGGGTGTCCGTTTTGTCTTTTAGTTGTAGTTTTGGTATTGTTGTACGAGGCAGCAGTTTAGGTATTTACCTATGCCACCATCTTGTTTTTTTCTAGCTAGCAATTTTTATGGAATGGAAATGAAAGGACCATATGTACAGAGTAGAGATCTAAACTGTGTTGCCAGGATAAATTGTCTAACATATCTTGTAACTGTATTTTGTCTTAGTACTTGCTTATTATTTTTTAAAAATATATTTTTAAATTTATTTCAGAGAGGAAGGGACATGGAGTGAAAGGTAGAAACATCAATGATGAGAAAGAATTACTGATCAGCAATCTCCTGCACACCCCCTAACGGGTTTTGAGACTGCAACCCTGGCACGTGCCCTTGATCATACTTAAACCCGGAACCCTTTAGTCCATAGACCAACATTCTATATCCACTGAGCCCGAACAGTGAGGGCAATACTTGTGTATTTCTTCTGAAACTTTGTAGGGTACATTTGTTGAGACCATTTGTTGACTCTAGAATCTAAAGGCCCTTATACAGGCATTTCCAATTTGGTTTATTCTCTTTGCTCCTCCTCAGGTCATTCTCTGACCAAGCTTTAAGAACACTATCCTCCATGTATAGGGCAAGTTTTATTGTTTTTTTTTTGTTGTTGTTGTTGTTGTTGCCTTTCCCTGATTTTTATTTTCTAGCATGTGGTTTATTTTTCTAAGCTGCTTCCTATTTATTAAATGGGTACATATACCTAGACACCTCACACACAAGTAGAACATAAAATGATCTAAAAAGTGTTGACTTAACATTTCTATTTACTGTTATTTCTATGGAGATAATTTTATCTTTATTTTAAACTTATTTCTTTAGTTTACCTTATTGATACTATGACTAAAAGTTTTGATCAGGAAGTTTGGAGAAAAATTGTATGGGAACTCTACCCAATATATTTGCTTAGAAATGAATCCTGAATACACGTGTATCCCATAGAGGCATCTTTATCCTCTTTTCTCTATGCTGTTTTGAATTGGAACTAACTTTCTTGCCAAAACTATCATAATACAGAGGAAGAATAAGAAAGTCTTTCTTGAATTGTTTGGCTTGGCTGTACTATAGAAGGTGGAGCAAAATTAGACTGACATTTGTGAGAATGCAAAATACAGTTTATTCTTGTATTATTATTTATTAATTAGTTTTTCTATGAACAACTATAAATCTACTTTTGCCCCACACTGTATAGTTGGTTAGTGGGAAGAGATATTTGAGTTGCTAAACACCGTAGTATTTTTAGAGATAGAGAAAAATACCTAACAATATATACTTGTATTATAGCAGATGTCTGATAATCATCTATTTATCATAATACAATCATCTATTTTCTAGGCAGTCATATTTCATTGGGTATAATTTAATTTATGGTCTTGATAACCCAGCAAAGCATATAGAATTCCTATGAGCAGTTTTGTAAATATGCATTGAATTCATCTTCAGAAAATGTCATTATTGCTTATCAATAAGATGGACACTGAAAAATGTGAGCACTTGAACGTTGAAAAAAATGTATGTTTTGAAATGTAGTGTTGAGTAACAGAAATGGGAATCCTATCTAATAAAAGGATAATATGCAAATTAACCATCACTCTGTCACAAAGATAGTAACGCCCTTAGCCAGAAGATGGTAGTGCCCAGTCCTCTCAGTCTCTCTGGAGTCCTCCAGTCCTAGGGTGGGGGTGGTTGCTGAGAGCAGGCAGTGTGAGCAGCCTGGAGGAATACTTGCTTCATCGCCATGGTGACGAGGCAAGCATTCCATTCTTGGCTGCAGATGGGCCTTTGGCCAGGCCGGGATGCGCCCTCTGGGCCAAGGAGAGCCTCTTGGCAGCGGGTGCAGAGTGGCAGGGCCCCGCAGAGTGCTACTGGTATAGGGATACATGTGCAGTTACAAAGCTACCCTAAATTAGCCTCACATTTGTTATATTAGAAACGATTAATTTCTTTTTGTAATGGAATATGTTATGGTTTTACAAATATTTACAATAATAAACTTTTCAGCTAATGAAGTGAAAATTTATGTTAAATATTTGAACTCACTTTTGATGTCTAAGATCTCCAATTAAAAAAATTGATAGAGGCAGCTGTTGAAATACCTGTATTATCAAAGCAGTCTCAGGTATCAGTTTAAATAGTGACTTGTTTAAAGCTCTGCAAACATTTTCTATCTACAGGTAAAACATAGATGAAGCCTTTAATAGCTACTAAGCAAAAAATGTGATCATGAAATACAATTGACTGAGTACCTTGAGGACAGGAATAATCCTATTAAGAAAAGCCTGTGTGGTCATCACCCTCACTCCACAATGAGTGGTCACCAGGAGGCTGCATGCACAGTGGGTGGGCAAAGCTGCATGTGCGTGTGTGTGGGCGGGGGCTTGTACTTTATTTGACGAGTGGCATGGAGGCAGGGCCCGCAGAGCTGGCCTACCTCTTTGGTGCAATTGATCACAGGGCTCCTTACTGTGAGATGGCACAAATCAGGCTGGGGGATCCCCCTCCCCCTCCGAGTGCACAGATTTTGTGCACAGGGCCTCTTCTATTTTATAAACAGCCTTGAATTTCCTGTTACTGTGGTCCAAGCTATATAGAATAGGGGCTCAATCAAGTGTGTGAAATTCATTTATACTTCTTTTTCAGACTGACAAGAAATTGCTATCGCATAGCTACCTTAATTTTATTACAGTAAGAGGTGATGCTGAGAGCATCTGTGTCTTGGCTTGAGTTTCTCCTTTATTTCTTACACGGAATGAAAGGCATTTTTTCTCCTCTCACTTTACACAAGATGCCTCCTTCCTCTTTCACCTTTGGAAATAATTAGGCACAGTGTATGTTAGTTATTATACTTGTATTTTCAGTGCTTGAGTATCGAATTATTTGAACAAGCATTTCATCCTTTTATGGAAAACATTCTGCTTATGTTCATACATTCAGGTTGGAAGCCAAGTAATGCTGTCTCCTCCACCTGTGACTCGGTGAGCAAAGCCAGAAATTCAGTTTGTGCATCCCATTACATATGTGTTTATGAATTTACTCCTTTATCAAAGACCTTTTCTGTCTCTTCCCTACCTTTTCTTCCCCTCCCTTGTCTTCTCAGTAATTTTTTTGTGTTGTGCATAAACCTACAACAATTTCAAATCATTCCACTGTGTTCTAATTAGACCAATTCAAATATGATAATGATGTGATTTTATTGTCCTTAGCTTTGCTTTCTGTTTTTCACTTCATTAATTAGATTGATATTTTAAGAAAATTGAAACAAATAGTCTATGATAAAGTTAGAGAGAATTAGGGATAAAGCTCAATCCTGTTTTGGAGATTATAAAACTCCTATAGTTCTTTGGGATTATAAAACTAATCTATTTATAGAAAACACTTGTAAGAATTCTGAAGTGGCCAAATAAGTCACTATATCCTTTGACAGTGTATACCCTTCTTATAGATCACTAGAGATGCATAATTGTGTTTCCAACATTTTAAAAGGAGATTTATAAATATTGTCATCCAGTAAACTTTGTATTTATTTAGTAAAAGATCAGATCTCTCTTACCAGTACTGAAACAATCATTGACTTAGGCTGCACTTGTACCCGGAATGAATATAATGATGACTGAATCCACTGTGAATTGTGCAGCTTATGGTCCAAAAGAGAAGACACACATCTAACAAATAATTTCAGAAGTTAATTAAAGTAGATAAAGTGCTACAAAAGAAAGGTACATAGTGCTACTGTGCCGTCAGTCCAGGGCATAATGGGGGAACTAACCTACTGTAGTAATGTTTACTCCTCAAGTTTAAAATGTGAGAGCCTAGACACTCCATATTTTCTCTCCTAGCCACTACTGTTTATTGGTTTCCTGTGGTATTCTGTTTTATTTTGCTAGTCTGTTGCTTCTTAAAAATAAATCCAATGAATTTAGAAGTTGAATGACTCAGTTAGTAACACTGTGTGTGTGTGTGTGTGTATATGTGTGTGTGTGTGTGTGTGTGTGTATGTGTGTATATGTTCACGAACTTATATACTAAACTAGGAAAATGTTTTCTTGATAGAAAATTATTGACTACTGAAATTGTATACTAGCTCTAGCTATATTATATTTTCAGTTTGTGACACTGGGATAATGATGGTTCTAAGAATAGAAATTAAGAAGTTGAGCAAAATGTAGAGGAACTGGAGACAAAATACAGGGAAAAACATACCGGTCTTGACCAAGGAAGTGGTGGTCATTGAAAACTTCCAACATATAGACTCAATGAAACCATGTGATATTTAGTAGTTTTTAATGTTTAATGATTCAGCTGCGACCGGTTTGGCTCAGTGGATAGAGCGTCAGACTGCGGACTGAAGGGTCCCAGGTTCGATTCCGGCAAGGGCATGTACCTTGGTTGCGGGCACCTCCCTGGTAGGGGGCGTGCAAGAGGCAGCTGATCGATGTCTCTCTCTCATCGATGTTTCTGACTTTCTATCCCTCTCCCTTCCGCTCTGTAAGAAATCAATTAAAAAAAAATATATATATGTATATATATATATAATGTTTAATGATTCGGAGGACACACAAGTCAAGAAACTTTTGGTATCGTATTCATCTTTATGAATCTGTTTTTTTGTTTGTTTGTTTTTACCAGTTAGAATTTAATGTCAGTTACAGAATGTTAAGGATTCTCATTTAAGTAAACAGTTAATTTTCTTCCTGTAGCATTTTCTCCATTTCCTTATCCCAGTTTTCATCTCGTTTCTCTGACTCTGCCACCTCTTCGTATTCTTGAAGTTCCTGCTGTAGTTCTTTTTCCCAATCTGTAGAATCCTCTGCTAATACGGTTGCCTCCTCCTGCTTTTTGTCAAGCACAAGTGCCTCCGTTTCCTTCTTCAGAGCCTCCTGATCTAAGCGACAGGTGTCAAAGGCATCACTGGCAAACTCAGAAACGCCTGGGCTGGCAGAACTCTCCTCTCCATCCTCTTGAGTTTGAAGCTGAGATTTGATTGCCACAGGCGGCGTTCTGGGCCGCACTGCCTCCGTCAGTGGCAAGGCCTCGCCTCTGCCACGGCTCTCCTCTTCCCCGGCAGCCCGCTGCTGGGCGGCCAGGGCAGGGAGCCGGGCTGGCCGCTTGATCAGGGACACACGGGAAAAGTAGTTCCGCCAGCCGAAGCCGGTTTGGCTCAGTGGGTAGAGCGTCAGCCTGCAGACTGGAAGGTCCCAGATTCCATTCCAGTCAAGGGCACCTTGGTTGTGGGCACAATCCCAGTAGGGGGCGTGCAAGAGGCAACTGAGCGATGTTTCTGACTTTCTAACCCTCTCCCTTTCTCTCTGTAAAAATCAATAAAATATATTAAAAAAAAAAAAGTCAGCTGATAAGGTCAAAATCTGTTGTTGAATCGTTTCTTCTTCATTACTGTCCACCCATGGGGGCGCTGCTGCTTCCGATTTTCTGGTCTGCTGCTCCTCAACAGATTTTTTCTGTGCCCTCTGGAAATCTCCTATAATGGTCTTATCGATGACGTCATCTATTTTTCCTTCTCCTCCTAATTTCTTCAGTGACTGTGCTGTTTCAGCGACTGATTCGGTGATCTCTTTTTGTAGCAGCAGTGGCAAAGTTAAATAGATAATCGCCGAGGTCTATGGCCTGGTGAAGGAGCTCCCTGTCAGCCTCCACGGCCTCGGAGGGCGGCTCCGGGGGCGGAGGGGGGGCTTCTCTCTCTGGCTGCCCGTCCCCTTCGACTGGGCGGCCGTCCACCACCGGCTGCTGCAAGCCAAGGCAACTGCTCAGACCGAGGAACATCCCGCCCGCGGGGCCCGGCCTCCGGAGACCCAGCGGCCGCTGCTGCCCGCTGCTGACACCAGGCGCGTCTATGAATCTCAGTTTATGTGGATGTGCAGAAGTGTCCGCCTATGCTGTGATGGTTGTGAGTACATGCCGGGTAACAGAGCATGAGGATAATCCTTCACTGAATATCTCTGTCTGTGCACAGAGGTGCAACACTCACTGTATCCTTTGACAGTGTAATGTACAAGAAAGAAAATGTGCAAGTCATTCTTTGTATTTATTTAGTAAAAGATCAGATCTCTCTGACCAACACCGAAGCAAACATTGAGTTAGGCTGTACTTGGACCTGGTAATGTACTGACTATAAAGAAAGTGTACAAGTCATCCAAATAAATAGTATGTGCAGCTACGACGACGCACAAGCCCCAAAACGGCTTCGTCTGAGAAATCTGGTTTCCTGTACGTATATGCCTCTTTATGTTTGTATGGTGTGCCTGTGTGTATTTTTATAAAAAACATTTTTATTGATTTCAGAGAAGAAGGAGAGGGAGAGAGAGACAGAAACATCAATGATGATAGTGAATCATTGATTGGCTGTCTCCTGCACGCCTCCTACTGGGGATCAAGCCACAACCCAGGCATGTGCCCTTGACCTTTCAGTCCACAGGCTGACGCTCTATCCACTGAGCCAAACCGGCCAGGGCCCTGTGTGTATTTTAATAGCAGTATAAAATACATTTTATAACCCAGTTTTGGAAAGGTAATTATTCCACTGGGAAAAATTGTTCTCTTCCTCATATTAAATCCACTTTTTAGGATCTATTATAATGTCACGTTTTAGCTAATTACATCTATTTTTCTAACAAAACTATTTTTCTCTAAACCATTACGTCAACTGTAATGCTATGGTAAAGTAGGTCTCCTGTGATGATGAGTTAGTTGTGTAAGCACTGTACTTTATTTGATAGCATTATAGTAGATCTAAGCTTTTGAAATTAGGAGAATTGAATTATGGTTCACTAATACATACCCAGTGATTTGAAACTGTCTTCATTTCACATTCTTTCAAGGAAAAGGAAACATTTTCTTAATTTTGATTGTTTTTCCTAAAAAAAATCAATAAAGTAACATAAAATAACACATTATAACTTAGCCAAATACCTCTAATTGAATATGTGGACTTTTGTCTTCAAAATACTCTGTGGGATATAATTAATCTATTTAGGAGATTTGCTTGTTAATGACCAATAATAGCCAGCATATCCCTGCTCCTACTACATTTTGCTGTTTTAGATGCAGAGTACCTACAAATAGGCATTTTCCATGTTGCAGCGTTGATATTTCTTAGCACCTAGACTAACATTTTTGAAATTACAAAATTTTAAAATAAAATCGTTGTTATAATTTGTCACCATGAAAAAACCTTCCAATGACCAGCTGAAAGGATACTTCTATTGAAGAAACAGAAACATTTAACAGAATGTTTTAGACAGCCCAGGATGAAATTGTACAGAGTCCTAGAATTTGTTTTTTGATAGCCTTTTTAGAAATTATGCTAAGTGAAATAAGCTAGTCAGAGAAGTACAAGTACCATATGATTTTCCCCATATGTAGAATTTGATGAATAAACTGAACTACCAAGCAAAATAGAGACGGATTCATAGATAGAGAACATGCTGACAGTTCTGGTGGTTCGTGGTGGTGGTGGTGGTGGGTATAGGGTGCGTATAAAGGGGTTGAGAAAAAAAAAAAGAGGGAGAACTCATGGACACAGACAATAGAGTGATGATTGTGGGAAGGGTGGGAGATGGAGGTGAAAGAGGATATAGAGGTGATAAATGGTGATGGAATAAAATAAAATAAAACAAATGGAAATAATAATTTAAAAAATATCTACTTAGAAATAATTCTAAATTATAGCAAGTTGCATGAACATTACAGTTGCTAGCATTTTACCATGATTGCATGTGCTTCTTCCCCTCATAGTACTCCATGTCCTCCAATGCCACTGGGCACAAAATACAATAATGTTTTCTGGCTGGATTTGTGCCAGTTATGCCTTTAGAACTAATGTGAGAATATGTGTGTGTGTTTTAATTTTCTACTAAATGAATTATTTGGCATTTGTGGTGTGGGAATACGAATATGACCAGGCAAAAGGAATAGCTTTGAGAGTTTCAGATTCTAATATTAGACCAGCACTTTGATTTGATGGTTTCATGTAGTCTTCTTCTCTTGATCAGAGGATACTAGCTTATGTTTCTGAGCAAAGTAAGACTTGTACTTTGAGGCTTTTAAATACTCATTGAGGTTGATGTAGAACAAAATGACTTCTCTAAAACTATTTATAGAATGATACTAGGAATCTAAGTGAAAATGAGCAATAAAAATAGCCTTTCCTAACCATTAGAAAATAAACACATGTTAATGAAACTTGACTCATTCTACATAATAAAGAGGTGATATGCAAATTGACCATCATTCTAACACACAAGATGGCCACCCCCATGTAGACGCAAGATGGCCACCACAAAATGACCAGCAGAGGAGGGGAGTTAGGGGTAAATGGGACCACAGAGGAGGGCAGTTGGGGCTGACCAGGACTGCAGGGAGTATAGCTGGCGGGGGCCAGGCCTGCAGAGGAGGGCAGTTGGGGGCAACCAGGCCTGCAGAGGAGGACAGTTAGGGGCAATTGGGCTGGCAGGGGAGCAGTTAAGGGGGTGATCAGGTTGGTAGGCAGAAATGGTTAGAGGCAGGCAGGCAGACAAGAGGTTGGGAGCCAGCAGTTCTGGATTGTGAGAGGGATGTCCAACTGCCCATTTAGGCCTGATCCCACTGGCAGTCAGACATCCCTGAAGGGCTCCTAGATTGGAGAGGGTGCAGGCTGGGCTTAGGGACACACACACACACACCCCTCCCTCCATGCACGAATTTCATGCACTGGGCCTCTAGTTTGTATTATGAAAGCAGGCCTATGTCATATAACATATTATAATTTTAAGGTTTTGGAAATACTGTTTTCCATGTGAACTTGTTTGCTCAAATATATTTTTATGTTTTGAATTTAATTGCTTGACTACAGTTTAGTCCTACAAAAGTTACCTAGCAAAATATTTTTTAAAAATGTTATTATGAGACTCCTTGCATAAATTAAAAAAAAAAAGTTTACTGAGGTCTGTTTTCTACAGTGGTGCTTTCCTATGCTAAGTATACATTCTTGCCTTGTGGCAAAACCTGCATATGGGGTTTAATACAGCCATTCACTATTCGGTATATAGATCGCTAAAGCATTAGGCCTTAAGAGTACTGGAAGCTTGAAGGGGCTTTAGAAATCATCTGTCTCCTGTAGATAATGGAAAGTGACCATCACTAGGTTATAGATCTTGAATGCAATGAAGTCAGAAGCTCAGGTAGGAATTTAGCTCTTAGGGCTCTAGGTCAAAAGTTATACCTAAGATCCTAGTGCTTTTGAATTTGGTCATGGTGGTAATAATTATATGGTAACTAGAGGCCCAACGCATTAAGATTTGTTCAAGAGTGGGCCTTCCTTTCCCTGGTTGCCGGCACTGCCTTTGCTCTGTCCGGAGCCGCCTTTCCACCTTCCCATGCTCCGCAGAGTGTCTGGGGTGGTGTGAAACACCTGCATTGTCACCATGGCAACGAAGCAAGCACCCTGCCCCGCCCCCTGGATGCTGGGCACCTGCATATGCAAATTAACCTGTCATCTTTGTTGGATTAATTTGCATATTCACTCCTGATTGGCTGGTGGGCATCGCAAAGGTATGGTCGAATTAACATGTTACTCATTTATTAATGTAGGTAATAGTAATTACTTGATTAGCCTAGCAGTTTATCTCAGTATGCTTTTGTCAGAAGGTAAGCAATACTGATGGCTAGTAATTACATGAACCATTTTTAGCACTTAATTAAAATGGGCACAATGTCCTCTCATTAATGTATAATTTTAAGATTTTGAGCAGTGAGTTCAGTACTAGCCATGTATGATGAACTGAAAAATTTGAATTGCTTTTAGTATTAAGGCTGAAATGGTTATGTTCCTGGGACCAGGATTTCTGGGATTTTACGAAGAGGTGAATGGAACAGAGGAAAATTGAGTCTCTAAAGATCATGTGATACTACAGGCTAACATGGCCTAAAAGATTAGTTTAGCTGTTTGGTTGATTACTTCTTTGTTTCTTCCTATTTTAGATTTATATGCAAACCTAGTATTATAAAGGGGAGAGAATACAAAATTGAATTCTGAATATTTGCATGTTGGATCATTGAATGCTGAATATTTGCATGTTGGATCATTGAATGCTGAATATTTGCATGTTGGGCCAATAGCTGCACCTATAAGTCAAAAGGAACATTTCAAAAAAAAGTATTTGGAGGAGAAGTTTGTCTAATTGGTGCCTATAATATGGAAATAGAATGAGTTACTGCTTTAGATAAAAGTTGCTTTGCAATTGCACACATTTAAATCATAAAAGTACATGGACATATGTGTAACGTTTATGTTTTAAAGTATAGTGTGTTATTAAATGTTTGTGAAAATTCTTAAAACTTAAAAACGTATTAAGAGTGTTCGGAGGTGATGTCTGAGCCTCGTGAGGCAGATCTAGCAGCACCTGTAGCATTTGGACCTGTGGGCCAGGGTTGGGATGCGTTACCCATTCCTGAGATTTAATAATGGTTTCTGTAATATGAAACTGATTAAACAAATCTGTTGTTACATTTACAACTCATCCATGTTGTGATTTGTGCCTCAGTTTTTCTCTTTTATTAAAGAAAATCAAGGTTGTTGATTAAAGACAAAAGATCAAGCTTAGGTATTTGTGGACCTAGCAAAGATGGGTCCACATTCTGAGTTATAAGTTTATTTGCAGATGTTTCTGGAGGGGATACTCCACTGAACTTTCTGGAAATGCCATGTCTTCATGTAAACTCTCAAAGATGAGTGCAACAACAAAAAAAAACCTTATTTTACATGTCATAAATTTCTTGAAAAAAAAAAACTACCAGTTTTGCTATCTTTGAACATGGCTCTTGGGACTTTTTATACACAAAATTGTTCAGACTTTGGTATTTTATATTAATTTTTTAACTGAATTCATATCATCACAATGTGAGCTAGGTCTGTATTTTCCCTTTTATGAAGTGAAGTAACTCAGCCAAGGAAAAAGATTTGGAATTTGAACCCAGAAATGTCTGACCTGATGTTTCTAGTAAGACTAGGTTTTTAACTCCTTTTCTCTCACCTTTCACATAATGAATTAAGTGAAATGCTACAAACTGTGAGGAGCACTTACTGAACTAGACCATCAATTGCTCTCCAGCATTTTGTAACTCTCTGGGCAGGTTGTTATTCTATTTTTCCATCACACCCCAGGAGGAGAAGCAGGCTGAGAAAGTGATATTCCTTCTTATTTCATTGTGGTATCCATGATGTGGATAAGAAAGGTATTTTTTTTTCCTTCTAATAAACAGTAACCACATGTGTGAGCCAAGGATAAAAGAAAAATGACATTGGTACAGTTTTCTTGCTGTAGTATAACCTACTCAGTTTCCTAGGAAACAGAAACATGATTTACAAATATTGATTAAAAAGCTTGAAAGAAATCCTAGGCCATTGTTTCTGCTTTTAAAGTAGTTTCTGTAGCCCTAGCTGGATTGGCTCAGTGGATAGAATGTTGGCCTGCAGACTGAAGGTCCCAGGTTCGATTCCGGTCAAGGGCATGTACCTTGTTTGTGGGCACATCCCCAGTAGGGGGTGCGCAGAAGGCAGTTGATCGATGTTTCTCTCTCATGGATGTTTCTAACTCTCTATTCCTCTCCCTTCCTCTCTGTAAGAAATCAATAAAATCAAAAAAATAGTGTCTCTGAAGAGATCAAGTTTAATCATTGAATCTTTAAATAACCACACTTTATTTAAAGTACACCTTGCATATTAGGCAATTCTCTGGAATTTGGATTGAGGTTCATTCTGGCATCCCACTGTTTTTCTATGTTTTTTTCCCTTGTGACTGGGTGTAGTCTACTCAGTCACCTTTTGATTTTCTGAGCACTGTGCTGTGAATGCCAGTGAAAGGGACAGTGGATGCAAAGAAAGATAAACAATTTAAGGAGAGCTTAAGAGTTTAGTTAGAATTATTTTATAGAAAAGTTTCAGAGTTGATTGAACCCAGTACCTTTCAGTATCACCAATTCAGATGAAAGTTTTCTGAGTTTTATAACTAAACTGGGAAGAAGAGGACCTCCGGAAACCATCTTTGAGCACTTGAGCATAACTGAAAGGAACTGTTCAGGATGTATGTAGACTTTGAGCCTCTTTAAAAGAGAGTAGCTAACTCATGACTTGATGAGAGATGGTTAAGAATGTGGGTGGGGAAAACACTACCATCCACAGAGTATTATTTCATGAAGGTGTAAGAGATACAGGGTTTGTTTTTGTGTGGGGGGAACTGTGTGTCCTTGATGGTATCACAGTACCATCCTGAATACAACCCAACGCAATTCTGCAATCAGATATGGGGCTTGGCAGAGTTCACTTCGCACTGTAACCTGTGTTCAAAATGGTAACTCCAAGTCACTAAGAATAGTTTAAGTTTTAAGTGTGTTCTTTGTATGGAGTTGGAAATAATAACACAACTTATAAACATGGCTTTAAAAATTAGAATAATAAATACGTCCTGGAAAATGTTCACTGTAAAACAAGTTCAGACATCTTGGAGGTCTTATTCCTTGAGGATTCTAGATAATTGAGGTTTCACTGAATACAGTGTTATTGTCATAAACCTCTGACATTTCTAATCTGAAATCCCACATGGGGTTTTCAATCATGTATCAAGGAAGACATGGATCTAAAAAAAAAAAAAAAAAAAAGAAGTGAACAGATCTTTGTTTTACCTGGAAATTAAAAAAAATGTGAACTTTTCATGCTGGTGGGTATATGATCAGCATTTAAAAATGTAGACCTTGCCAAGACCGGTTTGGCTCAGTGGATAGAGCATCGGACTGCGGACTGAAGGGTCCCGGGTTCGATTCCGGCAAGGGCATGTACCTTGGCTGCGGGCACGTCCCCAGTAGGGGGCGTGCAAGAGGCAGCTGATCGATGTCTCTCTCTCATCGATGTTTCTGACTTTCTATCCCTCTCCCTTCCGCTCTGTAAAAAAAATCAATAAAATATATTAAAAAATAAAATAAAAATGTAGAGTTTATTGATTAAATCTCATAAATGGAAATTAGAACTGAATTTAACTGTGAAATATGAAAGATTAAGTATAAAGCAAATGAAAGGAAATAATACTGCATACCATGAGAAGAATAATTGTAGAACATACTTCTTATGTGAGGTATTTTATGCTGAAAATATGTAGCTTCAAAAATGCTTTCAAAATGTAGCCAAATCAATAGAACAGTAGATATAAGAGCTTTTCTGGTTGTGGGAAAAACAAACACATTTACCGAGTCCCTCCTTTGTGCCAGGTGTTGTGCTTCCTTCTGGGGATTCCTCGCCTAGTCCTTTCCCCTTAGAAATGCCCAGGGGGTGAGAGAAAACAACCCAGGGGCTATGTGAAGGAAAATGCAGAGGCTATGGATGCCTCTTGTGCTCAGATCATTTCTTCTCCACAGGGCATGTGCATATGCTTCTTAAACCAGGAGCTCTTGTTTTCTCAATAACTGTAGAACCTACATTTTATTATCCTAAATAATAAAGAGGTAACATGCAAATTGACTCTCATGCCCTCACAAGATGGCTGACTATAACCAGGCCGGCAGGGGTTTAGTGAGGGATAACCAAATGACTAAACAAGCAGGTTGCATGGGGCAACCAGGCTGGCAAATGGGGTTGGTGAGGGATGACCAAACAACTGAACAAGCAGCCTGCGTGGGGTGACCAGGTCGGCACGGCGGGGGTGGGGGGGAGGATGTTGGGGGTAACCAGGTCAGCAGGTGGGGCAGTTGGGGGCAACCAGGCCAGTCGGGGGGGCAGTCTGGGGTGACCAGGCTGGCATGGGGGGCTGTTGGGGGTGATTAACCTGGCGGGGGGGGGCAGTGAGGAATGACTATGTCAGCAGGGGGACAGTTGGGGGAGACTTGGCTGACAGGGAGGAGGCAGTTGTAGGCAACCTGACTGGCAGTGGGGTGTCGTTAGGGGCAACTAGACTGGCAGGGGGGACAGTTAGAGGTGATTAGGCTGGCATGCAGAGGCAGTGAGGGTAGATCAGGCTGGCAAGTGGGGGCAGTTAGAGGTGACCAGGCAGGCAGGTGAGCAGCCAGTGGTCCAGGATTGTGAGAGGGATCCAAGATTGGAGAGGGTGCAGGGTAGACTGAGGGGACCTTCCCCCATTCACGAATTTTGTGCTCTGGGCCTATAGTTCACAATAAAACCACTATCCTTGCTTTTTCATTTTCCAAGTGATTAATGTATAGATAATATGAATGAACAAGATTTTAAACTTTTTCAGCTGTGTTTGTGTGTATTTGTGTCCATAACAAATTAATGAGCATATTCCTCATAGTGTAGTGAAGGTGACCATACCTTTGCTACACTACCAACCAATAAGGAGTGGGGGACAGGGCCGAGGCATGTGCGAGGCAAGGGATGGGGACACGAGGGGTGGGACCGCCCAGGACCAGTGGTCTCGGGCGGTCCTGGCGGTCCAGGGCAGCTGTTCTGCCACTATGCGGGGCCCCACATAGGAGTGGAGGGGCGGGGATGCGAGGGGTGGGGCTGCCGGTCCAGTCGGCCCTGGAGGTCCGGGTAGGCCATTCTGCTGCTGCACGGGGCTCAAGAAGCTGAGGAGAAGGTGAAGGAGAAGCTGCCCTAGAAGCTACCCAAAGAGATGAAGGTGGTGGGGAGGAGCAAGCAACCAAGAAGAAAGATTGAGCCCCCCCTTTCCTTAATTATTTCAGGAATAATACTCCCAATAATCAACTCCTTCACCAACTAAGCAGTTGAGTCTTGTATATGAATTAAACTCAGACATTAAATGTTGTGCTATGACTTTTCTCCTTATACAGAGTATCAGTTTGCTTGCAGAATGGCTTCCTGGCTTGCTGCCAGCCTGTGCATGGTCCATGCTTATGAGTTCAGGATCTATGACTATGTGAATAATTCAGATGTTTTCAATAAACACATGAATACACAAATTCAATAATGTTAATGTTACAATTCATGAAAAAAATTGCCCTTTGAATCTTTCGTGGTTAGAAATTAGAGATCTCAAATCATGTGCAATAAACAGTAAATAAAGTTACACTGAATGACAAAAAAAAAAAAATACATTAGGGGCCAGGATATGTTCAAAGACCTGGGAAGCATTCCCAGATCAGGAAGGGAAGTTGCAGGGTATATGTTATTGCTACAAATACTGTATTTCCTACTACTTACATTTATAATATAATGTACTAGATGCCTTCCTATCTCTTGAAGTATGTATTCTCATAGGTAATATTGGTAGATATGTTATAGTTATGGCAGTATGTCATGTCCTGTCTATATTAATAAAAGGGTAATGTGCTAATTAGACATTCCAGATGTCCTTCCGGACAAAGCCATGGTTGTGGGGCCGAGGCAGAGGCGGTTATGGGTGATCAGGCCAGGAGGGGAGGGAAGTTGGGGGTGATCAGGGTGGCAGGGGTTATAGTTGGGGGCAAGCAGGACAGCGGGCAGAGTGGTTAGGGGAGATCAGGCAGGCAGGCAGGTGGGCAGTTAGAAGCCAGTAGTCTTGGATTGCGAGGGGGTTGTCCGACTGCCAGTTTAGGCTCAATCCTACAGGGGTCCCAGATTAGAGAGGATGCAGGCCAGGCTAAGGGACACACACCCCTCCACCCCTGCCCGCACCCACCAGTCCACGAATTTCGTGCACTGGGCCACTAGTACATGTATAAAAGATAGATATATTTAAAATATATAAGATTATGTACATCTGCATCTATAAAATACACTGATTCAAATTCCTTAATATGTATTTGTGTAACTTAAATGTGAAATATCTTCTACCTATTATTTTTATTGTTTTCACAAATATACCTGGTGATCTCTGAAATATTGGAGAAAACTAGTCCTAAGGAAGGAATTACTTTCATATGCCTGTAATTAGTAACTAATGTTGAAATTGGAGTGGTTTAAATAATGGATTGCTATTTAAGCCAAAATAATGCTCATTTAAATTAGTTTGTGTTTTTCTTTATTTTGCCTACCTACAGAAATTGACCTGAGGTTTAATGGATTGATTATAGTTCCTTTCACTGTATATAATTACTAGGTTCAATTCTTGACTTTATTTTCTTTTTTGCATGTGATGATGTATTTTGGAAAACATAATTTAAAAGCTGAAATATTGTTTTAAAAAAATAATCTTAAATTCCTTCATGTTATTTATAAGCAAGTGATAATGACTATTTACGGTTTTTTATAGGTTAGAAATTGTCATTAAATGGAATTCCAGCTTTGTGTACATTATGATTTTGTATTTTATTTCTTTATTCTTCATGTCATTTATTTTGGACATTAATGTCAGGAAGGGCAGCTAACAGGGAACAAAGGAATCTCTATGTGAACTAGGAGACTTTAGATTTGTATAAATATGCCTGTCAAATAAATTGATCAATAAGGGGGAACTAATTGTAAGAACTAGAATACACTAGGCATGATTTCTTCATAGAGGAAAGAGGATAGACCTGTGTTTGATTAGTGAAGAATATGAGCATGAGGAAAATAACTGAATGTTTTATGCTAATGGGCTAAGTGTATAACCCCAAAATTGACTCTCTTTTCCTAGTTTTGGGTATACTGATCCCAGCCTTTCCTATAAAAAGAGAACTTAACATCCTAAAGATGTCCATGATGACTTTTATTATACCTCACTAGAGCAAATGAAACAACCACCAACATTACTACCATTGTCTAGTGTAACCTTTAGCAGACACTTAACTTAGGCTGGTTGTGGTAGACTGGGGAGAGCTACTTTGCATTCATTGAAGTGTTTAATGGAACTTTTTTTTTAATTGATTTTTTTTTTTTGCAGTATAACATATTTAATAGTAGTACATGTTTTCCTTTCCCCCCTCCCCATTATCCTCCCCCCAGCCTTCCCTACCCCCCAGCACATGTCCCCACCCACCCCTCTCCTCGCCCCAGTGTCTTTCATTCATTGATTATGCTCTTATGCATGCATACAAGTCCTTTGGTTGATCTCCCCCAGCATCCACCTCCCATCTACCCAAGCCTTCCCCCTGTAGCTTGACAGCCTGTTCAAGGCCACCCTGCCTCTATATCAATCACTCTCCACTGTTTCTTTTCTTCAAAAATATCTTGCCTCTGCATACTAGAAATAAATGTATAAGAACAAAAAATGTTTCAGTCTCAGTTTCAATGTCCAACTGTTCTGAGTCCAGTTTCAGTGTTAAATAGTTCTTTATGTGTTCATGTCAGCAATGGTATCCAGATGGTGGACACATCGTGGCAATGCAAGATCCATCCTCTCTGGTTTGGTCCTGGGCCGCCTGCAGCCATGTACAGCTGCCTACTGCTAGCATGGCAAGGTATCGTCAGTGTCCCACATCTCTGGACTATCCTCGTGACTGGAACAGATCCGTCCATTCCTCACAGTCACTGGAACCCACATGGTCTTGGAGTTGTTCTCTGAAAACACACAAACACATTCTCGACCAAAAGTTAACAAAGGGATCCTCTCTGCAAAATAGACTTGGGATTCTTTTTATTTTTGCCTAAATGATTTTCCTTTGGCTTATTTTGACACCATGTATATTTTTTCATGGGTGTCCTGCAGTTGGTTTTACAAATGGAATTTACTGGAGTAAGAATTTTCTACATGTATTTTACTTACAGGATATTTTTCCTTACATGATATTACCCATTGCCTCCCCCCCCTCCCCCTTTTTTTGGATTAATGGGGGCTTTTGGAAATTTTAACTTGCAGTCTTGGTACTTTTAAATTTTAATTTTTGCACACAAATATGACTGCTTTAGGTTCTTTGGATGTTAGGCAATTTTACAGTGAGATGAACTACTAATAGATATTTTAGTTAATGTTTTAGGAAAAGCTTTTTGTTCAGTACACTTAAATTTTCTTGAGTATTCACTTATTTCACTTGGCCAATTTAAATTAATCTGAAAACTTGATTACTATTTTCCTGTCAATTTTAATACTCAAGCAGAAATCTTAGTTTACCCTGTAAATACTAGTGGAAAGGAATGTTTGCATTTTTGAGTAAGTTCTGAGCATTCCTGGTAATAGACTGAATTTAAATATAGAGCAGCTATTGCCTGCCAAGTCTCTGTCTGCCACCTGGGTCCTGGTCTGAGTTGTGTGTGGGAGGCGAGGCAGCCATGGGGGTAGGAGACCTCCCTCAGGAGGGGTTAGAATTCAAGCCCCTGCAAGGTTTGTGGATGAGGGTCTGTGCCCCACCTCTGTTGACCTTTTAGTTCTCTCCTGTTGGCCCCTCTGCAACTGTGCCTGTCTTAGGTTGTTCCTTCCTTGAGGAATCTTACCCGTCTCTGCCTAACCAGCCATCCTCCGGGGCCAAACAGGGTTATGTGAGGTTCAGTCCTGTCTCCTTTGTAGTGTATGCCCTCGTGGCCTCCACGTCCAGCACCTGCCTTGGGGTCCCCTCGCCTGCTGGCAGGGTCCCGGTACTGATCACATATCTCGGGGAAACCAGGTTTCTTCTCCTGTCTTATGTTCAAGTCCTTTATCTATTTTGAGTTTATTTTTGTGCATGGTATAAGTTGGTGGTCTAGTTTCATTTTTTTTTTTTTTGCACATATCTGTCCAATTTTTCCAACGCCATTTATTGAAGAGACTGTCTTGACTCCATTGTATATTCTTGTCTCCTTTGTCAAATGTTAAGTGAGTATAATGGCTTGGGTTGAATTCTGGGTTCTCTGTTTATTCCATTGATCTTTACTAGTATGTCTGTTCTTGTGCCAGTACCAGGCTGTTTCGAGAGCAGTAGCTTTGTAATATAACTTGATGTCTTGTATTTGATCCCTCCAACTTTGTTCATTTTTTCTCAGGATTGATGTGGCTATTCAGGCTCTTTTTATTTTTTTTTTATATTCCATATAAATTTTTGGAGAGTTCTAAGTCTGTGAATATGTTGTTGACATTTAATGGGGATTGCATTGAATCTGTAGATTGCTTTGGGTAGTATGAACATTTTAATGATGCTGATCCTACCAATCCATGAACATGGTATATTCTTCCATTTGTTTATGTTGTCCTCTATCTCTTTTTTTCATGACCTGTAGTTTGCTGAGTACAGGTTTTTTACCTCCTTAGTTAAGTTTATTCCTAGGTATCATAATTTTTTTGTGTGGCAGTGGATAATGGGATTGACTTTTTTGGTTTCTCTTACTGTGAGTTCATTATTCATGTATAAAAATACCATAGATTTCTGGGTGTCAATTTTGTATCCTGTTACATTGCCAAATTCATTTATTAAATCAAGCAGTTTTTTGATGGAGTCTAGGGTTTTCTATGTACAATATCATGTCATCACTGAATAATGACAGTTTTACTTCTCCTTATACAACTTAACAAAAGTAAGATAAATGATCCAATCAAAAAATGGGAAAAGGACCTAAATAGATATTTCTCAAAAGTGGACTTACACAAACCAAGAGGTATATGAAAAAAATGTTCAGAATCACTAATCATCCAATAGACGCAAATCAAAACAATGAAGTACCATCTCACACCTGTCAGAATGGCTGTCATCAACAAATAAATAAATGACAACTGCTCATGAGGATATGGAGAAAAGGAAACCCTAGTATATTACTTTGTGGGAATGCAGACTGATGCAGCCTCTGAGGAAAACAGTATGGTGTTTCCTCAAATTAAAAATGGAACTCCCATTTGACCCAGTAATCCCACTTTTAGGAATATATCCCAAGAAACAAGAAACACCAATCAGAAAGAACATATGCATCCCTATGTTAATAGAAATGCAATTTACAATAGCTGCGATTTGGAAACAGCCTAAAGACCCATCAGCAGATGAATGGATTAGAACACTCTGGTACATCTACTCAATGGAATACTATTCTGCTGTAAGAAAGAAAGAACTCTTACCATTTACAGCAGCGTGATGGCCCTGGAGAGCATTATGCTAAGTGAAATAAGCTAGCCAGAGAAGGATAAGTATGACATGATCTCACTCATTTGTAGAATATAATGAACAAAATAAAATGATCTACAAAATAGATTCAGAGAGTTAGAATCATTGAACAAACTGTCAAACCTCAGAGGGAAAACAGGGAAGGGTTGACAGGGGTGATGAGAGGGTAAAAGAGCAACAAAAGGATTTGTTTGCATGTAAGCATAACCAATGGACACAGACCAGAGCGGGGTGAAGACTGGGACTGGAGATGTGGAGGGGGAAGCAGGCCAGGAGAGGACAGTAGGGAAAATGGGGATGTATAATACTTTCAACAATAAAGAATTAAAAGAGAAAACAAAATACAAAACCCCAAAACAAAAAAAGGATTTTTAAAATTGAAAGTACTTTTATATTTACACAAAATATTAGTAGCTCAGTGCTTTTTCATAGATTTTTAAAAAATTAAATAGAAACCAGGCTGAAAGTAAAACATACCTTGAAATTTTATCCTCATTGAGCATAATCATTGCTAAATCATGATTTCAGCAAGCATCAGTAATCCCTATTTCAATATAGACACTTGGCTTTTTGCTTGGAAAATGAATGGTTTTGTAGCATTCTTCAATACTTGTTGCACTAACAGTTTGCACCAGATTTATCAGAAGTATGATTAAAATGCAGAGTCCTGGGGCTAATCCCCAAGGGCTAAATCAGATGGTGGGCCCAGGAATTGGCACTTTTGCAAGCTCCCCATTGATTGTGGTAAACTCTGAAGTTAGAAGCCCACTACCAAGTAAATAGCAGGTAAGAATTCGAGGCACAACCATTTATTGTTTATTTATATCTTGAAATAAGGATGATAATAACAGTAGCTACACTGAGGAACTGTGGTGACTTATATGTAATCTCATTAGGTATAGAGCAAGTGCTCAAGAAATGCTGTTGGTAGTAGGGTGGTCTATGTTGCCTGTTTTTGTATCCATATGATATAATAACTGATAGGGCTCATAATCTCCTCAAAGAGAAATGTGAGAGTGTTACCAGAAAAATAATTTTTTCAAGAGTTATGCAAGCAGTGCCAGACATTGGCAAACTGTGGCCTACAGCCTGTTTTTATAAATAAAGTTTTATGGTACACAGTCATCTATTTGTTTAAATGTTGCTTATGATAGGACATGAATGATAACATGTTTCTAGAATTAAATGTGAATTTAAATCTGGCAGTATGGAAGCCCACCTGGGCCTACAACTATGCCTATCTACATTTTCTCTATACTAATTCCCTTTCCCATGTTACTATTTGTAGGGACTATAACACCTGAGTCCTGAAGGTCTCCAAAGCATTTACCCAGCCAACGACCCAGATGCTGAGATGGTTACAGGACCCTGACACTGATTTTTAGGTGGAATGAAAAGGCAGTGATATATCCCTTTTACATTTTCATTTATGTAAGTGCAAACATTTTCAGATGTCAGATAAAAATTTTTACATATACAAATGACAACATGACAGACATCTATATTAGTCTTCATTAAAAATGTTTGGGGCGGGAGAGAAACCAAGATGGCAGCGTAGGTAAACACGTATCCTGCTGTGCCACACAAAAATTTCAAAATGACAATTAACAGAATGGACATCATCCAGAATCACCGGAAAGCTGGCTGAGTGGGAATTCCACAAATAAAAGTAAACATAGGACACTGAGGCTCAGAGGAGCTGCAGAGGGTAGAGTTACGGATACAAGGAGTCAGAGGTTCGGAGCTGCGCGCAAGCGGAAAGGGCAGGCGGCTACAAACCCGGCTGGTTTTCTCGAACTGGGAGGGAGACAAAGGCGTCTCACTGCACTGATTCCTCAGTTCCGGGCAAGTTCTGGGGAACCCACACTCATACAAGGTGAAACTGGACATGGAAGGAGGAAGGAGGAAGCATGCTGAAACTTGGGTGCTGCAGAGGGAGAGGGCGCGTAAACTTGGGAACTGCAGAAGTGTGTGAATGCACAGAGAGGACTCGTGACTTGCTGTCTTGTTTGGGAGGGAAAAAAAAAAAAGAAGGGAAACCACCGGTCTCCATTGTTTTACAACCCTGGGTGAGACTTTGAGTATGCAAACTCATTTGGGGAGAGGCTGAATTGTCCAGCAGCAGGTAGAGCTTGGTGGCAGCTTTCTCACAGAGGTGCGTGCAGCCATTACCACCAGGCACAGAGACCCAGGTGTTACATAGGGCGGAGCTGATGGGAAATCAAGTCTGCCTGCTCAGCCAGGAGATTCCACCCATCCAACCTGAGCACAATGGCTCTCGCAGCCTAAACACAGCTGATCCTCAGGTTCAGTTGGCCTGGAGGTCAAACCCTCCTAGTGCTAACAACAATAATCTAGGTTTAACTACAACAAGACTGTGTAACCCATAAAGGATTGCAGCAAGAGTATCCAACTCAGGTAACTGGGGAGGCTGAGCCACTGTCCCCTAGAGGACATCTACCACACAAAGCTAATTGACCAACTCAGGGAAGCAGCTAAAATGAAGAGACATGGAAAGAAATATTTGAAAGAAATTGAGGTTTCTCAAGGGGCTCTCGGAAAAGGCCGATGAACTTAATGAGACCTTCGAGGATATGAAAAAAGACCAACTAGAAATTAAGCATACATTGACTGAAATGAAAAATATTAAACAAGGACCTAAAAGCAGTCTAGAGGATCACGAGAATCAAGTCAAAGATTTGAAACACAAAGAAGCAAAATCCACTCAGCCGGAAAAGCAAGAAGCAAAAAGAATCCAATAAATTGAAGATAGTGTAAGGAGCCTCTGGGACAACCTTAAGCATACCAACATCTGAATTATAGGGGTGCCAGAAAAAGAGAGAGAGCAAGATAATGAAACCTATTTGAAGAAATAGAGACCGAAAACTTCTCCCACCTGGTGAAAGAAATTGACTTAAAAGTCCAGAAAGCACATAGAACCCCAAACTATAGGAATCCAAAGAGGACCACACCAAGACACCTCATTAAAATGCCAAGAGCAAAAGACAAAGAGTATTAAAAGCAGCAAGAGAAAAAAGTTAGTTACCCATGAGGGAGCACCCATATGATTGTCAGCGGATTTCTCAATAGAAACTATGCAGGCCAGACAGGAGTGGCAAGAAATATTCGAAGTGATGAATAGCAAGAATCTACAACCAAGATTACTCTACCCGGCAAAGCTATAATTCAGAATTGAAGGTCAGATAAAGTGCTTCGCAGATAAGAAAAAGCTAAAGGAGTTCATCACCACCAAACCAATATTATATGAAATGCTGAAAGGTATTTTTTTAAGAAGAGGAAGAAGAAAAAGGTAAAAATAAAAATTATGAACAATAAATACACATCTATCAACAAATGAATCTAAAAATCAAGTAAATTAAAAATCTGATGAACAGGATAAACTGGTGAATATTAGCAGAATCATGGGACTGACAATTCTTGGGGAGAAAAGGGATGTGGGAGGTGTAGCAAGAGACTGGACAAAATCATATACCTATGGAATAGGACAGTGTGGGGGAGGTAAGGGCAGAGGGTGGGATGAGTACTGGGTGGAGGGGAGCTATAGGGAGGTAAAGGGGGAACAATGTAATTAACTGAACAATAAAGTTTAAAATATTTAAAAAATAAAAAAATGGGGAGATTAAACAAAGGACTGTTCTGTGTTCCTGTAGGTGTGATTGAAGGGTTTTTTTTGGTATTTCTTCTGAGGTGTTTTGTGTTTTTCTCTCCATATATGTGTCATTCCCCCTTCACTAGATCCCCTAATTCCATTTTGCCCCTCGTCTTGCCTCTTTAACTGGCAAAGGTATATAGTGTATGCATTATAGCTAACACAATATTTAATATTTTCTTAAAAAAAGCTCCCTGCTAAACAATAATTAAAAGTCTTTTCATGTGTCCTTTGATTAGTATTTTTATTAGCTTGCAGACTCTCCACTAAGGAAAAAAAAAAAATTCCTGTCCCCTGTTTTCTTGGACTCTGTATCACTAGCTTGGAGTGTTTGATTGTTTGGTGGAGTGGTAAAATTCCCCTGGTGTTTCCTACGCACTGTAAACTTGGAAAACATGTACAATATTCTTTGGGGCTTTATTGTTTCCTAAAGCATCTATGTAAATATAGTCCCAAAGCTTCAAGGGAAAACTGTCATTGTGGCTGAGTATATGTATAATGGAGTAGTGGAGCAGAATTCATTACTATCCTCATAGCCATGCAGAAGCCAGCAGTCCTACAAAACACCCAGTAAGTTCTAGTGATCACCACATTTTGCCAGTACCATGGTAGCTTTATAATGGTTAGTTGTAATGATTTGTAAGTGGAGTGGTGAGAAGCACTTGATCTTTAAGGTCCAAGGAGGCCTTTCTAAAGCCTTGATATTTAGAGGGAGGTATCCATAAGGACAGTAGTCAAGAGGAAATCTATTGCCTGTCACTGAACAGAGCAGTATTATCTAATGCACAGTTCTTATACATCAGTAGCAGAGTGAGGAGCTTTCAGTGTATTATTTTATAGTGAGACTTCTGGGAACAATGTTTGTAGTTCTTTTATAGATAATGGTTGACTTGCCTCTCTTTATTTTCCTTTTGTTATCAGACATTTATACTTGTTCCATTATCCTAAATTTTTATTGGATTAGGAGACATAACATCAAATGCACTAAGTGAATTGAATTTAAATTTATTTTTAATAATGAACTTCACATACTTGTTCTATGACATTAAAATAAATGATTTTGTCATTTGAATTGTTATACTTTATGATCCTGTGCTTATGTTCTTGCTTTCCCCCTAAAATTCCCATCTGCTACTTTCTCCCCACTATATTCCCTCTTCTAACTATTTCAGCTCTCAAAACCTCATTCCTAGTTCATGTGCCATCTGCTCCAAGAAGCTGTCCTGCTTTCCAAAGTCACAGCAAATGAATTCTTTTTTGCATTTTAATTTTTGTACTCCTAGACACAATTTGCCTACACTTCTGTATCATAGTTACTTCATTTGTTTTTTTCAATGTTACTAGATTATATGTATATATATATTTAAATATATCAGGCTGAAATATGAAATCACCCTATTCAACTATTTTTGAGCATTAAACATAAGTTCCTGTGATTGAACTTCATTCTTCAACACTGAACACACATACTTTTGAAAATGGTCTGATTTACTTAAAACTCATCTTGGACTTGAATTTGTGTATCTATCCTAGAGAACAGGTACAAGATTTTTTATATGACAACTGCATTCAAGAAATGCTAGTGAAAATGAAATTAATTGGACTGTTTACCATCTACACTAATAAAAGGGTAATATGCTAATTAGACCGGATAGACCAGAAGTCTTCTGGATGTCCTTCCTGACAAAGCCAGGGGTGTGGCCGGCCTGTAAACCACAGGCAGCCCCTCACCCCAGCTTGCTCTGCCTCGCAGTAAGGACTCTCCTGCCCCAATATGGTGCCCCCTTCAGGGTAGGCCAGCTAGCCACCACCCATGCATCTGGCCTTTATCCTATATAATAAAAGGGTAATATCCAAATTGACCCTAATGGCAGAATGATCAGAACAACTGCTGGACCAGTCACTATGAGGTGCACTGATGACCTCTTGGTCCCTTTATCCAGCCAGCAGGCTCCGATTTCCTGGTGGCCACCTGTGGTGGGGAGGGGCCAACAAGCAGGCAGGAATAGCCAACCTCTCTGTCCCTTCCCCTGGCTGTCAGGCACTGATTATCTAATGGCAAACAGGGAACTGTGGGTGGGGGCTGGTGGGGGGTGGCGGGGCTGGCTATGGGCATTTGGGGAAGATAGCCAGGCCTAGGGATCTTACCTGCACATGAATTTCATGTACCGGGCCTCTAGTTATTCTTTATAAGGCAGCTCATAATTGATGATCTAGAAATATTGCCTGTTCTGTGAGCCACACCTTTTTAAAAAAAATAGTTATTGATTTTTCACAGAGGAAGTGAGAGGGATAGAGAGTTAGAAACATTGATGACAGAGAAACATCGAACAGCTGCCTTCTGCACACCCCCTACTGGGGATGTGCCCACAACTCAGGTACATGCCCTTGACCGGAATCAAACCTGAGACTTATCAGTCTGCAGGTCGACGCTTTGTCCACTGAGCCAAGCCAGTTTTGGCAAGCCACACCTTTTTAAAGCCAGAATATTTGAGCTCACTGTGTATACTTTGCCCAGCTCATGTCAACATTGTAGTCAGATAACTGAAGTTAAACTTTTTGTCTCCAAGTCACTGTTCCTTATGTTTTCGTTCTATACTGTATTGTGTATTACAACGAGTGGCCAGATTATTATGATCTCTGAAGGCATAATAATCTGGCCATTCAGTGTACGCCTATATAATAAAAGGCTAATATGCAAATTGTCCCCTCGACCAGGAGTTCGACCAGCAAGCAGGCCAACCAACTGCCCATATCCCCTCCCCCTGGCCATGCTGGCTGGACCCCACCCATGCACGAATTTATGCAACGGGCCTCTAATACACACACACACACACACACACACACACACGCACACTGAGTGACCAGATTATTATGCGTTCAGAGATCATAATAATTTGGCCACTCAGTATATATGCTGTTGAGTTGGCTCAAGTGATCTCCATAGTGTCCTATCTTCAACAGCCCTGCTCAGCTCCTGTAGTCTCATGTGAATGGCTTCTTTCGTGGAGTCATTCTGCTTTAACTTTTCTCTTTTTCTGCTGCATTCTATTTTTCTCAGCATTATTGTCTTTTCCAAAGAACCCTGTCTTCTCATGATCTGCCCAAAGTAGGACAGCTTCAGTGTTGTCGTTTTTGTCTACAGCCATCGTTCATGCTTAATTTATTCTAGGATCCACTTGTTCATCTTTCTGGTGGTCCAGGGTATCCTAGAGCTGTTCTCCAACACTGTATTTCAAATTAATCCTCTTTTTTTTTCTATAAAATGTTGAAACATTTTTCTTTACTTTGCCAATGCTTGTCTTATTTTGCTTTACCTAATGCAAAAGTAATAATTTACAGAAAATTTTCTGATAGTTCTTTCTCAAATTTTTTTTTTATCAACTGGACTCTTGGCTAAAGGTCTGTCAGTGTTCCCCCTGCCCTGGAAAATGTTTCCTGACTTCTTTGTTTAATCATGGGGGAGAAAATGCCTTTTCTTCTTTTGAAGTGACATTTTGTACTTGCTAATGGTCCAGTATAAATCAAAGGAGATAAAAGTTGTACTGACAACCTTGGACAGTCCCTGTTCTTTGCCAGAAATAGCAAATTAGATAGTCATCTTGTACAGAAATACGAGCATGTTCACTTTCACTAACAACATCTTGTGTTGGTCGTTCTTAGAGGAGAGTAAATCTAAGTTAGCTCATTGTGTGGAATCTGTGGTGTGGGGAAGATGAGATAGGGTTGGAGGGCAAAAGATATGGTGTTGAATGAAGGGAGAAAATTGTGCTTTTTCTTTATTGACAGATTTCTTAGCTTAATACCACATATTCTTTCTTAGCTATTTAAGCAGAGTACTTTCTTTGTGCTGAGTTATACTACCTATTCTAAGAACCTCTTTTACTAATTTGCTGTTTAATTGCTTTTCTAGTTTTCTAGAACTGTTGGGAGCAGTAGTGGCCCAGGATAGTAGTTGGGTACCAGAGGCTCTCTGGAAACCTACAGACCCAGTGGAAAACTCGGAACTCTTTCTCAAGCAAAATGTAATGCAGATACTGCTGTCAGAGGACCTGGGATCCATCCATTAGTATCAGTTTAGTGACTGGAAGAGGAAATATTGTAGAGTAACTTTAAGGGACTTCCTTTGTCCCAGCCCTCATCAGTATTAAAATTTTTTAGTGATCTTCTCAAGCTGATCAGTTTCCATTGTAGGAAATATTTTACATACATCTACACACAGATTTTAAAACTAAAATGAATTGTTAAACATAGCTGCTACTGTGTTTTAATTACTTCAGTTTGGAAACTGATAGATCTCTGTCTGCTGGTTCTAGATCCATCATTTGGGGAATTTTTACAAGTAGTGGTGTCTTATCCCAATTTCTAGAAATTCTTAGTCAATAGGTTGTGATGGGGCTCAGGAAATCATTATTTATTTACATACACACCGAGTGGCCAGATTATTACTGACCTTTGAACACATAATCTGGCCACTCATTGTATGTGTATGTATATGTGTGTCTGTCTATCTATCTATCTATCTATCTATCTATCTATCTATCATTTATCTATCTATCTATCTATCTATCTATCTATCTATCTATCTATCTATCTATCATCTATCTATATCTGTCTATCTATCATCTATCTATCTATCTATCTATCTATCTATCTATCTATCTATCTATCTATCTAATTTACAGGCCTGGTGAATGAATTTGTGCATTGGTGGGGTCTTGCCAGCCTGGCCAGGGGGAGGGGACATGAATGGTTGGTTGGCCTGCCTGCTGGTCGAACTCTTGATCGAGGGGACAATTTGCATATTAGTCTTTTATTATATAGGATATACACTGAGTGGCCAGATTATTATGTATTCGGAGATCATTCTTATCTGGCCACTCAGAGTATATTACCTTTTAAGAACACAAAACCCTCTAACCCTTTTAAGCATATAGTTCAGTAGTATACATTCGCCTTGCTGTGCCACAGATATCCAGAACTTTTTCA
Source organism: Antrozous pallidus (assembly GCA_027563665.1). NCBI lineage: Eukaryota > Metazoa > Chordata > Mammalia > Chiroptera > Vespertilionidae > Antrozous > Antrozous pallidus. Next base: position 38,083,818 of record CM050519.1, on the reverse strand, counting down.
TCTTGCAAACTCTATATCCATTAAACAACTTATTTCTCCTTCCTCCACCCTGTGGTAATCATTTTATTTTCTGTGTCTGTGAATTTGCCATTTTTGATATTGTATATTAATGGAATCATACAGTGTTTGCCTTTTTTTGCCATGGGCTTATTTCACTTTGCATAATGTTCATCTATTTTGTACCATGTGATAGGATTTCCTTCCTTTTTAAGGCTGAATAATCCATTGCAAGCGTATGCCACATTTTGTGTATCTATTCATCTGTCAATGGACATTTGACTTCCTTCCACCACGTGGCTACTGTGAATAGTGCTGCTGTGAACTTGGGTGTGCAAATATTTCTTAAAGACTCTGCTTTCAAAACTTTGAGAAGAGGGATCTGTGTTCCAATCTTAAATTTTTTAAAGAAATGTCATAGTGTTTTTCATAGTGGTTGCACTACTTTACATTTCCACTAACAGTGCACAAGGGTTCCAATTTCTCCACATTCTTGCCAGTACATGTTAATTTCTTATTCTGTTTTTTGACTTTTTGGATGGTAGCCGTCCCCATGGGTGTGAGGTATCAAGGCATCTTTTAAAAGCCCCCCGGTATTCTGAGCAGGCCAGGTGTGTGAACCACTTTCTTAGAAAATCTTTGTGTTTCAGAGACTGCACCCGTGCCAGCTTTAGGAATCAGTAAGAGAACATAGAACCTTCTCTCCAATCCAGTATTTCTTGAAAGATAGAGGTTTGTATGGAAGAGCTACCTCATCAAGTTAACTAACTAGTTGTATTGAATTTAGGTTCTTTGTAGCCCAGAATTGTTAGTTTTGTGATTCTATCTTGCACATTTTTCCCCTGTAGAAGTCTTTATTATTATAATTTTTAATTGTGAATAAATAAACATAACATAAAATTTACCATCTTAAACCAGTTTAAGTGTTCAATTCAGTGGCATTTAGGAAATTCAGATTTTGTGTAACCATCACCACCATCCATCTCCAGATTTTTTTCCATTTTGCAAAACTGAAACTCTATACCTATTAGATAATAATTCTCTATTTCCTCCTCCTCCCAGCTCCTGGCAACTACCACTACTTTCTGCTCATAAATTTGACTACTCTAGATATCTCATACATGAAACCATTCTTTATCTATGTATCATAAAAGTGAAATCATACAGTTTTTTTTTGATGGGCTAATTTCAAATAAAATTTTGTGCAACATTTAAACAATATTTAATTATCACTTATGGAGTGTCCTTGGAATAGAATGCCATGTATTATCAAGTCTAATTGCATGTTCTCTCCTTTTCACACACCTTTTGAACATGTCTGATGGCAACTTAGCATTGTATAGTAGTTTAATTGACAGAGTTTTTGTTTCTTACACATAAAGTAATGGTACATCTTATAATTGATGGGAAGTTATTTTCAGTGACAGTAAGGTAGGTGATTTCTGTAAGGGAAAACGATTACCTAGAAAACATTCATTTAGGGATGCCCTTACCTTTTCCAGACTGTAAATGTTTTAATTTAACTAACGAAGAGCAAAGCTATTTGGTGTCATTAATCAGTACATTGGAATCGTTACCCTGAATGATTATGCTTCATTTATTTTGTGTCAGAATGTTTTCCACACAATAATAGCAAATAAAAGTATGCCATTAATTACACTTGAGCAGTTCATACATGTGTAGGTATGTGTGTGTGTGTGTGTGTATGTATATATATATATATTTTTCTTCCATATCATCACACAATGAGGGAATTTTAACACAAGGAAGTATTATTCCTTACAAAAGAGTTGAAGATTTAATTAAATAATGTTATTAAATTCATAGCCATTTATAATTGTGCCTTATAACAGGTTTAAATAATGCTTGAAAAGTTTGGAAAAACATTTACATATACCTGTGTCTTCTCTTTCTAAATGAAAAGCATTTTAATAATATGGTTTTTATCTTTGGGAGGTAATAGTTACACACTTTGGAGAAAAGTGTGACTGTTTTTTTTGAAATGGGATCGATTACTTTGCTACACTGTGATGGGATTTCTGAAAAACATTTAATTACTATAAAAAGTTAAAATTCTGTGCATGGAATTTTGCATTTGCCCCTTTACTGGAAATATGGACCCATGCTGATAAGAATTATGATGTCAGTCTGCTCTTGTAGTTGTTCGAACTCCATGACCCTCAGCAATGCTCCCTTTAGCTCTTACCATTTCTCCTGGCCAGCAGGACTCTTGTCAGGAAATTGCAAGACAAATGAACAAACAAAGCCCACTCGCAGTATATAATCACAATATTTTAAAAACACACTGCATCTTGCTAAGTCCAAAAGACAGAAGTTAGCCAGCCACCAGTTTGTTTCATCAGCTGCTCTTATTTTTCAGAATAAATTAAAGGACTTACTAGTGATTTGTAGTTCAATAACTCCTTAAAAAAGACAAAAATCTCTCTCTTATATATGAGAAAATACAGAGACAAGAAAAAATGTAAGCAGTTTAAGTGATGCTATAGGAAAAAGTGGGTGGAGAATATCCTATATAATAAAGGGCTAATATGCAAATTGTTCCTTCAGGAGTTTGACCAACGAGGAGTTTGACCACTCACTAAGACGTGCGCTGACCACCAGGGGGTGGCATGGAACCAAGGAAGGCCCCAGACAGCAGCCAGCAGCCAGGGGAAGGAAGGCCCCAGTTGGAACCGATTGCCGGCCAGGCCTAGGGAACCTACCCATGCATGAATTTCATGCACCAGGCCTCTAGTTTTAGAGATTCTTGGAGAAAGTCATAGTCTCTCTCTAAACTCTGTCCCCTCTCTTTTGTAACAAAGCCAAAATAGTTTCAACTCTATTTTTTTTCAAGCATCAATTGAAAAATCCATTTCAAATGGATTTTAAAGCTCTGCTTCAGTTTATTCTTTTAGTGATCTTCTGATTTATAATTTTTATTGAAATTTTGAGTAATTGGTCAGATCTAAGAATTCTGATTATCAGGCCCACTTCATTTTTACTACATCACACTTGGTGATTCACTAATAATCACATTTCATCCTCTGTCCTCCAATTATAATATCATTCATTTAAGTATTTTAACCATTTTTATAGTTTTAAATTTTTACTCTAGGTTTTGATTTTAAAAAGCTGTTGAAGCCCAGATTCTGTTAGTATTGAAAGCATTCTGGATTTTAGGAGGATGTGAAAAAGAAAATGAGATTTAGCACTAAAAATTATTTACATTAGTATTTTGTGGAATATACAATTATGGAAAAAAGTCATTTTAATGTATTTTAAAACTATACTTAAACATTCTTGTTTTAAAACTAGTTTTTATTGATTTCAGAGAGAAGGGAGAGGGAGAGAGATAGAAACATAAATATTAAGAAAGAATCATTGATCGGCTGCTTCCTGCACGCCTCCCATTGGGGATCCAGCCTGCTACCCGAGCATATGCCCTTGACAGGAACCGAACCTGGGACTCTTCAGTCTACAGGCCAATGCTCTATCCACTGAGCCAAACCAGCTAGGGCAACATTCTTTTATATATAACAAATGTAATATAATTTGAGATATAATTCATATACTATACTACTCACCTATTTAAAGTGTGCAATTAAGTGCTTTTTAGTACATTCACAGACTTGTGTAGCGATTACCAAATTTTTATAACATAAGGAAACCTATTTTTAAAAGTAGAGGTATTCAAGGACATCCAGATTGTTTGCAGTTTTTGGATGCTACAAATAGAGCTGCTTAAAAAAATAAAGTATCTGTGATTATAACAAAATAATTAATCTCAAAATTAATGTAAGAATCATGTGTTTAAAAACCTTTAATTATACTGTAATTAGTTCTCAGCTATTTAGAGACATTTTGTGCCAGTGTGCTGAGCTGGAAAACTTTACCAAATGTAAAATTCTCCTTCTTTTCTTCTTCTCTCTCTCTCTTTTTTGTTTTGTTTTGTTGTTGTTGTATTATATCAGTGTCTTAGTTTTCTTCATTTTTGTTTTTAAAAGTTGTTAGTTAGAAAAGTGAAATGGATGATGTTTGCTTAAACAGATGAGTTTTCTAGATTATTGTAAGGGCCATAAACACATGTGTGCTTATTATATGTAGGCTAGATATCTGTTTTAGCTTATCAACTTCACACAGATCCTGAGTAGAAAACTTATTACTTATTGAGCTGTGGTTCTCATTATTTGACGCAGATTGTAATCACATGAGTATTTAAAAATATTAGTATACTAGGGGCCGGTGCATGAAATTCATGCATTGTGGGTGGGTGATCCCTCAGCCCAACCTGCCCCCCCTCACACATACTGGGAGCCCTCAGGGGATGTCCTACTGACCCTTCACCCCTGGCCTGCCCAAGGCCTAAAGCCTCTGGCCAAGGCTTTAGGCCTTGGGCACCCAGCCATCGCCCTACAATGGGACCCATGACTTGTTCCCGCCCCTGGCCCCACCCCCGCTAGCTGACTCTGCCCCTGGTCCCTGGCCTCGGGGCCACTTTCTCACTGGCTGGCTCCGTCCTAGCTCCTGATTGGCTGTTGGGCATGGCCTGATCAGAGGTATGGTCAATTTGCATATTACTCTTTTATTAAATAGGATGCCCAGCCAGCATGGCTCAGTGGTTGAATGTCAATCTATGAGGACACATGTCCCGGTTGTGGGCTTGATCTGGGTTGGGGGTGTGCAGGAGGCAGCCGGTCAATGATTCTCATTGTTGATGTTTCTATCTCTCTCCCTCTCCCTTCCTCTCTAAAATAAACAAAATATATAGATAAAGAAATACTAGTACCTTCCCCTAAACTTTAGCAATGTAATTTAATTTGGCATGGGACTCAGGTGCCAGTAGCTAGCAAATACCTGCTCTGTAGAAGCTCTTTTTTTTTTTTCTTCTTTCCTTCCACATTTATTAAGTGCCCAATGTCTGTTCCAGCACTGTTTTATACCCTGAGGATATAAATAAAATTTGGAGTTCTTACACTTGAGTTGGTGAAGGATGCATTATAAATATTTGTTGAATTGAATAAAATCACAGCTGAGCCCTTTTGGCATAATTCTGTGCTGCGCCTCAAATCCTTTGTAGAAATCATGTCTTTTTGATATCCAGGAATATTTTAAGCACTGCCTGTCATTTTCTCATTGTCTGTTTCCTTCCCCTTTCTAGCCAAGCTTAACTCATCAAAATCAAGTTGGTCAACACTCAGTCCTCACTTCTTCATGTGTCACAAACTTACCTGGGTCCCCCCAACAACCAAGTTTTGCGTAAGCTCAGTGTAAATTTAGATAATAGAGACAGGGGACACCCTGACTTGTAAGTCAGAGAAAGCTGTCCACAGAGGACCTGTACATTCTGACCTGACAGAGTCCAGCCTTATACTCATCCCCGCTGTGCACCTTGTTCTCGGGAAGCAGGAAGGAGGAGGTGTGGTGCAATGCTATATGTGTTTATACATTCGCACTGGGTTGATCATCACTCCTGTGCTTCCCTACAGTTGCTTGGATATTTCAGAGTTGATTTTACTTACCAAAGAATAAAAAAAAGTGCTTAGAAGTAGTAGCATAATGTTCATGGGTGTGCTTGTGCAAAAGTATGCATAACATTCATCACCACACACACCACACACACTTGGAATTGGTAGTGATCAGTACATTTAAGAGTGAGAAAACAGCAGAAGAAGCAGTTTTAATGTTTAATCAGTGATCTTTGTGTGTGTGTGTGTGTGTGTGTGTGTGTTATTTATTTTTTTTTTATTTTCCAGCTCTTCAGTCTGAAGAAAATACCTTCTGAATAAGAGTAAGTGGGTCTGTGTGGCTGGATTTTGTATCTTGCTATGGTGCTTCTAGTGGAAATACAAAATGAAGGAAGAAAGACTGCAAGGTTTACTAATAAGGCATTCCTTTGGTTGCATCTCCGATGCCACTATTGGCATTATTAAATTTATATATGCAATAGTGAATAATGCTAATTAGAATTTATATATGCAGTAGTGAATGCTATTAACCAGTCAAAACATGTCCCATGTTTTTAGGAAAATAGTTTAAGGAAAACATTGTGCTTTTACCTTGTAAATGAAGTAATTAAAGTTTGGCTAGTATGGTTCATTCCTCAACGCTCAATGTTTGAACTTTTTATTTGGGCCTTTTCACTTTGCAAATAAGTTATTCTTTGGATGTGTATGCATTGGTGTATGTCTTTTAAAGAATTTTGTTAGGAAACTATAAGTATACCAAAGGAGCTACTGTGTAGCCACCATTAGAACAAAGCTTCCTAATTTCAGTTTCATTAAGTAAGCAGCTGGAGCAGCTGAATTTAAAGGAACAAGCATAGTTATTGACTGTTTTCTCTAAAAACAGCCCACACAAAGCGTTTCCTTGAGCAACATTGAGCAGGATTTGGAACTTCCTATGCCTCCAAAATGTCTTAGAAAGGTTTGCAGAAGTGCAAAGGTCATTATTGCAGGAGATTCCTCTCTTCCACTTCCAACCCATGGTAATTGACTTCATTGAAAAATGTTGTATTTTAAAATCATAAAATCATATGATAAGAATCTCTAAGCAAAAAAACACAAACAAAAAAATACAAGAAATAGCCAGTGGAAGTAAAAAATGCTCATATCAGTTATTCCCCGACTAGAGGCCCGATGCCCGAAATTTCATGTAAAAGTAGGCCTTCCTTCCCCCAGCTGCTGGCACTGGCTTCCTTCCTCTGGCCACTGGCAGGCACCCGGGCCCGGGCTAGCTTTCCTCCAGTCACCTGCAGCCACCTGGGCTGGGCTTCCCTAGGGATGCTCGCAAGCACCAGGGACCCAGGCTGGGTTACCCGGCCACCTGAAGAAAACTGGGACCCCGGCTGGTTTCCCTCTGGCCTTGGCTTTGTCAGGAAGGATGTCTGGAAGACATCCAGTCTAATTAGCATATTACCCTTTTATTATTATAGATAATTGTTTGTAATGTCAGGGCAGTTTGTAATGTCAGGGCTGCTTAAGAAAAAGAAAGTTTTAAAAGTTGTAGCTTATATTACAGTGATCATGTGCTGTGTTTTACATGTTATTTCATTTCTCGTAGATAGTTAAGGGGAGTAATCTTTAACATAAACTCTGTAAACATCTTGGAATTGGTAGTAATCAGTACTTGGCCAGAATTCATTCATGTATTTTTTTCATAATAATCATGCTTTCATTCGTTTTTATCACCATCACGCTTCTTTCAGTTTATCATACATTTTTTGTTGGGATTTAACTTGACATATATCATTATATTACTTTCAGGTGTACATGATTAGGTGTATATCTATATATATAAAACCAAGCGCCCGGAGCAATGGTGGCTATGACGCACACTATGGCGCCAATCTGCCCGACTGGAGCCCCGATTGGGGGCTGGGCCAGCTGGTTTATATATAATTATTGTGAAATGATCACCACAAAAGTATGCATAACATTCATCACCACACACACTTATAATTTTTTTCTTGTGATGATAACTTTTAAGATGTACCCTTAACAACTTTCAAACACACAATGCAGTATCATTAAGTATAACCATCATGCTGTACATTATGGTTATAATGTACATTATAATGTACAAGCATCCCTAGGAAAGTTGTACCTTTTGACCACCTGTATTCATCTTGCAAATCCTCACTCCATGCCTAATTTGTCTTTTAGTGAGCATCTACCATATAGCAAGCACTCTGTTAAGTGCTAATAGGTACTAAAGAAAACCATGATGATATGTAAACAGTTAAGTAATAATACAGATGGTATATAATTTGATAAGAAGGTAAGTGTTGCAGATCTACTTTCATGTCTTTTATTTCCAGGTAAATTTATAAATCTGCGTTAAATTTCTTTTGTGAGAGCATTTGAGGGTTCATAAGGATGCTTGAACACTGTTCCTGCTTTCTGTAACCTAAGTTTCTGTGGTAGGTTGTCCAGTTGTTCCAAGGAGGAGGAAAAATTAGGAGATGCTATTTACTCGATTACATTGTATTTTACCATCTTCTGTTAATACATGAAGATTTTCTCATTCTTTTCCATTGTTATTGATTTAAAATAATAGTAATCACCACACAGGGTCAGACCCCTGGCCATTCCAGGGGAATCTTGTCTCTGGAGGCACTGTGATGTGGTTTTTACATAGCCCAACAACGTCTTAATTTCTTAAAACTTCTAGTTTCTGTTGGAGCCATTTTAGTTTGCCATCTAATAACTTTTAAAACTTTATAGAATTTTAAAAAATTTAGTCTCACAGATTGAGAAGTTAATTTTATGTAGGTTTATTACCTAACATGAATTATTTTTCCTTTTCTTTATCTTATTTACATTTCTCAGTTTTTAATGAGATACACCTGAGTGTATTGTTGCCAGAATTAGATGAACAAATTGTGTGATAAAATCCATGGCAATTATGATTTCATAGATTATTTGGCTTATGTTTCTAGACTGAAACACCATATTATTTTTATATATCCTTCCTCCATTCTCATGATCATGAAATTGTATATAGGCATAATCTTTAACATTATTATTTATAAGGTCTGGATGGTTAATACTATGACGAGCATCCTAACTCTGTAAAGGTCGTGTATGCTTTATTATAGTTCTATTTGGGTAATGTTTATATTTTTTTATGTTAAGAGTGTATTAGAGAGTGATCTTATATGAGTTGTTCATAGTGAATTTGGGTCCATTTCCTGTGTATTAGCAACTTGCCATCTTGATTCTAGAAATACATAAACTGATATTTTTTTCCATCATGAATTCTTTTTAGTAAACCATTTTCATAATCTCATAACTGGTCTCTTTACTTCCTATATTACCTCCATTCATTTTCTGAACTATTTGGATATATAACATGCTGAAATACAGGTGTGAATATATCATTCTTTTGTTTAAAAAATAATGATTTCTTTTAGTTTATGGTCTAAAATTCAACTCTGTCCCTTGTGGTGTGGCTCCCATCCTGCCTTTCCAACTTCTCTACACTTAAGAACCTTTGGTGTCTGGGACCTGTGGTGCTTCTTAGTGCTGCCCTACTTTGCACATGTGCTCTGTCTAGATTAATTCAAATATGAAATTTATAAATATGTAATTTTTGGCAACTCTTTGATCCAAAGCCCAGACTTTTATTTTAGTATAGATCTGCAGGTGGGATTCATTGTTATCTTTCTTACCAAAATCACACCCATAGTGAATTGTCTATTATTTCCAATTTGTTTCTTTAAAGTGGAGTTAAAACTCAGAAATACTTTGGAAGACAGTTATGTTTTATTTTCCCATTGTTGTACAGTTATGATGCCCAGATTATATTCACTGTCAACTTTAAAAAAAATTTTATTTTGCTATGGAGTAGTCTTTGAAAACTTCAAAGTATTCAACTTATTTTTCATAGAAACAGCTTACTTAAGTAATAGATAATTTAATAAAAATCATGTTACTATAATAACATACCACTGTAAAAACAGGTTTAGGATCAGAAGTACTTACTACAAACCTGGTTCAGCTGGTGGTAGAGGTAGAACTCGGCCTCCTGAAGGAGGAGCTTCCTTGTTGGGGACATGCAGGTGCATTATTCAGTGTGATGTACAAAGGGAATGGCCATCATCGGTTCATCTGGACAGTTGGTTAAGTGGAACTTGGTTAAAAGCATTCTACTGCATTGCTCAGATTGATGTTAAAAGGATGGTTATCTCTATTACTTGGCATTTGGTAACTAACAGAGCTTAATACAAATGTGTCGGCTTTCCAGTGTGTTCTGTCTGCCACAACATTTGTAACAATGTTAAATAAGGCCACTTTGTGCGCCTGTCTCCTGAAGTCTTCATGCTTATACATCTGATTCTCTGTCATTAGCCTACTGTTTTAACCATGGCAAAATGCAATTTTTAAGACTGGTCCTTGTTTTGTTCCAGAGGATTCATTGCTGTCAAGTAGAGTGAGTTCAGCTCAACCATATCCTACCATTAATTACTGTTCGTTATTTCCCTCAACATGTTGCTTTCTTCAATATTGGGAATGCCTTCATTTTGAGAATTTTGTGATTGGAAATCCTGTTAGTAAGTATGTCCTTCTATATAGTGCCTGGTTGTAGTTAGAATTTTACATGTGAGCCAGCAGTTTGCAAATTGTGCCTTGAGGTTATGCTTTGTGACAGTGCTAGTCAGGTTTTTATGTCCAGTTTAATAATTAGGTTTAGACATTGCCTTAAATTAATTACTGTTTGGATTAGTTCCTGCAACCTGTTTCGAAAGATAAGATGGTATTTGCAATAGTCTTACTGCTTTTCCTTAATAAAGACCAAGCAGACAGCCACTCAGTTTCTATTTCTCCTTTTTCCCTGCCCTCCCATCTCTCTCATCTTAAGTACATACTTTGCAGAAAATCTTACTTATATCCAGAGGTTTTATCTTTTGAAGCAATAGTTATTTTTTTTTTTATTAGCTTTGGAGAACTTTGCAAAGTTACTCTCACATTCTTTCTTGGCAGGCTTAATTATTAGTTTGTACTTGACCTGCTAATCTTTGAGTGTTTTTCTATATTCCTTGATAGGGCTCTCATTCCAGTTTTTGCAAAGCATTTAGCTATTAAGTTTTCCTCCTACCCTGTCCTCTAAGCCTCTGCCCAGGGCCTGATCATTTTGATCCTTGGCAGATGTTTATCTTGGGCCATGGATAAGGTCTTTATAATGGTCTTCAAACGGCTTATGGTTTATTTTCTTAAAGCTACATGTTTCCTTTTCAGGAAGAAAGCCCCGTTTTTAAGAGTTAACTGGTGACCTGCTATAGCCATCTCCCAGGGCTGGAGTGCTGATGCTGTCTGGTTGGCAGGACTCTTTCCCAGTGGGCATCTGCTTTTGGTTTTTCAGTGTTAGGTAAAGTTCTGCCTGACACCAAGAGGTGTGTTCTCAGATTGCATTGCTGTTATTCTAGGCATGTCCTTTTCTGTGACTTAATGAAAACTATGAGGGAATTATTTAAAAGGATCTTACAAGCAGTACTTTATAGTTTGACTATATAGGCTCTTTCGATGTAATGCAGTTATGTTTCATAATAAAGGGAAATTTTTTGTGGAAAAATAAAAGCATAAAGGATTATTAGAGCAAGTAGCTTAGAAAAGCAAGTGTTCAAAATATTCACCATCTGCTTCAGTAGACTTTTTGAGAGAAACATAGTACATTCTGAAATCCCCAGACACAGGCATCTGTATTTCCTCTTTACAGACTCATCCTCTCAGCATTGCCTCTCATTCCACAGGCCACGCTAGACTGTGGGTGTCAGTGGACCGCATTCTGCACAACTCACATGTTGTGTTTATGCACTCACCTCCATTCTTTGGGCTGTCACCCCCCAGAAAGTTTCCCTCAATCCTTTTGTCTCCTGGTCTCCAAGGCACCTTCTGGGTGGGGATGAGTCATTCCATCAACTTGTTAACATGTAGCGTCTTCTCTATTTCAGTCTCTTGTTTGCTCATATCCCATCTTCATAAAACCCTAAAAGTCCTCATCATTGCTAATTCTCACCCCTATTGTAGGAGTTAGATCTAGTAAAAAACTTGGGGGAGAACTTTTAATTTCTTCTAGGCAGATCATTCAGAGCTTTCTATATTGTCAGCCCTTGAGCAGAAGGGAGACTGTCACTTCAGATCACCCCCTGTAGCTGGGGTCTCAAGCCATGTTGCTCATGTACTTTCTCCACATCACTCCTTCACTATTTTATGGGTTCAGTAGCTTCATGCAAATGGTTACCTATGCGTTCACTAAATTTCCACTTCATCGTATACACCTAGATATGTCCCATTTCCTTTCAATTCCTCTGGGACTCTAGAGATGTAAATGAGGGGCCAGATAAATGACTATATAATACAAATTACAACTATTTTAAGATAGTTACATGAATATCTATTTCAATTTGAATTTCTCACTTTGAAAAATATATATTTTAAATACAGACAAGATTTACTATTATAAGTTAAATATATATATATATGCTGATATGTAGGTAGGTGCATATAAATCAGATACACAGTAGTATAAAGTATGTACATATGATGCAAAGTATGATATGTGAGTAAGTTGTGTTTATGACTCAAACAGTAGTATGATACACATATGTGTATGTGTACATATGAATCAAAACACAAAGTGGTATATACTTATCGATTAGATAGGGTAATATAATATGTATGTGTGTATATATGTGTGAGTCCAACACAGTGTTTAGTATAATGTGTTTGTATGTGTGTGTAGGTGAGAGTCAGAGGCAGGGAAGTATGATGTGTGTGTGCATATGTATATTTGTGTATGATTCACATACATAGTGATTTAATGTGTATGTTGTGTACGAGTATGTGTGTATGTGAATCAGACTTAGATTAGTATACCTGGACAAATAGTATAAATAAAACCTATATTGATTTCAAAATAACACATACATGACTGCACAGTCACAGCATTCCTAGCACTCCTAGTAAAATGTAGATTTTTACTAGCTCTAACTAAGGTTCTGGAGGGTTCTGAATTAGATGGTTATTTCAGTCACTGTCACACACTACTTAGTTTATTCCATCAATATGCGAATTATTATATTTGTAATGGCATTTATAACTGACTTTTCAGCATTTAGACTCTCCATTGTATCTTTGCTTATTAGTCTCTGCAGGAGAGACATAACTGGAATTTCATGGTTTTTTTCTGAACTATGTCCAAACTGGCCCTGGTTATAATGATTAAGGGATTCTAAGTGATTGAGTGAAATCCTTCAAGTATTCATTATCATTAGTAGTGCATACTGTAGATAGTATATGCCACATGGAGTGAAGAAGTCATATGATAAAATGCACGTTCAGAATGTGTTCTCTGAAGATTTCTTTGTGAAGTGTTGGTGGAGAGGGGGTGGTTTCCCACCAACCTTTTTGCAAGACAGCGCTGCTGTTCAGATGCTGTTTGTAACTGTGACAGACAGTGAAAGAATGAGAGGAGCTGAGGGGGCAAGGGAGTAGAATGTTGGTGCTTTCCTCTATTTTGGGAACAGCCATTGCATCCCTTTCAGAAGAACCATTTAAACCAGCGAACCAAATTATTTCATTAGCTCTATGTTATGGAATCATATGGGTGCTTTTTCTCTGGGCATAAATCTTCTGTCCTTTGGGCACTGAAGCAGTTAATCTAAGTGCTCTCTTTGGGAATCAAAGTGCAGTGTAGACATAGCACTGAGTAATGATAGTGGAACATCAGAATCCTCCTTTACTCAGAGAGTATTCTCTTACTAGCATGTGGTAACTGCAAAAGGAAGTGAAAAACTCTATAAGGGGAAATGCAAACATTTAAAGGAATTTTGGTAATCTAATTCAGAAT